>BGZK01000155.1:0-669452 GCA_005406025.1 Eumeta japonica
GAAAATTTTCACTATTTAAATGTATAATAATTAAGACATTTAATTTTTAAGATAATGCCACAATGTGGAAAAGTTGACAGTTAGATAAAACAAACTGTATTCTACAATTCTACAGTTCCTAGTAGTAGTTCCTAAGAGTTCCATTTTTAAATGTAGTAATTACTTTTTAATATTCTTTATATTAGTTGCTAGTTCTAAAAACTAATAGTGCGCCCTACTTATCCGGAACGACAAATTTTATTAGAAAACATTTTTCCGAACAAAACTTCGTATCTTACCCGCCTTATTCAAAATCATTCATATAAATTAAAGAAATTTAAATAAAATGGTTATAGCCTTGTCATTGACCATATTTCTGTAATAAAACTTAATCTTGCACGTTGCTAAATGTTACCTTGGACCGTATCAAACTAGACCGAATAAGTTGTTACTTGTAGGTAACAAGTACTAGATTTAGGTTTTTTTTTCGCGTTACGCACTCTAGTATAATACTAAAATATAAATATCTCTAATAAAAATCAATGTTAAACGGAGTCGATTCACTATAGTACTCTTCTTTTGATTGAAAAAAAAAACAAAAAAGGATTTTAAAAGACCTTTGTAATCGAGAAATTAACACCTACAATATTTGGAATTAAAAAAAGAATTAGGTGTCACATAAAAATTAACAGATGTTCAATCACCTAGAGTAGGATTGAACGAAATTGACAAATATTTAAAAGAATGGCTTTTTAATTTTTTATTTATAGTATCTATATATTTCGAACGATTTATAAATGCAGAAATGTTTAACCGTAATTGTCATTAAATTGCAAATTTAATACAAATTTGACTGTTACAATTAAAAGTTTTTTAATGGAAATTTAAGGCAGTAAGCATCGTTATTTAATTTGAGGTGTTACAAGTTGTATACTAAAATTTCGTTTATTATTATCGTGAAATGAAGTTCTTCGTTATGTGGACAAAAAATCCTGAATTTCAAAGCGATATAATATTAGTGAGACGTTTAACATCTCAAATTACTTTCTTCATGTATTGATACTATAAATTAAAAGTCGTAGAAATGATCATGCCCAAAACAGCTATTCGTACAGTTACCTATTTCATACACTGTAGGTGAAGCTTCAAAAGCTGACTCAGATCCGTCGGAGACATCGTAACGAGAAACAAGTTATTAATTGATTGGTACAAGTTAGGCAAAAAGCCCCAGTCTCCAATTTCTCGTGCTGCAGTGCAGGTCTACAGGCCGTGCCAAGTATCGTCGATTTCGCTGTAACTTCCCGGGTCGAGCGAGACATTTGTTCTTGATCCCAACCTCTCGTTGTTCACATATTCAGATCGAACACAACTTCGTAGGCGTAAAGGGAGATTCTTGCTTAAATGTGAGTATATTTTTTTGGCTCTTTTGCAACGCGCTGATTTACTGTTAAGGGTTATTAATCGTTACTTAACAATATTATGTCCACCTATTTTTTTCATCCATCAAAAGAGTATAACAAAGATAACAAAGGAAAAGCATAGAAATTAATGTGTAGTTTAATTATCGGAATGAGGTGAAGCCAAAAAGGAGAATTGTGGTTTTGTCCGTTTATGTATATGTTATATGTTCATCTGTTCTTCTCTAGCTCATAAGCCACTTATGACATTTGAACAAATGAGGTACCATTACTTGTGTCTTTTGATTCCACACGCCATAGATTTAGTGTCGTCATATTAAAAATAACATGAGGTATATAACGAATTTGATATATTAAGCATAAAATTATGTATGTATATCATTATTAAGATATCATTATTCTAAGCACAAAATAAAAATGTTTCACAAATATATTGAGTTCGGTGTCAAAGATGAAAGAATCTTATCAAATGAAAGAATTAATATAATTCTCATTAATACAGGTGGGATTACCTAAGAAATGTAAAAACAAGAAACACTAAATAAATAGATACATTAAATGCTATAGTTATTCAAGCATCAAAGATTCTAATAATATATGTAACAAATCCTTAAATATATTTGTACGACAAAATGACGCTGTCCTATAAGAGGGCAGGATCTCGTGGAAAAACAGTGTAACAATATGATAACACTGCTCTCACTTACACAAATATAAATATGATTGTCTTGTTTGAAAAAAACAAAAAAAAAAGTATATACAAGCCATGAATTTATTTACTCACCAAAAAAGCAGCAACAGAACACTATCGTGTACAACGTGATAAATATAGCTTTGACATCCGGCCTGTCGAAAATGTACTCATCCGTCTCGGGAGGAAAGATGCTGTCGCTTTCGTTGTAAGCGGTCCCATTTGTGAAGGACAGACTGTCGCTCTCTGCGGAGTGGTTGAACTGAGCCGGCGGGCCCACGTCGTCGCGCAGCCGCAGCTGCGGGCCCGTCAGCCGCGGTGCCAGCAGCATGGCGAGGCTCACATCATCGGCGGCGTCACACGGACCCACGGTACGCCCGCTGAGCTGTTCACCCCTGTAACGATACATTTATGTTGATAATCGAACCCTTAAAAAATAAAAAAAAAATACAAAGACATCATCACTTCAGAGGTGATGATCATATTATTTGACATTGAAATTTGCAAATGTTAGTTTGAGTTATTGCGATTTGAAAGTCTTGAAAAAATGCTTGGATGTTAATTTTTATCCTAAGCATAAAAATATAAAACTATTACAATCAATCTTATAAAAAATTAAAACAAATGTAATTCAATTTTCTCGTTATGCAAAAAAACGTCGGCATTAATAAATTCAGAAAATGATTCCTTTGTTTCATCGCCCTGTGAAAGCAAATTATTTTATAATCTTTTAATAAACGTACCAAACATTTCCATCAGAAGGCCACCGCCCAATTTCGAAGTTCGCGGAATTTCCAGTCTGGGTTTATTACATGGCCTATATCGTTGTTGAGATTTTAAGAAGACGATTCCAAAGATTTTTGCTTATTGCGGGTTATTTCAAGAAAACACAAACCATGTTCCGTAACTAGCGGTAGCTATAAAATAAAACTGAATAAAAAAATTATTTCGAAAACAACGAAAAAATAAACTCATTACTGCCCAAATTGTGTAATAATTTCTCAGTTCATCAAATCTCAGTCGGATCAGTATTTTTTTTTAATTCAAAAAAGAAATTGCCTCCGCCGAGAAATATTATTTTCGTGACACTTTTACAAGGCGACGTATTAAGCTCCCTGCCCGGGATCATAATGAAAGGCTAACAATTCGGCGCGCCAAATCTACATCGGGTAACAACTGGGGGGGTACACGGGCTGTACACGACCACTCGAGATTTCGTGAAAAATTTGCTTCTAGAGAATATTGAATTTTCTTGGGGTCAAGAATCAATCTCGGAACGAATTTTCGTTATTACGAACATCGATGACACTTCTGTTGAGCCTCTTCAGTATCGCCGCGTCGCGAGCTCGCCCTATCGACGGCCGTAGGAGATAGGTTTTAGACAAAATGATGGAACGAGCGCAGGTTTTTAAGGTACAATAAACTTGAAGTCGTTTTCATTTTCGAAACAATCATTATACGAAGTTGTGCATTAGTTACAAAATCCTCAACAACTACATTCGTTCCATAGGAAACTTATTACATTACCATATAGTTACGAACTGATATATCTTGAAAGGCTTCATATTTCTCGCTTCTCGTGAAATATATCTAGTAGCTTCTAACCTCACAATAATAGAACAAATTGAATAAAGCGATAAGTTTATGATTCCTCGAAGTAACGTAACTCACTTTAGCCGCATTTATACGCTTTTTAGGGCTATATATTGAAAGTCATCCGCGTCCGTAGGGTGTAGACGTCTTTCTGATATATTTCATTAGGGATGAACTTTTATTATTCACTTTCAACGTGTATTTATTGTTCTGATAAGCTAACGTTTTATTATTATGGTACAAATGTTTTTTGGTAATATAATCAGTTACTTATTTTATGCTCTTTATCTATCCCCGCATTGACAAATAACACAAAATTGATCATATTCGTAGTCCAGTTTTGTTGTGATCATGGCAACAAATTACAAAATCGATATTGGACTTTGGTTGGATTACGCGTTATCTGTCAGCATTAAAAACAAATTCTAGTGCTAATTCACCGTTAGCGCTAACGCCAAACGAATTGATTTCGTGAAAGCCTACGCAATAAGCGATTACCTGAGAGCGTTGTTGAGATAATTATTGTGGCAAGGAGCGTCAGACAACACAAATGTATTTGAATAAACTTTGTGTAAGACTTAAATGAATTTAATTAATCTCTCGTGTTTGGTGTCACAATTAGAAAATAAAGCAGTTGAGATGTTACTTCTATGTCTCTCCTATCTGTCTATTTATTATATATAATAATAATAATGATAATACAGTATAAGCTTTTATTCAGACAAATATAAGTTTCAATATATACATCTTCGCTGAATACTAATACATACGAATATATATATATATATATATATATATATATATATATATATATATATATATATGACATGGCTCTCTGTGTACCTCATTTAACAAAGGCCTTTTCCAGCTGTGACCATTTTTTCGGTCAATAGCTATTTTTCTTTAGACGCTATCTGCCACTGTCTTCACCTCCATTACACATATATTATATGGCCTACCTCGCTTTCTTTCTTCTACGTTTCATCCTATTATTTTTGACCATTTTTGTTTTCCCCTAATTATTTGACTTGCTCATTTCCACTTAAGTCTCCTCATGGATAGTACAATATCTCGTATTCTAGTATGTCCTTTTTAATTGTGGTTCTTATAAAGTCTGTTAATTGTTTCCCAATGACACTTCCATTCCAAGCCGTTTTGACAAGTTGCAAGTTTTTATAGTGGGCTAAGACACCCTAAAGTGTTTGACCAAGTTTGATAGTCTATGTAAATTCAGAAATTACACAGTTATCGAAAAAAGTTACCCTCAACGAATTGGTAGATTCATCTTTTTCTTTTTCATAATTTTTCTCAAACTCTAGTGTTGTTTCGGCGTTGGCAAGTCATCGATTTTGTTCTACGGTTCTGGACGGATGCCTTTCATCGTTTAATGATTTGGTTTTGCAGAATTGGCTAATGTTCGCGCGGTGGCCATCTCTGGTAACGAAGAAATTGCCATCGCAAATCTTAGGTGCGGCAAGTTTTCGCGGCGATTCCACATCGGAATCCCTTCAATCAAATCATTTGAAGTCCAAAACTCACAATCCCTTAATGGAAATAAGAAAAAAAATCGACCAATACCATGAAAGAAGTTTACAAATTGCATTAGCCTGGGTTCCCGGTCATTCGGGAATTACAGGAAACGAACACTGATTTGGCAGTGAAGGATGCAACTACTTCCTGTGGGATAAAATCCTCTATTTTAGATCTCAACGTTCTCTGAACTTTTGTACTTCATTGGTCGATTTTCGTGGCTTAGGGATTATTAATCCAATATCCAACTCACCATCCCTGTTAAGCCTTGGCTGGTTTTTTAAATTCAAATTTAGTTAATCTATGCTAAAGTTAAAAAGAATGGATACGAGGAAGGCTCTCCGAATCCTCAATTCTCAACATGATCAATTGAATAGTGTAAATGGCATCATCGTACCGAGTTACAGCAGCAATCGATAACGCGAAAACTGTCTGTTTATGTCTCAAACAGATGTATGCCTATGATATAGATAGATGCATCTGTTTGAGATTGTTTGAGATGTGAGACTGTTCTTCCCTAAAGTATGAAAGACGTTTTCAGGATTTTTAATAAGCAATATTTGTATTATATATATAAAAGTTTAACGTCATATTCGCTTCATAGAAAAACTCAACTCCACTTTTATTCCCCTTAAAAAGTTAATTTCAAAAAATCGTGTCTTAATTGGTTCTAATTATACAAATTACCATATGATTAAGTACCATGATTCTGGCTTTAATAGTTTTTGAAATTACCTGATTAATCAGTGAGTGGTGTTTTGCTTTTAATTGTTTAGATTAATAACATATTATAATAAAAATATCGCTTCTTTGTGCCCTTCATGATTAGTTTCAAAGAAGAAGTTTAAAAAGTAATGCTCTTATACATAAACTTTGTATTGAAGTCTATATAGTTAGAAGTTTACAAACTCATATTATATAAGGTTTCTTTAACGTTCGAATTTCATAAAAACAAATGAACGAAAATCTTTGAAGTTCCAAAGCTTCGATCTGCGGCGGAATGTTTGGGAATTTCAATAAGATTTTATTTAATATATTCTACGAAATATAGGAATGATTCTTTTTCACGCATATAGATGAAAGCAATATTAAGACGAAGTGGTCAGGGTTCGGAGAAACAGACAATTTTGGAGGTAGGTTACTAATTTACATATCGGAATTAATTTAAGATGGACTTATGACGAAGTAAATGTCATAATATTAGAATTTGTCAGAGAACTATTTATATTTACTTTAGTGCGGTCTAAATGTGTTCATAATATCCTTTACGACACTGGTCTACTTTGTTTTTGATGATCAAATGCAAAAAATTAAAAGGAGCCGAGGTTCGCTCATAAACGGCTCAAAGAATCAACAACAATAGTGAGACTTGAAGTCACCTATTCTGTTGGCAACTTCACACTTAATATGTTTTAGATGTGAAGAGTAAAAACTTTTATGAAAATCCTATAATATTATGTATTGACTACAATATCTAACAATTAAATGCATATAACTTAAAAGAAATAATATTAGGCATAATACATGGTAGTTAGGCGTTCAAATTACTAATATGGATACTCTGCTTAAAACGTGTGGAAAAATCTAGCTATGTTTATTATGTAACTCATCTTATCTGCTTATTAAAACCATTAGACTTTTTTTCAAACGAGTTAGGCGCCAGCGAAACTACAACTTACAACTCATATCTTAGAAAACCTGTAGACTTCAGTGTTCGTAAAAAACCAAACAACGCTTTGTAATACTAAAGCAACCTATCGGTTTTGTTACAATGTATTTGTAGACATGTTCAATTTTTCCAACGATGAGATCAAGCTAGATCAATTTTTTGATATCGAAAATCTCTATTTTAAAATCTTTATCGAATGCGATGGAGTCGTTTCTATGAAAACGAATATAAACTTGCAAAACGTAGGTACATGTAAATGTTGCAAAAATTTATTTTATATTTTTTATATCATTCAGTCACGCTGCCTGCTGTCATATCAACAATGTCTGTAGTGCCATCTTTTGTTAAGTACCTAATAGATATGTAAGTAAAAATATCCGATTGAATTAAAGTTAAGTAAAACTTCAACGTGCACGCAATTGTTTTGTATTTTGGTAATATCGGAAATCGTAACTACAACCAATTTGTCTTACTTTCGATTCCGAACGTTGTTGTTTCCGAACCCGGTATTGATCTGAGTTGATTCCGATTCTGATCGGTCAATGTCTCGACGCTGAATATTATAAGGCACGGTAGCGTACTATACGGAAAATGTACTGCGAACGCGGGAGTTAGTTTATAAGAATCGTTTAATTAATGATTCCTATAAACTAACTAAATATGAAATATTTGGTAAGATAAAGGAGGTGATGAATATAGTATGGTATATGGTGCAGTATGCTACAGAATAAAAAAACAAAACATGGTGAAATAAGATGATAGTGCTTAATGCATTTTCATTACTGATAGTAGTCTCGAGTCAGATTCGCAAACTATTTTAAATATGAGATTACTTTTAAACAATAAAGAACAGCATTTATTACAAATCTAAAGTATCAAAATCTTTCTTATCGGTCTTCCCAATTCTGATAAAACCGATGTATCATAAGGATTATTAAACAGTTTTCGTTAGTCGTGTTCACAAATAGAAAAACTGCAAATTTTTCATTCCATTTAAGACCCCATAACCTTCGTCTTAAATCGGCTTTTTCTATTATGATTCCCTGAAACTTATGGACAGTTGTCGGTCACAGTGTGTCTACTAGTAATGAATACAGTTCAAAAACCAGGATATAAAATTAAATCAAAAATTGAAATAACCCTTGACGCAAACAACACCTCTAAAAAGTAAAAAAATAATGCGTATTGGTCCTTTAAGTTTAATATAAGTTGTAGGTAATATTTTGATGTTAGGAGTCGGTGTGCCGGGGATCGCTAAACTTATAAATATAATAAAATAATACCACTAAAATTGATAAAGTATGAATTTAAAACACATATAAGCTATCTAGGCATCGTATTAAAACATCGTTTCTGATATCTACTTGAGTTTGTCTTCATTAATACTTAGCGGTCACCGAAGCGATGACGCTTGTATCAAAATACGTATGTTACCTACTACTTATATTAAAGTTAAGAGGCAAATATTTATTATTTTTTCACTTTTTAGAGGTATTATTTGCGTCAGGGTTTTATTACATTTTTAAATGTTTTTTTTTGTAAATTATAGCTAGCTAGTAGGTGGGCAATTGAGGTTTGCCTCCGTATTTTTTGAGTATGCTGTTTAGTGCCGCTGTTTGCCGTCATCTGAACAATGTCATGTAGAATCATCTGTGAAGTGTAAGCAAAGAAATTTCGCTTATATTTGCATATGTATAACTTAATATGTAACACTGTTTAATTTTTTTGTAATTATTAGATTATAGAAGATACGGTGTAGGTACTACAAACATAACAGCATGTTTATTTTTCCGACGTGGTGCATTAAAATTGTCACTGCCTACATTTTAAGTTACCTATCGTAACCAAACGTATGCTACAAACCTGTCCCGGCAAAATATTTCTAAACTAAAAAAGTATTCATTAAATGTGGGATCATTGGTTCTCGAGTTATACGCGACGTAAGATTTTTCTTCCGATCTGAGGCGCTAAAACCGTTATTGCTAATATTTTAATGTATCGTAACCAAATGTGTACTGCAAAGCTGAGCAGACAACATATTTATAAATTAAAAACGTAATTATATTAATGTCAAACAGTCGCCTCTTGAGCTATTTACGCGGTGGCACGAACTTTGTTCTGCCAGGATGCTCTAAGATTGTTAGTTTTAATGCCTTAGATGTTCTATTGTAATTAAATATCCATTTAAAATGTGATCAGATAACGGATATTCATAAAAAAATAATTTTGTCAATTTGACTGGTGGTTGTCAAGCTATAAACGCGTAAAGGGACTGACAAATCGATAAGGGTGGATGTCGTTTTTTATAACATGTATAAATGGTGCATATCGGAAGTTTTGTTTTACAGATCATTCGATGAAGTAGAAGCTGTGTACGTCGGCTTTAATGAGATGTACCAAATCTTTCATGGGTCACCATTATGAAGCCGTGCACAAAAGGGAACCAATGTCACTTTCTAATTAAAACCAAGAAATCTTGCACGAAACTTCCTAGTAAGTATTTTTGATGGCAGGCCTCGTAAACTTCTTTGACAGAATAATTATACTTCAAAAAACTTTTGAACGCAAAGTTTTTATCAAGGGATTTGACATTAAATAAGTTAGTATACATTTCGAAATTGCTCGAAAGAATGCGTACGTGACAAAATTTATGAGCCCTGAGCTTACCAGGTAGTCACAACGGACAACCATTTCACCATAAAATAAATAAAAACCGTTAATATTGCGACTTTGGAATTATATAAATGAATTGAAATATATAGATAGATTAATAAGTAATTAGTGTTCATTCTGTATGTACTAGATTTTACTGCCATTGAGGAGTAATTTCTGACGACAAATCACAGTATTATTCCCTAATTCCTAAAAATTAAGAAGTTGATAACGACTAGACGCACAAACTTGAGTAAATAAAAAAAGAGCCGTGTTAGTTAACACTATATGTGCCTATAATATTTTAGGATATCCCTCGATTTTCCTGAGATGCCATCGTCTTGTCCACAGTTTGTCCACAATTGACGAAATTATAGCTGAGCAATTCCATTCGCCATCTGTGGTCTTCTTCATCAGTTCCACGTTACTAAATGATAATTTCTAAATATAAATGATTAACTTATAGCCTAGAGCGAAATTGCTTTATATATATATATGTATATATCCAGATATAGAAATCAGAATCCATTTCTGATGTTGAATTCCTTGAAGAACAGAGAAGTCGTCAGTATTATATATATATATATATATATATATATATATATATATAAAATACTTGACGACTCCTCTCAGTTCTTCATGGAATTCAACATCAGATTCTGAAAAAAATGGACCAATCTGAATGTATATCCTTCTAAAATATTATATTTTCAAATTGGTTAATAAATGACAGAGTTCTTAGGTAACAAACATAAAAAAAAAATACAACCGAATCTAGAACCTTCTTCTTTCTTTTGAAGTCGGAATATCTAGGCGACATCTAAACGGATTTGAAATATGCAGCGAATTTATTCAATACACAAAGCTTTCATTGTTAGGTTACGTCCAGTGAGTGAGAGTTTTGGTGACCCACACCCCTCTCCAGCTTCATCAACCCGATCCCGCCACTAAATATCTTATTCTTTCCCAAGAGGCCGGCAACGCACTGGTGTCTCCTCTGGGGTTGCGAGTGTTCATAGGTGACGGTGACCATATATTTTCTAACGGCTAGCTTGCCCGTTTGCCCCTCGACTATGATATAAAAAATACATGTAACAACAGCATTTGATTTCACCATTTTAACCAAAAAATAAATAAGTACAAATGTTTGTCAGTTTTCCAATGGTTTATCCTGTGACCTTATCCTTTCCTTCATTAGTTGATTACACTGAACACTTTTATCCAAATGACCTTTTTATCAACTACAACTTTACTTAACTCCGACTCAGTCGTACCTTGTTCAGGATGCCTGTATAATAAGATTTATTTCTCCATTTTCCGTACCGTTTTATGTTTCAGACAAAATGAAAATTAAAAAGGAAATTTATAACGTAAAACCTCCATAACAGAAAAGAAAACATACAGTAACAGCAAAATGACATGAGCTTCTTGCCATTGTAGAGATTTAAAATAATCGTCTACCTATAGAGCAAAAAAATATGAAAAGGAAACCATTTCAAAATATTATGTATATATAGTTGTACATAAAATATTTGATTACAAATGCTTTTGTGATAATTGGAATATTATTCAAACAAAAGTTACTACTAATAGACAAACTTTGAAATAAATAAAAACATCTGAAGTTGTTTTAATCATCGTAGTCACGAAAACTAAATGCATGTCCTCATTAAATTTGAATGGGGTCAAACTTATTTTTGTGTTTTCGACACTCTACGCAAAGGAATCTGTTATTTATTGAGGTAGTAAGATAAATACCACCTGTAACCTGGTAGCTCGCGACCCTGATCAGATCGTCAGTCCACGTAGTGGGAGGCCGTTCCACGCTAAGTTTGTAGTCCGCATTGTAGTACTTTTTTACAAGCGATATTGTCTGCACATTATCACCACAGCTTGCTTATTCTATGAGCCATGTTCTTAATTCAGGTTTTTCTGTACATTTCCTTGTTTCAAATTTTATTTCGCAAGTACATCTTAGTAATTTAGAGGGAAGCTTACGTCCAGCAGTGCACATTCCATGACTTAAACTAACTTACGAATGAAATTACAAACGTATTGGCCAATTTGTTCGTATTCAAGAACCAACCCAAGTATATTTTGGTGTGAAAATAACGGTCTTCACCCCTTAGCCATCACCATAACAAACTATGTAAAAAAGAAAGATGTTTTCCTTTTATTTGATTTTCTTTCGCTCAAGAACAGGCAAAAATAAAATGAACCTTATACTAAAGCTGACTCATTTCTGGTTGAAACATACACTATTTATGTTTATATTATTAAAATTGAGCTTGACATCGGAATTAAAGTCAAAACTAAAAACGAGGTAAGGAGTGAGATCGAAAATAGAACCCAGATCGAAATTGGGAATGGAATCACCACCGATATCAACATTTCATCGAAAATCAGAATTAGGCGCTGGACCAGGAATGGAAGAGAAAGCAGAATGATAGATCGAGTCCATCAATAGATTCAATGTTTCAATTATAATCCATATTGAGAATCAATTGAGTGTGAAATCCAGAGTACCACCTGAATCGAATTTAAATAAAAGATGGATTAAATTATTATACGTTCTTGCAGGTTAAGCCCGGAAAATAAGTATAAGTTCTTATAAAATACAACAACATCTAAAGTTTGAACAAATTTTTATTACGAAATTCCAGAATTATAACTTTGTTATACTTCGTATCGTGTACAATATATGCTAAAACGGCAATATTCATAGTGCCGTTGTGGTAAATTTTATCCATTTCATCAGACTGTATTATGCAAAGAAATATTATATACCGTCTACGAGTTGCTCAGTTTATATAGTAGCTTCATTCGTAGCTTATCTAGCTTCAGTTTGTATAGTATATTCTACAACGTTTTGCATCGCATGAATAGCAGTAAATTTTAATGAAAAAAAAATTAAATATGCATCATCTATTAGATCGTTCTCGAAGTCTTCAGTAAAATTTCTTCAGAATTATTTCCAGGCATTGTAACATTGTACATAATATGCCACTTATTTTATTGAAGTGACAACTTCTTTAGGTAGGTTAGACGATTCTCGGATAGAAAAATTTGGCGAGTGTGCGTCACCGCGTCCCACGTCACCGTTAACAGTAAGTGTGATTTTTTATGTATATGTTAAAGTCGTTTTTTATTTATTATATCTGTTTAGTTTCAATTAAAAGGCTTAAAAGTTTCAACTTAAACCCTAATATGCACATTGACTTTTAATTCAAATTTACTGGGCTTACGTAGCTCATCATGTGAGCTCCGTAACTAACTACGTAATTAACAAGCCATATAAAACTGTTCATAACTGTCGCTCATAGTATTAGTAATACTATGGAAACCAAACTTATGTTAATGATTTTAATTTATAAATGATGGTAAGGTCATTTTTGATATTACAATTGATTTGGAAACTCCAAAAAAAAAAACCACTGTCATTTCATTGTTTTATTCACTTCTGTTGCCAGACCCCGATGACTTTCTATTAGCATTTTTTTATTTACTACTTTTATTTCTAATTATTATTTCATTCTAAACCTCTTTGATAAATTATGTGAATCTTTCTGTAATAAAACAGGGGGAAGCAGAATTAATAAAGAATAATGTAAAAGGGTATCAAAAAGAAAAGATAGATAGGGTCGTAGGCATAAACGGAACTCACCTTATGAAATGTTATTGTAGAATGGAGGTAAAGATGATTACAGTTAACAGAAAGCAAATATATTAATCTAATGTAAGAAATTTAAAAATACATGTAAATAATCTTTATGAATTTAGCAAAGTTATTACAAAAGAAGAAGAATATTCAGTTTTTATAGACAATAAGTTTCATGCTTTTTCTATGAAATAAAATACTTTTACTCAGTTTTAATCAGTTTGTTAATGAACTGGACTGGAGCCAGTAAAGCAGGTGGATTCCTTTATTCGGTATATTGGCCGCTTCCATCAGGATCACCTTCGACCTTATACATTGGTGGTAACTTCAACACCGATGGAAGTAAGGTACGAAACCATTGTAGCTGGAGAGCTAGTGAACCCCGGGAGCAACGGTCTCCCTGTAAGGCTAGAAATTTGTACACTCACGATTCACGGCATTCTAAGAGCAATAGCCGTGACCTGGCAGGCGTCAGCCCTGCACGTCATCAGCCCCTTTATTTTTTGGACAGTTAAGTAAATTGGGTTTCAAAACTTGTTTCTATAAATTTGAAAATCCAACAGGACAAAGTTTATTTATTGTACATCAAAAAAAAAAATTGACAGGCGATTACAATAAGCAGAAGTATATGACAGATCAATTAGAAAACGCACAGTTGATGAGGTAAAATAAACTTTATCCTGTACACTGGAAATTTTTATATGTTTTCAAATAAACGTCTCATCTTCTATATACGACATACTTTTACAAGGACCTGCTGATACTGCCACAGCACAATCGACTGAAACTGAGGAATCCATTTCAGGTAACATACCACTATTTTATTCCGTAACATTTAATATGCAGTCCTATGTATCGAGCTTGATATTTAATTCTCAACAACCTTATTGATTTATTAAAATATTGTTTTTTAATATTTTCAGATAAGGAAAACATTGTTGAAGAATCAGATGATGATGAAAGCAGTGATAGCGAAATTTCGGATGATGCTGAAGAAAATGAATGTTAAAAATAATGTACATTGCATAAAACCCAATAAAATACATTGCATTTACTGTATGCGTTCATGTAACATTTCTTATTTGCACGCCCTTAGCAGCTATCCCCTCGCCTGCCAAGGTCTTAGTTATACCTTACAGGGAGACCGTTACTCCCAGGGTTCACATGGACACAAATTAGGTAAATGAAATTAATATATTACACACTATAGTTATACTTTTTTAAATGTTATCCAAGGAATTTCAAATTTGGCAGCCAGACTCTCCACTTTTATTCTTGTTTCTCTGGTTTTCATATTTTTCGAAAACTATTGAAACGGAAAAAATTAAAAAACATTGACGTATTTTACAGTAAGGGTTGCATTTTAGCGCACCGAAAAGTTGTTAGATTAATGTAGGAGATGAATAAGAATAAAATATAATTAGATATAAATATAATAAACATTTATTCCTGATTATTATTCAATTACCTATAATATGGTATATACAACGTATGGTATATGCGACTAATTGTGAAAGGACATGAAGTGTTAAATATTTATACAATGTACAATTTATACAAAACTCAAAAACGATGTTTTAAACAAGTCGAACGTGGGTTGAATTGTTTATAGGTATAAATGATTTTATCCACACAAACGCGGTTCAATTACGCTTAGCTGACTAACAACGGTGGTAAATTATTACGTTGCTGCCAATACAATTATCATCGTACGTGTTTGGGATCGAATGCGCGTAATATAGATTCATTTTCGTACGGTAAATGTTAATTAACGTCATGATTATGGAGAATTGATCGATGAAAATATAAATCTTAATAGTTCTCATTATCAATATTTTATAAACCTAAGCATCATTGTACGCCGTAAATGTTTGTAAAATACAAATGTAGGGTAGGCGACAAGAAAACAGTAAATAGTAAGAAGCTAATGAATGCCTTTTTGTAAAATATAATACACAGTAAAAACGTATTAATAATGCAAAAAGAAATGTCTATTGTGGACTGAGTAAATAATAATATTCACGTTGAACTTAAAATACCAAAATGAATTTCCAAGTAAATGAAGGGGACTATTGTATACAAAAAGTGACCGTACTACAATTTTACAAAATCTCTGAATTTTTAATGGTCGAACCATTCTCAAAATTACTGTTTGTTATTTAGTTTACATCGAATATGACATGTTTACTATCTTGTCCATAACTAAGAATGACATATTTGTAAATTTATTTTGCATTTAAAGACTACTTGAAGTTCATCATTCACGGGCGCCTATGAAAATGAATATTTTAGTGAGGGAGCTTTCATCGTTAGAAATATTTTTCTCATAATGACCAGGACACTAATTAACAAGTGAGGCGCGATAAATTGAATAATATTCTCACAGTCCTGTAATTCAGTTTTGTATCACAATATAATTGAATCTAGCATTTGTTTTAGTTTTACTTTTTTTTCGTAAATCCTCAAAGTCCATTGGTGGTATAATTTGATTTCATGAAATTTAGTGAACATATTTGTATAATTAATAAAAAATATAGATTTGAAAACATACAGATACTATAAAAAATTAAATTTTAGGAGATGAGTATTGTACGAAGAAGACGATATTACCGCCTAAATTTCATAAAATTTCAGATACCGAACAGGAGAGAGTGCAATGGGACTGAATGCAATGGGATAATCTGATACTGCGCAGTTTCAGATTATCCCATACACAAAATGAAAAACCACAAATGGGAAGGATGTATATCTAAAAACAAGTCATAATTATCCAAATCAAAGGTGAACGTAATGTTGGAAATATTCCGGCATCACAAGTCCGAAGGGCACGTGAGGATAAAAAAAACATTGACTTGGTTCCGATAACACTTCTATTGGGACATTTGTTCTAATAATGTGGCAAGAAATATAGGAATTGTGCATCTGTGACAAGATTCTAGGCCAAGGTTACAGGACAGCTAAATGTATACAATGTGAGTGTACTATGGGCATGGATAGCTGTAGATGTTGAAAGACCATTTTCTGTATCTAATAACCGGAACATCTTTATCGTCATATACTACTTTACAAAATAGCCAGAAATATTCGTTATAGCGAATCAGAAAAGCCATCACGGTAAACTAAAAGATAAAACTTATTAACGAGGTGTTTTGCCTAAAAAGTAAATAGTAGTAGAATTAATCTCCTATAAAATAAATAACTGAATTGGACTTCATTTTTTACACTAGAAACGAGCTTGTTTTGTTTATAAAATTTTTGAACTTTGTTTACTCCGACTATTCTTGAAATTGCCGTTTACTTCTTTGTTTTCATCGTAGGCTTGGGAATTCATATTTGCAACAACCCGATAATAGTCATTCTTAGAAATAAACTAGGTAAAACATGTCATCAGTATACGGACTATGCATTATAAAGTAGGGTACGGAAAGACGGACGCACTGATCCATATCAACATGTGAAATATAACGAGCCACACACTGCTCCAAGTGCGCCCCTTATCATATTACAAACTACACAAATACATACAGAAAGAGAGAGAGAGATTAAAAAATAGGGTAGAGATAAAGAATTCTTACGGCCGTCTTTTTGAAGTGAAACTTCTTTGGCGGGGGTATTCTGTGTATTTTGGCAAAGGAAACCGCAACGAAATATAACTAAATAGAGGGCAGCACAGTTGCAGCAAACCTTTTCACCTTCAAAGACTCCAATGGGACAATATCTGGGCAACCGAGCTTTAATGATCTTTCAAGTATGCCGTGGGAGTATGATAACTTCCTACAGGAAAATTTGTTTAACATTTTCAACAGTAAATTTTAAGATCTATAACTTAAGACTATAGTTCCATAAAATTTAATTTGTCATTTAGGGTCATTTGATGGTGAGTATTGATAAATTTGAAAAAAAACTAAACGGCGCTAAATAAAGAAATATTTATAAAAAAAAAAACTTTGTTTTGCAGCAAAAACACCTATATACACATAAAATTGAAAAACACTATTTTACCAAAGTAAAAATCAACATCGAATTCGACGTTAATGTTTATTAAAGTCGAAAAGAGTAAAATCGTAACCGTTTCCAAAATAATGCCATATAGATAGATACATACAACCACGTATATATTCAAATTAATTTTTGCTATATTCATGTGAACTTTTCTGCTGTAAGCATATGTTTCGTCATAGAATCATAAAAAAATAAATTAAAATTGATTCATCTTATCTTATGCATCATCTTTCATTCATCTTATCTTATCATTCATCGTATCTTATGCAGATAAAATTTACAAAGATATAGTCAAGGTTTGCGTTGTAGATTTTCCGTAAAAATGTCTAGATAAAAATCACAACATTTGGTCTAGCAGTTACAAGATAGGCTCTTTAAATTGCTTTTGATGCGAACTTTTGTCTGATTTGCGTTTTTTTATAATTGAGCACATATTTGCGACTCATATGATACGACATCTTTAATTTATTTCTAATCTTCAGTTTAGTACCAATTTATATATATATGTATTTGGGGAAACACTTTTGTTGTTTCATTTTAAATCCTAGTATATGGTTCTTATTAAGCTCTTTAAAATGACATCCTAAGTAAACGCGTATTCACGCTAAACTAATTTATAAATGTTACACAACGCTAATAATGCGCAGGCGCTTAAACTAACCCGATGACATCACGAGCAAAATAAACACTACACGATAAACACGTATAGACATACAATACTCATTGTGACCTCAATCGTTGTTAGCGTATGATTAATGTCATAGTAGTCAGGGATTGAAATAACGATATTTTGTAATACACTAAAATTTAACCAGCTATCATTGAACTTTACAAATGAAATATGTTTTAACAAAATATATATATATATATATATATATATATATATATATGTAGAATGTTGTATACAGTAATACTGTAACTTTTGTAAATGATTCCGAAAGTCAATAAATAAATCAATAAAATAGATTAGTTATGTAATTAATGCCTTACTACAGTATTTATACATTTACTTTGAGGTTCTGTGGATGAAACTCATTTATTTTTTTCAGATCCATTATCACACATGAAGTACGTAGATAGTATCCACAGTATACACATCAAATAAAATATTAATAGTAAAGACAGTTTTAACATCGTCGATATTCTAAGCAAATAATACACATGATAGAGTCAATAAATAATGGAATGGAAAATTGACTCATTTAATAATGCCGGTACGGGACTCAATAAATGGTTCCCGCGAAACAGTTATGTTTTTTCCGGACTTCATTGAAACCAGCGCGATGACGCGGTGCGGTGGTCGGACGCGGCGAGGGCAGCGCGCCGACCCCGCGCCGCCCGCGCCGCCCGCGCCGCCAGCGGCCGCGAGCTCAACGTAAACAAGTACGCCGGGAATGTGTTTAGTATTACACTTTTTATGACTTTCCGTGTTTGTTATTTTGTGTTGATGGAAAATCATTTGAGGAATGAAGCGTAGCAGGGCCGTTTTATAAACGGGTTCGAGGCGCACGCTTCGGCTTGCTTTATCAAACGTTAGTGAATTCACCTTATATCTCTTTAACTTCACCTTTTGAAATATGTTTGTGTAACAATAAAAAAAAAATGTAATGTAATATTCTTATCATAATTTATAAATGCTGTAATACCATTCTATATCCCTAGAAATAATTTCTTAAGAAAACAACATAAAATAATTTATATGTTATTATTTATTTCTTCTGCAACAGGAAACATATTTATAATCTTGAATTTTAATATATATTTGTTTATTTTATTCATCAAAATTCGATGGAACCATTATCGCTAGTTTAAGAATGGCGATTTTTAAATGATGGTCAAAAGTCCTATGGTCTGTTTTATAAAGGTACCTGGATTTCTCGGTTGCGCCAAAATCTGCTATCCAAAATAAGGTCTCGATGTGAAGTAGAACGCAATTTACACATTGTACGTACTCCTTCCTAGTCGATTTTCACTCGCAGTTCATTGACAATTTTTATAAAATGTTTCTTATTATATTGTGTATGGTGTTAATTCGCGGAAATCCATAGTAGACGCTTGCCTGCAACATGCACTAACATGCAGCATGCAACCCACTGCTGACCCTCGAATCTGCCTCTCCACTACGAATCTCCATCCAAAGAATTGAATATTGATTCGAGAGGATTGACAGATATCGAACACCTAAGCAAGTGTTAATTTTATTTTTTATAATTATCTTAGTCCGCTAATAATGATAATTTCAACGTACGTTTCATGCCAACTAGGCACATCCTCAGGAAAATGCAGACAGTCACTTCCACCAGGGTGTAAGAAGTGTCAAAACAACCGACACAACCTCGTTAAGTGAACCACTCTCATTCAATGGTCAAAGAGCGACGAAAGCATCCTTACCAGCAGCCACATACCACCACTAGCAGACATGCCTGTCAATTGTCACAGACTAACCATCATCGACCATTACTCGAATAGTTACAGGCAAGCGTCCAATAACGGCGATTTATAAGCGTCAATTTGGTCATTGAGCATATTATTATTATCTTTATGTTTTAAAATTTCGAAGAATTCCAAAACACTTAAACGTAACCCCTTCGCACACACATGCAAAACATCGAAGTTGTGATCGTTATTGAGCTTATGACCGGTTTCTAATAGATGTTTAGCAAAATAGGATCTGTCTGATTTATTATTTTTGTAGGCCGAATTATGTTCTTTGTATCTAGTTTCAAAACAACGTCGAGTTTGTTCTATACATATCGATTTACATTCATCACAATTTAATTATATATAGAACAAATCGTAATAAAATTAAACTTTTCTTTTTCTTCTAACAACCTTTTTGACGACTCACGTTATTCTAGTTTTGTCCGACTGTGCGACAGCGAGAACAGGATTATGTTTTTCACGTAAATCTGGGTATATGTGTGTCTAGGATTTTTTATACCTTCAAATCATTCCAACCGCTGGATGGATTTTGATAACCGAGTTATCTATCGATTAGTCTAAGCCATGTAACGGCTATAAGTTAGGTTTTGTTTTTATAGAATCAAAATAACTGTTGTAAAATAAAAAATAGTTAATAGTGACAAAAAAAAAACTGTAAACATCTTTGGACAAAAGTGAGAAATTAATATTTTATCATTTTTCTCTCAATAATTTCTAAAGGATAAGAGCAAGCTTAAGATATTTTAAATGATTTGTTTGTATTGATTAGTCCCAAAATTTAATGTCAGTTTGCTTACAAGGTTTTAAGTAATCTTTTTTTAAAATAGTCAATCAGGACTATCATTATAAAATCTGTTCAATTCCCAAAAAACTCGTATCTCCTAAAACTCATTAATATCGGTCTATTTATTCGAATAATATCGAAGAAGAAAAAAATTCTAGCTAAATATCGGTTTATTTAGATATATATATATATATGTACATTTTCTGATTTATCGAGATTGAGAATAGGGGAAAAATTTTGATGTTGGCCTGCAGAGTTAACCGTTTTCCATGTTTTTTTTTTAACTTTTTACATCGAATTCAAATAACAAAATAGAATAAATAAATATACAAATTAATTCAATTTAAAATAATTAATTTTCAAATACAATGCTATATGCAAAAATAAAAGACGCAATGCTTTTGTATTAAAGTCGAGGGAACAGGTGTAAAGAAAACGAGTGTCGAGTGATACTTTTGTTGGATACTTACGAAAACCTTATATGAAAGTTGTAAATTTTTATGTAATAAATGTATGTTAACCGTGTTATTAAAAGGTTTTTTTTTATCAATTTTGAAAAGTTCGTTTTTAAGTAATAAGTATCTTTAAAAAAGCGAAAATTATCTATAAAACACTTGTAAATCCAATTAAGATTTTGCTTTACCTAATAGTTAAAGTTTTCCAGTGCGGCCGATGAAATTCAGTTATAGCGTTGGCTAGATTGTTTAGAAACTTTATTAATCTTTCAAAGGGCCCAATTGCGAAATACGTTTAAGAGGAGGATTTCCTAAAAACGTCTTCAGGGCCATACATACTGTCAGCTTTTGTTTTCAAAGAGACGGACGAAACCTCATTTCGTTGTCCTATTCAATTAAGAAAAGAAGATGAGGCCTCAAGATGTGCAGCATGAGACCATAACAAGATGGTACCAACGAAATAAAGCTAATGCCGATAGCTCAAAGAATACTTACACGGATACTTAACTTTGCGTTTGTTAAGAAACGCAGGAATTTCACGGTCCCGTGAGCATCAAGGAATTATCTCAAGAAAGAGAATACGTATCTATATATCTGGTTATGTTTTTAGTAGACAAAAGAAAGTAAGATGTGTGCTTTTCAGACATTTATATTTGATTTATTTTTCGATTCTATGGACATTAAAAAAAAAAAAAGATATTATAATGTTGGTACCTTTAGCTGTCTGCAGCAACTCTATGTTTTTCGAATTACTCAAGACAGATTACAATATTATTTATTACAGTAATTACGTGATTATAGACTTATGATATAATTATAGTTTTAAAATAATGGATTTAGTAACAAAATGCTTTAGTAACAAAACTCTTTTAAATTTTCTCCATGAAATTAAATGTACTTAAAATTAACTGTATTTTTTGTGACCCAGATAAACTATTTTACTTAAAATTTTTATTATTTGTTGATTTATTTCAAAATTATTTATTAAATAATTTTTATTACATTTTTTTTTAATTTTATACTAAATTTGAAAAAATGTAAGAGAAACGTAACAAAGACTACGTTGAAAACAATTTAAACAATAGAGCCCTAAAGAGAGACTTAATTTAATGGAAGAAATATATAACAGACATTAAGTAGATTATTTAAAAAACCAAAAGAGTGATAGTTAAATCTAATTTACAAATTGTTGTCATCCCGGGTCTAACCTGGACTTTTGACTGGTGGTACTGTTGAGCTGAATTTTCGCAGTCAGGAATTGGGTTAAGAAAGACTCAAAACAACGGTCACCTCTCGTCCATCAATCCGATTCGTCTACAAAGGATTTTCTAAGGGATTTGAGCCCTTATTTATTCGAAGATTATGTGTCTCAAAGACAATTGGAGTAAATAGCTGTCTTCTCCGACATCACTTTTTGATGTTTTTGTTTGAGAGCAGATACGGCCGCGCAAGCTGTTGCTTTTGATGTGTTACGAAAAGAATGAGTTAGCAACGTGCGGGTCATACCACATAAGACAGCGCCCTTTCTGCAAGAGGGTCCGATTTACTTCGTTTGCAGGCTGAACATAATGCCCTCTGTTTATAGGTCTATCCTTCTTGTGAAGGGGATAGTGTTATAGAGACAATGTTCTCTAGGGTGTCATGCTATGCCCGCTGGTTGCTCTCCATCTAAGCGGCTAATGCCGAGAGGTTAAAGGTCACAAGGTACGTCGGAAAACACCAGCGACCGGCGAATAAAATCCTTGAGGATATGGCGGCGCGGGTATCTACCAGAACAATGTAGACATTATATAAGTTTGTGCCGCATTGTTAGCTCCAGTCTGTGGGCTCATAGAGGAAAATTATCACTTTAACCACAATGCTCATGTTAGTTGGGCAGCTAGTTAATCACATAACCCGTACGCTATTACTCCGTTCTCATTGCTATTAATATGGTTTGGTATATAAGTACGTAATATATTTTCATTTGGGTAGATTTACTAAATAATCCACGCGAATCCTTTACCAATTACCTATGACGCTATTTTAAGGTAAAATAAATGTAATAAATAAATACAACATTAATATATTTCTAAAATATCTGTAACCGCCATTCATTACGTACGTCCATTTACAAACCTGCATATAGGAGACGGCCTAAATCCTCACGAATTTGCATAATCCAACAGTTAAAGTAAAAGTCAAAGACTCATTGATCCTTATTTCAACACTCGTAAGAAAAGAAACAATAATGAAAACACAAATGAAAACTAGTGTAAACAATGGGATTGGACAAACATGCGACCCTTGATACCGTCGCCACCCAAACCAGTTCGCCTTTCATTTCGCACAACGTCGACATAATATCTTTATTATGACAGTACGTACATAGAAGCAGACGAGGAATGCTCTCATGAGCATTACTCCCTGAGCGCTCCGCCGGCAAAGAATCCTCGAGAAGCCGCGCTGCGTCGTTTATCCGTATCTTGTATTTACACATAATCATGTATATATATACATGTATGTATGTATAGTACCTGGGCAACCGAGCTTTCACTTGACATCTTTCGAGTTCGTTGTTGGAAATTTGATAACCACTTTTCTTATATTCATTTCTATTAATTGATTTATTTCATAATATACACCCCATATTAATACGCAAAATTTCATAAAAGTTATGGTAGCCGTTTCCTAGAAACCAATTTGTGCAACACACATCTGCATCCGCGCATACAGACTCCCCTAGTTGTGGGCTAGGTTTTATTATTATGAAACCAAAATAATGGCTGTAAAAAAAAATGGCGGTAGTGAAAAAAATAGCACGCTCTATTCAGTGACACATCATAAACACTAGCTCTTTCGAAATTAAGATGCAGTTTCCTAAATCATTTAACAGATAACAATCCCGCTTAATAATTACACAACCTAACGTTTGTGAAGATTGTACTTCTTAAAATTCTTATTATAGGTAATAACCGAATCTGCTAAATTACTTAAAGTACTGATTGAAAGTATATATATGTGTACATTATTTATAAAGGATTAATACTGTCTTAGTAAAAAAATGTTTGAAAAGTAATAAGCACATTTCATTTAATTTTCATACTCACAAAAAAACAGGAAAACACATTATAATGAGATTTTTAGTAGAATATTTTAGGATCTACATTTCTTTAGTTCTAGTACATCAATTTTACACAACATTGACACCTGCGGCGACGGGCAAACCATCCTAGTATATTGTTAGTTTAGTTTTACGTAGCTTTTTTTTTATATTCAATCGAATAGTTTCAAATTTTGCTTTTCTTTTTTCTATTTTATAGTCTATATACATGGGTCGCTTACATTCGCTTTAAGTTGTATGTATAAAACACGTTTGGAGAAATGCATTAATAAAATTAATTAAAAAAGAATACATATGATTGAAGGAAGTATTATAACATATGTTGAATTTCTATTGTATGGACTTGTAATCGTAGATATTTATAAGAATATTTGCACTTCATATATGGGCATTTCATGAGTTATAGAATGAGCATATTATTAATAAGAAATTGACAACTTTATTATTGTTCGATATTATTGTAGAGTACAGAAAATAACCTATTACGCATATTACCTCCACAACATAGAGGTAATAAGCATAAAGGTTAATGCAATATATATTGTACTGATTGTATGTCATTAACAAAATGAAGCGTCCTTACACAAGGGTTTAAAGCATTAACACTTTTAACAACAACATTTTCCTACTAAGTGGGTTACTTATCAACAATTATGAGAAGCGAGCGCGACAAAGTTACATAATAATCAACTGTTAACACATTGTGGAATAATTTTGTTATGTCAGACCCGGCTCCGCCCGCTTAGGTATAGAATGAATTCCTTCTTCTCACATCTCGACCGATTACGATTTTAATGATGACCCCGATCGCTGACCCGGTTGTCGGATTCGATCCCGACCTTATTCTCGATGTCGATTCGTCTCAATTTCGATTCCGATCGCGGTCCGTTTTTAATTTCTGCGTGGTAGGTTCCGATTCTGATGCTACTTTCGATTCCGGCCCCGCTTCCAATTCTCATCCCAGTACCGCGTCTTATTCTTATTCCGGTCTCGGTCTTGATTCTAATTTAAATTCCACAGTTGATTCTGAACCCTAACGATCTCTCTCGGTTCTCGATTCTGCTCGTCGTCTCGTTTAGAATTCGGTTCAATAGTACAAATACGCAGACAACGTCATATACGAATGCTAGTTTTCTTTTTCAGAAATCTTTCTATTGCTAATACAACATATCACCAGTTTCATAGTAATTGGATGAATAGTTTTGGCATGCAAAAAAATGAACAAAATACATATTCATTTTTATACTTTGTACAAATCCACTCTCCCTGATCCAAAAAGTTTCATACAAAATTCAACTGACTTTCTCTCTAATAAATAGTGAATTTCAAAAATTATTTCTTAGTGGTTTCTTATATTGTACAACCTATTACTAAGTCGAATTCCATTGAGACATCTTATAACTTTCCTCGAAAATTGGGCTAAAATAAACAAAAATATTTTTTTCAAATCCGAATGAGTTTGAAAAGAGATGAGCGCGTTCAAAGAAACAAAAATAAAACTACACAATTAATTAAATAGTCTACAAATAGCTTTGCTCAAGCATTGGGTTATCAAATACAAAAAATATTTTTTTCAAATCCAACTTGTACTTCTTCAGATTAGATAGACTAGATTAGCGTGTTCAAACATAAAAAACAAACAGACTCTTGAATACTGTATATTAGTATAGATTTAAATTGTTTATTGATATGATTCCTAATTGAAATTTAATTTCATTTGGATAAAAACGAATAAGGACGCTGCTCCATTTTGCGCTAGGAGCTGCTAAAGGCCGTCGTCACCGACGAGATGAAACCTCTGTGATTGACGTCGTCACTTACTCTCCCGAGGCAAAGGACGAATGGTTTGATGTGACTTAAATTAAATTGGATTCGCCCGTGGTCAAAATCTAAATTGATACCAACCGGTCGAAGACAACGTTCTTAACCGCTGAGACTCCGTTGCTGTAGATAACAATAAATAATAGTTTATGTAAGTTATTGGTAGCCTTTTTCTAATTAGGTTACGGGCGTTATACGACTTAGAGAAATTTTATGTTATGAGACATAACAATTTGGCTATAACTCACAGTTGAAAAGAATAATACATTGAGGATAATTTATTGGACGTACCTTCTATATAGGTGATACGTGGTGCTCACTGAAAATTTCTGGCATGAATGAGACAAAATTACTATGAATGGTCAAAAAATGAATATGTTGTTTCTCAAAATATTTTCCGTTAGCAAAAATGGGCATTTTCAAACGAATAAACCAATTTAGAAAACATTTATGCCACTCCACCGTGGTGACCTCGGAAACATGTTTTTCATACTCTTTGACAGTCTTTGGTGATGAAAATCGTTAACCCCGTAATTGATTCGTAATTTTTTCGAACAAAAAAAAAGTCCCAAGGTGCCAGGTCGGGACTGTATGCAGGATTGCTCATAAGTTCTATATTTTTCTCCTACAAAAAAAAAAAATTACTGTTTGGCTGTTTGAAAACTGGCAATATCGTGATGAAAGATGATACGAGGTTTACGGTTATCTTTACGGAGTTCGTCAATAGTTTCCGACAAATGGTCGTGTACAAATCAATATTCATGGTACGACAATTTTCTAAAGCAACAATAGCCGGATGTTCAGTTTTATTAAAAAAAGAAGAAGCCACCATTTGCTTGGAGGCACTTAGCTCGCACGCCATTTTGGTTGGTTTCAGGCCATCTCGATAGACCCATACAGTCGATTGCTGCTTTGTTTTGGAGTCGTAGTAATGAATCCATGTTTCGTCACCTGTTACTACGTCTATATGTGTATATGTATACTTTGAAAAAAGCTAAAAGAAACATGGTTCTTTAAATAGCCCGTTAGCTTTGTCTACCCCAAAAGAGTCTGAGTGGAAAGCATGTTTGTAGTAAAGCCCCGTAGAGGGTCAAAGCTACTTCTAGCACGATTGTGTCCGATACCGTGAAGTGAAGATTACGACGTGATATTTTATTCAGCTCTCGGCACGTTTGTCATCTTAGCTTAAGTGGGAATAGAGTGTTATGGAACAGAGTGCTTTAATTTTCCGATTGACTCCAAACTTGTATAGAGGGCAAAAGACTATTTACAAAAGCATATGCGTAAGTGTGTAGTAAATCCGTAGATTTAAAAAAAGTCCAAATACGGTAAGGCTACATTGCTTTTTTATGAAATTTCAGTATGTGTTCCCAAACTCTGAAAACCATTCACGACTGAAACACTTTCAAGGCATCTGAAACCAGTCTAAATACGGATTGAATATGTTTTTCCTTTATAGAATTTCAGTACCAACCGTCTGGATGTGTCATTAGCGTCTGACACCAATTCATGATTGGATTACATTTCAAGATAATTCCAACAAGTTTGAACGCACCTAGAATACCTTATTTCGTCATGAACTTCCAGTAATAATCTTCCAGCTTCATCAACAGACTCTGAAAACCAATCATAGCCAAGTGCATGTCAGGACTATTTCAATAAGCCCAAATATAACTCGGATACGTTTTCTCATTATGGAGTTAAAGTGCCAAACTTTCAACTTCATTGTCAAACCCTGAAATCCAACCATCCCCAAAGTACATATCAATACAATTACAACAAGCCCAAACACGTCTAGGACATGTTCTTCCCCTATAAAGTTCTAATCCCTAACTTCCGGCTTCATTATTAGAACCTACAAATTACTCATGGCCAGAGTATACGATTCAAGACAATTTCAACAAGCTCAAACAAAATTAGGATATGTTATTCCATTACGTAGTTCTTGTGCTTACCTTCTGGCTTTATCATCAGATCACGCAATGATACCATGTTATTTGTATTGTCATCAGAACTATACACATTTTCCAAGTTTCTTAATGATCCTACAATCAGTAGTGTGTGAAATTCAGTCTCTAAGATTGTTTTACATAGATAAATATGTACATGTGAAATTAATAAAAACTTGTAAGAAGAAAACTTTCTAATTAATTGTTGCTTTATTTTTCTCAAAAACAAATAATTTTATTTTTGAGAACCGATGACATGATAATTACATGACATAAACTTCAGATAGCGTTACATAAATAAAATACATAGGTAAATTTTACCTATTATGTAATAGTACATGAATATTATGTAACTAAATATCAATTGTTGGAAACGCACGTAAACAATTTTTTCCATGGAAAGTTATTATATTACCATGAAACTTGAAAGACGACTAGCAAACTTCAGTTGTCTTTGTCCGGGTGCTCGTACACCGAAACAACTCGGATACGTTAAGAGCTTGGAAACATTCATCAGGTACAACTTCAGAACAACGTCTGGTATTATTCAAATCGTCCGTGTCCTGCGCCGTCTACGCCGCATCTCACAGCGATTGTATTTTCAACTGGGGGCGTGGGCGGCAGAAGTAGTTAAAGTTCGTTCGACGTGCTAGAAGTTTGCATAGCCTAGGAGCCGGCATTACAAAAACTTTCCTCCGTCTATCAATTGAATGAAGCCGTGTGCCGAAGGGCGTATTTAAATATATAGAAACTAACAATATAAGAGTTGCTAAAAAATTTCTGTTGCCTTTGACTTTAATTAATTAAATTTTCCATTTTTTTAATAGATTATATTATTGAACATGTGTATTAAATTTTAGTAAATCTATTATTGATTGGCTGCTATCTTCAGGACTGTCACAAAATAAATCGCTAATATATACATAAATCGGTAGTATTAGTAAAAAGACTAGTAAGGCTTTCCTCTCAATTTTTTATATTCTTAACTTTTATATACTTAAAGGCCTTAGAGTATTATTTCATTCAATTATCAGATGAGGCAAAGTTTTCCTAATACAAGATTGTACAATAAAAGGTCACGTGACACTAGCACCTAGGGCGATTTGTTATTTAATAATATAACTAGCAACCAGAAGTCATCGTGACCGTCGAGAATTAAAATGAAAATTAGAAAAATTCTTCTATATTAATTTGTATAATTTACTAATTTTTTTAGCTTTATAATGATTTTATTTTTCCGCTTTATAAATAATAATAAAATAACCTTTAGTGATGACAATAATAATCGATATTGCCTTTCAACTACATACAAGTATACAAAATAAAATAAATAAAAAATAAGCCTACGGCGCTAAATAGAACTGCCAAAAAATTTTAAGATTGTTTATTGATTATTGCTGAAAAACATACGAAACGATCAAAATACAGAAACTCAAGTCAAGATCTTTCACATGATACGAGTTTTATTATAAAAATACAACTTATGATATAAATATGATGGAGAAAAAATATTCTTTATTCTCTCAATGACATAAATAATATTATAATATTCTTTACTATTTCCAGTATTTTAATAAGTTTTTTTGGTAAACCTGATACGATCTCTGAATAGTTAAGGTTAACGTAGGACAATAAGATATACGCAATAACGTGAAGTGGCCCCAGAAATACGTTGTTACGTAGAGTAAAAAGTGAAAGTGGAACTTATAAGAAATCTAATTTCGCTGATGCGCAAAAACCGAAAAAAGTAATAAGTATGTAGAAATACAACAGTGGCGGCATGAGCATTCGGGGGGGGGGTGGCAAGGGCGGGGGAGATTTCGTAGAAAGCCCGCTAAGCTGCCACCGACCGGGCTGCCGCTTGATCCGCGGAGGCGCCGTGGGCGGGCGTGGGCACTCACGCCCCATTATAAACGCGTGCGGTGTATGGATGGGGATTTTTTTTTTTTTTCTAATCAGTTGGAATTATCGCCACGTAAGTGATAAAGTTTGACATATAGCCCCATATATCGCTTTAACGAGTTCCCCGCTCCGCGTGTGTAATTTATTACCTTATTATACGGTGCACAATAAAAGTTTCGTCATTAGCATGACGTTAGATAAAATCACAGGGCGTTTCACTTGAGGCGAGCCGATTTATTCGCTGAAAGAAAAATTCACAGTTCTTCACTCGTCCCCTTCGCGCTCCTTCGACGCCCCGCCGTTTTTCAATTAGTCGCACTTGCGACAAAAGGACATTTATCGGTGAACGTCCGGAAAACTCAAAAAAGGCTATTGTTGCGAAACTTTAGATCAAAATAAATTCGATAAAAAAAGAAGAATACAATAGTGATAGGTGTACTTGTTTCATTTATTTTTTTTAATCAAAATTCACAAAATCACCTTTGACCGATTGATTGAACAACAAATTATTTATAAGCTACAATGTAATAAATAGCAATAACTTGAATATGACTCAAAGAGGGTTATAGTCGAGTTATTGCTATTTATTTCGTTGTGTCGTGGAAAGTTTTATCCATTTAACTACTAAAGTGTTCCCTCCCACAATTATTTATTTAAGATTGAAGGGTTTGGACCGGAACCAACGGCTTTACGTGCTTTTTTAGACACGGTGTGAGTGATTTCGTTCCACTTAAGTTCGCCCGCGATCGGGATCGAAACTTCTGTTCCGAAGCCGATGCTTTAGACGATTGACTACCACCATTCGCATACTCTAGGTGTACCTATTACTTCTCAATATTTAGTATAATAATGTGACATTATTTGGTAGGCCCTTAAAGAGTAAAACCGCGTTGTAGTATATGTATACCTATCGATCTGTGTGTACGCCACATGCGATTACAACAGGACCCGTCCAAGGAATCGATGATAATTAAATTTTATGTATACTAACCTCAGGTACCTTGGAGTTAAAAAAAGGTTATAATCTGTCCTAAATTAGATGTTGATAACGGATTTATAGCCAATCCTTGCGACTTTCCCGACTCAGAGCATCGATGTCTATTTTATTATTGGTGTGTTTTCTTTAAATTCAAAAAAATTAACAGTACGAATGTCAATATGATAACTGAAAATTACACACACATACACAAATATTTCCACGAAATACATTCGCGGCGTGAAGTCATTATCCCGCGAATGTAACTCGTGCTTAATCACATATCTTTTTGTGTGGAAGTAAATAGTCTCGAAGCTAACTGAATAGAGGGTCATTGAGGGTCTTCTTCGAAAGCCTCCAATCGTACGTCCGGTTTCGACATCGGAGTCGGCCAATTTTCAGGCCGGATGGTTTTATATCATTGTGTACTGTGATGCGATGGGGTCGTTTCATTTTAGTGACGATAGATTTTTATTATAACTTCAGTTGTCATCGGCTATTTAAAAAATGTTTACGCAGGGAATGAATAACACAATGAGGATGTTTTTAGAGTTTACTTATAATTTTTTAACAGTTAAAAAAATTATTGGCCTTCTGTTCCTTATAAATAGTTTTCTCAAAAAAAAGCTTGGTTTTCGGTATCGAAAAATCGTCACTGTTTAGGTATTAAAAAGTTTATAGGATCTTGTCTTATGAATTTTCTAAATATAAATTTAATTTATATTGCATAAAATGCTTGAATAAATATTTTTTGTGACCAGTCACATTTTCGTAGAGTTGTGCGCCTACTGCTCGTTCAATCTCACCGATTTTAGTGCGAAACTGGAAAATGGCGTGTACCACCTACACCTTAGGTATATTTAGATATTCTTCCTTATCCTCACGACTTGTTACGTGTAACTAACTCGATTATTGTGTTGGCGTAAATATTTGTTGCGTTGCGTAAACATGAAGTTTACTAAGAACAGATATATTCAATTACTTAGTGACCTTCTAAGAAATTGTTAACGCTTTTATATAATAATTAGCTTTTGCCCGCGGCTCCACCCGCGTATACATGCAATCAGTTCCTTCATAACGTATATCGCTCCATCATGTGATCAAGATCACGAGCGCTATTCCGTTCTCGATTCTGATCCTAGTCCTGCTCTTAGTATTAATTTCTTTCATTCTCAATTAAATCGTTATCCCTCTTTTGATTTCGACTCTGGTCTTGATCTAAGGAGATTGCAATTTTATTCTCGTGTCCAGTCCCGCCTTAAATTTCGATCTCAGTACTGCTTCTCATTTCGATTCCGTTCGCGCTATTAATTTTTATTTTGATCCCACACTCGATTTTGACCTTGGTCTCATTGTCAATTTAGATCCCGGTCTCAACTTTTAATTCTATTTCTCCTTTTATTTTGTGTGCAATTTCGATTCTGCTTTAGGTCAGGTTCTGATTTTGATGAAGATGTATCAAAATAAAATTCGGGCTATATATTATTCGGGTATAGTTTAGCTCTCTATGAGTGAAACAATTTTTAATAGCAGTTTATGGGCAGAAATATTAAGAGGAAGCCACGTGTTTTTCGAAAGCGTCTCGTATGCACACGTACAAGATATAGATAGTTACATAATAACAGAATAAATGTTTTAAAACAGAAAAAAAGGAAAAAATATACATAGCGGTTCTGGTTTTACATAGAACATTTCACCCCTTATTTACCCTCTTAGAGCTACTTTTCCAAAAAAATATACATGTTATTTTCCATTTGTAATAAACAGCTAAAATATATTTTTTGTTGTCACTATCTAAGAGGTTTCATTTTTTCATATAAAAATTTCACCCCTTTTAAGAACGGTACATGTTACCATTTTTTTTAGTAATAATCAGATAAAATATAAATTTTGACTTACAAAGTCTGCCCTAGGGCCCTATCGCTAAGCCTACATTGTCTGTGCGTCCGTGCCACTTTTCTCTTTGTTGTACACTTAGAGTGTTGTACACTGTGTCTATTGAACTGTAATAGATTACACAAAATGTGCGTTATTGTAGTGAAACTCTTAATCAAAACAATAATAAAAAAAAGATACGGGTCTCCATAAAAGAAAAGTGCCTTCATCATATTTTGTTTCTTTTTGGTATGTTCTAAAAGGGTGATATATTTATATATATACATGAGCATTTGGTGTTATTATAGTGAAAATTCTAAAGTAAAACAAAGAATAATACGAACGAATCAAATGCGAATTGGCCTTGCGCTAAAAACCCCGAACCGAATAAAAAACACATTATTTTGTAAGCACACATCACATAACTAAATAGCAAGGTAACGTGGAACCCTCGGTATGCAAATCCGACTCACACTTGACCGACTTTTATTTACATAAAAGTCCCAATCACGCGTGACCTTCATCTTTCAGCGAGTAAGACGATCATTCCCGGAGGTTCCGACTTATATTCCCATTTAGGTATCCATATCTAGGTCATATCCCTGTTTTGTTCTTACACTAGTTAATACTCGTAATATACAAAAATTTTGAAGAGAAATGAGTACAAATAGTTGCAATCACTTTTATTATTAATGTTATTATAATTGTAATTCAATTTCATTTATAATTATAGAATTGATTTTACTAATTTTTGAAATCATAGGATTACGACAGCTAAAATAAAAAAAAGAAAAACATACATTTTACATTCAACATAATCTAGGAGCCTCGTGAAGGGCAAATGTGACGAGCGAACGTGAATGTGACTGTGAATTTTTACATACAAAATTCTCTCTACACGTCCAACGAAGTTTCACTTCAAAAATAGGCGACCACCTCATCTGTACAAATTAACAGGAAAAAAAAGAAGTCTAAAACGACATCGGCGCCCGTTGCGTAACGATCCGAAACGCTATGACAACAAACACAATTAGCGCCGGCGCGCCGCTCCGTATGCTAGCAGGCCGCCGCCGTCGGAGCGGGCGCGGGCGCGGTAAGTAAAATAAACGCATACCTATTTCACCGGCGGCGTTCATTCTTTCGTTCATTCAGAACGAGAATAGAACGGCGCTGGCGAGATGCGCAGGCGCCGGCGATCGCGGCGGGATGTGCGACGGTATGTCTCGTGGAAGCAGAGGCCGTTCATACAGCCGTTTTGTTGTTCTAAGGCGTTCATATCCACTTTATAGACAGACCGCTTGGAAACTGTAGGATCCATAGTTCGAGAAGTTTGCAAAGAGACGGTTCACGAAGTATGTCACCCTAGGATAGGTCATTATACAATCCGTATCGTGGATAAAAAGACCGTCTCATGTCCATATTGTGGATGAAAAGACTAGCGTCCAAGCTAATTGTGAATGGACAGGTAGATTGTTGAAGAAACATTAACATACTACATCGTGATTGACGTTTATCAACTGAATCTTACAGAAGTTAAACTGAAACTGAACTGAATCTTAAAGTGGTGTTCTCTCTACAAATTTAGAAATCTTATTTAATTTTATGCATTTTACCTTCGATTTTTCGATATTATCTGATGAAGCGTACAAAGACCCAAACAAAAAGTATTTTTATTATATTAACCACTATTACATCCATTTTATTTCTCGTATTTCTATTTATCACCATATGCATATTTTGTGACAGCTTTTGAAAATCCCAATGCGGAAGCATCTCGATAATCTTCCTGCGAGCATTTTATTTCAAATGGAAGGTCGTCCAGCAATTTAAACTTCTGACCTTCTACGCCAATTCAGCGGTGTACAGGTTGGCTTGGATGAAGCTGGTAGCAACCTTTGTGACAATTTGCCCTCCGCCTCTCGGAGAATATGATCTTAATCTGGCTCAAGGGAGCGATTAAGTATTACGTAAACTTCTTCATAATTATAGACTCCCTGTATAAATTATTATAAGAATATTTTGAAATGATAAGACGTAAAAAATTCTAAGATTTTACTAATTATAGAAATTACGTCCAGAGTTCCTAAGTTTGAACAAAACTGCAATTGACAGTTTTCTCAATTCCTCGATTTTCGATTAAGGCATTAATTTCTAATGAAAGACATGAAAATTACTTAGGTACAACATTTTCGATTTAACTTTCGAGTATCATTGCTTTTTTAACTTTTTTTTTATCTTAAGTAAGCTTGCGTCAGTTTTTGAATCCGTTACCTTCGGGGTCGACAACGTCTGCCGTTCGACCACTCTTGTTTAATAGCTTCTAATAAATCTGATGTTTATGTGTAGTACACTCCAACAAATGAAGTTAAATTTATTTTAACTCTATTTTTAAAAACGTTTCTTTGAAAACCGATACAAAGCTTTTTTATAGTATAGAAACGAACGCTAGGAGAACGCTTTTGTATTGAGTGCTTTTTACGCGGTGCAAATTAAAGTAAATTTTATAAATGAAATACTAAAAAATTATTCAATACGAGCTATGAATATTTCGCAAAAATTAACATCGCTGTTTTATGAAATTCTTCACAGAATAACTTTCTTAGTAAAAATTAACCACAAATATGTCGAGCTCGCCCGTATGAATGGCCGTTGGTGGTGCCCACCCATTGTTTTCTCGACGAACAAAAAGTCTGAAATTAGAATAAATTTCTAGAAAAACGCACCTACATTCTTGTAAATTATTATAGAAATTAGAATTGTTGCAAAAAAGTGAGAAATACCAAATAAATTCATTATGAGATTTTGTCAAAATGAGTCCATTTTTATTGACGAGTTGACATGGTACCTTTAACGTGTATCAGTGCGTTTCGAAACTGTGAAAGAAGTTTCCATAAGCGGTATTTCCTACCAAATATGACGTTGTGACCTTCAAGAAAAAAGAATAAGTACTTTTGAGAGAACTAAGTGATTGATCATTTATAGAGTAGCGGCTACCCATTTTCTAGTTTGTTAGCTTTACTATAAACAAGATTTTGACTCGCACATCACACCACGAAGGCATCATCAAATCTACTTAACATATTAATCATAAAGAGAACGTCTGTAGGAGTGTAATACCTTAAGGAAAAGCACCATTTGTTTATTAGATTACCGCCAATAATCGTTCACTGATGGACGTTTACCTCCCCTTATATTTCATGATATACGGTCCTGCGCCATTCGTAAACAGCGGTGGTGCACGATCTTCAGCTGGTCATCAGTCCACTTAATGAGAGGCCATCCCCCGCTCGAACAATCAGTATATGGTCGCCACTTGAAGAGCTTTCATCCCCAGTGGTTATCAGTTCTAATAGCGATATGTTCTGCTCGTTGGCACTTCAACTTACTGATTCTGTAAGCTGTGTCGATTAGGTACTCCGGTTCTTCTATGGATATACACGTTTCGGATTTTACCTCACGGAGAAACTCCGAAAATAAGTATTATCATATCACGCGGATAAATTCTGAGTTTGTTTCTGAGACGACCGATAAACAATAATAAGAACGCATTCATCATGAGAACATATCAAAAAGAAATGAAGAGACGCAGCGAGCTTTATTGCTTAGATAGATTCAAAACGACGTTCAAGTACGTATTGTAGAAAACGCGGGCGTGGTTCAACGAGATCACCGGTTGAATCGAAATATCTATCTTTTCCAACAATCACAGAAGACTATCTACCCCACTCGTTAATGAATACGTGCGCACCGTCGACGTCAGCGCACCCCCCGGCCAATTAATAAACCGACGTATGCCGCCGTCAGTCCGCGTCGGGCCGTGATTCCGGCGCGTTCGCGGAAGCCGCGTAAAAAGGACGCTTTATTGCGAGTTTTGGCAATGGTAATCTCTCTAATGGGCCGATAAGGACGCCGGCTACGTCCGCTCCCATCGCCCGATGCTGTCAGTTCGATTCGAGAAACTCGAGAGAAAAAAACACCAAGCCGTCTAACTGTCGAAAAGCTCCGATAAAAATGGGCGTTCGCCGCTTCGAGCGCCACTTTATAAAGCGAGTCTCGCCGACTTCGCGCGATTAATGTTATTAAAATCGGAACTTTCCTCATAAGCGCCGAGGAACGTCATGTGAAGGTGTTTTGCTCCTTGAGCTCGAAAACTCTAGTAATAACACTAATATGATGGGTCTCTCCAGTCTTATCTTGCACACATACTTTATGATAGGCGTACGGGCATACGTAAAATTGTGCGTTCAAAGTTGTATTCTAATGACGCTTACGCGCGTACTTTTACTAAATATTACGATATTCAGTAAAAGTACGCGCGTAATATATATACGATAGTATATACACGATATTACTAAATACTAGCTCCCGCCCCCGACTTCATCCATCTAAACATGGAATGAATTCCTTCATCATTTATATTCAGCATTCAAGCTGTCAATCATAATCATTATATAATTTCCGCTCTCGATTCTGATCCCAATAATGATAAAATAAAAGTTTGCCTAATCTTTAAAGACTTTTGAATTTTTCCGTAAAACTCCTAAATATTTTCTAGATAAAAAAGTTCTGTATGTGTAGCTCAATAAACTCTTCCGTCTTCCAGTGAAAATTATGTTAAAACAGGTTCAGTCATTTTCAAAATTACCCTGGACAAATACACAGTGAAACTAACAAAGAGACGGCTAAACAAACTAATTTTTTGGTAATGAAATTATTTTGAAGTCACAGAAATACATTCTAAATTTATGTATACGTGTAGATTTACGCAATACTACTAATATTTTAATATAATTCAATAATGAATTTCATTATATAATAGAACAAGTCATTACATAAAGGTTGAAAATCAAATTAGTTTTTGTTTTTACAAGTCAAATATAATTTTCTTAAAAAGAATAATTTCTTCATAACATACGGAATAATAAACCATATTTTTTATATAAAATTTGTGTCATTGATCATTCTATTCATTCTTTATTCTGGAATGAACAGTGGAGTTCTATCTTTATTTGCCAGGGTTACTCTATCACGGTTCGCGTGCCAGCGCTAATTGATACTTGTATGTTTATTGACCACCCGAAAATAACAAGAAGGCCTCTGTAAAACGGCGTTTGCGATAGTCTAGAACTAATTTCATCGAAAATCCTCCAGTATTCATGTCCAGCTCGAACAACACATAAATATACCCGATCGACATTCGATAACGCGCCCAAAATTCATAAGGTTATGTAACGTGATCCCTTCGCGCCGAGCCCCGTATTTTACTCTTTATAATTTGTATTCAAACGGGATATAATTGATTAATATATAACGTCCCTTGATGTTTCGCCTTTTGCGAATTGGCTCACTAATCGGTATGGGATCGTGACCCGAATGAAGGTGCAAAGTTCGTAATCGTCTAAAATCAATGGAATGTAAAGGGCAACAAAGTACGGCTGTGATATTTCACGTTTGTAGGTGACGGACCTGTTCGATAGAAGCGCCGTTCAAATGTATTATAGAGGGATACGGCTTCGACCGGTAGATTTTAGTGTAATTAAAAAAATAACAATAATTTTGTTTTTATAATATCTAATGCTATGTTAACGAATTTTTGATTTGTAATCAAATTAAAAGTTAAAACAACGCTTTAGTCATTATTTTCCATTCATATCACAATATCTATTCAGCAGAATTGTTTTTACCCAACTTCAGTGAAGCAAAAAGATATATGTGTTCAACTGTTCCCTCATAACTTTTGAACTACTTACCATAATTTTCCAAATAGTTGGAAGCGTTTCGATTGTCTGTTGGTTAAAGGCTATGTGACGTTAGATTAAATTGAATATGGCGCCCTTTAGAGGATATAAGATCATAACTAAAAAAAATTTTTATATGCCATGTAGAGTATCATACAAAATGGTTTAATTAGCATATTTCAAATACACACATATATATATTACTATCTGTTGCTCGCGGCTTCATTTGCTTGCATGCTCTCGATAATTGGGAAGAACTTCTAAAATCATGTCTCACACGTGAGCCAAACGTATTTTCTTTACAAATCTTCCCAATATATACATAATAAATATGTACTTCATTATGTACTGTGATATACAAGTTAAAATTATAAGCAAAGTTTCGACAACAGTTAGACCACACTATTCAATATACAGAGGAAGCTTTTCCGTAAGTCTCCCCTTGTTGAGCAAACGACACCGCTTGTCCTTTAAATCCTTTTGGTTCGAAACGACATCTTCGCATTTATGGTCATATGGCGCCCTCTACAAGTGTAGCGCGATACACTTTGACCTAACGCTTATGATTGCTCACTACTGTTAGAATGTATTGCTTTGTTAAGATAAGCAGCATATGACCACGGCTATCCTCTGCACATCACTATGAATGTCTATTAAATATATTAAAATATTATATATTGGTTGCTTATTTGACAGAATATAAATATTGAATAATTTGTTCATAACAATTTGAGAAGAAAAATGTGTTCTTGTTTCATAATTTTTAGAGCGCGATGTTTTAGTAGTGGGCTTTTAATGAGGACAATGTGAAATTACGTATACATTCTTTGTGGTTTGGTGAAAGCTAGTGAGGAAGGCGATGTTGCAAGGCTTTCATGAATGTAAACGTATAAAAAGTGTGTGCCATGTCAAGCGAAAGAATGATTATTATCTTATATGGTAAGGAAAATTATAATGAGATTTGTATGTTAAATTATGCGGGCGTTTTCATTTACCGTAAGCTCGGGCTGTCTGCCACTACAATCCCCGAAACCTCAGTAGTATAGGCTTATAAAAAAAAAAATGTCGCCAATAGAATCCTAGAGTATACAAGTTTGACTATTATATCGAAAGGTATTTATTTATTATAAGAATAGTGTAATTATTATAAGTGATAAGTTTTAGCTTGATTAGTACTGTGGTTAAAGGTGATATACAATCCGCTGTTATTATGCTTGAGGATATAATAAATAATATAACAGGAAAAGTGTTCGTATCGGCGGCTAGACGTCCACTGCTGGCCACGGGCTTCCCAAAGTGCGGTCGTGGACCACTGGTAGGGCCCGCGACCCCGTCCTGGTCGGTCGTCGGTCCGTCTGGCGGAGGCCGGCCCGCGTCGATGTACGGTTCGTGAATCGTCATCTTTAACCTTTATTTTCCAACGTCAGTTCTACCAACGACGTGGCTTGCCCATTTCCACTTCGACTTGCTGATTCTGTGAGCCGCGTCAATAGTTCTAGTTTTTTGGAGGATTCCGTCATTTCGGTTTTATCTCGCAGAGCAACCCCGAAATAGCTCTTTCCATTGCACGTGGAATAACTCTGAGCCTATTTATGATATCAATAATAAGAAATCTGGCATCAGTATTCGATATAGTATGATAATACTGGCGGCATTAGTATCAGATGGGAAAAAATGTTCTTGACTAACAAACATTATCGAAACTAACTAACAAAGCGAAAGATATTATTTTTTTCTTGACTGATTCTTCATTATAGATTATGCTCCATGATTCATTAATTTATCATAAATATATTTCCATCACATTGGATACAAGTAATAAATTATTCGATTGCACACATCTTCAGTGAGACATGTTTAATTTGATTAAAGAGAAATATTTAGCGAAATTCTTCAAATCAGATAGTTTACATGATAATAAAACGTTTACCGCAAATAGATATTAAGACGCTAAACTCTTATATTTCAATCATTGTTCACAGAAAGTCGGACGAGGCTTATCAGAAATTAAAATATCAATAACAAAGTTACGTACATTTATGACAAAAGAATTAACTTACTTAATGATGTATAATGGGAAATACTAATAGAACAATATTACTTTAACATTCCTATAACCAGTTAAATTATTCCTCTCATTCAGAAATGAGTTTTTGTTCTCAACTGACTGCAAACACAGACGCCCTTTCTCGTGTACGGTCGATACAGTAAACTTTCGCGTCTCCCTAATCCACATTTCCACTCTCCTTAATTCACGCCCGTCGCGCCCTCTCGCGACGCCGACGGCGACTGGTCGCGGCTACGTCGCGTCGGCGCGGGCGGATGTATTTTTCTACGGAGTTTTCCCTTGGCAGATGGTAGGGCGGGCGGCGGGCTAAAATACCGCACTTTACGCAACTCATTCCCAGTTAATTAAGTTTTGTTATCGGTTTATTAACAATTGTTAGTCAATTTCTTTCCTTGTAGTTTTGTTTCTGTTGCTATTGAGTACATGTCACGGTATTGACATTGATATTCAGTGCTTGATTTAGATACGATAGGAGTCTTCAAGGTTTTTATTGAAAGTTGCTTATTTTCGGGGTTAGAAAGTCAAGTAGTTTATTTGGGCGGTATCAATATCAAACCGGCTTTGTATGATTATATTGCTAACCTTGGAAATTATTTTGACCAATGAGATGGGATTATTCTAGTTGGCTAATCAATGGGAGTTGTTTCGAGGTCTGCTATTCTGGATGCCACTTTGACCGAAGCAGCAACATAAAAAGAAGCGAAGATAATAGTTATTAAGAAGTCATATATTTTGGGGTCATATCTTATCGAAAAGCCTAAACTTGTAATAAAAAAGAAGCGTAAGATCGTACGATTTAGACATGGCTTTCTTTATGGTATGACCTCGGAATAGTTAACTAATCCAGTGTAGAGCGAAAAATAAGCAGATCAGCACACGCACCACACAATGTATTTAAGAAGAAAAATAAAATAAGTGACGCAGTAGAAAAACAATGTTTCAATATAGTCCTCGACATAAGCGTTTTAGCCTTTTTAAACTCAAAAATTTTAAAACACTCTAAGTGCTAAAAACACGCACACGCATACGCGCGCGCGCCTTCACTCACACGCACACACGCAACTACACACATATTCTCATACAGGTTTCTAGAAAATAAACAAGTGTACAGTATATTTTGTCGTAATGCATCCGTAATTATCTATCGCAGTAGATACTGTTCTTAACAAGACAATATTGTCTCAAGGCAATTTGTTTAAGTATCGTTGAACCCTTCTTCAGTTAAGCGCTTCATTTGAGCCCTCCGTCTGTTAAGCGATTATAATTCTTAATGACACTTATTTATCTCATTCACAAATAACAAATTAGTGAATAATAAAATGTCTCCAAATTTGATAATTTAAATAAAACAACTGTCTATTTTTTTGTCTTAAACAATAGCGTACCTACATAAAAAAAACTTATGCAACTAGGAATGAATTTTGCTTAATATTTCTTTTAGTGCTCATCTGGCTGTCTGACTGGGCGTACTAGTTTTAGGTAAATACAGCATTATATACTATTTGCTTTTAATTTTCGGTTACTGAAGCTGGCAACCATTGCGTCGGTTATGGTTTTCTCTTGGCGTTATGGTTGACGTGCTTCATTAAAATTACCGCCTGAGATTTTAGAGGAGAAGCAGTTTTTTTTTCTACCTTTCTCACTGATTTTATAACAATAATATTTGGAATAAATATATCTCATTATATTCAAGTACGTCGTTACTTCATATTTCTCACGATGCACTGATAATTGTACTCACAGCATACCACATTGTCTCGTCTTGCAATATTTGGCCATAATACGATTCATTGGTAAGGTATATATTACTAAGACATTAAAAGCCTTTGATATATCAGAGTTCTTTAATCTAGCCAAACAAATGAATACGCAGCTGGTTCGTTGCACTTCATATAAGACTAGCCTATTGCACGATCTTTGAATTGAGACCGGTGGTGTTTTGTAAAAAGTACTATTTAAATTTTCAGAGCCGAGTGTACAGAACAAAGGTTGTGAGACTGTTATTTGAGAAATAAAACCTACAGAATCTAAATAGAAAACGAAGTGGGTCACGGGTCAGTGCATATTTTATGAAAGATCTAGCAGGTGTGGAATACCAAAGTGAATAAAAATAACTAAATTATAGGTTTCCAATCAAATGGTGGAGTCACATGAAAGACATACCTAAATGAATATGATATTTAACAATGATCTATAATTAAGAATCATGTCTTAAAGATTTCAGTAGTATAGTACATTTATAAATTTTTCTCGGTACATGCACTAATTACACGAAAACAAATAGGCAAAAAGCTAAAACATTAAAAATCCATAAAAGTATAAAAAAAACGTCGAGAATGGACGTAAAAATTATTAACCATAAGTAAGAGCGATTTATCTTTTAGGCGTGATCATTCAAGTTGTGAGGGGCTCAATGGATAAGGTTAATTAAAACGTCAATCAACTTTTAATGATTAGCTTTTTCTTTTATGATTTTATTTTATTAGATTATAAAATACTTGTCTGCGCCTATTTGTAGGGTTCCGAGCCAAAATAGCAAAAAAGCAACCCTTATATTTTTGTCATGTCCGTCCGTCCGTATGTCACAGGCACTTTATTCAAAAACTACAAGAGGTATATTGATGAAATTTATAGCGTAGGTGTTTTGTATAAGCCGCTACTTAGTTTCGTGGTTAAATAACAACAATAAATATTTTTAGGGGGGTACTCCATACATGTAACAGAAACTGAAAATTTTTTTTTCAGCAAACATCAACATGTGGGATATATTTCGACAGTTCTTTTAAAAATACTTTATGCTTTCTAAGCAATTTTCTGATTATGTGATTAATTTGGAAATAATCACTCCAAAAATTGCAGAAAAGGTGTCTCCCCTCTATTTTCTAAACCGTATGTCCAAAGAATATGAAAAATAATGAAGGTAACGCTTAATACATACTTTAAATGACAATTATTTTGAACATGGTCAGATATATTATTTTTTGAGTTATTGCCAAAAAGCTGCGCTTCTCAATAAAAGGACAAAAGGACATAAGCGTCATGAAGATACGCTCTTTTGCTGATCCACTTTATCTTACATTAGTTCAATAGTGATACTCAACATACTTACTTGTTTGTCTAGTTATAGGCGACTAGTGCTTGTAACCATTCTGTGCGGGAAACATGGAAAAAGGTAATAACATAATGCTTCGGTACCCAATAATGAGCATAGTGCGACATGCTCTTGGTTAGTTTTTTCTTGTAACGTAGTAAATCGAAATTTGAAGGCGATGAGTATATATATACATATATATATGCGTGTGTGTGCATATATATATACACACATATACATAATATATATATATAGCAATTTTATTTAACTATACTACTTATTTTACGAAAGCAAAAAACAACAACATGAATTTTCCAACTGAAAATTGTATGTATATAAATGCGTATATATATTGATATATACATTATTAAAAAAGAACCTGACTGACTGGCGTATCAGCGTACCGCCGAAGGCACTGCAATTACGAACATGAAAGTTTGAACACAGCTTCCTTTTTATTATGCAAGCGAGCTTTAAGACAAGATTTTGGTCAATTCAACTCCTATGGGTGAAAATCGTGGCAGTTACCGATTTCAAATTTGATATTTTAGTTACTTATAGATATAAAAAAGTAATTACTTTTTTTTAATTATACCTGAGAGGGCAAAGTAAATAAAGGTGATTTTTTTCTTGGAAAATCGAAACCGGTAAGGTTATTGATGACAAAATTAATATTTTAACTAATCATTACAAATGATTAGCTGAAGTAACCATGTAACCATGAAGGCGTGAAATAAGGATTAAAATGTTTACATAGAAAAAAGAAACCGTTGATGCTATTAACACCGAAATTTTTATTTTAATCATTTATTGCAAAAGAGAAATAATGATATGCAGCATTTTTGGGAAAAGCATCTCTAAGGGGATAAAATTTTGTGTAGAAATTCGAAACCGCTGAAGGTATTGATATCTACGTTATTATTTTCGATACTTATCTATATTACTAAATAAATCTGTAGCGGTTCTCTATAAATATATTTTTTTAGACCAATTTTGTGATAAATATTCGTTATATGTCTATCTGTCTGTCTGAATGTCCTTTTGATACTTAAAAGGTAAACGCAACACGTCGATTTCTTACAAATTTATTTCGTCATGCGTTTTAACTCTATAATATAAATAAATTCACAATTAACATTAAAAAAAAGTTAAAAAATGTGAGTTTCGTTACGTGATTTTGGAGAAACAAGATCATTTAGTTACTTTGATATTTAATTTTAAAATTCATGAAAAACCGGCAGTTTTTACTTCCGTATGAGTACACACAGAAATGAATCTCATGTGTTTATTAACACATATATGCAACTAGAATTATAATTTATTTGTCAAAATTGAAAGCTGTCATATCACCATAGAGTATGTATTTCTTTGATAATTATATAAGTTGATAAACACAGAGTGAAAGAAATAACTGATACGACAGAGTGATAATTATATAGGTGTGAAAGAGACGTTTACAATCACAACAGCTTCCGTATTAATTGGCCTACGTTTACCGCTTTGGGCTTTACCAGTCGTACGAGCTAGACGAAGGCAAGACACGTCGTATGAACGATGCGGCAACATAGCCTAGAAAACATCTCTGTTTGTTTATTTATCTTTAAGAGATATCAAATCTGAACACTGATTTTTCACATCCTCATATTTTTCGTTTCAAATCTTACAAATAATTTAAAATCTATTAAAAAATCACAATGACATATTTTCAGGACGGTCTGTAAAGAGGTTAAAAATATTTATGTGGTTTTTATTCTTCGTGAGGCCTAAAAAAATATTTATTACCGACTTATAGTCCATTTTCAATATATTTCTACATATAAGTTGTTTTCAATAAAAGTGAGTGTATTTATACGTATATTTATTGCTTATATTTATTTAAGATTAATTGGGGTACGCCGTACATTATGAACTGTAGCAAATTAAAAATCATAAGCAGTACTTTTCAAATTCAAAAAGTATTTTTTGTTTACGATTTACAAAGCATTATTAAACCAAAGCTAATGCTTACAGGCAATAAGTTGATATATAATAAGTAGAACCAATATTTATATATCAATTAATTAATTTTATTATGTGAACATATTTTTATATGTTCCAAGTTGGCAAATAAATCTTTTTACATTGCATATATTAGTGTGACTTTATTTGAACACATTTGTGTTACTATTCTTATATGTTTTTCGTAACTACGTACTTCTGATTTTCACAGAAAAACTATTTCGGGCTTACGAATAATATGAGATGATAAACCGTATTTCGTTTCATATTAAATACTCATACCAACTACGTAATTGGATATGTATAAACTAAAATTATATTAAAAATTTCCCGTTAATTTGTGTCTTAAGCGTTTAAAATGTATATGTAATGCTATTTAAAGAAACATTGAACCTACAAAAGTGTATCGAGAACAGATTTTCCCAGGTAATATAAAGGACGAAATAAAAATTATTGTAAAAAGAGCTTTTCGTGAGGTAAAATAATAAAGACTTCCACGGAAAACATTTCGAAATTACGAAAATTCTTTAGAAATACAACGTATTCGGAACATATAAACCTTGTTACCTGATACGCGCAATAATATTTTTGCTATAGGCAATCATTCTAGGTTGTGCTACAGTAATTTTAACACTAGAAATGCAAAATATAAAATAAATGGATCCCGCGACGACAAAAAATAGGATGAATAGGAGCTTAAGAAACATGAAATTGAAAAAAAAATAAGAATATAAATTTGTTTGTTAAAATTTTTTTGAAACTATGTACATTTTGAAATTGAATGCATCTTAGTAAGTCAGTCTTTAGGAACATACCTTTCACTATAATAATATTTTCATACATTTTGCTTTTCTTCTGAAATATTTGATAATCTTGTATGACGCATAGGAATTTCGATGAAATGCACTCCCGTAAGCCAATTATGTTTTTATTAGTATTTTTTTTAATGGTATACGTTTGTTTATGATTTGTAAACAATTTACTATGTAGAATTTTACAAAATATTTTATGTACAAAATGATCGTGTTACAGACGCTCAAATTGTTTTCCAACGTTTGCTATCATTTTCTAAATTCAACTCATTTCGGCCTACATGTTTAACTGTTACTTAGAATTTTTTTTGCTGGTTTCGACTAGACACTCGTTCAAAATTGTTCGGCATGTAAAAACATAGGCACCATGAGTTTTGTTGTACCTACTGTTTTCTTTAAATCATTATCAATAACCATATGCTGGCATTTGACAAGAATTGAAAGACATCGTTTTTTCATGCACACGGAAAATTACATTCTCACCCAGCTGCATTATTACACCATCTGCTACATATCATAAATAATAAAAATATTTATTTCCATTAACTTGCCCTAGGTTACAGGTTACATTGTAGGCACAGTACTTCTAGGTATTAACAATACTTGTGCCAGGAGGCGCCGCTCTTCCAGCGTCCATTTGAATACAAGATGAAGTAGGAACAAAACAAAATTAGGGAAAGTACATGCATTTAAGTGTACCAAGTGCACACACACACCACACACACACACACACACACACACACACACACACACACACACACACAGAGAGAGAGAGAGATACACACACACCACATATTATATATATACATATATCCATTTTTTTAACAATTTTTTGTCATTTTGTAAGTAGTGACATATGACCATTGCTGTTAATATATTGGGAAAAACAACAAAATGTTAAGCTAACATTAGCTAAATAATTATAAAAAGATCAAAACAGGTGAAACTCGGAGAAGATCAGGGCAACCAAGATCAGAATGCATTAACACTTCCCAAAGAAATTCTCTTTATATCTCGCTTGAGTCTCATCAATTGTCGGCAATCAAGATCTGGATTGATGGTTTTTCCCGGCAGTAAAAACTCATAATAAATAATGCCCTCTCAATCCCACCATACACATAGCATTAACGTATTACGAGTTAATTCGGATTTTGCTATAGTCTTTAAAGCTCCCTTGTTTTTTGTCCATGGCCTATTTCACACGTTCTTAATGTAGTTAATCAATTTTTCATCACCAGTCATCAATATTTTCAAAAACGGTTCGGTTTTATTACGTTTAAATAGGGAATTGCAAATGCGTACACAATTCATTTGATTTCTTTCAGTGAGCTCGTGTAGGATCCACGTGTCGAGCTTTATCCGAATGGGTCGAAATTTTTTTCTGATCAATATTCAGCTCTTCAGCAATATTGTAAGAACTAATATGCCCATCTTTTTTCACTTTTTTTAAAATTGGATTAACTTTATCCGTAACAGAGTGGCCAGAATGAGGTTCATTTTTAACATCAAAATAACCGGACTGAAAACGCTTAAACCAGTCTTGTGCTACTCTTATCCGTATAAATGCTAAAAAACCTTTTCTCCAACCTAATATTAACATTTCCCTTTGGCTTTATTTTCATATTTATGCTGCTACAGATTCTAAAACTTTTTTCACTCATAGAAAACTACACGATCTCCGAGTAATAATACGCAAGTTTTATTTTCACTTTATTTTCACAACGAACATTCACTTTGGCTTCGTCTTAATTGGAAGTGTGACCAGTAGCGGAATCAAAATTGCGAATAGGATGGGAATCAGAATTCAAAGTTAAGACCGGGATCGAAGTCGAGAACGAGACCAAGATCAAATCAAATGTAGGATCGAAATTAGGATCAAGGGCGTGACCAAAATCGAAATAAGGCGCATTGTAAAGATCGAATTTGAGAGCGGCATTGGAATCAAAACGGCAACCAGAATCGAAATTTACTGAGATCAAGAGCGGGGTCGGAATAATAACCGTAAACGGAATATGAATCGAGAGTGAATCAAATTTGCTTCGAAAGCACTACCGGGAACGAGACAAAGGTCAAAATCAAGTGTGGAATCGAAATTAGAATCAAAATCGTGACCAAAATGGAAATAAGGAGCATTGTCGAGATCAGGTTTGATGGCGGGATCGGAATCTAGACTACAACCGAAACAGCAATTTATCGAGATCAAGATCGAGATCGGAATCAAAACCGAAACCGAGATTTGAATCTAGAATAAATCAAATTTGCTTCCAGAGCACTACCGGGATTGAACGTGGAAACGGGATAGTGATAGAGATCTTGATTAAGAGCGTAATCGGTGGATATAAAGGATGAAGGCATTCATGCTCCATCCATGCGGGTGGATTCGCAGGCAAAAGCTAGTTTCATATAAAATTAAGTCAAGGCACGCTATCTCCGACACGACTCGTAGCATAAATTCAAGTAAGTGTAATTAATGTAAATTGAGTACTTACGGTCAAATTATAAAGTAATATGAAATTTCAACAAAAACCCTACTTTGAAATCGAAAATAAAGGATGTCCCAAAAGTACAGAGACTTTTCTCAAAATCAAACTAGCCACGAAAAAAGTTTCCAAAGATAAATAGTTGTTTGTCATGGTAACCATGTCTGTCAAAATAAGCTAGTTTCAAAATCGTTTTGCATCTTTTTCAAAATGAATCGAACTGAAAAAAAAATATTTTCAAAGAGAGTCATTCAATACTATTTGTGTCATGGGAAATCAGAGACGGTATGTCATTTTGTTCAAGAGGAAGCAAGAAGAACTAGTCTGTATGGAACAATAAAGCGTTACGAAAAAACGGAAGAGATTCAAAAAGATTCCAGGAAGACCACGCACAGTATCTACATCTAGAAATAGTGACAAAGTAAAAAAGATTTTAGAAAAAGCATCTTCAACATTGATTATAAATTAACAATTTCTAAGTCCAACGCATCTAGAATAAATGTAATGATGTTGGCTTGAAAGCTTTTGTGAAATTAGCCACCCCTAAATACGTCAAAGACCAGAAGGCGTGTGCCAAGCGAGGGCGCCGTAAAGATTATAAAAAAACTTTGAAAAAAAAAATCTTATAATTAATGATGAGATATACGTACGGGTTGACACGAACGCCGTTCCTGGGAAACAATATTTGCACGCAACCAGTCGTAACGTTGTTGATTGTAGCCAAAAAACCGTACCAAAGGTTAAGTTTTTTTAAAAATACTTTGTTTGGCGAGCTATTAACGAAAACGGTAATGTTTCCGAACCCTATTACCGTACATGGTTTCAAACTCCCAGATTAATCTTAGAGAGTGTATCAAACGTCTAATACCTTTCACAGACAAGCATTATCAGACAGAGGATGTGTTATTTTGGCCGAATTTGACTTTATGCTCTTATGGGTTTAAGATTATTTAGTATTTATTATAGATTGCGGGTGTTGTGTTCATAATTAGATAAACCAGTGCCCCGAATGTTCCTCAAGCTCGAAATATTGAAATGTTTTGGGTTCTGTGTAAAAACGATTATCAAAAGTACATAGATATACCATAAACAATAACATATTTCAAAAACCGATGGACTAAATTGGCTTAAAGAGTAACAACTGCATCTGGAAAAGCGGTCATGAAGCGGGCTGCTATCAAAATGATAAAATTTGAATATAAAAGCATTGGAACAAATTTAATATATATATAATTAATTAATTTACTTTTATTTGTACACCAAATTCATATGATATCGGATTATTTTTGATTAAATATTGTTGAGATTATTTTTTTTTTTTTACTTCTGGGACACCCCGGTGTCAAATTATTTGTAAGTATGAGAATTATGTCGTGACAACGAGTTGTATTTCGATGGTACACGGGTCAAAAACATATAATACATTTTATTACCCGTACGTCATCATCTTACAGAGCTGTTTAATTAAATTTACATAATTTTATACCCGAAAATAAAAATGAATTTCAGATCTAATTCCTAAAACTGCTGTAGCAAAATAATATAACAATAACATATTATTCTCGCATAAGCGTGTCCGTTCAGCTGTAGGCCGTACATAATGTAATACTTCGTTATTGTGTACGATCTAACAGCACTTAAACCTCCTTGGAATGTCATTACTGGCGCCCTCTGTTGCTTTGAGTACGCATACTTAACTTTGATCCTTAACAAATTTGTTTTGCGCGAATAGCAAAACTTCTGTTGTAAATCTCCTAAATCTTCAATTATAGTCGTCGCGAAATCTCGATATTACGTAGTGTGCCAAAACTGAGGCGGCTCAAACACGGCAGATCTAATTCAGCTAGAACAATTGGCTGTATAAATAAGCAATTGTTGGTACAGTCAATAACGTTTTATTTAACCTTTAGTATTACATAAACCACTAAGTTTTAGATTTCATTGATTGGTTCATATGATTTCATTGAATAGCCGTGATTACGAAAAGATGGTTAGGTATGCTTATTTTTTGAGAAGGCATATTATTAAATATTCTAATATAACATTATAACATTTAATAACATTAAAATTACGAATAATTTAAAGGTTATTATGTCAAAGATATACAAAATCTTAAGCAGAATGAGACGCTGGATTCGACACGTCTGATTTTTGGGCGAATAGTATGATAGTAAAATGTCTCTATCGAGATACATATTTGAATATATCCGATATGATATCGCGCAAGAACTCTGAACGTAAGTAAAAATCCCAAGGCAATGTTAGCGGAAAGTGTTAATTTTAACAGTCGTCTTAATGTAGAGGATGGACTAAATAGAAGTATATCACTGTCACATAATCTTAAATTGTTATGTATATTTTAATAACTGAGACTTCATCCTACCGAATTGATATATTAAATAATAACAAAACAGTCAATAGCTTTTTATGATCCTCGAATCACAACTTTCATTAAAATTCGTTTCAGCATTTTTTCGCCCAAAAAAAAATTGAATAAAAATATTTTCTCTGAAAAAATAAGTGATTGAGCGTCAAATAACGAACAATAATTAATTAACACTCTGATTCGTGTCTCGTCGCTAGCTCGCCACACATTTCGCCCAAGGTAAATCTAACTCGATTAATGTTAGCATGAACCTACGCGTAAATTTTATTCAGAATTTCACATTTATAAACGTCGAACACCGTATAATCATATTTTCAAAACTTTGTTGTTAACACCGAATGAGCCGTTATTAGTTTAATATCTCTTTTACATAAAACAATATCGCTATTCAAACAATTTAATCCTGTACTGTAATCAATTCGCCTCGATCGATGCTGGCTGTTGATATTTTAGGTTATAGTATAAACAAAGTTATTTGATTGCTTTCAGCCCACACGCGTTTCCCCGAAGATACCTCCATAAATCGGTACGGTGTCGTTCGCTAATGCTAATAATTACACATCCAATTAAACTTATTGAGGCGTTTGATTTAATGATGTGTGTAATATATTAAATACTCGCGTACATTTGTTTTTTAATTGAACTCGGCTATTTACGGAGTCTGCAATCTTAAATTTCTGAGTCGTTCGACTGATATTTATACTTCCTTTTTTATTTCGTTTGGGCTTTTTTACTTGAGAAATATGGAAGTGAAATAGTTTTGTTTAGGCATTTATAGAAGTAATGAAATTGTGAATGTTAAAACATTGAAATTGTGAATGTTAAAACATTCACAATTTAAATGTATCACCGATTGAATGAAGAGAATAGCTTTTGCAAGAAAAATGTAGCAAATAAAGCAAACTTTTGTATTACTCTTTCAAATTTTAAATTTACATTCTCATCAGTTTTGAAAACAATTTGGGCTTGAAAGTTTTATATACCAATTCGTTTCATTTTTGGTCTTATTAGTTGTGACACAATTTTTTCCGATTTACCATGGTAAAAATAAGTTTATTTATTATACCACCATATTTCTCTTGCTAGTATTTGTTTTCGCTCATAAATATAACTGATATTATGGGACATCTGGTAGGAATCAAGTTTGCTATTCGATAAATATTAATATCGATTTTTATCAAGGTATTTAGTTAAAAAATAATTTATGTATTCCTCTTTAGAACACTGCGCGAATGACCATAGTCTCTCTCTCTCTCTCTGTTTCTCTCTGGAAGCAGTGAGGATAGAGAGAGATAAATAGAGTTTAACACATTTGCTCGAGTAAGAATTTTGTTGACTAGCTCCCTGCTGCCGTAACCTACGAAAAGAAACTACATTTAAATGAATGCGCTAACCGTACTTCTGTTTCTTATGAAGAAGAGTATTTCGAAAATATAAAAAAAAAATAATAATATGGAACGTAGCGCAGTCAACTCCAAAGAGATTTTCTAAGTTTTCTCTTTCCAATTTATAGGCGAATTTAATACGCGTCATTTTAAAATGAATATTTATATAGCCTATGTATATATCAGACAGTCGATGGTCAAGCTACGTAGATATGTCTAACTTTAAATTAGCATAAAACACTGGCATTCCCGTAGTAATTCGCTATATTGCTGTAGTGTCGTCGTCAAGACAGTTACATCACTCTAGCGCAACTAGCGTCTATTACATCATAAACACCAGAACAGCTGTAGTCCGGTGTACGTCTAATAATGTGCGTACACTGTATTAATTCTGTCGTTTTACGACGGGAAGAGGTGCCGCTCGACTCCGCCGTCGACCGCTTTATCGCTGGCCCGCGTGGCTGCGCACCCGGCGTGTGCGACTTCGGCCTACACATAAAAATCATGATGTGACGTTGTGCTGCTAAAACGCTTCAAAAATATGAAGTGCACAATATCTGATTGTACACAAGAGACTTGCTCGATTCCTCTTTTTTTTACGTGACTTCTGACATCGATACTACTATATTAATCTCGTAATAAGAAGCTCCCTGAGTAAAAGAGACTATTAACATTTCGTCTTAGCTTCATCAGCGTAAGTGTGCTATTACAGATTTTCTACTTTATTTCGATTCTAGTATTTTCCCTAGTTTCGTCCAAAGTGGTACCGTAACCAGTAGCAAAATTATAATTACATACGAAATAGGGAACAGAACCGGACCAGAATCGAAGTCTTCTCAGAACGAAACCGAGATCGGAATCGAGGGCGAGACTAGGATCAGGTCAGCACAACGATTGGTACTATCATTGAGAGCGTTATCGGTTGATCTGCAAGGTAAATTACTCACTTTTATACCCAGACGGGCGGTAACTAGTATCATAAACCTAGTATCATAAATGTAGTTTGGTAGACTCAAAGGAAGCGACCAGTTTAAAATAATATTTAACATAGTGGGCGCAACCCGACAACAAGTATCGAGACAGAAAGTATGTAAGAATTATCAAACCTTCACAATAACAGGCTAAGACGAACGGCAAGTATCACAAAAAATCGTTGAACAAAATGTCTTATCCACTCTAAATCGAGATCTATCCCAGGGATCAAGTACTCAACAACAGTCTATTCACTAGTAAACATTCACCTAGAGACAAATTGTGTTTTCTTCGGTAGCCTTTCAGTGAAACACAATTGACAGGTGACAAGTTAATCTAAAGTAAAGATTGAACGTCTATGAAAATATTGAAAACAGATGCTTTTAAATTCCTTTCCTTTAAAATCTATAGACCGAATCGATTATTAGAACGACACTGTCATCTCAGTGTTGTCAGATTACCAATTTACGAGGGAAATTTAAATTATTAAGTGAAACGACGATATGAATTTCGAGATGTTACACACCCTTTATATATCGATAAAAGAAACCTTTAATTTTAACGCGAATAAAGACAGCCGGTGGTGTGTAAAAATAAATGGCGCACGCGCCTAATTTACGATCGAATTCGTAAAACGACACACGTGTATTTGTTACTTCAAAACAATGTTAATACATAAATCATTATAGTGATAAAGTGATTTAATTTATGTGCGCTCATACATACACTTTTATTGGGAAAAAATATTTTGTATTTCAGCTATTCGTGCTATGCTGTTTACTTATGTAGGTTAATAATTATCTTACTTACCATTAACGAAAGCTTCCAAGAAATTCCGCTTTATGTAGTTATATCACGCTAAAACACAAAAAAATAAATACTTTTAAAGTAAATTTGCGAAGGAAAATTTATTTTAAAAGTATTATTTCTTATTTTCTTAAAATCGAGTGTAAAAGCAACACTCAGTTTCATAATCTTATAGACATATTTAAATATATACATACATATATATACGAGTGCAAAAAAAAATCATAAATAAATTGTGTAAAATAAAGCCGTAAACATGTCACGTCTGATGGAAATAAACAATGACTACCTACTAGCGTCTGGAATTTTCTAACCAATCAAGATACGCAAACAACGTAGCTAACCATACCTACACATTTCGAAATAAACAAATGCTGTGTTCTATTTTCTAATTATCTGATAAGGGAATCGTTCTGTTATTTTAATATTTCATTTAAAAGCGTTAATCTCTACTAGACCAGAGCATAGTGGCGCATTCGTTTGCAAAATTGTTTTAATTCGTAATTTTTTTTTTAAATGTCCGGAAGGTCCTTCTGATTATAAAAGTGTAAGATGACACTTGATATCTTTTGACGTTATTTTTTAAACAACAAAAAACTGTATAGCCTAGAAAAAATGCATTTTTTGCAATCAATTATTTTTTTTATATTCTTTACGATATTTTGAACAAAAAAAGTCCTCATACCCATTATCGTATCTCTAACACAATAATTGTTATGAATTTTTAAAATTGAAAATCGCTGAAAATCCGAATTTTCTTGGTTTGATTAATGTAGTTTAAAAATCAAAATGTTTTAATTTTTATTTTTATGAAAAATTTCAACCATATTAAACAAAATAGCGTAAATAGATTTTAAAATTTTGTTTATTTCTATGTTTTTACGTTATAACAATATGCTTCTTACGCACATGCACTTTGAGAGTAGTATTTTATTTAAGTTTATTGGGAAAAGAGGGGAAACTGTTGATGAAGCACGTAAAATTATATTCGAACGAACGTTAGAAAAGGAATAAACTTGTCAAAAATTCCATGCACTTCTGATGCATTAAAATTGCATACTTTACGAACTTCATTTCAGGCTTATATTTGGAGAAATTCAGATAAACTTCAATATAAACCTCTAGATTTTTCTTGTTTTGTTATGTTTTGTGTGATAACTTAATTAAGCCATTATATTTAACAAAACCGCCATTACCAAAGACTTAGCAAAACCATGCAATTGTACAAAAGTGTGCAACAAGAGCTTGCGCATGTCGTAAATTGAACTTGACTTGTATAGCCTTATGCGGATGTTCAATTGAATGTTGCCAAAATCAATCTCGTGTTTAAGTGAATTAGCTGTACAAAAAATTTAATGTAACAATTTTATGTTTATAAATAAATATAACCTTTAAATAGAACTCACAAGCGTTTGAATATTTTACTATATATACTGCGTACTCAAATTTAAAATAAAACCAGGTATACCGACTATGTTCATTGTAACAGGTAGAAATATTACATGGATCACAACAGGTATGTCTGTCTTTTCTTACTTTATTGAAAAATAAGTTAAAGCTGTTTATTTTCTATAGAAATTCTGACAATGATTTTTTAGGCCAAAATGTTTGTATCAACTTCAATGACAAAAACAGTTTTAAAAAAAACAATAAAAATGTAATTATATAAAACTATGACTGAAAATAATTAATTAATTTATATGAGAAGCAGTAATATTATATTTTTTTATCTTATCACCGCTGAAAAACCACAAAAAATTTTTCAAAAACATCGTCTACCTTTCTCTTACGCTTCTTATACATTGAGATAAGAATGAGATAGAAATACTTCTCTCTCGAAAGTACATGCGCGTAGGAAGCATATTGTTATAATATAAATAAAACATAGAAATAAACAAAATTTTTTAAATCCATTTAGGCTATTTTGTTTAACATAGTGGAAATTCTTGATAAAAAATTAAAAATTATAGCATTTTGATTTTTAAACTATATTAATCAAACCAAGAAAATTCGGATTTTCAGCGATTTTCAATTTTAAAAAATTCATAACAATTATTGTGTTAGAGATACGATAATGGGTATGAGGACTTTTTTTGTTCAAAATATCGTAAAGAATATAAAAAAATAATTGATTGCAAAAAATGCATTTTTTCTAGGCTATACAGTTTTTTGTTGTTTAAACAATAACGTCAAAAGATATCAAGTGTCATCTTACACTTTTATAATCAGAAGGACCTTCTGGACATTTAAAAAAAAAAAATTACGAATTAAAACAATTTTGCAAACGAATGCGCCACTATGCCCTGCACTATACAGTAATTTAGGTCGGCAGAGTACCGAACCGGACCTCAAATATGTTACTTCCGAATTACAGTTTTCTTTTTCTGTTAACTTATCGAAAATCGTAATGATACTTTTATGAGATAAACTACTAGCATTATTTGAGAATGCTTTATACCTCAATTTTCATTTCGTACGCCTGAAATAAGTCTATGCTCGTTACCGCGGGGGGCGCTCGCCGCGTCTACTCCGTCTCAGCCTCGCGCGCCCTATAGCCGATTAATATTCATAAATTAAAATTTACCTACTGAGAATTTACATTACATTAAGCACGTACAGAATCAAGCCATACATATTTTCGGGTCATTTTAAACGGGCACCTACTTGAATACTTTTAAGAGGCGACATTAGAAACGATGAAGGAGAAGGTATCAAATTATTAAAGTGCACCAGATAAAACCATTTGCTGGGTAACTAGCGCTCGCCAGGCGGACGTTGACGCTGCATCGGTGGTAACGTCTGACACAGCTGCCAACTCATATTGTGCCAACGTAAGAAGGTTGAGGTGCACAGCTTTTAGTACGAAATAAAAAAGTTCTAGAAGATTCTATTTAGCGTGATCATTAAACAGTCTACATTTAAATAGCGTGGTCATTAAAATCTAATATAAAAATGTAATACGGTAATTACCTAAAAAATAAACCGATTTCACTGCGAGAGTGCATATTATTTGTCTAAAAAATAACTGAGTGATATAAATTAGTGAAAATATTATGCCTTCATAAAATTATGATAGTACAGAAAAATTTTGCATGTAGTCATGAATTTCCAAATGAAACTTTATATACTTCAAATAATTCACGGTTCTTTAATAAAATTTGCCATGCATGATATGGAAATTTATCAATTTACATATTGTTCTGTATTGATTATAACGCTTTTAACAATAACGAGGATAAGTTTGGCATTATTTTTAAACAATATTATATTAATATTTGGCATTATTTTAGATAATTTTTCAGATAGAAAAGTTATCTTTACGAGCTACACGTATCTGCTTTTTGTGTCGACACTTTTGATAATTTTTATTGAAATACTTATAAAACTCAAAACATATTATTTAGTTGCTCCATTTAAAGTATCTGTTAATGATTTTTCCTTATTTTGGGCAAACATCATTTTTTAGCAAAGTTTTATCGCAATTACGAATTCAGTCAGTTAATGTGTGTTCCAAAAGATAATATTAGGGCATCCGTATTGTAGAAATCATTCTACATAGACCTATGGCTCTTGGAATATTGCTTCTAATAGACAACGCTAAGCCCCCTGAAGAACCAGAATAGTATTCCATTACTGGCTTTCTAGGTGAAGCGATAGGGAAGGACTCGAAACGGTACTCAAAATTGGCCAATTTGCGCGAAGTGTTTGCTAACAAGTTTGACCACCGCACTCTCTGCCTTTAAATGTAAATCTCTACACACGACCTAATAAATATGATAATGAGCTTTAGAAATATAACATTCTTGAGGAGTTCTCGGTACTTCCGTGTTTGCCAATAGAATAAACAATTTTTTTTCCACATAAAGCATTATTGATCATCTCAGCACGAATTTTAGACAAAAATAAAATTCTCATTTATATTAGACATTTCGGATGGAAATTCATGTATTTTTAAGGCCTAGTACGCGCTACCTTAGTCATTTCATAGTCAACATCGACTCGTCCATTTCTTAATTAATCGGAAACTTTTACCTGAAAAAGTCTACCTTCAAAACAACAAACGGATCTTTTTCTCGGAATGACAAAAAGACTTTTAGAACAAAGTCTTCCGCTTAATAAAAAAGTTAAATGACGTATTTTATCACATTTATGTCAGAAAATATAGCGTGCTTGATCTCCCCGCGCGTCGTAAAATAAAAATGGGCCAGCGGATCGTCGTCGATAGGGGCGCTGCGATCGCGTCACACTCTCGCTCGGGCTTCACGGTAGAGTAGTTCATTGTACTCAGCAACCAAGCTAGAAATCTCCGGCCCATGGTATGATACATTGATGAAATATATAAAAACACAGTCTGTCTTTGTGTTCACCTATAATACCTTACATGTTGTGTGATATAGATAAATATTACAGCATAGCCAAGCCTGTCTTTGTGTTCACCTATAATACCTTACATGTTGTGTGATGTAGATAAATATTACAGCATAGCCAAGCCTGTCTTTGTGTTCACCTATAATACCTTACGTGCTGTGTGATATACATAAATATTACGGTATAGCCACTAACTACCATAGGCAATGCAGATGTTGAGTCATTCGAATCAATCGCGAGGGCGCGGGCGGCGGGCGCGGTCGGACGTGCATCTTTCCCATAAAGTAGACGTGACAGCCCCGACAGTCGACGGCGACGTGTAGGGATAGCATTAGTATTATTCGTTTTATTTTATTGTTATTACTTACAACGTGAGCGATGTTCTTGTTATTCTTATAAATATATATTATTGTCATTGTTATATAATGTAATTAATTTACTTGTGAAGTACTATAAATTAGCACAGCGATAAACAGTAAACGTTCAATTTTTGCTTGTATTCATACATCACAGAAATATAGACATGAAAATTCGAAGATTTCCTTATTATGCAACATAAGAAACGCTACTTTCATGGGTTTATTAATTTCTTCGCATTAAAATAAGTCACTGTTGCCATATATAGTATTGTTTAAGGGTAAACAATGTTTTTTTTTAATTCTAATTTAATTTTCTCATTGTAAGAGGCAAATTTAAAATTGCAGTGTACAAGAAAGAGTACAGGACGATGAAAAGTGTGTATCTAAATTAAATATTTACACTTAACATTCCTAAATCCAATTGAAATTGTTTTTGGCTCATTAAAGTTTCGGGAAATAAATTTATGCTCAGTTTTTATATTTATCGTTAATGTTTGGTATGCTTACTTTGATAAACATAGAGATGACATAGTACAATATTTATTTTATGGCCAACTGTAAAATGAGACTGTGAGTCTCATTATTTGGAGTTACTGCTATTCATCTCATAAAGTAATTAAAAATTTGTAATTTAAAATATTTATAAGAAAATCTTAAAATAATATACACATATGTATTTTAATTTGGATGGAATTTCATATTCCGATAATATTTTACTTTCGAAATTCATCTAGATAGAGACAAAAAAACGTTTCACGCAAGTAATTATAATATTTTTTCCCTAACACCATCTCATAAAATATTTAGTTCCCCGTACGTTCAATGTCGGACGCTGCGTTAGTAAAGTCATCATGCTCGTTTGCACTTAACTTGACTGACTGGTAATTTATAATATTAAACATAAAAAAATACCATTTCAATTTCAGCATTGTGATATCCGTCACAAATTTGGTGCCCTAATATATGAATAAATATGTAATAATAAATAAACGTCGTTGGCAGAATTGTTTTTGGTATAATGCACGTTTAAAATAATTAAGTAAAAACTTAGTTTTAGTTGATTTCAGAGCAATAGACATTTGTAACCTACATTGTTAGAATGTTTTTTTTTATTATATTATGTTTTTTTTATTATATTTTTATTATATATAGCGACACTGAATGTTAAATTCGAAAGATGACCAGCGAAGCTCAGTTCTGTATCAATAACCAGCACATACTCATTATCTGCATTGAGTCTTGATCGTGGTCTGTTGATAGTTACACCTGGCGCAGCGCCTGCGCCTGTCTCTCGTTACATGTCCAACGCTATATGATCTATATGATCTGTGCTGTGACGCTGGTGGTCCTCGTTTACGTGCGTCCAGCTACTATTCCCGATTTTCGGAATTCTCCTAGCAATTTTGGGAAAGTTGCTTATTACATCTATTCGTTCAAAGAAGATCTCTAATTCCATGTCGTAATACGTATCTTTCCCAAAAAAATCAATTCATGAAGGAAAAAATAAAGAAAATATCTTATTTTACAAACTTGCAATGCAGGCAGTCCACCGCATAACGACCCGGGTCTGTGAATCTCCTCATCTCGTCTTCTTCAACATTAAATCGCTATGATGCCTTGTAGATATGAGAGTAAGGCAGACCAAAAAAAGGACATCCGGACAATGCCACAGCTGTCAAGCTTAAGGACTTACGTTGTTAGGACCTGGGGAACGATAGCTCAGCAGCGAGCTACAAGCGGGTCGTCTGCTGGGTCCCCCTTATGTGGATGCGCACTTCGTAACAAGGACGGCCCCGCGCCTAATCATTCGGAATGTTCGCTTGCTTCTGAAAAATGCCTTTCCAAAACCGTCCTGTCGTACGAAAAGGCCGAGCAGCGCCGAGCGCCCGCGCACGCAATCGCAAGGAATATCGTCCGTCGTCCCGCCGACGCACGAGCCGCCGTCCCGCCCCGGCCCGCCCCGCCCACGACAAATCCCAAACAGACGTCCGTCGCGGACGATACAAACCAGCCCGTGTCGGTAACATCCGTTATCGACACCGGAGAGCTCACGATGCTCGCGGAAAAATACGCGCCGCCGCGAATCCGGCAGATAAATTAATCGCACTAGTCGAACACGCCTCGCTCGTGGAGCCGATCAAAAATAATACATATCAGCCAGCTTAGTAAAAATATCCCTTCCCACCCCACGCCATACGGGTGAGGTCTTTTAATAATCATATTATCGCAAGTCACGCCACGCAAAACTCCAAAACACGTATGTACCACGGTGTGCAGAATTTGTTTTCGCTATAACGTCCGTAAAAGCTTCGAAAGCCCAAGGGCCATTGGTTCCTTCAGAGGAAGGTTTTTGTATGTAAAAAAATTACATAAGTCGATTTGACGTCGAAGAAATAAGCAAAGCTCGGTCATTCAAGTACTACACATACAAACATAGATTAATTAAGTTATGAAAAAAATGTTCAACCTTAAAACCAGCCATGATGAGTTTCTAATTAATATTCATGTAAGTGAAAAGTATGAAATACTAGTCCTGATTCGAACACGTGCGCTAAAATCTAGACGTAAGCTAGAGACAAAGACGACACGTTTGATGGTTAATGCGGGCGTGCGGGTGTGTGGTGGCGTACGCGGTGATGTGTGCGCAAGCGCGCATTTGAGTGCGCGAGTGTTTGTGCACACTCGAAATTGATTTTGTTAGTATATAATTTAATTTATTTTATCAAATTAGTTATTTTAATGTTACTAAATAAAGCGGCGGTATTATGAGCATCAAATTTATTATGTAAATTAAATTAACGTAATAACTCGTCATTACATTATGTCCTTAAGCCAGCCAGAAAATCTAAAGTGAGGAGGAAATTAAAGGTTTCATTTTAATTTACTTTCAGCCGTGTGCTTCAAACTTTCATTTGCAATAGTTAACTGCTAATTATTATAGTTAAATACTTAAAATGTCAAAATATCGGTAATCTTAGAGATATTGGCGTTTGTAACATTAATTTTATGTCAGAAATGTCAATATCTTTAGAACTAACTTTTTCAACTGTCAATTCCGAAGTTAAAACAACGTATTTCAACATGTCCAATTTTTAACTTCAATAGTTAACTAATAATTATTTCGAATTAGGATTTAAAGTACATCGCTGTTTGTGTATGTATACGTAGTTTCATTCCAATAATGTGTATGTTGTAGCTCAGGGTAGTTATAAGTATATTTTTAAATCATTTAACTATTATCTCGTAATAGAGAACATGAAATGAAAATCAAATTAGTTTTCGATGTAATACAAAACCCAATTACTCAATATTACATAACCAGTTGTTGCAGCCTACAAGAGAAAAACTTCCATTTGAGTACGAGATTATTGAAAAAAATTTCGTAATCACCAAAGGAAAATGTGCGTTCCTTGTTCCGAAACTGTTTCAGTAAACAACGCGACAACCTCGACTGATTTGCTTATCAATTTATTGTACTTATAAAAGGTACTGAAGCTTCTTATTATAATATTTTCTTTATAAGAAACTGGCGAAATATCAAACACATAAAATGAATATATAAATATACAGAGAACGTACATTACACGATGTAGCTTAGTTCTCAATATTTGTTTCATATTTATTATCACATTACGACCGATTACTCTTCTTGTACAAAATCTTATCGTAATGTAATAGTATAATAATGTAATTATATCGAATTGCATTATGACTAATGCATAATTGTCATCACATTATAGTCGATTATAATTCGTTCCTATACAAGCTATAATTCCAATAAAACTATATCTAAAGACTAAACTATACTCCAAACACTGTGGATACAACGTCTGCCTATGAAGTATTGTCGTGTAAAACAACGAGGCCTTCAAACCTTCCAAAACAATTTTAGTTGAAGAGCGACAGACGAATGGTACGTTAAGAACTCAGTTTTCCATAGGGACCTAAAACTCCCTACTATATCTAAATACATGAAGGACGCGTCAGAACGAATTCTCATTATAGCAATCAATCAACTTAACCCTTTGATTTCATCTGCTGTCTCTCAAGAGCCACCTCCCGCAAATCTTTTTATTAGAAGGTCACGGAATGTTATTACAGATCCGCCCGATAACCTCACTACCAGGGTCGAAAAATTAAATGCACTTAAAGACTTAGAGGAATAGGAGTAGGCCTCTAAATCAGTCAACCTCAAATGGTTTTACTTCCGGAGTGACACCGCGCACCAGTGTCACCCAGAGGTACCGGCCCGCGTCGAAACCTCTCGTGACTCCTTATGCCGAAGGGATCCGAACTGACTACCCGAAGGAGATTATGTACCGACGGTATCTCTATGTCGATCGGTCGCGTCCGATAAGGCTGACGACAGCCCTTACGCTAACAGCGGAATCCAACATCAAGTTTTTCGGGGGTTTTTTGGCCCATGAAAGTCGGACACACCCCAAGCACGCGGGTGCATGGCAGCTTATAAGATTTTTTATCTCTCTCACCCCGCAAGGAGAAAACTGAAAATAAAAAAACTGCATTCTGCTTGCACTGCACCAGCACTGCAACTAGTCTACAGTCCACAATAGTACATTGCATACGTGTCGGGATATCGGAAGTGAAGCTCTGCACTCTACAGACACCTAGTTGGCGAGGCGCCCCTTCTGCAAAATAGTCAAGCGATGAGCAAAACCAAAAACGGGCCGTAAAGCGCTTCATACGCGTGCACCCCGTCCGTCACACAAAGTTAAAATTACAATTACAACCGTGTCGACGTGAAATGGATACGTCAAAATGCTGAAACTGTATTTTTAGTGAAAAGATTAAATACACAAAATATTCATGAGTTCCAAAGATCAGATATACACCCTCACAAATGCTAGTGCTAACGAAACAATGAATGAAATGAATGAGAACGTAAAGCGAATAATAAAAGTAGCAAAACGCAGTCTATATTTATGCCCATAAAGCAGCTGACTGAATATAAGCAAAAAAATGGTAGGTACTTATAAAATGGGCTTTCATAATTATTTCAAACCTGCATGGTCTGTCGTCACAATAACTAGCAAGAAAACTTTGTATAAATTTCTTAAAATAGTTATTTCCTTAAAACTTTTTTCATGAAACAAGAGTACTACTAAAGCTTATGGCCTAAATCCTGTTCATATATTTCTGTACGGAAAAGAGAGACAATGTTGAAAACAATTTCAATAAGGAAGACATCCTCTTTCCGTATCGTTAATTAATCGATGATATTCCTTGAGAAAATAAAACTACACGCATTTTAAAATATTGTAAGCAAGCCATGGTTGTAAATAAATACGGGCACAGTATAGCGAAACAATAATAATTTATTCCTTTAAACTAAGTCAGCTAACTAGTACGTACAAGACTATATATTTGATAAAGCGGCTTGTGCTAAAAGAAAAAACACAGCATGTAAATTTAATCCATAAGGTCGATAACTGTAAAATAACGGAAAATTTTGTCGATTTTTGAAAATGAATTACACTTGTACCAAGTCACGGAAATAGCTAGTTATGAAATATTAAATAAAATTGAAAGTTCCTTCATTCTGTAATATTCATTCTGAAATAAAAAGAGCGTCGTACGCCTCACTTACAACCAAATGTTATAATATATTCATAGTCCATGATATGGCATATTAAGCACTGTGATATATTCATACGATTTTCATGAACGATATTTCAGCTACCATACTTATTAAGCCTGTAGCCACACAGAACACTTTTATTTAATTTAGCGTGAAACGGTATGTTATTCCTGCGAATCATAGTTGAATAATAAATAATTCGTCCGAATTTAATTCGCGCGCGAGCCTGATGCCAGCTGTCTGTTTGAAATCGTCTGACAGCGACTGACTGGAAACGACAATAACATAGAGAACGCTTGTCGATGGCCAATAAAAATACCGGGCGAATTCCGGTCGGATCGGCCCGCGGGGATTCAGAACGCGAAAAACATCCGTAGCTACGGTTCATACTCGAATATTCTCTCTGTAGATGCAATACGGATGCGGTCAGCGGTTATTTCTCGAGTCGTTGTTCCACTGCATCGTTACTTCAATTAATTTCAATCATTTCACTCGGATTATCAAGATGTGTAATAAAATACTATAGTAGGTAAGCCTTTATAATATTATAGAAATATGTCTAGTGCGCATTATACAAGCCGTAACGAATATAAAATATAGTCTATTCTATTAGAATACAAAAGATACATAAATGGTTCCACCAAAAGGAAAAACGGTAAAATACGACAGGTAACTTACAGGTGGTCTGTCAACTATTTTGTAATGACAAAAAAAGAAATACGGTGAACATATATTTTTAAGGATCGCAGTGTATACAACGGCAGCTAAATTTTTTTAACACGTTGTCATAAATGTATATAATACGTTATATACATAAATTTGTTATTATCGTGCGGCCAATAATAAATTTATGGTCCTATAAGTCTTTGAAAATTATAAACTGGTTATAGCTGTTATCAGTTTTTTGTATTATTATGAAGCGACAGTCAAAAGTATTATCGATAAATAACTACATATAGGTCTATATAATAATAAATCAAAATCAAGTCGTGTCCAGTACTTGAATAATTTTAGCCTTCCAAATTGTTTTCATGCTTACACATTTCGATTGACATTTGCCATTTTACACTTTTGAGCAAGACTGTGCGTGTAATTTAAGTTGTTTATCCATTATAAAGAACTTAATCAAACGTTATTTTTCTTTTTTTATAAAGAAGGTAAACTTAATAACATTTTTATCATTATTTCATAATTATTTAATGCATTTTTACAAGCGAAAATTCGATTCGCAAACTGTCAGCAGCATATCCGATCGCATACGTCATTTAAATGGGCAATAAAGCGCTTAAAAGCTCATTTTCTTAAAATGAAATGCTATAGTCAAATTTCGCTTATTAGTGAAGAAAATGTATAAAATTTTACTGTCCATAATGTGCTTATCTTATAAAACGGAGGCTGTTTCGATTCCCAAAATTACTATCAGTCATTATCGAGTTTCATGTGCATAATCACTATTTTTCCAATATATAAAAATAGCATTAACTTGAAGAAATTGTTATATTAAACCGCTTGTAACAGACACGAGATAATAATTTTTACGACTATGAATGACGTAATTTTCTACGAACCACGGAACCAAATTCAATGCAAGGGGTCGAGTGTGAGTTTTTACATTTCGTTTGCGTCAACTGTAATTTGTGGGAAATTTAATCATAGCGCCGTTAAGCGTCGATCGCATACATTTTTAAGTACGTAATATAAGACCACCGCTAGAGGCGCGTTACAAATTTTTATAAAATCTACATACGTATACAAACACGATTTTTCTTTGTATCAGAATTAGTTAAAAACTATATTCAATGTATCGTTAAGGGAATTTGACCATGCAACGTGGGATTGTTTATAGACGGTTATAAATATAAAAGTATATTTGTTTGGATGTTCGTCCTTCAATCATGTCTAGACGGAATGTAATCAGATTTCGAATAGAGGTATATTATATTCTCAAACAAAATATAGTGCAATTTTTATGTAAAAAAAAATGTTTAAATACCAATAAAACAGTAATTTATTACCACTAGCATTTGGCCCAATGACCTAGATCAGTATCAGGACCGACGTTGGAGTTGAGAGTGGAATCGGGAACAGACCAGACAGCGAATAAGAACTGACATCAAGAACAGGACCGTGATCGAGATTTTATCAGCCGATATAAAAGATGAACGAATTAATAATTCTATGTTCATGCGAGCGAAATCACGCCTGCATATATGAATCATAAAAAACAATCACTGTTAAATTTTAATTTACATTACAACGCACGAAACTCTGCCGCTGTGAAGTTCGTCACGAAAACGGCGCAATGCCGTAAAATTAGAACGCGGTGGCGAAGAAGGAAGGGTTGGGGAGCGTAATACCTGCGCAGTATATCATTCGCAGCCAATTCAGAGCGGCACAATTTCGTGAGTTGTACTGCACGCTCCGGGAAGCGGGCTGGAGGAAACTAGTTTATAGTGAAATCAAAAGAGATATAAATCGTTTCATATGGACTCACACTCGGTATTCAGAGTCAGGAATCGAAAAGATTACATGAAAAATTCTATTTTTCTCTAAAAAAAATATTCAATCGATATCATACCTCTCGCGTAGGAGATAACGCGTACACGGTAGGTCATTGTGAGGTAGTTAATACGCCGGAGTGATGGGGACGGGCACACGTGGCTGTTACGCCATAATATCGAGCGTTTTTCTCGTTTCTGTATTTAAGCGGTTCAGAGTTCCGATGTACCCGCGGACAGCACAACACTGTTTCTACGCAGTGACAGCTTGAATCATACAATCATATAAATCCCGTCTCTAGAGAGCCATTAACGAGCCGATTCTATGGTTTCAACTCTGGAAGGCTGAGGTGAATATGGATAAATCAAATACTATTTACTTTCGTTATAATAAAAAAGTAAAAGAACTCAAGTAGGGAGCCATCCATAAACTACATCACATAAATTAATTAATTAAGGTTATTGTCCCCCCTCCGTCCTTGTCACAGGTGGTCACACGTAAATGAAAACAGCAGTTTTTACAATTTTTTTTTTGTTCAAAATACTTTAAATATTCGTCGAAACAAAAGACATAAACCATTTTTCATTTTCGTATTTCGGACTTGACGTCACAAAGCTTTTGACCTGCTCCTTGTCGTGCATTGTTACATTTCGTTGACCGCCCCAAAACGTGTGACGTAATTTATGGATGGCCCCTAGTTCCTGATGGTGCCGCTACTTTTCGCATGTCAAATGCTTCTATTCCGTGGCAGTATAACTACAAATATCTAGGTATCGTGTTGGATAAGCATCTCCACTTCGGGGATTACATCGAATGTGTTAGGAAACTTGCTATTTTCTACATATCACGCCTCAGAGGCATGATAGGGAGGAATAGCAAAATGTCATTACGCAATAATCGTACGTTATATACGATATGCATAAGGCTGGTGATGGCATACGCGTATTCAGTTTTTTCTCATGCCGCCCCGACTGCACTTTACGACCTTCAAGTTGTCGATAATAAATTTTGTAGAAGAACGACTGACGCATGTTGGTACGTTAAGAACTATGTCCTTCATAGGGATTTAGAACTACCTACACTCTCCAAGTACAAGAAGAATGCATCAGAGAATTTCTTCAGCATAGCGGTTAATCACCTAAATCCGCTAAATTCGGTCCTCCCGCTAGTCATTTTATTAGAAGGCCACGGAATGCTCTCATAGATCTGCCAGTTGACCTCACTGCTGAAGGTCGAAGAACTAAATAAGGTTTTGAAAAATTTAGAAGAATAAGAGTAGGTCAACCGTCAATGGTTTAACTCCCGTGTGCTTTCCGCGCACCGATGTCACTCAGAGGTTCCGACCCGAGTCGTGACCTCTCGTGACTCCCTACGCGGAGGTGATCCGAGCCAATCATCCGCAGGAAAGTCATACGCCGACGGCATCTGTATGTCGATCGATCGCGTCCGATAAGCTGACTATAAACCTTTGGCTGTCAACATTGACCACAATCACGCTTCGGGGGTTTTTCAATCCGTGAAAGTCGGACACTCCTCGCGCATACGGGTGCGTGGGTAACTCATCAGGTTTTTTGTCCCTTCATCCTGCAAGGAGGAACTAAAAAAAAAACAGATGTGCTTGCTAGAATCTTTGGTCTGTATTAATAAACCTCACTCGAATGATGCGCCATCTCAAGGAACAAAGTGCGAACGAGACATGTATTATTTTCTACAGTGAAACAGTTTAATTCTATTGCTCTTTCCACTCTTAAGATTGAACGCGCACTTGAGTTTATTTTATTAATACGAGCGTTAGTGTATTAGATTCCGATGTGGATGAGGATCACTAGTTTTTGTATTGAATAATCGAATCGGTGTCGACTGGCATATTAGTAGAATTCTAAGAGTAAATTAATTTTATTTAAAAGTTAAATAATATTTAGTAAATTCAGACAACTATAGCTTGAAATTACGTTGTTATCGTATGTGCGTTGTGATTACCTTTATCATTATTTACTCATATTTTTTAAATAGTAAAACTATTCGTTCGGCTTCTATCCATTTTAGAGTTTTAAGTATTTCACTTGTAATAAAATTTCATGCAGTTTAATGTTATTATTTGCCATGGTGTTTCATTATTATGAAAAGAGTTGCTAACTGTGGCACCAGAATAAAATTTCAAATTGTCTTTTTATATGGAACTTAAACTTTTGATAAATCGTTTGATGCATAAAGATTGTCTCCTCGTCAAAAACTGTAAAAATAAAAAATATAAAAAGTGAAAATAACTAAGTAATACAGCGCAATTATGAATACACCCTTAAAAAAGACATTGCTGGAAAACCTATAACGTGTTTTACAAATAAAGAAAATTTCCTACTTATATACTGAGAAGTAAAATTTATTTGAAGTTTTTTAAAATGACTCATACACCTCTCTAGTCTCACATTTTTTTTTAATATAACTTTCGTCCCTTGGTTTGACGGTGGTTTTTATTTCGGTAAAATTCCCTGAATATCATCGCAGGTACTCGAGGTGGGGGTAATCTGCTTGTTATACTACGGAGTGGAAATAGCGGTCGATGATTCTAACCGTTCACGAGAAATATGAGGGATATACAGGGCTGTACATGTTTCTTTATAGGTGTCGTCTTCCTCCGACATCGGCAAGCGCGGGTTATAGCGGATCAGGACGTTATTGATCTATAATACGTCTCCCACGCACGATCGCGCACAAGGCGGTGTTCCATCAAGGTTGAATTCGGTTCATAGTGGAGTACACAGCGTCCGAGCCGTACTATTAGTGATCCACGCGTAATCTGGTTACATAATTCTATTATTTATCATCAATATATTTTTCTAAGTAATTTAATGCTTATTGTCATTATAATTTTGAAATATTTCAATAATAGTTATTATGTTTGTCTACAAATAGTTTTCTTTTGAAAACGATAATATTTAATTATTTTATAAAACATATTTTTTCCTTTTCCTTTTTCCTATGACGTAAATATCATTCGATAATATAAATTATAAATATTTAGAGATATAAACTAAGACGAAAAATTGCTTAGGTAAAATTTCGTACTTTTAACAAATTTTAATTTTTTATTGGTTCACGTGAGTAATATTAAAGGTAATAAAGTGATAATACAAGTGATGTTTTATTCAGTAACTGGGATAGCTAATTTAATTACACATAAAACGCCCTAAATTCAAAATTGTATTACTGACCGATCGAAAGCCAAACTTTCTACGATTATTTGAATAGCCCTTTTCGAATTCCCTATAGGCCCTATGTAATCCCTATAAGACCCTATTGAATAAGGTCTTATAGGGATTATATAGGGCCTATTCGAATGTGTCATATTATTATGACACATTTGAAAAAAACCTCCAGTCGGTAACTCTGACATCATGCTGTTTCCTGTCGCGGTATACGAATGTGTATTTATCTCCAAGGCGCGACAATAAATGCTTAAAAAAAAAGATCTCAAAGAAAAAAAAATGTGAGCCGTCACGGAACGCCTGGCAGATGTGAAACATCGAGATTGTACAAGTAATATGCACTAAAGACAAGATTACGACAGGAACTAAATATAGCATAATGTAAAAATTAAATATGACGATTTTTTTACAGAAAATGATGACTATTTATTAATAAACATTTATTTTAATTAAATACAAAATTCAATATTAATTTCAAGTTGTCACAACTCAATTCATTTCATCTGTGACTTCAGTAATAGTTATATTCGATGTTTCCTCTGACAGTATTACTGTAACAATTGCTTTAATTAATAATTGCTTATCAATAATCAATTATTAATCAAAAATACAATCATATTAATCAAAATGTAGTAATGTGTACGGTGTGGCGACGGGTTGCCACGCTATACTATAGATATATACAGTTCACAGGTAAGTAGTGTGTAAGATGTGGCGACGCGTCGCCATGCGCAAGCGACTGTACGACTCCCTTCTCACTCGGTTCGATAGTGCTGTTTACTACGGTATACACTTTGACTATATATATATAGTCATCCACATAGTCACGCACCCATCGCCACACAGTGCACTCTACTATAAATAGACTGTATATATACCCTTAACCCTAATATAGCGTGGCGACCCGTTGCCACGGCAAGCGTCGCCACACCAACAATCCGGTTTACCCTGCACCTATAGATGTTTCACATCAAAAACAATATTCAATTCTTTCAGTTTTTGTTAAAAACTTGATTTATCGAAACTTTATCGCGGCCTCCACATCTCTAAGGAATCATATATGTTATAAAAAGAATAAACACGAAACATAGTACCAGTTTCATCGCACTGTTATCTGTGCGCGTGCCGGCGCTCGCGTAATGGAACGAAGCAGCTCGCTCAACCGGACGAAGCTTAAGTCGTCTAAGAAGCGTCGAGAAGGAGTTTCTATTCCGCCGCGTAATCTCTCGAGAAATTAACGTGTGCGAATTATTATGTTCGCGTTGTTAAAAGCCGAAAGGCATTATTCAGATTCGACGGGCCGGGCCGTGCGGAACACCCGAGCCGGTGCGGCCGAGCCGGGGCGAAGCTTTTTCCGTACGCGGCCGTGGGCGAACGAAAAAAAGCTTTTTGATAGCGGGCGCTTATGCGAAATAACGATTCACCTCCGATAAATATGCAACCCGTCTCGACGTATCCGCGAGCTGAAACCTTAAAATAAGGTAGAAGCTACGAGAGAAATCGTTTAGAACGCGCCAGCAGTTATTTTAATCTCTTTATCGGGCTCGTCGGATACGTCCTTCGTTAGGGTGACCGCTGACGAGATCGAAGTATCCTTTTATTGTTTTCTTGGTATAAAAATATTTCGAGTTAATTACTGTGTCAAGCCACGAGTCTGTTTAGCGCATTTTTTTCTATAATATTTTTATTGTAAAAGTGTAGGTTGAGGATGTTTGTTTACGTCGTCACCGACGCGACACCAATTTCCGACGCCGACGACTTATAAGCTAATAACTTATCGGCTTATTCGCCCATGGCTCGAGACGCAAACCGGGATCTTCCGTTTTGAAGACCGGATTACCACTCCTCATTTTAATGATTTACATAATTTCCAAGAGAACCAATTTGTTGCTGCTCAATTTAATCTCCATAATGAATCTACAGGCAAATGAGCTCGAGAACCACCGGAAAGTAGGTGCTCATCGCCACCCATGATCCTTCTACAAATATAATATTAAATATTGTACGATTTGTTACATCTGTTAACTTTTTCACATGTCGCTCGGTGTTTATATAAAAATGAGATTCGTTTGCCTTAGTTTCGGATTATGTTACATAAACTATACGACATCTTTTATTATATTACTTCCTTTTTAATGTACACATTTACAATTTAATGCATAAAAGAAATAAACGATTAGTAATCAAAACACGCTCACAACCCAAATATTGCAGTCTGTAAAACAAAAATTTAAACTACAGATTACCTACTTTCATAATGAAAGAACGACTTAAGTCGCCGTGTTGGAAAAGGGCACACGAAAAGAAACCATATCTGGAAGGTGAGTTGAAAAACAGTCGTTTATCTTTTTCGTGCAGTCTCTCACCCTGTGCGAAACTAATATATTTGCCATTTCAGTGATTATTAGATTATTTTATTTGAACCTATCGTTTAAATAAAATAAAAAATATGCCAATATCACAAAGTAGATAAGAAAAATAAATACAAAAAATAAATAATAATTTTGCCGCTCTATTGATTTCGTACTGATTTTGTTTGTTTTGTGTCAGTATTTTATTCACAAGGTGCGTTTCATAAAATTGCGCAAGCTAAAATGAATTACATGATAACGGCTGCCTGTGCATCACATATAAATATATAATATATATAATAATAGCATACTTAAATGATTTATTTTTAGCCGCGCCGTACTGATCCCCGTCAGCAATGTTAACTTATACAATAATTTATGGTACAATTTACGATTTTTTTATGTTCTAATTAAATTACGTTCTATGTGTATAATTATGGACTTTGCCTCATTTAACAGCACAGTTTATTTTCATATAATAGTTTTAGTTTTAACTATACTTTATGCAGTGTAAAAAGATCTCTGATAAACTGACGACGTAGTCGCAATTTTGATATATATATTTTTTTCTCGTCACTGATAAATGAAATAAGTATTCAATAAAGGATTTCATATTTATGTGATTGACATATATGCGTTTTGTCCAGTTAAAGTAATGAATTCTAATAAAACACCGAGAGCTCTGAATCTAATTGTTTATGCTTTTCGCAAACATTGATAGGGAATATTGCTCGCTACGCAGTTAAAGTAAGATTTAAAAACGTGCTTCACTAAAACTGTAATCATATATTTAACACTGTCAATGTTCTAATTAAGTTGCAATATGAGGTGTTAAAAATTTTTGATTTCATCCTCTGCTAAAAGTGTGAAACAGGTCTACGCAAAACATCCATCTTAGCTATGATGTAATGAAGATGAAATTAATTTTTCATGTATTAACCTAACATCTGATGCCTTTAAATAAAGCACGTTAAGCTGTCGATGCCGGAAGTTGTCAACGCGTTAGTGACAACTTCCAGCACTTTATTTTACTACTTCCGGCTTTTTTATAGCATATTCCAGGAACAAACGAGCAGGCGATTTCTCAGAAAATAAATGGTCACCGCCGCTCATGGACTCTTTTTATAGAAGTGACCCGCAAAGGAAACAGTCGTTGCGGGCCTCTTAGCAGAGAATAAGATATTTAATGGAGGGGAATCGGGTTGATGGAGGGCGGAGAGGGCCACCGGAACTCTCATTCACAGATTGAAACGAAAGATACTGCTGCACAATTACAACTGTGACAATCTGGTATTCAGTCGGTCGAGCCTTTCAATTCTTGTGCCGCAGGCAACTTGAGATGATGAAAAAAAGGTGACAAAAACCAGATACAATAAATTGAATTGCAACAGTCTAATTTGCTTAACTTTTTATTTTATTAAACAACGAATCACTTAACCCTTAATTTTTTTTTTGGGTATGAAAATTAGACAATTGCGTAATTTCATATTGTCCTTTGTTAATACACATAAAAGAATAACATAAAGTGTTTTAGAAAACTGTGTAACATATTTTATAAATCGCAGGTGCAATCCATGTCCATGCATTCGAATCCGGAGTAATAGATATCGATTCGGGTAAGTTTTTCATTAAAAGTTGACTAAGTTCTTGAAAAATGATGTTTAATCCGGTGCTCACTCGTTTAAGCAGTACAAATGGGCTGCGCGGCGAATAAATTGGTGTTATGAAGCGGCGTTTCGTGCAACAGGATTAGTGCGATTTGCGCTTGAGTAATGGGCTAGCAAACGCATAAAATAAATAAGAAAAAATATCACAAAATAAGCCCCCCCTGTCCTTAAATAGTAGACTTCTACCCTAAGAGTTGACATTTGTAATGAGAACGTACTTTACTTACAAATCTACATATTACATTGGAGAATATTATAAAATGCACACGTATGTTCAAGTCTGAACACGCGCACCTATCATGCGCGTGACAAGTACTTTACTGTACACAGTACTTAACAGTACTTCTGCGCACGCATGTAAACTTTTAATATTCTTTTAACGAGTGTATCGATTGGAATGAGGCATGCTGCATTCAAATGGATTTGACTGAACTTAGATTTCATGTAAAGTTGATATCATTCGATTGCGTAGATTTTGAATAATCTGAAAAAAAAAGCATTCCGGAACTGTTGTTTCGTATCAGTCTTATTCTATTGGACAGATAGATTCCAAAATGCAATCAGTCCTATTACTATATTCCACAATTTTGATAGGAATCGGTTCGTTTCTTCAAAAGATATTGTGAATGAAAAGTTTTCATAAAAGTGTTCTTTTATTATTATTTTAATTCTTCGGAAAAAATTTTTGAAATAAAATAAGTTTTGCTTTTGATAAAAAGTTTCATGAAATGTCGTAAGTCTCGTTGAAATTGAAGTAAATCTCGTTAAAGATATCAATATCTGAATATATCGTTGTAGAAATCCTTTCAAAAACATATACTTTTAATTAATTTCTACATTTATTAACAAAATGATTTTAATATTAAAAACATTTTGAGTTAAAAAAATTGCCGCAAGCCCCGTCAAAATCGGTTGTTCCGTTCAAAAACGTCTCAAAAAAAATTTAAAATAATAATTAGGTAATATTTCATATTTCTAACAGTTTTCATAAATAACTCTAAAATGTTACACACACGTGATTAAAAGTAAGAAAGACTCTTTAAAAAATGAGAATATACACCAAGTTTTATATTTGACAAAAAAATACAAAATATTTTTTCTAGTCCTATTCATAACTAATCTTATATTTATTTGTTTCCTCCGTTTGGAGATTATGAGGAAATTAGGTGAAAATTGAAAAGGAGTATAGACGAAGGAGACGGTGAGAGGGAGAGGAAAAGAGAGAGCGAGAGAAAAAGGAAAAGGGACTTGATTCAGGGATGCGATCGAGAGCGAGACCGGATAAAGATCAGGCTGCGGATGGGGCATCGGTCAAAATTAAAACTCCCTATCCATACCGGCTTAAAGTACCACTCGGAAAATCGAGCCGTGTGAGGTAAATGTTAGCTTAAACATTTCAGCACCGAACACAATAAATTCCAGCCTGTTAGCAGCGGATCGCGACCGAACTTTGCCTCGGCGCGATTATATCAAAACAAACGAAACTTTGTCCAAGTAAATGATGTTGTATTTGAAGAAAGTAAATTTTCGGAATAACTTCGTCGTGTAGCGAGCTAGCAGGGAGTCCTTCCCGCTGCCAATCGTTTCTCAGAGTTGTTTACTTTAAGGAAATTCATCAAGCCATCAGATTGCGGTTTACGCTTTACCTGCCTCTGATAGGTCATCTTCGGTATTTTTCGCGTGACCGCGGCGGCGAGCTCGAGAAACCGCCGCGCGAGATGACTTTGATTAATTTCGTTCGAAAAAAATGAAATTTTTAATTTTGTACAAAATGAATTCCTGCTATATATTATGAGATTTATCCAAAAGACACAATTGAGAATAAAAAGTACTCTTCATGGTTCAAGAGCGATGATTCAAAAAGCTACTCGTTGCTGTAATATTATATGTGAAAAATTAATTTTCACATATCTTTTCGATGGCCACAAAAGCAGTTTACGCTAGTGTTAGCGCTAAGTCTCTATCAGCATTTAATACTTTTCACGCACAATATATTTTTGTATTCAGTTCATTTTAAAACTAAAGAGTTCCGTAATTACCCGTCACGATGCACAGACTCAGAAATGGGCTTTTTGTTTGATTTGATCAACTCTATTAATAAAGCAAACTTAAGTGCGCGTTAAGTCTTGAGTATGCAAAGAGCAAGAGAGTTACAGTATTTCGCTAAAGAAAATAATATCTGTCTCGCTCTCACGTCACTTCTCGAGATGGTGCATCATTTGAGTGACGTTTATTGATATAGACCTATTACCGTGTTAATTGAATTCTTTGTTTAACGGATAATAACGTTTGAAATGGACTTGTATTGGAGGATGTTATGATTTTATATTTCCATTATTTTATATGATTCGTAAACTTATGTTTACTATATATTTTACACTACGAAATTCGTATGAACTATTGCTTTTTTACATTTCATAGTATATACAAAATCCTAAAAATGAATACTTGTAAAGAAAGACAGATAATGAGTTTACCATTATTTTGTCTTCTTATTAGTTTTTACATATTAACCTGACTAAACATGTAAAAAAATTGCAATATTAAGATATCGATAGAAAAAGTAAAGTAATAATAATTTGTATAATAAATTTCATAATCATCTCAATCAGTAAGGAATATGTGAAATATATACAAAAACATTAATTTTTATGTCTAATAGACAATAACCACATTGTTATATTTCCCTTTACATCTGAGTTATTAAAATGTGATACAAACAATCTGATATTGTGTAAAATTAAACATGTTTTCAATTTTTCTTTATTTATGTGTAATAATAGTGAATATGACCTAGTCAGAATCTATATATATGTATATTACTTTCGATATATGCCTAACATAAAATTTGCGCGTGGACCTCAGTATGAATCAGAAATAGGACCCGCTCTTTAATTAAAAAAAAAATAAAAAAAAAATTAAAATCCACATTTCTCACGTATTTATAAGTCAATCACAGATAAGTATAAATAAGTAATTAGGTTTTGGTTCTTACGTCGGCTCAGGTGAATTCTGTAAAATAATGGAAGTTCATCTATAGTTTTGTTTTACATCAGTTATCACATGTCATAGACAAATGTCTGTCAACTACCAACTTTAGTAAAATGAAAGTGCTTTCAAACAGACAACGAGTTTGAAATGTGATGGCTGAGAATTGATTATGAAATTAGACAGAATTGACTAAGAAGACAATAGGTAATAAACCGTGCCAAATAACTTACAATTTATGAAATACCACGACCATTAGTAATTTTATTATGCAGTGGGGAAATCGTATTTGATATTAACGGTTAACTAGATAAAGGTGTACGTTGATAGAAAATAAAGCAGAATATTTATATAATTTTTAAATCTGTTTATTATTTACTATCATCTGCTTAATAATAAATAAATCTGCTCTCTCATAAATAGGCGGATTTTTTATCCCGTAACATATTTTTATCTATTAAAATAGCGTCATTTAAATATATCTTTTGATTAAGGTAAGATTTATCAACAGTTTCTCAAACTTCATTCGTGAAAAAAATGGACTGTATAAATGACTTAGAAAATTGGTTGAAAATAGTTTGCGTTCGCGACTCCTCATTCTTTGAGTTTGGTAAAAGTTTTACTTTTCTCCAAAATCCTGAAGGTATGTCGATTCGAATAAAACTCCTAATGTCGCCATTTCCAGAGGCATTTGGAAGTGACGAAGGCATCGTACCTCATTAGAAGGTCCACTTAACCCTATGACCCCACGTAGCTATTACACCCATAAAAGAAGAAAAAGAATCTGAACACTGTTAATTTATAGGTGCAAAAGACTGTAATAATACTATGAAAAAGTAATCCACAACCTTCGTGTGGCGGCCACTTTAAATATATTATGATATTTAGTACACTAGATTGCATCAGTACTAGCATAAAAATGTGAACCAAATTTCATCTCGCGTGCTTACTAACAAGTGAAAATAAGTAAAAGTCTGCAATAACGAAATTTTGAATTTAGCATTTTTTACAGATAAATGTAAAAAGTAAACATATACAAAAGAAATGCAAACAAACGAAAACAGTATTCAACAGGTAAATCGTTAAGGAATTGTCGTGTATTTCCTATTTTTAAAATACAACACCATTATTCCCAGTAAAATATTGTCAAACGTATTCATAGGACTAAGGAAAAAAAAATGGCTTTATTATTCTCTAGCAGAAAGTATTCGTCGCTTGTCACGAACAAAGAAGAATTTTCAATAAATACAAATTACGTCAGTGACAAAGTAATTCGCTGATTGGAGATTATTTTTGTAAAGCTGCTTTCGTGTTATTGGCTTCGGTCGGCGAGAGCCCCGCTTCGATATTCCTTACGACATGATTCTAAAATGAATTGTGAATACGATTTAAATGAATTCCGACAATATTGAACACACAATCAATGTATTATTCAACGAATTGGAATAAATAACAAGTTTTATCATCTTAATAGTCACAAAATTTTAAACGCTGTTTATGTGTCTGTCTATTTGTGTGTCTGTCTGTAGCACAATAGTTTCCAAACGGCTAAGCCGATTTTCATTTAGTATGTTTCGTTTCAAAAATGATTAAATCGAAAATGCTATACTTCAAGAACATCTGTTAACTTGTTTAAAGATCAGCTATTTTCTAGTTGATGAATCGATGAAAGCATCTTCCACAGCTCTAATCGAGTCAAAATTCGGTATTCTGCTACTTCGATGATATTAGAACGTGGTAAGTTTGAAATATCGCTCTGCAGTACCACCTAGAATCTGTAGAATATTCAACTCCCCAACCAAATCAATGCAGTTTGGCCTCGTTGAAATGGTTTCAATGAATAGATTATAGACAGACTGATTAGCTTCTGCCCGCGGCTCCGTCCGAGGACATAGAATGAATTCCATCATCTTGTGTATCGACGGATCATGCTCTCAATCATGATCTCGATTGCTGTCCTTCTCTCAATTTTGGACCTGGTCCTGTGCTCGATGTCAGCTTCTCCCACTCTCGATTCCGAATGTGGTTCTGCTTTTGATTCCGAACCCAGTCTTGATCTAAGTACATTCCGATTCTGGTTCCTGAATGTACCCGCCTTAAATATGAAGGCATGGTAATGTATGATACGGAGGATAGACTACGATATCGTGGCAAGTGGTTTAAAGGAATCAAGTTAATGGATATTTTACTATTTAGTAAAATAGAGTAGGCCGCTGAATGCAGCATGGTATAAAATGCTGTAGTCTGCTGCAGACTATAAAAATAATACAATGTTAAAATACGATGATAGTATTTAATGCATTTTATTGCTAATAGTAGCTTCAAATCAGAATTGTTGAATATTTTAAATAATACAATACTTTTTAAGCAATTAAGCACAACACTTAGTACAGAATTAAAGTATCGAAAGTCTACTTCTCGATCTTTGCAATTCCGCTAAAGCCGATCTGTCATGAGAATTATTGAACGGCGTTCTTTGGTTAAGTTCACACAAAACCCTTCAACTTTTTTATACGATTTAAGGCCACGTGTATTATTAGTCGACTTAAATCGACTTCTATCATGCTCCCCTTATAACTTATGGGTAGTTGTCAATCAGAATGTGTCTACTAGAAAATTCAAAAAAATCAAATAAAATTTAATTAGAAATAGAAAAAACCTCTGACAAAAAAATACCTCTAAAATTTAATTACTAAGTATTTTACCATTTAATTTAAAATGAGTTGTAGGCAATAGTTTAATCCGAACGTCGTGGTGTCAAGGGGCCACTAAGATGGTAAATAAAATATCATAATACAACTAAATATGGTAAAGTATAAATTATAATAAATATAAACACAAGTAAACTATATAGACATGTATATATAAACGTATCATAAGCAAATATCAAAATATCAGCATCTGATTATAGACCCTGAGTCTGAAGTAGCGGTCTCTCAATGCGACGACGATTGAACCAAAATATAACATACCGCTTATACTAAAATTAAAAGGCAAATAGGCGTCATTTTTTTAGTTTTTAGATGTATTGTTTGTTTCAGGGCTTTTTTTCAATTTTAATTTGAGTTTTATGTCATTTTATCAGCGATTTATATAAGATTATAAATAAAAAAACATGTTTTTTATAGGTATATTATGTACAGTTTGGATGTTTTATTAATGACGTGACAAATAATAGATATTCGAAGCTGATGATCTTGCATAATACTATTGATGCTTGTTAGTAAAGCAAGGGAGATTTGTAAAGACTGTACCAAGTGACTGACGGTCATCAATATTTTCTAAGCTATAGAAAGTTTTGCTATGAGTTTTATTTATTGATGAATCTTACTGATGAAAGAGAAGTTATGTAAAGGCCGCACCGAATGGAGATCTCCAACTTTTTTCAATTCTTGTACCATTTAGGGGTGAGCTGATGTTTATGCTTTAGTATTGATTAACGACATAAAAGCTAACGACCTATGTAAATATTGCATCAAGTAGAGATCTATAACCTCTACCGACCTTTCATACAGGTGATCTGTGGTTTATATTTTATGGGTTTCGATGAATATCAACGAAGTATAAAAGCTATGCCGACATCGTATCAGTAAGGCGAGGCGAGTCTGTAAAAACCGTACCAATTGCAGATGTGTAGATGTGATCTCATCTTATCGCTATTGAAAACTAGCTCAAGCTTGAAAATTAAAAATGATAATACAGTAGCTATCTGTATCTTAGAATACTCTTTATAGAAAAGTGAATACTAATTACCGAACAAGATTTAGGCGCTAGCGCATTAGCACTATATTTTCGTTTTATTCGAATATTGATAATTAAATTTCGCCTGTGTGGCTCCATAATCAATTTCCTCCTTTTTTATACAAAATTTATGACTCTTCCAATCATGATTCAGACCCCTAGGTATGTTTTCGATGTTCTCAATTATAATTCCGGTACAGTGGAATTGTACAATTATACAATATTAGTGAATATCCCCTCTCTTGTTTGTCAACCCGATTGCTTTTTTGCTTGTGCTCCTTTCCGTCTTTTGTATCAAATGTATCATTGTTTTATATATGACTTTGAAATATAAAAATAATCTGAATTCGAAACTAACGGAACTCCCATACGGATTTTTACTACTCATTTAGGGGTAATATTTCCAAAAATATTGAAACATTTTATGTGTAATAAAGACCTTGTATACAAATTTTTGAACCATAACTTTAAAATAAAAGTAATCCTTTACAAACTTTTTAACTCGATTTTATTCCTAAGGTTTTCAAAAACTTTGAAATACGTGTTTTATTTTTAGAATAAGAGGACAAATAACAATTTATGTATATCTTAACATCAAAAATAACAGTACTTCCATACAACCTTCCGCGTCTTTAGATGTGAAATTTTTAAATATCCCTTCTAATTTGTAGAAGTGAAAACGATAACTTCATGAATTTGTTAATGATTTTCATTGTTTTTGTAAAGAGAAGTTAAAAACTTATTATTATACCTATATTTTAAATTCATTGCCGATATACTCATCCGATGTACTCACATCGTGCAAGAACTACGTGATGGGTTACGATGCTGCTTTCTCTATTACACAATCAAAACTACGATTATCAAACCAAAAAAAAAAACAGTTGACTTGTGAACGAATCCGGAATGACGTGTTTTAGAAAAACTGTTCCCCCCAAAATCTATCGTTTTGCTGAAGATGTTGAAAAAAAAAAGCAAACAGGGAGAAAACCGCTCCATTTAAAAAGCAATTTCCTGAACTAATCGACATTATTGATTTTCGAATGTGCCAAGTTTCATTTCCGGGAGCGCACTTAAACTTGTCGGCCTCGCGAAGTTGAAACAAAAAAGTTTCCTTTCGATAATTGAATTTATTATGGATATCGCAAAGGCCTCTCTTTGTTTGGATTCCATGGGAACGGCTTTGGAACCTCAATTTCGTGCGGGATTTCTACTCAAATACGATAACAGTTCTATAAAACCCAAACGCTGCTCGAACCTTTTTTATTATCGAATTATTATAAGGAAGTAGTAATGGAGAAACATAAAAATATCCATAGCCCGCATCGTTTGGTCGATGGTTACTTTCATGATACCCATCTATTATTGAGAATTCGCACTGACAAGTTTGGAACAATTTGATAATAGACGAGATGGAATCTAACAAGTGTGTTTAATTTCCCCGAAATCTTAATGTCTTAGTACTATGTGTCATAGAGAGCCTCTGGTAATTCTATGATATTTGAATAATGCTGCGTTTTGCGAAAGCTTTTTTGTGATATTTCCTGTTAAAAATGGCCTATCCTTATTAAGTACCTAATTTTAATGCACACAATAACTAGCGCCTTGATTTCGCACGAACGTTTTTCGTGTAAAATAAGGCAGGCTAAAGCATAACGAGTGTATAAGTGTGCGGAAATTACGAGTAGCGGTTTAATTTGATTAAGTATAATTGATAATTTTATGAACAAGTTACTTTGTATTGTATTGTGTGAGGTGTTACTTCGTATAGATTTTTTGAACTTTTTAAATATTATTTCCCGGAAAACATGGGAAATTCTAATATTATTAATTTAGACACATTTGACATAATTTCGATATTAATATACACGGAAGTATGTACATCTATGCTAAATAAATAATGTTGTTATAAAGTGGATTTTGGCAAAATTTTCATACAAAACCTCTGCGAAAAATTCAAAATACCTTACAAAAATTGCAATATAACATTACTAGGAAGAACATAGCTAGGAACCAGAAATTGATGCAGTTTATGTGCTTCTGTCGGTCCTCGCTGATAGCGCAATGCACCTATTTTCTCATTTCTGTATATCGTTCGATAAGTTTTATACAAATTTATTGTAGGGTTAAAACAAAACAAAATAATTATGGATGTAATAGCTATTGATGAACACATTTTAATCCCTTGAATACAGCGGAGAGTAAACATAATGGGACGTCCCTTTCGGCGGATCTAGGATCGAGGTGTAGGTGAATTATGGACTGCCCTCGGATATGGGAGGTCGTTGGATACGGATTGTGGTGAATATGGGATCTCGTTGGATACGGGAGGTCTCGGATATGAGATGTCGCTGAATATGGGATGTCGTTAGATACCTAGGTAATGTCGGATAAGGGATATTATTGAATATGAGGTCTCACTGGATATAGCATCATGCTATTAGATGTGAGAAGTCGTTAGGTATATTATATTATGTTATATATTATATTGCAGGATATCAAATGTCGTTGGATTGCTCTCTTCTAATATAATAAAATATATATGTATATATCTTTTCAAACCTACCAATTTTGATCCTTCAGTTACGAGAGAAGGGTATTCAGATCATCGGAGAGATGAAAATTGCGTTACTTGTTTTTCAACTTCTAAACTATCATTAAGATACATTAAATATATTATATATCAATGTAAGTTATTACTTTATTTTAAATCTAGAAATTACTAATAGTATCCTGTAGCAGGACTTTGTCTGTTAAATAAGTAAAATGTTTTTAAATAAAATTATTTTTCAAGAATACAAATGTATTTCTCGTGATATCATTAGTTTTATTTTATTTTAATCAAAGTTAAAAGGTACTTTTATACAATACAAACCAGTTCTTTATTATTTTTATCTTATCTAATGCATCTAAAAACTGAATAAATATAGGATTGTCTAAATGTTATATTTTCAGACTAATGTCAAATATGTGACCGTAACGATTATGTATCCAATTACAATAAACAGTCGTTAGGGAGATATTCGATGGCGCTACCTCATGCAATAAAAAGACGCGACACTATTGTTTTACATGACATAGAATAATAACAATGAGGCGCTTCGACGTTACTGAAGTTTATGTTTATACTACATATGTACATTAATAATCTCATAATCACGTAATACATACTTTGATTGTGTATGATTATAATTAATATACCTTTTAATTTTGTATACTTGCAAAGAAATATTGAAATTAATAACATAATCATGAACTCGTAACTATAAGACCGTTTTTAATAAGTTATATTTCAAGGGCAAAGGATTATTCGAGCTAACCTTGAGTAAGGAACTTTGAACTATTAAATTAATACTTCTATAGTTTGTATTAGTAGATTATTAAATGTTGTTTTTAAAACAACTGACTGTAGATCACAGACTCGACAGAGAAAAGTGACGGCCAAAAATTGAGAAGTGTTGTACACGTTGTCTCAAGAGGAATAAGAATGTGCAGACATTTATATCGTACTTTCTACAATCCAAAATTAAAGTACGTTTTAAAAGTACAAAAACGTACTATAATTAATAATAAATACTAGTAAAACAATTTTATTATTTTTTACAGTCGATGAACTTGATCTGCATAATTTCTACTTAATATTTATTATGAAAATTCGAGGTAATTTTTATGTGTCATTGGGAAATTCAGCTTTATAAGTATAAATTGTAATTGTATTTACTTTAAATCAGTCGCAGTATTGTGTAGGTGTCGCCTGGGAGGCCGTATGCGTACAGCCGTTGTATGTTCGCACTTGACAATAAACTGGTTTTCAAAAATTGTGCGAAATCACAGCACGGGCCTCATCTCGGCGCGAGTAATTGAGTAGGTACGAAAGAAACAATCGTGTTGACCGAAATATTTATATTAACGTTAACTGTCGACAAACGCTCGTCAAAGTGAGGCCTTTCGGATAAGTGGGATCTTTTTTGACGTGATAACGTCTTATAAATCAATTTACGCCGGCTGTACGCACGAAAAAGCATGACTCATTGTCGCGTTCGCCTGAGCCAAGCGTGCGAGCGAAAGCGCGGTACAATAGAGAGGCACAATCGACCTAAGCGTTCAGCTTGTGACGCATCTATCTCTTTACTGTATAATTTAAGTAGAAAAATATTTGAATTAACGCGTGCAAATAAATGTTAATTTATCGAAAACATTGTCATTTTCAATTAACTCCTTCTTTGTATTATACAAAATAATGATATATTTCAGTGATAATAATTAAATTCAATTCATAAAAGAATGCAATTTTTCATCAATGTTTTCTTATGACATTGTCACGTAAAATTATATTCCGTAAAGCGACTTTACGGACAACCAATTTTTTTTATAGTTTAGAGTCCTCAATAATACATCTACGATTATAGAGCAATGCGAAGGTATACAGTTAAAAGTTGAAAACGAAATAAGCGTTTTCACAAAATGTACTCGTAGTTTTCTCTGTACGATGTGTCCGCAGGACAACAGAATTACTTAAAATTATGATTTTGATTTAGGTTTGGTGGGGTTTACCCACAGAACTCTTTGTTTCAAATGGGATTTACATCAAAACCTACGATGTTCAAGTTTGTTTAGTTTTTGTTACTTTCGTATAGTTCGGAGGAAAACTTTTCCGGCATATAACAAATGTACAAGTAAAATATAATTTTCGTTATTAGGGTGACATTAACTAAGCTACAGAAATAAAATGTTGTGCGTTGGTAAGCGCCTCATTTAAATATCAATAGAGCGATAAGGATTTTTTTAATGTTAATAATAGTCAAATAAAGAAATTTATATTTATGCATTTTTAATGAACTGCTTTCTCTAAAAACAGAATGAAAATGAAAAAGATCTAAAGTATTGGACGATAAACACCTTTCGACAACCACTTATCTACAAATTCTAAGTATAATTATGAAATGGCCCGGTCGACGTCTCCGAAACTTAGAAAATCGATTAAGTGCGGCCGACAGATCAATCGAATGTTTCTACTCTAGGGGCGTGTCTAAGGCGCGCCGTTGAACCCTATTTTTAGATTTCTCCAGTCACCCCGCGTGGGTAGTCGCTTTATAATACCCGGGGTTCAGCCAGGTTTAGAGAACATTCACCTGGAGTGCGTTAACCATTCACGTCAGTTCATCAATAGATATTATGTCGATATTTTGATCAAATATAATAGCCATTTGGACAGCCTCGCTCAAGATGAGATCACCAACGTAAAACATATGTCTTTTGCTTTATTGTGTTCACTGGCTGTTGGGTGAACTGATAGCTTATAATGTTATTTATATATCATATTGATTTATGTATTATAAATCTGCCTAAAATGATAATACTAACACATAAATAAACAAAAAAATGCAAATAACGTTGCAATACAAAAAGTAGATATAAAACTCCTTAACCAATAATATGAATATAATTCAAGATTCATTGTATTAAGCATCTCGTAATATTTACGGGAAAGTTAGTGGTATATGATAAATTACAACACGCTTCAACAGTCAAAATCGCTAGTTAACACACCAACTCCAACATTGTGAGTTTAGGCAAATAGACGAATACGTACGTACCTTTGATTTACGAATTACGACCAAAGGTTTTTGATGGTAGCCCAGCAAGCAAAACTATCTTGAGAAGCGTACTTAATAGCACTGTATAGACTTATAAAGCTCCAGTAATGGCTTTAGTATTTGCTAATCCGCTTTTAACTGTATAAATAAATGCTGTTTATACTTAAGTACGTTTACTACTATAATTTTATCTTGTAACCGTTTACAAGATATTTACTGGCCATTATAGGCTCAAGACACCTAGAAAAGCATGTAACAATAGCGATTGCACTGAGAAGTAATCATTCGGGTTATTTAGACTTATAAGCGCTTATAAGGTGACATTTTATAACCTTTATAAGTAAATATGGAGTTACTTTTACTTGAATTCATTTATAGTTGTTGTTTGGTGTTACATTAGCCTAAAAGTGATTTCATTCAAAGCAGGAAATTATTTTTTTGGTCAAAAATCGGTGGATATCAATAAGCATAACTATACTTTGTCCTGAATATAATATGATATTCAAGTACAGTCAAGCATTATTAAGTAAGTCAAAAGTAACAGACCTTCAGATATTTTTAAAACAAAACTGCATAATTTATGAACATTGTGTCTTTTTTTAACTATATCCACGTCTAACAACTAAAAAGGTAATTGAACATATTTTTAAATGAGTGGGAAATTTACAAATAAAAAAAAGAGATAAAAATCTAAAAGCAATCTAAGAAACTAAAAAACATTTTCTCGACGCCGTTCCCGCTCACCCAGACAGGACGATAAAAGTGGGTATAAGACAGATAAGAGTTCACCGTAGATAAGAGAGGGGAATGATATCAACAATTAGTTATAATTTTTAACGGATACACCGACGTGGATTAAAATAAATATTTAAAAATAAAACATATAGTTTTCCAATATGAAAAAAATATTCCAAATTTATTGAATTTGCCACTATTTGTAAGAGTATTTGTATTGAGCCTATTTTTACAAGTGTTATATTGAGGGCTATTTTACCATTGGACAATAAAGTGTTAATAGTGTCTATAGGTCAGTTATTATTTAATTGTTAAGCTTAGTTACGAATAATAGTATATAATAGTTGCTATTTACCATATAGTTACTGATAATTCACTCAGCATTGAAAATAATAATAAACGATAATCAACTTGTTTTGAACATTGCTAAGTGTATAAGTTTCAAATACTATAATTATATTAGCAGACCAGGTGTTAATAGCTGAAAACAAGACAAATTTTTTGATTTATATAGTAATATTTGCATATTTATTTAAGAACTTCCCACAATTGTGTATCTGGATATGATCAAGGAAAAAAAAACTGTCACATTCGGACAAGCTATGTCAAATTCACGTCAAATCGGATAAACATAGCTGAAACACAAGTTAGAAATGATAGGTCGATCGTACGATCACATTTGGAGCGCTATTTTATTCAACGTCTACTGGCCGTTGAGGGCTGTACATGGCAGATGATGAACCCTACAGTTCACGCAGTACTTCATTTTTCAAGTATTTCTGTAATTATAATGTATAATGTATCAAGTAAAGTCACCTGCAAGCGAACAGTAGTTTACTTGAAAGATTACTTGATAGTGGTGAAACAGACCTTTATTTTATAACATCGACACGCAAGAATAGATATCATTCAAATATTCATTGACATCATATAATAGGCCACAATTAAAATATTTCTTTGTGAGCACTGGATAGAATTTTATTATTTATTTCGGATTCGCTTGTAAAAAACGCACACACAGCCCATTGAAATGATTTAAAAAATAGATGTAAATTATTAAAAATTGCAATCAAGTTTTATTTTTTATATTCTAAGCATACTCAGAAAAGTATTCGTAAGTTTGTTTTGTAGAGATTAAAGAGGATCAAATTAATTTTTTTTCAAATATCTCAAAACTTATCAGATTTTAAGTTTATGAATAAACGGAGCTCCTAAAGTGATACATAAAGAAGTCTGTAAACATTTTAGGAATAAATTACACTTTTAAGTGAAATAAGCAATAGGGAATACATTCTTTTTTTTTAATATTTTAGAACTCTCCATATGTTTGCAGAGGCTGAGTATTTGATTCAGAATCTAATATTTTTAACTTTTCATAAATAAATATTGAGAGTTTCCAGAATAATTGGAAAGTTATTGTCTGATTCTGATGTTCATAAAATTGAGAATTTGTCATTGTGAAGGCCTATAAGCAGCTATTGAGTACGATTGATTTTGACAAGATTTTTCATATATACGCATGACCAAAGGCGCGCACAAAGATTCAGTCAGGGTACGCAAAACTAAAAAACTTACCAATTTCAGCATTGATTCGGTTATACAAGCTATAAAGATACTTACTGTCACGTCCGTGGGCCATCAACAGAAACAATGCTGAAACTGGTAAGTGTTTTTTAGCTTTGCACATAGCTAAAAAAATTTACTAGGTTCAGCCCTGTCTTATTTTTTGTGCACGCCCCTGTACATAACAGTTTCATTTATGTATGGAACACGCACACATGCATACATACACACTACACACACACCTACACACACACACAAGCGTGCGCGAAAGAAAAATAGAGAGTGACAAAGATACAGATCATAACATAGGTACACAAATACGAGCATCCGTTATTTCACTCATACCTAGTCTCGGAGGAGATACCCATATACAAGTTCACAAGCCCATATGCGAAAATGTATATTTTATGTAGACCTAAAGATAATGTACCTAATCCAAATAACTAATCCAAGAGATGAGTGGTTTGTGGTTGTTTTACCCTAGCCTTTGAAATCCATGTTACATTTAATACTGTAAGGGTAAAGTACCCATTTAATCAGTAGAAACGAAACTGGCCCACATTTTGTAATAATTTCATTCAAGAAAATGAAACCGTCACCTAAAATTAGTGCTACTACAATATAGTCACTAGGTACTATAGTGACCGTGTTCTTTTGATCTCGTCGTCGTGCCGCCGTGTTGAAGCGACAAAAGACTTGGCGGCCAGGGTTGTCAAAAAATAAGCAATGTGTAATTTTTAACAATTTATTTCGCACATTCAATGTATTTATTACTATCATAAATGATTTAATGCAATTACTTTTCTACGAGTTTTTATTTTGAAGAACGTAGTATTAAATTTTATCGTACAATAAATTCTCGTTCGCATAAACAATTTGAATGCTAAATTAGGGTAAAACAACAACATGGCTCAGTAAATTGTCTATGTTTAACAAATTAAATAGTTTCAAACCTATATTCAAAAAAGGATTAAAATTTTGAATGACATTACTTTTCCATATTATAGTACAATATCCGATACAATTATCAGAGAGCCTTCATAGTCCACCAAATGGATATTAATAAAATGGGTTAAAGATTTAATAATTTAACCGTAAATCCCTATGACACTACCCATAAACATAAAACATACTTACCTATTTTCAAAAGGTTCTCAATTATTACGTCCAAGTTGTAAGTATATATTCAAAACAGCGCAGGTTGTATTTTATTATACGCGCATGCATAATACAAAAATATTGTATTATCAAAAAGTACAAAATCTTTACTTGTAACAAAACTGTAACTGTTCAAAATCAGTTTATCAAATGTGTTTTAAAAATGATATTATCGATACAGATTCCGCATGAGTAATTTTTATATTTTTATTTATCTGTATGTTTATCACATGGAACTACTGGATGGATTTGAATGAAATTGATATGAATGTAACCGATACTATGTATTAACAATGTATATATAATATATTTCACTCCGACGATGAAAATCGAATGTGAGATCGAGATCAGAATGAGGAATGGAACCGGAATATAAATCAAGATGGCGCTAGGATTGAGACTCACAACGAGATCTATCGATATAAAAGATGAAGGAATTCATTGTCTGTCCATGCGGATGAAGTGCGGGCGGAAGCAGCATAATAAAAATATAAAAAATGTATTACGATAAGTAGCACAATTGATTGAAATTATGAAAATTTCGCCATCCTAAGTTGGTCGGCACATCTATCACAACGTGCTGTGTGAGTAACACATTCTATCAACGGCGCCTCCCCGACCGCCCCGCGCCCCGCACGCTCGTCCTAACCCGGGCGTCACTTAAGTACATTACTGATAGTACTTAGGGCTGTACTGCGGTATCGTATGAGAATGAATAATAAAAGTCCCGCTGTGGTATGTAAAACATAGTGGCTTAGTCGATTTCATATCATACGTAGATATAAATATCGAAATAAAGTATATTTTGTAGTTCGCCACTCGCTTTGATAATTGGGTAAGTAGTCGCCATCTTTAGTATTTTACTTAGACTACTATGTACAGAGAACGCGGTTGTACAACGTTTTCGTTCTATACTAGAGCTCATGTAGTGGCTTTGTATTACCTTCTTCTCATCGTTCGCAACGTTACTCGGCATGGTACTTCAAAAAAATGCACTATACCACTGCCCAAGTTTCGACAGAGTCAAAGGCCTCTTTTGTAGTTTGAGTTGTTTTTGTTTTCGTCACGTTTTAATCGTCCCACTGTTGGTTCGTAATTTCCCACAGTCTTTTTGTTTTGGATTAAGGGACTACAAGCTAGGCCCTCAGCGCTGGCCCAGTGGGGCTACCAGCTATCGTTGCTAATTTGACTTAAGTTAAAATCTCATCGGTTCATTTCCAGATGATCATATTCGAACCCGGTACTTTTTGGTTCGTAGGCGAGGTTATTTACCACTGAGACACAACGGCCTTGTAGTTAGCATGCGCTAAATGTTATGACCTTATTATTTATCCTTGACCCATCGGTATACATGAATGAATATATTCTATCAAAATAACGTTTCATATTTGATTTACTATAACTTTCGATATTTAGAATATGAAAGCCTGTTTATCCGCTCGTTTTCTGTACAAACAATGAATGATAGCAAGGCAACAAATATATCTGAATAAATACATCAAACGGTCCGTGTGAACTAGAGAGCAAATATTATTAATTCTTACGTTACATAAGCCAGTTATCAATATTACCAATAAGACATATTAATGTCTATTTAGTATTTCGTAACATTTCACGGCCACCTCCGTGCCTGACTGTCGTATGGCGGTATCGCAGGCGATCTTCTGAGCGCCTATCTCACAAATAGGTAACTATTCGCTGTAACTATACCGAATTTCAATGATGAAATTCGTTGTAACCATAGTGACTGGTGTCAAAGGCAGAAGTAGGGTTCTTAAGTTAAATTTCAGATATACTTTCCTAAGGTTAAATGAAAGATTAATAAAAGACATTCATGTCATCATAAAAGGTACCAAATGAAAGTTCAGTATGGAGAAATCTAATTATGGAGCTATTTATCTATTTATATAACTATTTATCTTTGAAAGTATCGCTTACAGAAATAAAAAAAAAACATGAATGTAGATAGAAAGACATAAATTGACTCAAAGTAATCAGAAGTGCTTTATGTTACGTTCGGTTTAGTACAAAAAAAAATATATTGTACCTACAACGTGACTAATTTGTGTTAATATATTGTGCAAAACACTAACCGAATAAGTTCAATTTACATCTGTTCAGTTTTTCATTTTTTACATTTTTTTACATTTTTTACATTTCAGTTTTAACCAAATTGAAATGTAAAGGGCTAGTTTATATTTTACTTACCTAACTTTAATGACTGTTAAACGCAAACTGTTAGAAGCAAATAATCACTGATTAAGTAATTTAAGGGCCAAATTTTTATTAGACAGATAAACATCAAATAAGTACTGTCGGCGATCAACATTTATTTTATCGGTATCGGAAATAATGTCTTAGTTTATAAGTAAATATTTATAAAATGTAATTGTCGGCGATAATTTTAATGTATACATTGTATAGATTGTATAAATTGTGAAATTAAAAAAGCTGTCGTCCCGCCCCGCCCCTTTCCTATTGCGCATTAGCCACGCGCTCGTCGGGCTCGCGGCAAAATGGTGTTAAGCGCGGCCAAGTGGCGCTGTATGCATGCACGCTTCAAATGCATCAGAAGAATCACATTAGTTGTGGCTGCGCCTCCAGTTCACTCCAAATCAGCCAGATCGGCAGCAGAAGTGTTAAAACAGTGTGTTTCATTTTCACCTTCAAGTCGGCAGAACGGCCGAGTGTCTTTCCGAGAACGTAGCATCCTACCAGTGCATTGTCGGTTGGATAGCCTTTCATAGTTTCTATCGAAGGTCAGAACAAAAAAGGCGATCTCCAACAAGTACCAAGTAGCATTTATTCGTGGAATAAGACGATTTTGCGTTTTTCAACATTAAGATAACGGTTATTTCTAGAATAAACTGGCTATGTGGGGAATAAAGTTATCTGGCCGTTTATTAGCCAGACAGAATACTATTCTTAAGATAAGTCAATCCTTGATAACCTCAAAAAATGGATTATTTGAAATTATGTGAAGATTCATCTATTGAAGACCAATACTCCAAGCGGTGTTATTTAATTCGCCTGTACGAAAAGAACGTGTGGTGCAACAATGACCTGACCATTATGCTCAGTAAGATAACATTGACTTCTTTAGAAAGTTTTAGATGATTCGACACACACAGTTCTACATTGTACGTGTAAAAGTTAAGACAATTGTCAATGTTATAACATAAGTAAATATTAAAATAAAAGTTAGTTGGATTACGAAATTTTCTGTTTTAATATTATCCAGAAAAGCAATTTCTTTTCCTAGGCGATCTTAAAATAATTAAATAATTATTCGGTGCCGCTCAAAGCAAAGCAAATTAAAAAGGTAAAATAAGGAAACCAAAAATGTAAAATATTGAGTTCAAACGAAAGTATTGAGTCAAATTATGCAAATTAATATAACACCATGTCTGGCATATCTTTAACTGGTACCGACTTCGAAAACAACTAATTTTTTAATTATTTTAAGATTTTTGAAGGCAGTTTTTATTTTATTTTTAAAAAGTCTTTTATTTAATGTTCTTGGAATCAATAAGTATCGAAAATAATAGACTGATTTTAATCAATTGTGGCAAAATGAATATTATGTTATTGACATAATACTAAGGTAACATGTGATTATATTTCGTACTTATATAAATAAATAATTACGATTGTATGCAATAATTAAAGTTGACAATTAAAATTTAAATAAACTAACAACAAATTACTTTTAAAATACATAATTTAATATAATTTGAAGTTGGACTTTTAGATGATTTTTATGAGGCACAATAAAATAGAATGTAACCTTAATGAAACACAATAAAATACAGGAAACCACAAATACTAATGTACGACACCACAGAACATTATTACTCCTTAGGGGAGACCGACACAGTACAAAACTAACCTATGTTAGGTTGCAGTTTACGCGGCTTAAATGTAACTTAGCCTACGGCAATAAGTCTTTCTCGCTCTTCACTCTAGTGTGTGAAGTTCCGTCGGATGAACTATCTGCGAATTATTCGTTGAATGAAAAACTCATTTAAACTATTCGACAAATAAAATAAACCAATAAATTTATTCGTAGTTTAACTATCTGATTCCTTATTTCTTCAATGAAAAATTAAGGCATGTTTCAAAACAAAGTCGATCGGCACTGACACTAAACCAAGTTACGAAAAAACTAGTTAATTTTTTAGATCCTACTATTGCGACTCGAATAAAAAAACTCAAAAAATAAAATCATAAAATTATAAGCAATGCATAATTAAAATTTTATTTTATTACGAATTTCCTTCGCCATAAATAAGGAGTGCGAATTGGAGAGAATCTTTCAACAAACCTCGTTTGATTATACCCAAGTATCATATATCTGTCGTTGTTTGTATGCCACTAGACAATATGAACTTTGTAGTATCAAATTATCCTAATTTAATTAACAATAAATTAATACAAGCAATGTCAGGTTTTGCAAACAACAAAAATGGCCACGTACATGTGCCCGTCGAATAATATTATAGTTTTACAATTTAAAATATAAAGAAAAGCCAAAACTAATGAATACGGAGGCTATAACAGTGGAAGGGCAGATGTCAAATTTGTACCTATTTTTTTTTAGTATTCCTTCAGTTATAGTCTCAGTATTAGACAATTATTATTGAGTAAAACTTTTTTGGTTTTTATAATTTCTTCAACATTCTGTATTTCTTATTTATTTTGCTATAATTTTTTTGCGGTTTTCATTGTGTATGCAATGTTTGCTATTTCTAAATTTATGACGTGTTCTTAAACTTTCGTGGACTATACTATTTTTTAGTCGCAAATTAATTGACATTTTGAGATCGAAGTTTCTAAATAAATCTACCTCTCGCCCGCGACTTTGCCCGCATGGATATAATATGAATACCTACATCTTTTATGTTGGGTTGTGATGCTGTGTCTACCATGATGTCGATCCCGGGCCTAATCTCGAATAAGAGGTAGGAGGAATTAGATCAAAATATATATTACAGTATTTAGAGCTTTCTACTACGTCGCCGTTTGTCACTAATTACCTTTTAAAACATAGCGATATTAAATTATGTAAATATTACAAACTTCGTTTAATCGATATATGTTTAATTTTTGCGATTTTTTTCGAGAATCCTCCTTTAGCCTTATCTAATTGACAGTGATGACAGCAAAGTTCATAATATTTATTTGCATAGAATTTTTAATAAAATAATGTAGTCAGCGCCTCATAAATTTATAAACATTAACTTTGTAAAACAAATTCACAATAACTCTTTAGAAATGTTACGGTATAATTTTAGGAGAGTTAAATATATACAACACAAAACCAAATGGATTACTTTGAGTTGAGGTTTTAGTAAAAGAAAAAATGTAAATGTTAGTGAAACTGAATACATGAATGATATATTAGTCGGAAAAAGGTTTTTCGTATTTTGTATACAAATTAAAGATAACTTTTCAACATATTTTATTTACAATTAATTATAAAATGTATGTGCCATTTTTTTTCAACAACTTGTTACCATTTTGTAGATAGCGACGTGATCCCAGCGCTGTAGAAATATTGGGGCTAATGAAAAAATTGCGACAGTCCTCTCTTGATATTAACCTAACACTACCTAAAGAACTCTGAAGAGACCGAAAAAGGTTAAGGTCTGAAAGTGCAAGTTCAGGACTCTACGGAGGATGCATTAACATTTTGCAACTAAACTTTCATTACTTCTCGCTTATGCCTCATCAGCTGTTGGCAGTAGAGTCCGAATTGATGCTTTTTTTCTAGCGGTAAAAGCTTATAATGAACAATGCCCTTCCAATTCCACCATATACATAGATAGCATCAACTTATTACGAGTTTCCCTATAGTCTGATCTTTTTCGCACGTCCTTGCTGTAGATAATACATTTTTCATCACCACTGATCAATTTTTTTGAAAACAGTTTGGTTTCATTACGTTTCAATAGGGAATCACAAACGAGTACATGATTCACTAGATTTCTTTCAGTGAACTTGTGTGGGATCTATGCATCAAGCGAAACTGTTTTGTGGTCATTCCTCAGCTCTTCAGCTATGTCTTCAGAACTAATATACCTATCTTTCTTTACTTTTTCTAAAATGGCATCAACTTTATCCGTAACAGGTTAACCAGAGCGAGGTTCGTCTTTGACATCAGAATTACTGAACTGAAAGTGCTTAAACCAGTTTTTATTAATTACATTAGGTCAATAAACGTCAAAAGTTTTTTTTTCAACTTATTGCGTATTTTTCCTTTTTTTTATACAGTAAATTTAAAATGTATTAAATTTCTACGTTAGATTGACTTACTTTGGTGGACAGAAAACCAGTAAAAAAATGGCGGAGCACCGTTTTATTTTCATATTTCTTTTTACTAAATGTTATCTATTTAATGGTAACAAAAGTAGCCATATACAAAGAGCACAACCAAAGAGATTTTACGGCAAATTTTTAATAATAAAATACGAAATTACTTTTTTACTTAAAATGAGAAAGAAGCGAAAACATAACTGAATGGAATGTATGTATAGGATATGAGAGAGTTGATCAAATCTAGATTTTTTAGTAGGATTTGATTAAAAGTGACAGGAAAAATGGAACAGTTATTGAAAGCAGAATAAATGACGGAAATAAAGTGAATGGGATACTGTTATGAATGGCAAAAGTGTTCCATGACGACCGCGTTTGTCTAATCCATAAGAGAATTGTAGTCCTTACGCTTATGCGCGGTGGCGAAAGTTGAGTGTAGCATAAAAGGATGAAAATAAAATAAATACAATGGAGATGTGATCACTGCGTAATATTGTGAGGTATAAAAGTGTAGGGTGTTTTTGGAAGAGAGCTATAAATATACTACAGTAGAAAATCCGGCAAGTGTATGTCGAACTCGCACACTAAGAGTTCCGTATCACTGTACAATATTGAATAGTATATATAATAATTTTTAAAAATGTTTATAAAAAAGTAAGAACACATATAGACAATAAAACGTTGAAAAAAAATATACGTTTCTTGTATGGGAACTACTTTTAATTTTTAACTTTTTTTTTATTAATTTATTTTATAGTGTCAATAGAAATATACATTCTGTGAAAATTACAATTGTTTACCTACTAGGATTCATATGATACATCGGAGGCTTGGCAATATAGTTATCTACGGAACACGCTTTGGGTACGGAACTCTAAAAACTTATATTGCTATGCTTTGGCCATCTGGAGAATATGAATGAAAGCAGACTGATAAAGAAAACATGGAACAAATACGTCAAGTGTGAAATAATAATAATTATAATGTGACATATATAGAAGCGTCGCTAAGGGACGCTCTAAAAATCTTATTATGCCGACCAAATTAGTGGGATACGAGAAGTGTGCAAAGTTCCTAGCGTGTGAAAATATATAGCCTGTGTCTGTCGTTCTGGCACGAGTTTGTAGATGGATAAAATTTTTACACCGGACATATTAAATTGACAATCTATTGTATAACCGCCGATCATATCGAATGCCGATATAAATTGCATACGTATTTTTTTGTGACCACAATATTCACAAAGGTCGCCATTCGTAATGAACGCGAAACTGCGGCCATTATAAATAAATCGTACGCAGCGTCTACCATCCGTAATTAAACTTTGCGTCGACTTCCGCATTAATTTATTGTCGTGTGCCTCTTGTCGACTGTAGATTACTGCATGTAAAAAACTTAATTAAACTATGCCCCAGTATGCCAGTGTATTCTGTGCAATATGGTTTCTGTTGGATGTGCTATGGTTGTGATTTCTGACTGAACAAAGTTAGCCGATATTTTACTTTATTATTATTTAATTGAAACAGTACAATGATCATAGCAAAAATTACAATTTTTACTATGATCATTGTACTATCTGATCACTGTACGATCAGTATCTGACACCCCTACGGATTTCAAATGTATACACCATTTATTCTGACGCAAGCACTGGCGCCCCTGTATAGAGATTGCAGTGCCTGTATCAATCCTCTGTTCACATCATACATAATTAGGATTTTCCACAAATCATTTCCTTTTACTTTATCATAAGTTTTTTGAAGATCTACGAAAATACAGAAAAACTTTTGGCCGCTAGCCAAAAACTTTTTTGCAATGTTTCGCAGAGAAAAAATTTAGTCCGAACGCCCCTTTCCTTTTCGAAGTCCTGCTTGTATGTCCCAAATCTTGTTTTCAGTTTCATTCACAATTCTTTTGATAATCATTTTCGCATACAGTTTGCCAACGACGCTGAGGAGGCTTATACTTTGTGGGTGGTAACTTTTAGTCGTTCTTGCTCCTTAGTAACTGCGAAGGGTAACTGTTATTCAAAGAAAATTAAACACGTAATTCTAAAACATTAAAATAAAAGAAAATAGTGTAAAACGTAAAAACTGGCCAAGTGTGAGTCGGACCCCGCACATGAAGGGTTCCGTACTACCATTAAAATACTAACGTGCACTTACATACTGCTTAAAAATTGCTAATGAAACACAAATTATGACTGAACAAGAAATGCTAAAAAAAACATGTTTATTGTGTGGGTTCTTGCGTTTCTTGAAAACCCCTTTCAGTTTTTAAAGTTATTATATTTTTTATATTTTATTTTATAGCGACTATAATATAACACACTGAGTCAATATTTCAAGCGTTTTTCTATTGCAAAGAACGCAAAAAATACATATTTTTTGTATAAGGGCCACTTTAATATTTAATTTCACTGTAATTGTAAAATCGAGCAAGACACGCCTTAAAAATACTTCTTTTGTTTGGAGGCCCCTTTAATTCTTAATTAGATTTTATTTTATTTTCTTTGTTGTTGTAGCGGCAATAATACGCACTCAATGAAAAATTCGACTAACTACCTGTAATTCTACAGGAGGAACGGCCTGCTGACAGACAGACAGATAGACGAACGGTGGAGGCTTAGTAATAGGGTTCCTTTGACACTCTCTGTGTACGGAACCTTTAAGGTGCATGGTTTTATGAGCGGTACATTAAAACGATAAAAATAATTATATTTCTATTTAGATATTTCATCCATAAAGAGTCATCAAGAGTTAAGATAATTTTTTATCTACTTTCGATAGCAATACTGACGAGATATTGGTCCCAAGAATACAGAATATTTTTCTTATTAAAAAAAAACTTCGAATTTACTCAAAGGTACTAATGGCGTGAAATGAAGAAAACATCTTCCGTATATTATTCTACATCATGGTCCATACTCCAATTGCAAGTTGAGATTTGTAATCACAAAAAAGAAATGATTTTTTTCATATATCATAACTACAAATTAATGATATTCATATATTTTCTTTTACTTTTGCTATGAGTCCTTTATTCTTGTTAACTTTCATGATCCTAGGTCAACAATAAGTACCCTATATGTTTTAACTTACTTGCGAGTTTCAGAACTTAAGACTTAAATAACCGTATTTTGGTAGTATTTTTTGATTACGTTGACTGAGAAACTTGTTATATTACAGCTTCTTAGACCTAAGTTTTTTTTATTAATTAAAAGGGTCTTGACATATGAACGGAGAGCCAGACAGACGATAAGACGGACAACGAAGTGATCCTATAAGGGTGCCTTACAGGATCCATTTCCTTTAGAGATACCGAACCTTAAAAACCTATTTCTCCCCTTACTCGCACACGCATATTCCGGCCTTCTGTTAACATATGCAACCGTAAAACATTTAGTCTTTATGTCGGTAATTGAATTTAAAGGCGTTGGGCGCTGTAAGTGCTTGGTGTTCATTACGTTAAGGCCGCTATTACCTAGGAGTGCGCCGAGAGCTTTTCAAATTTAAAACCGGAGTATGCGTGAGTGAGTGAAGGTAATAGCAATTTTTTGGTTGTTATATCTCCCTCTCGACGGCACTCATCGGTGTTCTGTGCACTTATACAGCTCTATAAAAGGGAAGTATTTTTTTTTTTGGTTGGATATTCATAGAAAGTTGTTTTTTTAGATTATATTTTTTAATTAAAAAAAATGTCTTTTTCATAAAAAAATATGTTTGTAGTTCCGCGGTGGCGTGATAAATTTTCATCGAGGATGGAATCTATGGTGGCCCCAGAAATGTAATTTTGCAATGTAGCGGCATTGAGGACTTTTATTTAAGAGCTCTCCTAAAATTCGACTCTTATTTCAGGCTAACAGAGAAACTGTGACCGACAAAACTTAATTGAGTCCTTAGAGACGTAAAGTTATTTATGAAGGGACGGCGGAAACAAAACAATGAGTCGCGTTTCCGTCGTTTGGTGTTGTCTTTATCTTGTCTCTTCGTCTATTACGCCCTTCAGGCGTTCACGCTTTGCAATTCATTGCCGTAAAATTGTTATTACAATCATTTCATGAAATATCCGGACAAAGCTATAGAGTTGTTCAAATTAACCCTTTGATAATCACAAAGGAAGGATTGCTGTTGATTGAAATAGAGCTTTCTTATTTTTATCGGAAAATACATGAAAATTTGTGCTCGAAGTTCTCATTATCTCAATAAGAAAATTAGTTTAATGGCAAAACTTTTTTTATTTGTATGTTTGTAGAATTTCCAAAACTAGATTTGCGGGAGGTCACAAAATTCGAAATAGAAGTTTAATTAAGCTCGATTAAGCCAGTATAAGAAATAGTAAATAAAAAGTTATTCATTTTTGATGAAGTGAAATACTTAAAAAACCAAAAACGATAAAAATTAAAAATATTTTTCTAATCGCCTATCAACATTGCGTATGTAAGCAAATAACTTACGTAATTTTTTTTATTTGGGAAAATAAGTTGTAATGCATTTTAGGTGCTTAGCAGATTTTCTAGAAACGAACGTTGCACAAAACTAGCCTAGAATTGACGTTTTATTGTTTATTTTTTTTGTCAATGCGAGCTGCTTTTTACTCTTTTGATTTTTAATGAGTTGCGCAACCATTCCGAACAATCAAGCTGAAATAGAAACAATGATTTTATAAAGAGAAAAGGATGTTCATTCTAATGTTGAGCATTTAGCCATGGCGATTCTTTCATTAAAAAGATTTGTGAGAAGCGGTAAATTAAACTAGGCTTGTAAGGAGTCATACAGAATTCATTGAATATAAGATACAAGATCAAATTGTTATGGTATAGCCAAAAACGGAAAACAGTTCATGTGAATTAATTTAAAAAAAAAGTATTTCACAAAGATAATTTAATGTGGTTCCAGCGTAAAATTATCCCTCGTGGTTTAATTTCCTCTCTGACGCAGTAGGAAATGCGGGAGATTTTAAATTTCGTACGTTTCAAATTCCGTTCAATTTTGTTAAGTAATGAGGTTCTGATGATCGACTGTACAAAAGAACTGTTTGTTTGGTTAGAATTGTTACGTACATATATTTTAATTTACGAAGATAACGTCACATATTAGACTTTTTTTATTGAATTAATTATACAAAATGATAGACGATTTTTCTGTTGTTGTCAAATTTTGCATGTGACATTTGTTTTATTCCAAAGTAGTTTTTGTTTTTGTAGACAGTCAAAACTGCGAGTGAGCATGCAGCGACTACTGTAAGCAATAAGGTTTGTGATGATCCAAATGGAAGAATATGAGAGAAAGTAAGAATGAAGGACGCCATAAGTGCTTAGTAACCTGTCTGTATACTCAAGCAAGGCGATGTGTTTCATAAGAAGATGCTATTGTTAGTCAATTTCGTTATTTGTAGAAATATGTAGTTCGTAAGATTATAGTATCGAATTAAATAGTTAACAGTCCAAAGTGAATGCAATCGCTGTATCACGTGAATTCAAATAATATACCAGCGGCGGTGTCCTTTCTGGTGGTTTTTTTATATCATGTACATTAAGTCCACAGTATTAATACGCATCGTCTAAAGTTTGCAAATATATATTTAAATTATTATGAGCCTGGTTGTGAATATAAGTGGACTTAATAGGCATAAGTTAGAAGGTTATTAATTAGCAACTGTTTTATATTTATACACTTACGCAAAAAAATGCGTACTTGAGCCAAGAAATTGTTTTAAGAACCTTCAATATATTAAATAAAATAGGAAACCTATTGATCAAAATAGAAACTTTTTAAAAAAAAAAGAGAATTTTGCTTGGTTTATGAAGCTTTTTTACAGTATTTTTGATCGGCAAACGAGCATGTAAACCCTCACAAAGTAAGTCATCGTCGCTCATGAACACTCGCAACCCCAGAGAAGTCACCAGTACGTTGCTGACCCCTTGGGTAGAAATATGATATTTGATGGAGGAGGGAATGAGCTGATGTAGGTGGAATTGGAGTTATGCAGGGGAGTTGTTACTGTGGCTGATGAACGAAGAGTGACCCTCAATTTATGCTTTATCGAAATCGATGTATTTAAAAAAAAACTCAGGCTCAAGAATATTTGTCTCTAATCAATACTTTCTTATTTTCTATTTAGGTATCCTACCCATTAGGTAGGACATAATTTCTCATGTAGATGAGAAAAAATAATATCTCCTTCAAAGATTTTTTTTTCGATAGAAGAAGACGTAATCAGGGAAGTCGACTACATTTGAATGGAGACTGCAAATTTTCATAAGTCAACTTTGAAACTGCGCGTTAAAAGAGGGATCATGAATAAAACAAGCCGGTCAAGTGCGAGTCGGACTCGCTCACCTAAGGTCCCGTACAACTCATAACTTGTAGGTATGTAAATAGCTTATGACGGGAATCGAAACTCAAAGAGTTTTTCCGATTTTTCCGATTATGTTGTAAATGTTTCCGATTACGTAGTAGTTAAATCACAAAAAAAAAATGTCGATGTAACTTCTCATTTACAATGTTTCGATTCGTCCTTACTTGTGCTATGTGGCATCACTTCATGTCAAATTTCATGATTCTAGGTCAAGGAGAAATACCTTATAGGTTTTGATTCCTTTATGAGTGTCAAAATATGCGGCGTAAACGGAGCATAAACGGCTGTATCTTTTGATTGCGTTGACTTAGAAGTTTGATTTTTTTCACTGCTTCAAGGGATTTCAGATTGCACAATATATTTGTTATTGATCTCAGCTCGATACCTCCACGCGTTCTTGAGAAAAAGGGTCTTGACAGACGGACAGACGGACGGACAACAAAGGTTTCCGTTTTTTTCTTCTAAGGTACGGCATCTTAAAAAGGATTTCCCTTATATAGTAAAATGAATCGCACGTTGGTAATTAGGATTTAACATTGTAAATATGTAATTAGAATAATTTAGAGGGAAACTTATTAAACGTGTGCGATACCATTCCGGAATTTTCTTTTATCGTGAGCTTGTACTAGGTCGGTTACGTCCGTACCTGAGGTAGACCTCGGCAGTACAGGCCGAGTAATATTTTATTTACATTTAATCGTAATATACATATATGCCATTTTGTTCAACAACTTGTTGCCTTTTTGTAGGTGGTGACGTAATTCCGTTGCCGTAGAAATTTCGTTACTTCTGATCAAAAAACTGCGACAAGTAGTTTTGACAGTCCTCTCTTGATTTTAACCTAACAATACTTAGGAATTCTGAAAAGATCGAAACAGATGAAAATCTGAGGGTGCAAGGTCAGGACTATATAGTGGATGAATTAACACTTTTCAACCAAACCCTCTTCACTTCTCGCTTGAATCTCATCAGCTTATGGCAGCAGAGATCCGAATTTATGGTTTTGTCCCGCAATAAAAGCTCATAATGAATAATGCCTTTCGAATCCCAAATATATGTTAGATCCACTCATTTTGGTGCACAGAAAAACAAAAAAAAATGGCGGGACATAGTTTTTAATTTTATTTTTCTTTTGTTAAATTTTATCTATTTAATGGTATCAAAACTAAGCAGATATAAACAACACAACCAAAGAAATGTTACTGCAACATCTTACTAATAAAATAAAAAAAAACTTTTATCGAACCTAGTATAAATACTAAAACTAAAATAAAAGTTCTGAGTACGCCATATTTCAAAAGCGGCTCTTTCTCGAACCCTGCCCGATAGATTTATTAATTGCAAATAACTTCAAGTATTCCATTTTCTAAATATATTCAATGACGGATCAACTTTCCCTGTCGTACTATATATATTTGCTGAACAGTAACTGTAGACAACATCGTCACTAGGGATTATCCTAATTTGTGTATTTTTAAAATATGAGAATATAAATCTGAAAAAATATTGTGAGAGGATTATACCCCTGCAGTGAGGAAATGATAACTTGATACAGCATAATCATCCCTCATTATAGGTTTTTTATCATTTCATAATCTTTTATTGTAGAAACTTAAAGGCATGGATCTTTAGCCCTTCGTAATGGGCCAATGTAGATTAATGTATGAACATGATTGGATAATTTTAATGACTCTTTTTTTTCTTTCGGGTATCATCACAATTTTTTCAGGTACAGTCAAATCGGGTGACAATATATATTTGCAAAGAACATGAAATTCAGAAAAAAATCTGCTGTTCATTTGTAACAATAAATATTTAGATATACTATTACATACCTAGATATTTACTGTTACATACTACATACTGTGCAAAATTTACCTGCTACCTGCTCTAATATTAATAATGTCATCTATAGTGTCCTCTATTTAATTTATGTTACGTAGTGCCATCTGCTATTGAGAACGTCACGTTAAGCCCATTTTACTTCGGCACCGCATTTAATAGTGTAACTATTACACAATAATTCAAAATTCTATGAGAAAGTGCTATAAATAAACTTATGAATTTTATTACCGTATTTTCAAGGAAAACAACTTATAGATAAATTTAAAACGTAAAAAGCTATCTGAACACAATTTTTTATCAAAATCATTCGAACCATTTTGTTCATCAACTAGCTTCCCACTCGCGCCCTCGCCGGCGTGCATATGGAATGTATTCCTCCATCTTTTCTTTTGAACGAACGTCCTACTCCCAACTCTGGTCCGGATACCCTTCCTGATTTCGATCTCGGTTACGCTCCAAATTGCAATCCCGGTCCTCATTCGGTTTCTAATTAATTAATTCTAAAATTTAAGTCGATAAGAGTATAATTCAAAATTTAGTTATTTTAGAATCATTAACGCCTCCGCAATGCATTTTGGAAGTCCAACACTTAAGTAAAACTTAGCCTATCGATGTATCCTTTACATGTATACAAAATTTTATTTTGATCGGATTTATAGGTCAATAGTTATAACGGAACAACCAAAAAAAACCTCTGTAGATTTACATTATAGTATACATTAATATATATATATATATATATGCAAAAAATGCTTGTTTACAGTAAAAAAAACATTGCTGAACTATAAAGGAGTAAAATTATTTATGAGGTGCATATTCAGGTTTCTTTGTTAATTTATAATTTTTTTTGTATATCTATCATATTACAGCATTATTTTCCAGTATTTGATTTCGACTTTGCAATATCAGAAGTTTCAACGCCACAAAGAGGCGACTCCGAATGGGCCTTCAGTGTTTTAACCTTTATCGAGATTTGCTGTTGCGAGCGACTGTACTCGGGTCCCGCGGGACGGCTGAAACATGCGTGATTATGGTAAGTTATTCAGTGTGTTGCTTTTGAAGGGATTTTATTAGAGAAGATCGTCATCAAAAGTAAATTACGGTACGTAATTCGAGTGCTGCTTTATATAAAATTATTCGATGGGTCACACGTCTATAGGCGCTCCAGTAATGTAGGTCTCTAGGACCGGCAGTGACGACAAAAGGGATGAATGGTATAAGGACACCGCAACGCGTCGTTGTACGCCCAAAAAGGGTACATTCATTTTTATGCTTCTATAAAACAACGGAACGACATCTTTTTTGTGACATTATATAAAATAAGATTATTTCTGTAGCTAGTGTCCAACTAATTCACAGTAATGTAATATATGCCTAATTTTAAAAATTGTTACCCAAACAATCAAAGGTCAATTTCAGTTGGAATCACGTAAATAGAATCCCGTACTGTTAGGTTTGTTATGACTTTTTTTGTAACGTCAGTTTTTATGTTTACGCATTTATTTTGTTACGAAAAGCAGGATGAATGAATTTTAAACATTCGAGGTATAAGAATGTGTTATAACTGAACATGTTTTGCAATCTTATGTTGCAAATCTACAAGAGCTGATTTAATCTTGCTTGTTATTTGTTTAATTATATTCATTAATATTTCGTCTACTTCTATGCCAATTCTAGGTGTAGTTTGAATAAATAATAAATTGTTCCTAATTTTGAAAATAAAAATGTTTTTTTTAGTGTTCCATAAAAAATCAGTGGGTACTGAAAAGTTAACGTTCATAGTCATTGTAAATCAATATCAGTACTCCGTTTCACATTGGACGCAAGTCATAAGTTGTGAAAAAGGTGGTTCAAAAAATAATTATTATTTCAAAAGTTGTTATCCAAAAAAGAAAAAATATATCCAAATATTGAGTCATTGATATTTACTATTATTTGGGTTTTTATATTGAATATGTATTTAATATAAGAACAAGAATTAAAAAAAAAATAGCTCAAAAAGTGCGCTTTGGAAGTGTCCAAAAAACAACCATTTCAATAATTTTTTTGTATACTACTCAAAAATTAACAAACTTTTTCAAAATGTTTTTCATCACCTGTATATAATCTTTATCCATACACATCTTTTGACATACCATTCATGAGCCTAGATCTACAGCTCACGACATCAGAACGAATTCGCATTTTCGCTGAAAATGGCTCCGCTACCGAAATATTTCGCTAATGCTGCACAGAAATAGGACGACAACTGATCTTGGACAAGATTGAGTTGGATCAAATTTAACGACGTGCAAATGTTACTTATATTATTTTACACATTTTCAGAATCGTTTTACGTTTTAAATATATTTAAATTCGATTTTCGACATCAGTGAGTTAGAAACATTTTTTAAATGAAATTCTGAGATATTTTTTTATTGCAATGGTCGTTTTTTTTTTTGTATATAACTTGCAAATATTTCGATGACTTTTTGTTTTGAACCCATTTTAAAAGTTTATATGTCTATTGGTGATTTAAAATAAGTGGTTATTTTATATCGAATCACATGTTGAGTTGTAACGATTTTTGAACAAAGAATCGTTATTGGCGAATTAATCCGGCGCCATAAATCAGAGGTTTCTATAAATTCGTACCATTACAAAAGCAGGAGTGGTCCAGTGTTTGAATAGATCAGCTGTAATTTATAGTGGATTCGAATTTGATAATGTTTAGTCTACAAAGTTATGCTAATTACGGGACCCCACCAGGCAATCGTTGTCTTGAAAGTTTTAGAATTGAAAACATAAATTCCATTATTCGGGACATTTAGCACCCGTTTTACATAGCTTTACCTTTCCTTTCTTAAGCCTACGCTAGCATTCGATTTTAAAGACTGTACTTTTTATTCCCGGAAAAGGCTGGCGAATGTTTTTTTGACAAAATCGATTCTCACTGCCATACATTTAAGTCCACATCATAGACAATTCTTTTGTATAACTGCATACTCCTTAACTAATGAATCCTATTAGCGAAAATTTATAAGAATGAATGGATATTTGTTACTTTTTTACACAAAAATTTGTTAACCGATTTGACGAATCTTTGCAGTATAGCTTATAAATTAAAGAAATATATTCTTTACTTAATTATATTATTCTTTACTTATGCCGACTGCTTATTGGTGACCGCAATGTTCAACTTCGGTCCTGTATCGAGAACACTAACAAAACTAGAATTGGAATCAAGAGCTTGGGCAAGATTGTTTTATAACAAAAAAAGCGGCTGTGCATGTGTTTTCGGCGCTAAAGTACAGATTGCTCTGGAAAAATTTCATTGGAATTAAATTGAAAACAGAACTGGGATCTTATGTGGGACTAAAATCGGAATTAATAACGTGATCAGGATCGAAACCGAAAACAAAATAACTAGTGTTATTTTGACAGCGCGATGGGTTGATATAATCGATGGAAGAATCCCTTTATGCCTACGCAAGCGAAGCCGCTGGCGGGACCTGGTTATGAATATGACTATTGGTATCACCCAGAAATTGTACAACAATTAATGTACATTATGATGATTTCTACATCAATATTTTTACCTCTATTTCAAAATGTGCATTATTGTGTATAAACTGGATGAAAAATTGAAAGTCTTAAATATTTGTGAATTGGGATGCCAAAATGAAGAGATTACACCGGCAATGACAAGAAAACTATCGTGATGCCAGCTAAAAATTGGAAAATGTGAGAAGTTTCATTTTATTTTTCAAGGGCACGCGAATTTCCCAACTTGCAAAAGTGAAAGCTACTGTTAGGGCTGTAACTTGACACATTTTCCACAAATGATATCCACGTCCGTATTAGAATTGTGAGAGCCAAACTTTACAGCAAGGATTAATTCTCAATCGATTTGCGGTTGTTTTGAATTTTGGAAAAACAACTCGATCTGGACGGATGGATTACTATGTAGTAAATTAGTTCACCGTACGTTATCCAACAAAATAACAAGATTACAAAGTTTTACTTCTAAACCATTAATTCTAAAGCACAAAATTCAAAAATCAAACAATAATTTTATAGCATTAAAAAACTAACTAAACAGTTGTAAATAAGGTCGCAAATACGGCGTTAGATATATTCTGTGGCATTACAGATACGCATATGGTATAATTCCAACTTTTTATATAATCTGAATGGTGTACTTCGTTAATGCAATCGGAGACCGTCTGTAATTTACAAACGTAATGTAATTTGTTGTGTTAAGAACAACCGTTGGTCTCTGGTTGTCTATAATTTTACTATTACACGTTTTCTAAAAAGTTTTAACTGCCCCAGAGCTATAATGATAGTAAACAAAACGACCTATTCAACTTGTCGGTTTGCCATAGAAATATTATATTTTATGGCAACCATAAGCAAAAAGGTTCTTTTTACGAAGCAAAAAAGCGACTACATCTGTGATGGTCTGTTCCAAAGAGTATGGATTTAATTTGTTTGAAGGAATAAATATGATAGGGAGAGGAGATTTTCATATCGTTTATAAATGTTCATAGTTAGATCCTCAAGATAACCCCGAGTCGCTCCAGTTCGTTGCCGACCTGAATACTGTACTGAATATATATAGCCTTTTTTTTCATATCGCTTCATCTCGCAGTCGATCACTTGCATAAGGTTTTTGACGTGACAACGTCTTAAATTAGGTTGCGGCTGGGAGTCACTTTGAAAAGTGTAACGCTCGGTAACGTAACGATGAGTCACCGAACGAGAGAGGCCCGCCGAATGCCTTGCGTCTCTCCCACTCAACTATGATCGGTCTGCCGCGCGCAGCACTAGAGAATTAGTGCATAGCTTGCAAATGTATTGCAAGTTATTGTATGTATATTTGTATATAAATACGTATGTATGTGTAAAGGTAAAAATAAAATTTTGTTAATATGAAATTCAGTGCGAGATTCTTTGTATAAATTAATGTTTTAAATATAATTCTTTGTATAAATAAATGTTTTAAATTGTTACTATTATTTCATCCTTCTTCCTACTATACGAATGAATATTCACATTAAAATGATTTTACCATTCAAAGTCGTTGTCACGTAAAACTTTCGCCCGTATACCGACTTTACAGGCAACCAAATTTTTTTTTAAGGTTATTACAGTTTTTGCTCAAAGAGCCACACTGCTCCATACTATTACCGTAAGTTATGCGATAATTCTTCTTTAAATGTATAACAATTAATGAGTTGCATATGTTATGCGGAGAAAGTACAATAAAAATTGGTATTTATTTTTTTTCTTTTTCTTAATCGTAATCTACTCTAATGGACGTCTCAACCAAAATACAACAGAAATGTACGTCTGGTTGAAGTGTACACGTCACGTTAGCGCGCATGCTGCGAATGGACGTCGCGCGATTGCGTTAATATGAGATGAGCTAAATTAAACAAAAGTTTTCCGATTAGGTAAAATTATTGATACTTGAAAACGACAGATTGGAGTAGGTATATAACTACGGTATCCAAGTCGTTTTAAAGGCCTGTAGCCTTTAAAACGACTTGGATACCGATTCAGATACTCCATTTTGATAATTGACTTTTAAAAATAAATAACTCCCCATCTAATGCAGTACGTACAAAGTGATGGCATACTGTATTAACTTCATTTAGTTAGGTATAAGGACGCAACAATATAACGAAAGTTATAATAGTAAGACTTATATTTTTTAAAGAAAATAATATAAAGCAATAAGATTTATTACAATTGCAACATATTATGTTAAAAAAGTATAAGTAATCGAATTGAAATTTCAAATTAAAGAGATGCTAAATTTGTATAATAGAGTTTAAATGAAATACCTTCTTTATATTTGTAAATCCATTTTTTTTATAAAAAAAACCCAAAAAAAATTTAAAGCTAGCACTCCAAACATAATTATTTATTTCATACCAGCGTCATTCATTGACAGAAGCGTTCAACTTCCAACCATCATTCACCTAAGCGTGTCATTAATGAACTCTCAAAGAAAACCACCAGAGTTATTTCTTGATTTCTCCACGTGACTGCATTCAGTTCTCACCCGTTTGTGGTCGCATCATCATGTCGCTTTTATGTGACGGTGTCATTTCTCTTTATTAAATTTTCACACATGCTTCTCTAATTCGCTAAAAGAAGTGTTAATTGAAAAAAACTAAGTGCACATTAATTATAACATTGCCATCAATAAAAAATGCTGTTAACAAAAATAAAGAGGTCGTTTTACATTAATAAATAATAGTTTTCAATAAAATATGAGAGACGTAAAAATCGCGAACACTTTTTTTCCTAACAACATTCTTGTTCACAATGGCCACTTCTTCCGCTAGAAAGGACGCTTTCAGACCGTACCCCGCGTGTTCACCGAGTTCTCTTATTTCTTTACGAAGTTTCCAATCCTGTACTTACCCGAATTGCCGGATGTTCCGGAAAGTTTGCGCACTTGAAAACTTAAATCGATAACGGTCAGTTTTTTTTTTCAGAGTGACATATTAAAAAAGTTCGTTTCCAGTATTTCCCATTGAAACCGCTTTTCATTGTCATCACGCAGGACGAGATGTAATAGTAAACTGCGACGGTAATATGTAAGGTATTCTTATTAGAGCGAATATGTGCGATTTGAAGAAAGTAAATTGAGCTTATTAGTGAATGGAAAACGACCGATGGGAAAGTGGTCGAATAAAAAAAAATGGTCATTGGTACAAAACGTTGACTGTACACGTGACAAACGCAAATAAATTGTTTCTGTATTTCTTTACTCGGAGATTGTTGACTGTGAGCGTGTCATAAGTCTGATATCGCTGACCAAAAATATTGTATGTCATCTCCATTCATATTGTAATAGATGTGCATGATTTTTTTGCTTATGAATGATACTAATATCATATGTTATAACAATATATGATATTAGTATAATGTCATAGTAATATAGAAAATATATGACACTAGATTATGGAAAAAAAACTCCTACTCATAGTTATTAAGCATATCACGATATTTTGGAATTCGAAGGTAATATAATATTATGTAATTTTGAATAAGTGAGACGCATTTTTTTTAAGAAAATCACTTTTAAATTTTTCAGAAATATTCTCTCTTTACCTTGTATTACCAATTTCACTCTTCAAGGCATTTTCGGATCGTCTCTCGCCTCACTTCACTTCACAAGTATATGCTATTTCCTCTCCATTTACACCAACCCTTCGTGCGTTACCGATTGTTATGAGCTCGGTCTTCGGGCTATTCGGTCGCGATCCGATCTCAAGGCTCGCCTCACTCGGACTTGTATTGTTGTCGCGAATTTGTTTAGTCTTCATGAGAACAGGGCTAAATAAGTTGCCGACGAATTTTTTATGCTATTGCTGAAGGTTACAATGAATGGGGACAATGGATCACTTTTCTGGATTCCTCTTCGGATATTAAAAATTAGGATGAGTGGATCGTAATTAATTACGCATTAGAACTAGAATTACACGAATCAACGTACCAGCTATTTATACGTAACCCTATGAAATCGTCCTAAACAAACATCAAAATGATTTAGATTTTATGTTTAAATCACTTCAACGTTTGGACGACACTCCTATAATTACGATTTACCTGTCTTAATATCAGAATTTTTAAATTTGATCGTGTAGGATATTACGATAATTAAACCACGTTAAAATATTTTTTCGTGAGTTTGCATCCTAAGATAGCAGCGTTAAGCCAGACGTTAAACCAATTCAATATATCTTCATTGGAAAATATATTTTTTCTATCAAACTTATTTTTAAGAATAAAACTAAAATTTATTTTTATATCTCTCAGTATTTTCAATTTTTTTATCGTAGAAATGCTTAAATATGTTTCTTTTAGTGGTTTGTATTTATAGAAATGAAATTGGAATATATTGTGTTGTATTGTATTGATGTTAAAATTTATAAAAATTATAAAAACAAATCATAGCAAACCTTTTCATTGGCGGCATACCTTTAGTTCTCCTTTAATCGCAGTTGTGTTTAAAAGTATCTGCTTATCATAACAGTTTATTTAGAAAAAAATAAAACTTTCGCAAATTATACTCCTCCCATTACTAATTTAAAAATAACAATAAATAATGAATGAAAGACTTTTCTCTGGTCACTTTTTGTATCATTGTAGTGCTTAACACATTTATACCATTACTTAGCGAATTTAAGTAAAAGAAAAATACTATTTAAAAAGCTTTGTTTTTTACACTGCAATAAATCGTTTGAAAATTATAAAGAAAAGTTGTAAAAGACTTTTTTCTTGCCACTTCTATAAGCCGACTTATAAACGCATTAAAAATAATCGATTATTTTATATGAAAAACTGTATCTTTATTTGTGAGGACTTTGTATCATTGAGTTTCGACATTTTTTTTTTGGAGTCTGGTGTAGTACTGGAAACTTTTTTTCGCACCGCAATGATATTTATTATTATAAATGAAAACGGACATAAAAGGAAACAAAACTTTTATGTGACATATTAGTTATGAGCACCAAGTTCTTGAATTAACTAACTATTATAAACCTATTTTTTCCTTACTTAAATCCCTGTTCGAATATTATTATATCGGTAAGGAAAAACAGCTGAAAATAATTGAAGTGCCTCTTATGTCCGGTCCAATTTTTTTCTTATCCTCCGTCTCATAGGTGAGGTCGTGCGTCCTTCCTCACGGTTCAACTCAAATCTACCAAATACCATCAAAATCGGTACAGCGGCTTAATCTTGAACACATAATAGACATATAGCGTTAGATCACTTTCGCATCTATAGTATTATAAAATTGTGACAGGGCTATATTATACGTTATAGTTATTTTTGAAACACTAGTTACGATGGACTATATATGTATATACATCTGTAGAGAGACAGAGAGAGAAGAAGACCTCAACCCATCTATCCAAAAGAATGGTTTTTAGAATTTTTGTATATCTGCTTGTTTATTACGCAAATACATCACTAAGCAAATTTTGATGGGATTTTCACAAGTTAGTTTAATTCATAGTTCGTTTAAAGTAAGACAAGAAAGAAGCCTTTAGTTAGAGGCTTCTTTATTGTGCTTGGTTAAACCAATCAATGATTTTTTTCTTATACGCAGTTTATCAAAGAGCAAAGTAATTAGATAAATATAAAGAAATGAAAGCTTTTCTTTGCTTGTAATTCATCTCTCATTCAAATATCAAGAATTTATTGTTATCGCAGAAAAAGCTTTAATCAGCATTTTTTTTTTCGTTAACTAACTCATGATACTGTCGGTTGTGCGAACCAATTAATATTTTAGCCCATTATCATAATTACATAGACACTCATTTAACTATATATGGGTGTATATTCAAATGTAACTCATAACTAATAATTTAGACGTAACCTTTTTAAAAATACAAGTTTGTCAAACTTTTCCATAAATTAATTTAACACAAATAAGTCGCGACTTCACAACCGTCTTTGTCCAGCGCTGCCTCGTTGAAACTCGTTACCAAAAACAAAAAAACTCATTCACGTGGTCGCGACGAATGATTATTGTTCTTTTCCTCTCGGAAAATAGTCAGTTAATTAAAAAATATATGTAAAAACGAGGGTTAAGCTTATTAATGCAGGGCACACCTCGCTTGAAATACAAGAGTGCATCAGTTGTTTTTGCATAGGGGGTTGCGAGATAGATGTATTTCTCCTATTGCAACAATAAACAAATACAATCAATAAACTTGTACAACAATATATATTTTCGTTGATCTCGTGAATTAAAAAACCAACGAAACAGGTAAATTTGTAACGACGAGCTTTAAAAGCTGGAAATGTATTTGAACAGTAAAGAATAGAGTGTAAAGGAATTCAGTTCGTACAGTTAGATTCACGGATATTTTCCGATGCGCCCACTCCGCTCACGTGTATGATCGATGTTGAATTGTTGTCGTGTACCGCAATGCAAAGATCAATAACTTCGGAATTGATCAATTCGTATCCCAAATATAAACAGATGTCGTCGGGGCTGACGGTTTATTTAGCCTGCCAAAATTTGATACGTCGCGAGCGAGCGAGATCAAGGAGGGGCTGGGAGCGAGGTCATAACCCACCCTAATGCTGTCAGCCCTCCCATAAGTTTGACGGCCGCCCTTCGTTCACGCTGATAAAAGATCAAATCCCTGTTATGGCGGCATCCGATGACGTTCGTTAAAATGAATTTCTTGTTACGTATTATTAATTTCTAGTTTGCTGCCGAAATTCCGAAAATTAAATTCAGTGGCTTTCGCATGCACTAATAAACTTTAGACGTTATTTATATTCATCATAATGTTAAAAAACGTGCTATTAAATTGTGATAGTACATTCTCTAGCCTGTTATCAAATTTCACAGAGACTTCTTTAATAAAGGTATAAACCTAAAAAATAAAAAGTATAATTAAGAATGCAAATTAGACGTTCGAGACTTATAAAAAAGTAACTGTTTCTCAGCGGTGGTTACAAAATGAATATGAAGTTAATTTTCTGTGAATGGAGAAAAGTGAAAAAGGGTGCTTAGTAAATCATCTACGAAAATCTTTCCAACTTAACAGCAGTTGAAGACATTAAAATAAATTACGGAAAGCTTTTTTTAGTACACGATATGACAATTTTTAGAAAATATTTTTTTCTTTATATAAGATACGCGTTGCAATCGGGAAAATGTGTCTAATCATTTTTATTACAACTATCATTTTGGGGTTCTGTAGTCGAATTAAAAATATAGATCCTTTACACTTTTATTCGGCCCGTCCACTTGACGATCTGTCAGAGACTTATCATTTTACAATAAGTCAATGAGACTTATCACTCTTTTCGATTTTGATATCGTTATTAGATAGGCTAGTGTTTTATGTGAACTGCCATACAGTTTTGGAAGAAACGACAAAAAAAGCTTAGAGTAGATTCTAAAGAGAACATTGAGGAAATTCTTTTTTGCAAATTTTCATTGGTAAGGTGCATTGTTGGGCAGGACTTTAAAATAACCGGCTAAGTACCAGTCGGACTCGTGCACAGAGGGTTCCGGTTTACCTTGTACTATATGTTATGTAATTACCAAAAATATGGCATTTAACATTCATTTTAGTATGCTTAGTGCGACGCGACTCATAGTCGGTGGTTATTGTTTGTTGTTTTACTTATAAGTAAAATAGTTTGCACTGCAATCACATCGACTATGATGCTTACATATTATATTCCTGTTATTACAATATAATAAATGCAATATAAAAAGCTTAATAATAACACGTTTCTTTTTATGAGAAATTCCTGAAATCGAAGATGTTTTTTTTTTACTTTTTAATCATTCTTATAATTTGCTAGAATATCCGTCATAATATACCATATTTACACGATATACTGATAGCTCGTCAAATTTAAAATAGACACCGTAGATTTAGAAATAAGGCTTCCATTAACACTTTTTGGCTACGGAAAAGTAAAAATGCTCTAAACGTTTTTAGGTGATTTTTTATTATACTCTATGGTCGATTAAGTTGCAAAGTCGATAGCTCGATGGCCCGCGCCCTTACAACTTTTAAACTGTGAGCTTTAAAAATTAGAAAAAAATATCAATAACCACATCAGTACATCTATATGGTTTACAAGTTATAAGAAGTCAGAGGATGTCGGCGCACTTGTGTATAAATATACAACGCTATTATACGTATCGTACTTTGTTACAGAGCTAGCTACAAATAACAAATTCGCTCGAATAAATCTGATATTAAGCAGCAGATAACAGATAACATGAAATCTAAGCTATGGTTTTTTGTGCAGCTTCGCTAACGAGCTATTAATGTTCAGCGAGCGCGCCGAGGACGGGCGGCGGATTAAGTGCGCCGTCCGCTGCTAATTTGAAGGAATTAAAAGTGAACTTCAATCGATGTACTTATTAAGTTTATGTCGAATGCTAGAGGTCGACCGTGGCTCCAATTATAGTATACTTTAATCTTTTCAGTTGCAGACGAAGTAAAAAAAAAGGATACTATTAGGTGTTCATATTTTCTACTAAGACATACTTAGTAGAAAATATAACATGTATTTGGAAAACGAACTATTTACAATTACTATTATAATTACTTTACAACTCATATCGCTTATATCGCTAATTGGTTTTCCGCCCGTGGTTTCGCCCGCGTGGGCATAGAATGCGTTCCTTCATGTTTTGTAGTGAATCACATCGCTGTCAATAGCGATTTCGTTTGCCTTCAGTTCTGATCCCGATACTGTTCGTGATATCGATCTAATTTATGATCTTGATTCTAATTCCGGTTCTCCACTCGGTTTCGTCCCTGCTCCCGTTCTCGTTTTCGTTCTCAGTGCCGGCTTTCGATTCTGCTCCTCGTCCCGCATTCGATTCCGATAATGCTACCGTCATGGTTCAGATTTGTACGACGCGCAGGGCTTATTTATAGCATCAAAATAAAGTATAGGCTATGTATTACTTAAGGATAGTATATCATTCTATCAGTGAAAGATTTTTAGAATCGGTATAGTAATTCGATTCAATAGTACAAAAGTGCCGGGTCAAATTCTAAAATAATTGTAGAAATACCTTCCCCATGAAAACATACACATATACAGTGAAACCTGTTTAAGTGAGACCTGCAAGGGACCTGCAATGTCGTTTCACTTATAGAGGTATTCCACTTACCCAGTGTCTCAGATATACAGGTATAAATAAATATCTGTCTCATTTACAGAGAGTTCCATTAATAGAGGTGAGAATACAGGTTATTTCAGTTATACAGGTGCGATCATTAAATAAAATAACGTGTACTTACGTACTTGGAATTACGTGTGGAATTTGTGGGTAGAATAAGAATGAGTAAACAAACAATGTTATCTCAGTTACAGAGGTATATGCATATAAAATTTACTCGCTGTCTCAGTTATAGAGGTAACTATGATGATAAATCGAAAGAACAAATCCCAGATATAGAGGCTTACCTCGTCCCACTAACAGAGGTAATTCACTGCCAAAGTGTTGGGACCTCAGCATGAGTTCCAGTTATGGAGGTTTCTCACTTATCCAGGTCCCACTTAACCAAGTTTCACTGTATATATATATATATCGACTTTCACAAAATTATAAATAGTATTTAGGAATACCGTAATGTTTCACCTAACGAAAGAAATTCAGAGTTATCTTATTATTTAAGTTAGTATTCGGTGCTATACTCTACATGTGTATGTATTACATACGTATAAGGTATTTAGACTGAATGAAGTAAGTTTAAGCGATTCGAAGAAAAAAAAATTAAACTCAATTTAGAACTTTCTGTAGAACTTCCATCCGTAAAGCGAATAGGATAATGTACTTGTAGGATGTCGTTAAGCGCATCGACAACTTGAAAACGTTTTGTGCCTAAACGAAAGTTAGTAAATAATTTTTCCACGTATACTTTGATTTTTTTTTTTGCTTAATCTAACCATAAATACAAAACTTAAAGTTACTACTAAAATCTTATTTTTCTAAATAATAATAGGTACGGAATATTTTTGTTTCTGGAAAATACTGCTATATTCAAACAAGATGGTAACACAAAAAAAAAAAAAAACATTTTAGCATAATTTTAAAAACATTGACTTTGAGATATAACTGTAAGCTGTTACTGAAATCTATTCAAAAAAATGTAAGAAGTGAGATAAGAAAAATTGTTTTAGTTAATCCAATCCGAGCACAAAATGATTTGTTTCTAAGCGAAACATCTAATGCGGCGGGTCAGACCGGCTGTTGCCGTGGCGACGTTCAGCCAGACTTTTCACACTCGACTCGGCGGGTCTCTCTCTTTATCTCTCTCCGCGCTGAGCTCGAATACTCATAGCGTATACAATGTTGTTGTTGACTTTGAACATGTTTTAATTTTGGTATTAAATTAATATGTATTATTCATTTATTTTTTTTTGATCTGAATAAATTATTTTTGATCATGCCATGTTTATTCATCGTGCTATATTCTTTTCCCTTAATGGACCATCCGCTCGTGCACATTTTCTACATTTCGTATCTTCCAGGTGTCGCGCGATGGCTCATTTATTTTTTTCATTTTGTCGTTATTTCTATTAATACTCCAAAAAGATTTTATCCTCCATCGACTCTTACTTCAACAGCTCTCGGTCATTGGATCGAATGCGAAAAATACTATAGATTTCGATTTCCCACCGCACGGCGCCACTCGTAAATCTCGTTCCGTCCCGAGATCAGGGCCGGGTCAGCCCGTGCGCTGCAGCGTAAAGGGGCCGCCCTTTGTTCATCACGCCCTGTTCAGTTCCCTAATCTTCTATTCGTATTCACAAAAACCATGATACACCCATAAACAGATACTTCATTTAAGCTCTCTTTTTTTCATATCTCACTTACGTTAATTTACTCACTTCTGTTTTCATAACTATAGTATTTATTATTAGCTTTTACTAACTTATGAAAACGAGCTAAAGATAATATTTAGTAATCACCAAAATACTTAACTATTAATGTGATAGTTATTATTCTACTTAATTTTTGACGAATTTCAACTCTTGGTACAGAATGTTATGCATCCATGAAACCTATATAATTTTATATATCATAATTATAGGATAAATTATTTTCTGATCCGAAAATGCATTTTTATAATGAAAGGGTACTAAGTATGGAAGCATCAGGTGTAAACAACCTTCGTTTCCCTTTACAGAAATTTGAGCTCGGCGCCAGATTACTCGGCCGGTCCATTAGTCGATGGGGCCTCCATGGGCCTTCATATAAATAATGCCCTCCGCCTTCCCTGCAGGAAAGACGCTATTTATTTCTATATCCATATGCATGGGAAGAGAAAAGTAAACAAACGCCGGTGCAATCTATCGAGAAGCCAGCTCGGAGGTCACGAGCACTTTGTTTAGCGCACTCTGGAGTGTGAATATACAATCCTTTACAAGGGTTCAAAAAGGTTACTTTTCTTTCCCTTTTTCCCAAATTTGTCTTACGTCTCAGAGATGAGACATAATATTTATGAGAATGAACATTCGCATAATGAATTAGATCGCAAACATACGTAACCATTGTTCCAATAGCGAATATAAAGATAATTTATATCGTCCTGTCTTGCTTTTGAGTGAGTGTAGCCTTCAATCATGAAGCTACGAACTGTCAACTGTCAGCACGCGCGCTTACGGAGTGAGCGTAAACAAAAAAATGTACTGAAACAAATGGTTGCCAATGAGGCTAATGTGCGAAGGGAATGTAACTAGATCGAACTGGGAAAAGGGGCGTGTTCTCAACGATCAATCATTTTAAGTCTCTGCATGGAAAATGCGTTGCAAATTCGATTCTCGTCATGCTTGTGTGTACCTACTCACTTTTGTGAAGTTTACTACTTTTTTTATTCACAATATTAATTAGGGTTCCGTTGCCAAAATGACAAAAATGGAACCCCGATAGTTTCGTCATGTCCGTCCAACCGTCTGTCGGTATGTCACAGGCATTTTATTCAAAAATTACAAGATATATATTGATGAAATTTGTAGTATAGGTGTCTTGTATAAACGTCCATTTAGTTTGTTAATTAAATAACAAAAGTAAATATTTATAGGGGGCACTCCCTTCATATAATACAAGCTAAAATATTTTTTTTAGTAAACATCAAATTATAACAAATATTTCGACAGTTTTTTTTTTTAAATACTTTAAGGTTTCTAAACATTTTATTTTGATTGAGTAAATATTTTTGGAAATAATCGCTCCCAAAGTAGCATAAATTGTATCCTCTCTCTTATCTCTTAAATAGTATGTGCAAAAAATGTAAAAAAAAAGTTATCGGATATACCGTTTTTGAGTTATTGCCGAAAAACTGTGCTTCTCAACAAAAGGATGTAAGTACCATGAAAATATGCTTTTTTGCTAGTGTACTTTTTCACATCGTGTTTTTATGTTTTGAGAATGTAATAAGTATTTTAAAATTTAATACATAATTGTGCATTTAAGTAAATACATTGAAATAGTGATGAATTACAGTAAAGTTCTTCAATAGAAATAAAATACACTTAATGTAAACTTTGTTTAAAGGATTGTCATATAATTATTTATCAAAACTTATTATTCGCCCTTCAAACCGAAAACAAAATATTAATATACACCTAACTATTTCAAATTTCTCAATACAAAACTAACACAACATTTAATCTGTAATGCATTTCTTTGTAGTAACGGCTACGGAACCCTACACTAAACATCGTCCGACATGCTCTTGGCCGGTTTTTTTAGATGAAATGCTTACTCTGTGAATTATCAAAAATAGAGTCGCATCGATAGAGTCTTGCTCGAACAACAAAGATCATTTCTATCGATATATAATTTAAATTCTTGGTTATACCTATTAAGGATTGAAAGTTTAATTCGATTGAAAACAAAAATATTATCAATAATGCATTTAATAGCACCACTTGGTATACATAATTAATATGAACGTAATTCGGGCTTGTAATTTAAATTCTATAGTGTAATCATTAATTATGAAAAATGGTTGTACATATATGATGGATTACAACAAATGCAATAAGTATCACTGTAAAATATTTCTAACATTTAACTGGATTTAGAATAAAAAAACGTGCGAGTTGTTGTGATGTCAACATGGCAACATGGCGTTGTATATATATACAACGCCAAAAAAACCTTTATGCATAAATTACGTTACAAGTATTAATTATAATCGAAGTAATAATTAGAAACTCGGAGAAAAGAACGACCAATAATAACTCGTATATAATAAATAAAACAGGCCCACATTTCTATGTAAGCAATTCGGTATTTGACATGGTTAACAATTAAATAAGAAAATAATTGAATTATGTAGATTTCAAGATGCTGATTCAGAATGTCTATGTGAATTTACAAATTAAACACTATAAATATTTTTATTTCTTAAAAATAAATAAGAAATTTTACATCAGTGGAATAACAAAACTTAAACGGCTCACTAGCCAATCAGAACGCGTGACGTCACGATTCAATAAACAAACAAATTGCACTGTTACTTTTGTACGGTGGTGTTATTTTAATAATAATTTTGTGTTGATTTTATTAGTTATTCAAAGTTAGTCAAAGTGAAAGTGGAGAAAAACTTTATAAAAGCTGATAGTGCTAATCTGCCAAAAGTTGATTCGTTTATGATTGCAAATTTCTTTGCATCAAACCCGGACTTCTGTTCTGCAGAATTTAGAAACGTGAAAACTTCAGTGTAAGTACAAAAACGGAATCTATCAATATATATATTCATAATGTTCTAATTCAATCGATGTCCTTAGCCTTAACATTTTGATATTTTTGTCATTATTTACTTTGTAGGTTATGTATGTCAAAATGTATTTCGGGTTTTAATGCGGTAGGTTATAATTTATAATTAACTGACGTAGTTTTAGAATGCCAAAAATGCCAATGTCTTATTGCTGAGACAGAGTTAATATGGTACTCCATGTAATTTTCCATGTCATTTGGCAGCTGTAATAAAACAAACAAGTATTATTTATATGGAAAATACTAACCTCACAAGTAATTTTATTTTAAAGTTATTTGGTATTTATCACTATAATACTAGTATTTGACGAAAATAAATGAATAATACTCACATCAAAATGGTCCTCGCAAAAATAAATTGAAGATTTAGGTGATACAGTGGACGGATCGCGTCGTGCTAATTGCAGCCACTTTTACGAAGTGGCCCCGATTGTGGCACATGAATAAATAATTTATTGGGATTTTTATTGTTGTACTTGTACAGCAAGGAACTGTGCAAACTTTGTATGATGACGAAGCCATTTCTTTGAGATTTCAAGAAAACAGTTTCACACTCACGGATCATTCATTTCACTCACTGTTTATTGAATCGTGACGTCACGGCCTAATTTGTCACGTTTCTTGACGTGAACGCTGTTTTGGCGGGAATTTTGAATCGTATTATTTAAAATGACTGTTTTTGTTATAAATTAACTTTAAAAACGAAATAGACAATTATCAAACGTATCTTTGGTGTCCTAAGAATACAATAAAATACTTTTTAAAAAATTGTCAAATACCCAATTGCAGTACTTTTAAGTTAATAGCAAGTGAGCTGGTCCCCTACATTCTTTTTATTAATGTTGATAGCAACAGCACAATGATACTTACTACTTGTCGTCGTAATAATGTGTACGAGGAACAGACGATAAAGTCGGCTAATACCTCTTCACTCGAGAACTATTCGCGATCAGGAGATTTCCTTTTCTCGCTGTAGGTAATCTCTGTTTCAGTTTAGTTCCGTCGGTAGGAAGTAGTTTTTGGGCGCAAAAGTAATTTATGAAGTAGGAAACCTTCTCCGATGTGAAACAGGTGATATCGGGGTCGTGTTTTACCGGTCCGTTTTTTTTTTTCCTTGGTCCTGAAATTGAAGTTTCGTGTCGTATTCTAACTTTTGACATACGTATTGATACTGTAATTTCTATATTTAATTTATATTTATACCAAAAACCTTTTTTTATTTGTCCTCGTTGTTAGTGTACATCCACCAGTGGATGTCTTATGAACATAATAGAAGAAGACGATCGAGACCGGATATTTTGCACGAGATAGCAGTTAAATTATACTTTTGACATTCTAGTGCTTAGCTTCTTAATTAAAAATATTTTTCAAGGTGATTTTTCAATTCACGCTATAGTTATCGATTATTTATTTCTATTGAAATAGTACCGTTGCTGATCATTGGAGACTAAGTTAAAGTAATGGTATGAACTCAATTACCCTAAACACTTGCCGTATGATTTTCAAATAAAATAATTTCGTGTGCAAATATTTCTAGTTCGCTTTTAAACGTATAACTCGTCTTGGTGTTCAACCGAATGCTATAGAATGTCATATTAACAACATGTTCGTCGTTGACAAATAAAATGAGTTGAAACATTTTATTTTACTTCCGTGATTGGTTATTTCCATGCGCCATTTTGTTATTGTTCAAATCAAATTCATAAATTTAATTTAATTTCTTTAAACATTAAATGTATAATATGGAAAAATCTGTAGATTGAAAGTATTTATGGAAAATAGAGATGAGGACGACAAGGGGAAAGTTAATTAACATAAGAAAAAACAACGATTTAAAAAATTTTTGTTCGTCTGTATATTCGTACAAATCTCTGAGATTAATAAACGGGTTTTATTGCGTTTTTCAAGGTAAATAGAGCTTCGCCTAGAATTAATAGTGCTTGGCTTTATTTCATTCAAATCAGATGTCAGGAAAAAAGTTATTCTCGTTTAAAGATCTAGCTTGAGGAGTTAAGTGGCAAATAATAATTGCTAGCGTCGAAGGTCTTTTGACGTAACAATACGAACCAACAAATAAATCCAAATTAAAAAAAAAGTCCTACACACGACCTTCTATCACAAGGTGTAAACCGAACCGAGGTCGTAACTGAGTGTGAGACCGGATTTAAAATAGAACACGTCGGAAATTGTAATGAGGCCAGGATCAGGACCAGAGACGAAAGGTGGAACAAAACTGCGGTCAACAGCAAAATTGTTCAATGTAAAAAGTTAAGGAACGCATTCTATTTACTTGCGGAAGAAGCCGCGGGCGCAAAGCTAGTAATTTAATGAACAAATTCAGAATTCTATGGATCATAACCGGACTTAGAGTAACAGCCGATATCGGAACGGTCGTCCTCCATATTCACCGACGCAGACCGGGGTCTCCTTCTGTAGGTAAGCACTAATGAACGAGGCACCACAAACCTCGATGTGGTTGCCGTCGTGCACGCACTGGCTTGCCCAATTACGTATTTGAGGTTTGTGTCTCACGGGACAAATGTCTAAGGTACTCAATTCTTAAAAACCATTATGCAATGGTAGTATAACAATAATCGGTACGAATTAAAATGTAAGTGTTTTAAACTCTCGATTTGATTTCCGAATTATCCAATTTATAATAACAAATTTCTAACTACAGTTAAGTAACAAGTTCGTTGTTGTAAATAAAAAACGACCTCCCTTTTTTCATTTATGTGTCGTGTAAATAAAATGTCTGTGGCTAGGAACGAAGTTCTTTTGTCTATGTAGTATGTACTATTAAAGGACAAATGCAATGAAGAATTGATAGAAAAATTTTGTATAATATTTTTTTAAAGTTTTCATTTACATAGTTATGAAAATAAATATATTAATATTAATTATTATTATAAAATTACAAACAAATTACAAACTTAATCAGTACATTCAACATATATACGAACATATGCTGATACATACACCGCATGTGTATACATACACTGCAAGAATATACCTAAAGTGTATATCTACGCTTAAACCCATACAGCTGAAGTACACGCCATCTGTCTATACTAGAGATACGCTTATAAACAAGCAATGAGATAGTAAACAAATCTAGAGAAGCAGTCGCTCTTCGGCGCCGAGTACACGTTTACCCTCTCTGCTTCTTTCGTCTCTTTGTCTCAAAAGTATCGGTCGGACACTATTTCCCTTGTAGCTCCCAACCGCCAAACACACGGTAAGGAACTTCGTTTTAATAGACGTATTAGTATCTTCAAGTATTTCACCAAATCCTGCACGCATAGCTAGGCCATAGCATTAACATCATTATAATAAAAATGGCGACACAAATCCTGACAATTTTATTATTTTTGTAAGGTTCCATACATTTCGCTGGTATCCCAGTCACAGCACGTTATCAGAAGCACAACACACTGTATCTATTAACACTAGTAATTTCTTCATCTTTTACATGAATCGATGTGCTGTCAAACGCAATCCCGATTTCATTATCAACATCGATTCCGATACCGGTCTTAATTCTGATCCCAGTTCGACATTCGATTCCGACCGTTCTTCGTTTTGTTCCCGGTCTTGCTCGCAACTCTGACCTAGTCTCGTTATCAATTCTGTCCCCTATTCTGCTATCGATTCCCATTTCACTGCTTGGCACGATCCCGATTTGAGTGAAAAGTAAAGTTGAGGGTAAAGGCTAATACTAAATTAAAACAAGATGTATTACTTGGGGATAGTGTGGCTTTCTATAATAAAAAAAAAAATAGTATCGCCTTAGTAGTCTATTTGATCAATGATGGAATTATGAACGAAATTGGAAACAAATGTTAGTGATATATTACTCAGGGATATTGCAGCTTTCCATTAGAGAAACCATTTTTAAAATCGGCTTAGTAATACAAGTAAGAGGATGAAATTGAATACAAATGGTATGTTCTTTTTGTAAGCAACCTCAAGCGAGCGAACGATATATTACTTAAATTTTAATCCTAATTGGATGCACAGATTAGGAACACATAGGGGACAGACATACAATGGTTAAAAAAAATGTCATTTTCATATAATGTGGAGATTAACCGATAAAGCATTTTATTTGTATATGTTTGCTGCAACATCACCTTGAGATCATTACGTTACGATACTGTCGTTGATTTATGATACGAGGAAGGTGGTACCATACACGACACGTCTATCATCATTTACTTAGGCGTTCTTTACGACTTGGTCATAATGCAATATCAGGTAAAAAATTATCACAGGCCTTCGAAAATAAAGTTTTGAAAAATTTTCACTATATTTAAAAATCCATTACATTTAATGCAATCTACAAAAATGCAAATCTACTGCAATAAAAATTTGGATATAAAATGAAGTAATCACGGCACTATTTTATCCAGCGCTATTATCGATATTTATAAACAATGAAAAATATATAGTTTAAATTAGAGACGTTTTTTAATTAATTGATTGATTAAGTATCATATAATAACGATTACGAGTAGAAGTATCGATACACATGTAACTGTATATAATGCGATAGTATGATACGTAGGCTATTTTTTTTTAATTGGAAATGAGATACGGTTGTGTATCACTAATTTACTTTATTCGGTGCTTTTTTTTTAATTTACAAAGTTTCCCCGTGTCACTGAGCCCAAAATATATCAATATTGTGTCAGAAAGATTTACCTTACATTTTCTATGTATGACATCAATTGTTCCATGATTTTAGCATAGCCTTCAAAAACAACAGGACTCTTAACAGCATTACTGGTTTAAATAATAAAACAAAATAATTACACAGGAAAACAGCATGTCTGTTGCATGAAAATTTTACATGAATCTGAATTGCTTTTCAACGCTGATTTCAAAAACATATCCCATTTTTATGTAACAGCTCTAGTTTTGCGCCTATTAAATGACAGAATTTTTCAATAAAAATTCATATAGTTTAAGTTATACAAATTAATTAAATGTATTTATTCTGAAGTAAATTTTCTTTTATATGATTTTCTCGCATGCGATGTGTTAGAAATACTATTTTGATAGCTCCAACAGTAATCATCCATCATATTTACATTCCAGTATCCTTGATATCTCTCCTTCATGGTGCGAATATCCTGCTGAAAGCACTCCTCTTGTTCCTCGCTTGTTCACCGAGATTTTCAGGAAAATACACTAGCTGGCTGTGAACGATGTGAAGCTTAATACTCATGTTGCATCCAAGCTACTGGAACTGTATCAGCAACTGTTCAAAGTGCTGAATGTGGCCATCAGACTTTCTATTTCCCAAAAAATTTCGTACTAACCAAACAAACTCTTCCCATGGACATTTCTCGATACCTATCATATTGTTGATGAAATTTTTATCATTTATCAGCTTTCTGATTTATGGACTATCAAAAATACCAATTTTGATTTTATCACTACCTAATGATAATTGGATAATTCACGCCAGACCCTTGGGTTATTTATACTCAAAGAGGAGCTTTTTTATTGTCCATAATCGCAAAGACTCAACACAATTTTTACATACCAAATTAGGTATCCAGGGCTTTGCATTCGTCGGCAATGGAAACCCAAAGTAGTCCAAGTATGTTTTTTTCACGAAGTCCGACAAATTCAAACGGAATTTTTTGAACATATATTCTCCACAAATAACACAAAAACAATCAGGACTGTTTAAACACGACCTCCTCGAGGAAGACATAATGAAGTTTATACAGACACTAGTTTGGTTACACCGCTATTGATAGAAATTATCGACTACTCATGCAAATTTAACACGGCACCTGTATCGCACTAACTAGAGTTGGTACGAAAAATCTGAGGGTAAATTCGAAATCTCATATAACAAAAAAAAAGGTTCAATTTTATTTTTCTGTGTTATCTATGTGTTGAACAAAGAACTAATTCTTATAGACATATTTGAGTGTTCTGTTTCTAAAAATACTCCGATATTGAAGTAATATCACAGTTTTTCTGTGATATACATAAAACAAAGCATGTTCGTATTGACGTTTGTTATAAGCTGACGGCTGACGGATTGTAATTGGGAGTTTGACCATTTGATGCGGAATCGTTTGTAGATCGCTATAGGCTATTCATCATACAAAAAAATGTAAAAGTATATATATTTAAATAGATGTGTGTCATATGCTGACGGCTGGATGGGTTGTAATCAAATTTCGCATAGAAGTAGATTATGTTCTGAAATAGTGTGTATATAATAATAATATAATAACGTAAGAAAATTATCCCATATGTAAAAAATGTATTAATACCAGTAAAAGTGGTAATCTGTTATTATTAACATCCATGGCCAAGAAGGACCAAAATTCACATTAATATCGCTATCGGAATACCGGAAGCGGGATCGGAATCGACAATGGAACCGGAAACGACATCGATGACAGGTCCATAATCTGGAGGAGAATTGGCAGCGAGAACGGCTAATATTAAAAATGAATGGATACATTCTAAGCACACGCCAGTGAAACCACGGACATATCTGAATCATAAAAAAAATCATTGCTGAATATGAGTTTCCGTTCAGAGAAGCAAACGAGTAACGGCTATGCATATACATAATCAAAAAGGGTTTTCTTTGTAACGCAATCGTGTAAGAAATATAAATGTATCTGTATGGAACTTTGACCGTTTGATGTGAAATCATTTACAGATGGTGCTACTATTCTTATTATATTGTTTGTTTGGATATCTGTTAGTGTATAAATTGTAATCTGTTAAACCATTTTTCTATACTATATATATGTACATTATACAAATGTCTATACCGCATATACATACCAATACGATTCATGTCTAGGTGAGGACGCAGATCGGTATTGATTGTTGATATATCGACCTGTATTGATATCGAGAACGGGACGGGGACCGGACCCGGCAACGGAACCAGAATCAACATAGGGAACATATCCATGATCGTGGTCATAATGGACAGTAAAATGGGCCGATACAGAATACGAAGGAATTCATTCCTTATCCACGCGAGCGAAACAGGGAGCACATTTGTATAATAAAAAAAAGTTAAATTGAAATTTATACCCCAGTGAAGCGGGCGGGTAACCATTAGCTTTAATAAAGGTCTGATATTAGATAATAAAGATTTTACAAGCCCCGTTTGGTTCCCGATTTTTACAAAGTTAGGATGTGATATAATAAAATCGAGCTTATTTTGTTCATTCACCACGTAATTTTATACCAGATTATTATGAAGACATTTAAAAACTTTAACTTCGTAAAGCCGTGTTTATATGGTTATAAAAGTTACGACATAAGATCATGCATGATTTATACATCGTAAGCAGTCAAAAACGTTTCTTGTACCTCAACTGTCCGGTCCGGACGCGAAGCCGAGAGCATAGCAATAACTTATCATCGTCAGCACTCCATACCAAGTATAATGTATTGAAACGCGACATGCTTAAGATAAACCATCAAAAAGTGCAATATAATCACAAGTGATTTATCAGTTCTAGCTGAAATCTTTGTTACTAACTGGCATTACAAAAATAATACCCAACCGTTGATAATGAAATTCCTTAATGCAGTTTTGGGGAGGCGCGAGTTGATAGAAATCGTCACATAAGAAATTTCGTTCCTGTTTAATATATCAATTATTTTGTGTGAAATATCAGATGGAAACCGAAATGCTACTTTATTGGTATCGAATCAAATTATAAGAACGATGTCAAATATGTTTGGATGAAAAGAAGTGAATAAAAATCAATATGGGAAGTTAAATTATTCCAATTTAGAGTGAGACTAGAGTTATGCTTGTAAGCGAAGCAAAGGACAAAAACTTAGTATACTATTTATGTATTTACTTATTTTTCGGGGAAGCATATTCTTTTCTTTTATGAATCTTGCTATGAGCTTATGAAAGAATTGCAGCCAAAACAATCAATAACCCGGAAACAAAAACCTGTATGACGTGCGAAAAATGTTACGGTCAATCAGACAGGTTGAGACATGGATGGATATAAGGAATAAATAAATACCATTATCGAAGGATGGGTTTTCGGATTCTCCTAAAACTTAAAGCTTACTTATTGCTAACCGAATAACATGATCTACAGTTAGTTCATTGACCGTTCAAAAAATATTAACTTTCATTAAATTTCACGGAAACCTGAGGGTCGGCTGAAGCGAGTGGAAATCAAATTTTAAATCTAATTACGTTGATTCAGTCAATTCATATTTTGTGATCCAGCTTATTTGAGCTAATTTATTAGAGGGGTATTGTCTGTTATTCGGGCTAAAGCTGTTTGTCTTATGAGCCTGTTCCTCCAATATTTGTTTTTGTACATTCTGCATCATCGTCATAAATGTAGTAACAGATTACGTTTTCAGTTAGCTTACGATAGGTTAATTAAATCTATTAGCCTATAAATAAAATTACAGTGAGCGTTTAGGATGGCTCTTAAATTTAAATAGTTTTAATTTTAAATTAAACTTAAATGTTTTTCAAGAAAAGTAAAAACAAATTCCATCAAAAATTTATTCATGTTTTCATCGCATACACAGTTTTCATCATTTTTTCTGTCTAAATTAATCATTTAAAAGATTCACATTTTTATTATTTCTGTTGCTATCTAAAAAGTGATCTCAGTGTCTTCTTCTTAAATTAAAAGAAAAGACTTTAAATCAAATTAAAAAAATATTAACAATTACTATGATTCACTAATAAATCGCACACATCTTTCTTGGAGTTTCTGAAGTATCATTTTCGATTTTTGATTAAGCTACGATCATCCGTTGGAATAATATATTTAGAGAACTACTATGTTCATACATAGTGTAAAAAACTTTATTATCGTACATAAAATATTTCCAAGTTCCTTAATCGTCAAGAAACGTCATATTTTAAAGAAAAATCAACGCCTTTATCGACATATTAAGGTCTCTTTGATTAAAAAAATTAATGTAGTCAGTGAAGGGTTCGAATTTATTTATCTTTTAAACGACAGAGTAATGAACATGAGGCACAATACGCGCATTAAATTTTGAATCTCGTGTATAGAACTTCCATAATGTACTTAATGATCCTGAATATAAATATAAATTTGAATGCCTCAACGGAACAACGGAAGATGTTGTTGACGGCCGTAAAAAACAGAGACGGAACAACTTGAGAAGATAATTAATGTGAGTCTATGACAAATTTGTTATAATAACCGCCTCAATAAGATAAACAGAAGTCCTTATTGCCAGAATAAAGGTTTTCAGTTACTAAAGGGCAGGCAGAACGAACTTAGTTACCAATCTTGTACTAATGATTATTATATCATTATATTAGCACTTGAATACGAGAGTGTGATACAGTTATAATAAATAATAGCAAATAAATAAAAAAGTAGATCAAAATACATAAAACGTAACTACTGATATTGTCAAAACAATTTTGAATCTGCCATAATTTTCATACGAATATTACAAGACACGTTAAGTCCTGGATCTTGTCACCGCATTAGTAATGACTATAGTTAAGTCTCCAACCCGCACTGGCCAGCTTAAAAGGCTTATGGGCCAGCTTATAGGGCTTAATATCCAAGCTCTTTACTCTAAAATAAATATGGAGCATGTATTCCAATAGTGAGATGACAAAAAAAAGTAGTACGAACAAAAGAATCTGGACAACGGTTCATCTTATGAATTAGCGCCAAAACATCCCTCATTGTTTTCGGGCTTATAAAACAGACAAATATCATTACTTACTTACATTTTTGAGCTCAAAAATGTGAGGGTTCGTTTTCAAAATTTTTAGACGTACAGAAAACTACCATCTTTTGAACAAAGCGACCGATTTGAAAGAAGCCTGGGGCATTCGATGTTAGATTTTTGAGCTCAAAAAATATTTATACTTTCAAAATCGGTCTTTTCATCGACTCAATCGAATTCAACGAGGCATGGAACGTTCGATGCGACTTTTCACTTAGTCAACTCCATCGCCGAAAACTGAGAAGCATTCGGAGATCAGAGGCGCGTGGGCGGCGACCGTCGGGCACGTTTTTACAGCGTTCGGCTCGCACGATATCTCCGCGGCGACCTCACAAAGCGACAAGCGGTTGTTATGTAAATCACGTATATCGTTCCTTTGGAGCTGCTACTTCTTCGCGGGCGCATGCTCGAGCATGAATGGCTGACATTTCAAGAGTCTTTTCCGTTTTCGTCGCGCCGCATCAATAGAAAATACAGTCTTACACGTACGGCTTACGTGATGAAAATAGAAACGATCTGACGGAATCAAAAATAAAATATCCGATAACCCTGCGCGACATGGAGATTCCGGCTACGTTTAGAGACGGCTGTGGCGCATGCTTTCAACGCCTCTCTGTAAGTTTTAAACATACGGTCAAACGTCCAGCGAAGGGGAGTGTTTTAAAAATACAGTAAGAATGACTAATTTATTGTAATAACAATGATATGATTTTAATTAATTACAGTATGTTTTTTGTAGAAATTAAGGATAGAGATTAAATAATAACATTGTACAAACAGAAATATTCTTAATAACCTATGCCGACAAAGTGATTAAGAGCTTTGCAGTCGAACCAGAAGGTTCCGCCTTCGAATCCTGAACAATGGGCAGTTATTATTGGAAATTAAATATAATACTGCCTCGGGACCATATTAAGCCACCGGTTTTGGAGTTTGTCACCACGTCGGTGTCAAAGACGGATAGCAGTCTCCAAGCCACGCTGGTCCAGCATCAACGATTTAGATCCAAGACTCTCAAATTGATATGTATAAAAAAATTGTTGACCATGAATGCCAATTTCCATACTTCCTAGTATGTATATTTGAGGTCAACAAGCTCAAAAATTTCATAGATATACATATTGTTCTTATATTGCATCTGAATATTATTATGCATTTACGAAAATATAAAGCATATATTAATAGTAATAGAATGCCTGTTTAGGGTTTTTAAGAATCATTATCTGATTATAAGACGATTTTCCAAAATTATTTCATTAATGATATTAGTAGCAATAGTTTCAGAATTGTATCTGATTAGAGTGTGGTCGGTAGCTTCAACAGTTTGCAAATAATTATATATTTGTTGTTTAATTATCATGAAATTATTATTATCATTATAAACTAAATATTTAGTTTTGTTTAATAGTACATTGTTACAACAAAATATTAAATATAATATTTTAACTAAATATTAGTATTATAACTAAATACAAATAAAATATGATGAAAAATTATCTTGAATTTGTATACGGAATACAAAAAAACTTTTTCCCCGACCTTATATTAAAAGGAGACCTATTAATATTATCAATTTGTTATTTAATAGTTGCTATATGTTTATTTTATTTCAAATAAAAATTATGAATCGTCAAAATCACATTTTTTTTTCATAGAATATTATGAGTATCCATATTTAGTGCTATTAGTGTATAGTGTTATCAATTCAATAGTATGATATGATGACAATTAGACGCAAAAATTTTAATAACTAAAAAAAAAGTACAAACAGGTTATAGGTTATACATATCTATATTTGAAGTTATCCCTCAATTTACCTGGGTTTCATGAGCACGAAAAAAGGATTTCGAAATCCGTCCGCAATTGACGAAGTTGTCGTTGAATATACGTAAGAAAAAAAAAACACATACAGACGGACATATAACCTCCTCATTTTTCGTAAAGTCAACTAAAAAGTACGTAAATTTCTATGGCAGTTCTGAACTTTCAAATCGGTAATTTTTTTTATAAGCGATCAGTGAAACGGCACCTACACTCCACACAATCTCGGCAAGTCCCCTGTCACCCTCAAAATGTTTGAACAAATATAACTTCAAAAAACCTTTTAGATTTTTTTTAGTGTTCTGCCACAATATAGTCGCTACTACAGCAATCGTACTCTTTTGATGTCGCCGTCGTGCCGCCGCGCTCTGCCTAATGGAGTGACAAAAGGCTTGGCGGCTAAAGTTTTTAATTTTTTTGCAAATATTTATTTAAGGGCTTTTAATAACCTGTTATGAACTTTTACCTTGTAATAAATTCTCGTTCCTATGTTTTTCATAAATATCTAATATTTTTTAATAAATAATGGCAAAGAACACAAATACTACACGACTACACGAATTGTGTTAATTGAACGAATGATATCATTTAAATATATAATTTTCTCCGGCTTGAGAATTATACTAGTCACGAAATTATTTTGTGATATAAAATAGAGTTGAATAATTGTTTGGGGAAACAATAGTCAACCAAACAGATCACAACAAAAAGGGTTTTAGATTAATAGCTACATCATACAATGGAAATGTTTTCCTTTGTGCGAACATCAATTAAAACTATCGAACGTATCGGTATGGAACTTTGACCCTTTGACGCAAAATCGTTTGCGTATCGTTCGAAGGCATTATTTAACATTTTTTTGCCTAGTTTTATAACCCATAGCTCCAGCAAAACACGAATTGATGAAGGCTAATCGGTTAACATAACCGTAAAATCATAGGACCCTAATGAAAGAAATATGAATTGCATTTTCAAAAATGTTCAAAGTGCTATACCCATCGGTACTCAATAAAGCCAACACACAATCGAGTATCGTTAAAAAAATTCAATGTGACTACCGTTCGAAATACTTTTCACGTGTACCGCACTAACAGCACTCACGCATGCGCGAACCGATTCCATGAACACACAAGCAAACCGACGGAACTAAAGTGGCGGTATTAATTAATCACGGGTATCGATCACGTAGAACCTACCTCGAGGTGTGCCGCCAAAACACTCACGGCGTCGCCGGAGATCCTGAACGAAGCGAGCGCTAGTAAAGGGTCGACACGAGAGTGAGGACTCGAGTTAGAAGTTAGCACCTTTCAGCGTATCCTGACGACACAGGCTGTAGACGGCTATTCCTAAAACGGCGCGCCAGCGAGCATTGTTTGCTGTTGCAGCTTAAAGTAACTTCCAGCGAACCCAAATATTTAGTGAAGTTTAATTTGAGTAACGTCATGGTAGGTTAAAAACTTGCATTTATATTTGATCGGACAGAATATGTTTACGTTTTATCAGATATATTTTTATTGAAATTTTGTAGCCACTTTCTTTTCAAATTTTTCCAAATATAACACGAATTCGCGTAAGCTACGGAAAATCATTCGCTTACTTGACATATCTTAAATAATCCGGTATTTAGTAAGCCTCACAAGTAAATTGTGTTGCTTACACTAAAAAAAAAAGATGTATATACCTTAAACTTAAAAGATGTATATAAACCTTAAACTTTCATAATATTACTACAATCTACGTTGTATAGCGAAAGCTGTCCGTCCAAACTACGAACTACTACTACGAACATTTTGTAATGTGGCAAATTGTACTAACAACTCTCGACTTATTTATTGGTGGTATATTATTATCACTTAGATTGTAGAATCAGATAATAACTACAGCAATATGTATAGCTATGAAATATGTCACAGTATATCCTAATAACTTATTGTATTGCAACGCACTCATTGATTCCTCGGGGATTGCAAAAGTCCATGGGCGGCGATGACTATGTACTCTCTGGTGGCTCGCAAACTCGTTTGTCTGTCAAAAATTCAATTACAATAGTAAAGCAAAGATACGGTCCGCAGACGGAGTCTTGACACCCATGACCGCCCTGAATCCGCCCCTGTTAGTGATAAAATAAAATACAAATTTGGGAATATGATGCTTACTTTAGCCTAATTGTATCAGCAAATAAGTTTCATAGGAAACGTCTATTAAGAAGCAAGCATAAAGCCTATATGTAGTTTTTATAATGTCCTGTGCAATCTTAATAGACTGCTGGTATTTAAACAGGAATAAGATCAATATGACTTTGTCTGTGATGACGTAATACAAACAGTTATGTTTACGTACGTGGTTAAAGATTGGATTTGCTACTGGCAAGTTTGTCTCTCTACTTTCGAAATACTAATAAATGCACTGCATTGTAAATTTTAGAAAAACAGTTTATGTTTAGTTATACATAAATTTACTTGATGATATTTACTGCAATTTAATAGTACACTTTACTTTATGAGAGTAATCAATACAGAATTTTGTTTACATGATCCTATATTGTAATTCAGAAAATAAAATTTTTCGCCATGTAATTTCATTGAGGACCAATAAATTCTATTAGAACGGTCGGACGTAAGTTTTAATCTACTATAAGTTACTGTTTTTATTTTATTTTATATTTTCTTATTTTAATTAACTCAAAAACTTTTGAATATTATTTAAAATATATAGAATGTAATGCAATATTTAATTGTACAGAGCCCTCCCCTTGCGAATCCAATTCGCAGTTGACTGTTTTTTTTTTTGTTTATAGATTCCACAAGTATTTTACAGAGAAGGTTGACTGAAGTATACGTAAGCAGTATGTATACGTAAAGAACTTTTAATGAATTCCGCGAAAGCGATCAAACCTCGCCACGTGTTTGTAACAAACGCTTGCTGATATTCGACACGGGGGCGCGCGCCGGGGCTGAGGGCTCATCGCCGGTGCGAAACATCGCTTTACCTTTTGAACGAATTTGATGTGAACAAAAACTTTTAATTTTAACTTTCGTCATTAGATAGAGGATCAAAGCAAGTAAGTACTAAATGATATGACACGCGATCACGTGTCTTCATCATCGGCAGATATCAAAACTTTAGGTTGATACTGATTTTTCATTACGGAGCTGATTCTGACACCGTGTCGAAAATTATATAGCCAACTACGTACGCTTAAGCTTCCAATCCTTTCGTGTGTGGGCTTATCAACATATATTAAGCATCCCATTTATTTAGTTTCCATAACTATTAAGATATAAAGTTTTAGCAAATTAAACTAAATTTATGGAATTTAATATTTATGGGTCGTCAACTTTCTACGCCTATTTTAGAATAAATGCAATAAACAAATTGAATTACAATTTGGTTAAAAATATATTTTTCTTTGGTGGGTTTATTAAATTTTCGAAACTTCACGAAATTTTATATTAACTAAATAAATATAAAAGAAAATCAAAGTCATGATGCGAAATATTATTAGGAACGTGTAATCATTTAATACAAAGAACACGAGAATTTTTATAGAACGTATTGAGTTCTAATTCACTACTATCTTCGACTACTATCAAATATTAAATCATATAATTATTTTTTTCAAATGAAGAACCTGGAACTAAAGCGGTATATATAACATTTTTACCAAAATGCACTTTTATACATATTCCCACTTAAAAATATAAAGTAATTTGTTACATTTCTGCATAGATGACTTCTACCATAAAAATGCATATAATTAATTTTATTAAATCTATAAACCTACAGCAAAGTCAAACGCTTTGATCCTGTTTTCTCAGAATTTTAATAATGTTACATAGATTATTTTAGTTCTAAGCTTGTTAAATTAAACCCCAATGTGACTGCACAAATATATGAAAATGTATGATTACCTAATGCATACAATAAGAAAAAATACATTAGGGAATAAATGTTGAATAACGTAGTGTATAAGAATCATCAAAACAAAACGAATTAGTCCAAACTCGAAGAGTTTACGAGTAGCCCCTGAAGAGTTCCTCAATCCGCCTCTTGGCTTTATTATCAGACTCTTGTTGCAAAATGAAACGTGTAATACTCATGAAAACAGAACAAATAAACCTAAACTCGAGGAACTTACTAGTAACCTCCGAAGAGGCCTGTAAACCACATCTTAGCTTCATTATCAGACTTACGTTAAAAAAATGTGTAAGACTCATCAAAACAAAAAAAAAATGAGCCCAAACTCGTAGGGTTTTCTAGTAACTACTGAAGAGTTCCACTATCCATCTTTTGGCTCCATTATCAAACCTTCGATACCAATGTAATGTGCATGTTACGGACAGCCGCTCTGTTACTATTAATTTATAAATAAATGTGTATGATTTTATATAAACAGACTTAGGATCCTGTTTTGTGTTTATATGTATTTTTTTGTGTGTGTTTTGATTAAATAATTTAAATTATTGTCTTTTATTACCCGGGTAGGGATTAGTTATTATGAATTGCTTATACGTAATATTTTTGTTTGTTTATTTATATTTATTATATTTTTAAACTTGTAAACAAAAGATATAATAAATTCCGTTATCTACACGTTTATATCTTAATTTCGGGTATTCTGTGATACCAGCAATTAAGAATTGTGCAATTTCACTCCGCACTTCATTTTACCTGTAGAATAAAAAGCGGACAGTTTCAGTTGTCATTTAAATCGGTATTATGAAATTTTTGCACACAGCCCAAGACCTCAATCAAGTCGGCAACTAAACATCAATTAAAAAAGATTGGTAATTGAATATTACAGAGATAATAAATAATTTCTCCATAGCGATCTGGCTTTGGCGTCAGATATCTGAGCTCTAACGTCTGCTTCCCTGCTAATTTGGAAGGAGGGAATTTAATTTTAGACCGGATTGGAGTTTCGACTTTGATTGAGTTGAAATTTCATGAAAAATTCAGTAAAAGACAGTCTAATAAAGTCAATTAAATGTGTATAAAAATCAGACTTCATATAAAACTAGAAAGTAAAAAATATAAATACCCCAATTATTATTTTGACTGAAAAAGGAACAGTGGATGGTATTATTTTTAAAATTTCAAATATCAATAACACTGTAGCCTCTCTTCTATTTTTTGCCTCTTTAATTTTTTCCAAATATATCTAGTCGAGTTTCGCCTTGACTAAATGAATAGGCGAATAATTTATCATTTTGTCCGATGCAGACCGGGTGAAGTGACAAGATTGACCACCCTTAGGCACTGATAAAGTTTATAAATGCAAGTGCTTCCATCAACCTCATGGGGGTAATGAATATAGAAAGCCTATCTAACGACAGCTTGCTGTTAGTAAAGTATTTATTTAATATTTTTTTATTGTAATAATTACATGAATTTACTGGGATAACCATATTTAAAATTGGTGTATGCATTTAATTAAAAAGACCGGCCAAGTGTTAGTCGAACTCGCGCATCAAAGGTTCCATACTACAACTCGATGGTACAACAACATTAAGGTACTACAACGTGATATATTTGTATTCAATACTTATATTCTAGTCGACAAGTTCAAAATCGTGTTAATTCTAGATAAAAGTCCTAAACATATGTGTGATAGCTCATTGGATTCAAAATGACGTCTAGAAAAATGTATTCGAAGGATTTTACTGCACGATAAAAATTGCAAAAGTTATCAACAAAATAAGTAGAAAAAAAAAGGTAGCTCGTTTTGGCAATTACTCAAAACTATTAATATTTAAGAAATTTAAAAAAAACGATTCATAAAGAGGAGGGAATTTCCAAAAAAAAAGTCTAAACTCCCGAAACTGTAGCTCTATTATTTATAATTTTAATTTACTGCTGAAAATAAGACCCCGCGCGGCCGATACAGCATGGCCGCGCTGCCGCTCATCAGAGTTTATCACTTAAAATAATTTTTTTATAGGATTAAATATCAATACTAAAATTTAAAAAAATTATGGTGTCATTAAAAGATTTCAAAGAATGAAGTTCCGTTGAAAAAAAATTGTTTTGTTCATTTTTCAAAAAGTTAAACAATTGTTAACTAAGTATTTTTGTGGGCTATTATTTTTACATAATACGGTATAAAGGTTTAAATAATTGGCCTATAAATTTTTAGCTTCTTGGAAATCTTCTTATATATATACTTAACAAGACCACCTTATAAAATTATCTTAAATTTGTGTTTTTTGTTTATAAAAATTTTTTTAAATTAACAAAAAATGAAAATTCTCAACAATGTTGTTAAAAAATTTTTCTTAATAAATTATTTAGTTATGGCTATTTTTGTAATTTATTTCTTTAAAATGAGCTCCATATAATAGCTAATCAACAATAGCTATCAACTTGTTTTGAGCTCATTTTAAAGAGTAGTTAATGCTTCATAAAAATGACTTGAATGTTGATTATCGTATCTCGAATAGTTTATGAGTTATGGAAATTTGTTACTTGACAAATAATGTGACCGATCAAACTTTGGTACCGTGGAATATTAGAAAGACCAAAAAATTAAAAAATATAAATTGGCACGTCCTAAGTAAGCGTTTGCATTCTTTGTCAGTGTCAATTTATATTTAAAATTGAAACGAACTGAAAAAAAGCAAATGTTTTAGTTTTTTCTGTAATTTTTAAGCAAAGTACTATTTTCTGTATTTACTTTAATTTTAGGCGGAGCAGTTTTGAAGATAAGTAGAGAATAGTCAATTTTCGTCAATTTTCTGAAATAATTTTTAAAGCTAGTTCAAAATTTTATATAAAAAACACATATTCGAGATTCTGCTAATAAACCTTTTCATCTGATATGTAACACGGTACAAATTGTAACTTTTTTTATTCGAACGAAGTTCCTTAACTTTACTTGCAGATGGTATTAGCTAGCAAAAATTTAGTTAGCTGTTAGCTGCCCCTTCCATTCGATTCGAACAGACGCTAGGTATTAAGCAAGTTTAAGAGCAGCTGCGCACAACGGCCTATTTTGTTTTTCAATATTTTGGTGAAAATATCCATTTATTATCATGTTACACGCATTTGCACTGAATAATAATGTCATGGACATGATTTCTTTATGATTTTTTCTATTTTCATTCGGTTTCAGAGATGGAGTTTTTGATATTAAGTATTTCATAAACTCATTTTATACGTGTAAAAGTGACATCTATCATTGATTTTAAGAATTACATAATTCTGACGCTCGACAAACTTGACAATGGTTTTATTAATAAAATAAAATACCGCTGTTTAGTGCTGTATTTAGTCTTTTGATATATATCTCACAATTCACCTTTTTATATGTACATATTATTTGCAATTTTAGGTAAAAGAATATTTTTCTATAGTATTATTTTAATTTTCTCGTCTGATTACTCTCAAAAGTTGTCAATTTATTTCGCTGTTATTGTCATTTGATATAACATAACCTAAAGCGAAAAGAACTTAGTTCTAACCAGGGATCCAATGACACCTTTAGTTTTTTTATTTTTCTCTCCAAAACTACTCCTCATACTTTCAATATTCAATATTTACGTTACACGTCGGTGTTTGGGTCACAGACATATATGTTGGTACCTAATGTTAACCTAATCGGTTCAGCACATTCAGAGCAAATTGCTTGTGACAAACGCACAGTCGGACACACGAGTGATCCCATAAGATTCTGTTTCTTTTTTATTCTAATGTACGGAACCTTAAAAACGATAAAAGTGATCTATCTAATAGCAGTTTTGAGATGCTTGTAGAATGACTCCCACACTCATTATTAATTACGTTCAAATCTTATTTTTATTAAGATTAAATTTTCTTGTTTGTCGGCGCAAAACTCGAAAAACAGTCTTTCAACTGACTTGAAATTTTAACTTAACATTGCATTCGAAAACGAGTGTTTTTTTTTTAATATCTACTAGCATCAGTTCCCGAGTTCGTTCGGGTATTTGTAGTACTGAACCAAACTACTAATACCCATTTCTAAAAATTCTATCACTAGTAGAAATCTGTTTAGAAATATTTCATGTTGATACCAACATTTACACCGGTTTGCACCGCGACCGGAAGCGGTATCGAAATGGAATATGAGACAGAGAGCAGAATCAAGGGCCGGAACCGACACCGCAATCGACAACGGCACTAGAGTCGAAATTGAGTGTGGGCCTGAGATTAGAGTAAAGAGAGTAACTGGGAATAAATAATAAATACTATTGAGACCATATTAAAAGCAGGAACGGAATAGACGGCTAGATCGACTAATACAAAAGATGTAAGAATATACTGTATATATATTCAAACGGGCGAAGCCGTGCACGGAAAGCTAGTACTTTAAAATCAAACAGTCTATTAATCCTCGTGTAAGCTTTGCGTAATTAGATAAATAGACATTTTCGCTTTTTTCTCCAATCTCTTTATCTTTACATTAAGGCGATACCGCGATGACGAGAAGGGGGGTGTCCCACCACCATCACCATCATCGATGAGGGGCACCTGACCGATGAGTAAACGAGCAAAACTATTACTATTAGCGCATACCAAAGTTGAAATGGCAGTAGTGCGCGTGAACTTGAAATAAAAAAACGTAAGCGTCAATGCACACAAAATTCGTATAAAGTAAAACAACGCTAATCGATAAGAAACCGTATCACCAGTTTGTCAAAAATGGTTAGTACTATTATTCTAAAAAATAAGAAAGGAGAAATCCTTTGCGGTTTTTCAATAATAACTAAAAAAGATAAATTTTCAGAGTCTGTTTTGAAATTTAATTCTATCGAGAAAATTTTCTCTAATCGTGTATTTCTTTTATGGTATGCTAATTTAAACGGTTGATAAATAAATACCTAAACATCAAAATCATAACCCATGCATTTAATGAGACGAGAAAAATACTATTTTCATCAATTTATCATCAACTTGAATTTGATCGTAGGGATGGAGATACTTTCTTAAGATTGCTAAATAAAAATAATTAGATTTCTTCTTACTAATGAAAATATGCGAAAAGAAACTATTGATGTGTTTATTTATTTATCCAAAATACGCGGTATGCATTTAAAAGCACCGTATTTTTTTTTTCTTGTTAAGTTCGTAACATCAATTTTAATTCCTTAAGTGGAATAAATTAAGCTTCGGAGGGGCGAACCATGAACGGGGACGTCTGTGAGTAATTAACAGTAGGCATTATCTTTTATAATAAATTATCATCAATTATCCCTTTGCATTTAAATTAAAAGTAATAATAGCTTTAACGGTTCATTTACAATTAATCTTATATTGTTCAAACGTAAAAGTTCTGCTTGGAAAATCATTTAATCTTTGCTTGGTAATTGTCTAGACAATAAAACGGTATTCTGATTAAAAAACAATACTCACAACAGAAGATATCAGCATAATATTCAAAACGAAGCACTATAACAATTACTTGGTAAATTGTTAGTTTAAACGAAAATCACAAATTTGAAATCATGTTCATTTCGAAGCAGTTGTAATTTACAACGCATGAGTTACAATAAAGTCTCAATATAATTGCAGATCAGAAATGGAGCTATCTCAGAAGCATGCGCAGACGTAGTGAATTTCCGCATATTGTTAAAAAAACAAAATAAGATGTATACTAAGAAAAACGTAAATCAGACTAACAGCTTACTCCAAATATTATATTTGTATACACACACATCGGTTTGATGTTTATTACGACTGTACAATTTGACTGCATTAGATCAAATTGTACGTCTTGCTTCTAGATTCCAAATAGATTTTAAGGGCTTTCATTAAATGGTGCTAACATTTGCCAGTAAGTTGAAATACGCGATAATCTAATAATAATAAAGATTTGGTCTAATATAACTTTGCTTTTATTAACGCCGTAACGATAAAAATTGTGTAGAAAAAAATTAACTATTCAGTAGTTATAGGTATGACGTACGTCTTCTGTATTAACAATTAACTATCACAATTCTCGTATTTGTAATTTAGATGTTTATTAGCGTTTTTCATATCATATTAAAAAAGGAAAATATGACTAATAGATAATAGTTTGATACACTAATCAACCATTACGTGCTAACATAATGAAATTTTCACTTTTCAGTCTTTTTATAGCATATCGAAAAGCAAACGAGCAGGAAAGCCATCAGAAACTAGATGATCACTGCCGTCCATGGACACTTGCATCTCCGGAACAGTCACCAGTGCGTTCACAGTCTTTTGGGAAGGAATAAGATATCCAATGGAAAAGATCAGATTGCTGAATGTAGGAGACGGGAAGTTGACCAACCTAACTCTCACTAAGTTGACGAAATACAACGGCGGAAAAGGTTACTTCACGTTTATATTCCGTGAGTATAGTATTCCACCGATGAAGCCGGCCCGTTTTCGTGCCAAGTCGACCACAGCAATACCACAATATTTAATGAATGCACCAAAACGCGTTAGGCGAAATGAATAAAAGTATATACTTCTCAAAAAGACTTATCTTAAAATCGTTCACAGATTTTGGCATAGCTGTTGTACATTAAAAACCGGCTAAGAGCATGTCGGACCATTCTCAGTGTAGGATACTGAAGCCGTTAGTACAAAGAAATGCACTACAGTTAAAAAAACTACGTTGTTACACTATTTTCCATGTTTCCCGCACATAATTAGTGTAAGCACTTTAGTCGCTTATAACTAGAGAAAAAACAAGTGTGTCAACTGTTACTCTTAAACGAGTATACACTAAAAAACGATAGCAAAAGAGCATATCTTCATAGCACTTACCTCATTTTATTAAGAAGCGCAGTTTTGGGGCAACAACTTAAAAACAGTATATCCGACCATATTTAAAATAATTTTCGTTAAAAGTATTTGATAAGTATTATCTTTATATATTTTTTCATATTTTTTGGATGTAAGGTTTAAAAAATAAAGGGAGAGGGACACAATTTGTGCTACTTTCTGAGTGATTATTTTTCAAAACATTCACTTAATCAAAAAAATTACTTTGAAAACTTTAAGTTTTCTCAAAAGAACTTTTGAAATTTGTGTGAAACGTTGATAGTCACTAAAAAAAATATTTTTCAGCTTCTGTTACATGTATGGAGTGCCCCCCTAAACAAATTTATTTTTATTGTTTAACTACTAAATTGAGAAACGGCTTATACAATACACCTATCCTATACCTATATTTCATTAATATGCATCTTGTACTTTGTAAGTAAAATGTCACATAAGGACGGATGGACGAACATGAAACTATTAGAGTTCCGTTTTGCCATTTTAGCTCGGAACCCTAAAAAGTAACAGATATATAAAATCATATAATGCAATTAACAGAAATATGTATTTATGCATCTAATATGCAGTGAAAATAAATATTTTCAAAAATAGAATGCATTTGTCTTATTGAAACATTTTATCCCATATTGATACCATATTCTACACGTTTTAGTGCACTACTGATGTAAAACAAAACTATTATTTTTTTGGTTTTTATTATACTTAATATGTTATTAATGGAGATAAATACATAGTTATTTTACGAATTTGTTAGAATTTTACTTTGTTAATTTGTTTTTGTGTTTTAATTTGTTAAAACAAGAAATTTGTTATAAGCTCAGTGGGAATCCCATTAACAATAAATGCTGTCTCTATTGAGTAAAGAGCGTTTGTTAGTAATTAGTTAGTAGTTACCAATATTATTATGTCGTCAAAACACTCTAAAAGGGTCTAAACTGGACGAGTTCACTAACAGCCACTAAAGAGCCATGATCTTATCATCAAACCTTCGGCATCAAGTGCAATTTATTGCAATCGCCAAAACAATCCAAGTGAGCTCAAACTCGAAGCGTGTACATAAATTTAGGAATATAAAAACAATTGAAATGAGCTCAAATTCGAAGCGTGTACGAGTGGTCATTATGGAGCTCCGCTATTCGTCTTCCAGGTTCATCATTGGATCCTCGTCTTCAAGTGTAATGCATTAGCCATTGTGAGATTCTGATATTCATCTTCTAGCTTCATCTATAAATCCTCATCACAAAGTGCAATATATTGGGACAGCAAAAACAATTCAAATTAACCCAAACTTGAGAACTTTATCAATATCAATTAAAAAGTTTTACTAATTACCTCTCGGCTCCATGACCGATCTGATAAAGGCTACCAAATTGTCATAGTGATATATGAATCACATACACATTCAAATTTTCGAATCGATTTGACAGTTAAAAGGACATTTGAATCGTCTTCCTATATTAATTTACATATTTTAAAAGTTTTTAATACCATTTATAACCATTATTATTTTAGTTTTCTATAATACCTCCTGCACAAAATTAAAATTAGGCAAAAACTTTAGCCTTTTTTATCTAACATTACGAATTTATTATTTCTATACTTATAACATAAAATAAATGATACTCGTAAAATATCGAAAACAATTCATAGCGAATAGATTTATTACTACGTTCTCGTTTAGTCATCTACAGATATCACCGGAAATGTTTGAGTCAATCGGTCGTATTTCCTTCTCTCCTGTTAGGCAAAATGGAGATTTATGAGATCATATTAGTGTCATTTATCACTAACAGATAAGATTTTAAAGTAAAGACGAGAGAAAAAATTCACCTATCACTAGCTAGAAAGCTCATAATGAATCACCTGCTTTTCCAAGAATGAAACTATCGCTCGTGGCGTTTGGCAGGTGTACTTTTACTAATACCTATGTTCAATGAATCATTATTATTCAACCATTGTCTAAACATCTCTTTTGAAACCTCAGTGTTAATGTGTCTAAATGTTCTTTCAGTGTGTTTATTTTTACTATTAAATATGTTTATTTTAAACGTTTTGAAACGATCCACTTAGCATTGCTACGCTAAACGCGTTCGGAAAAGAAAACGTTTTGTATTCGTATGCTATTATAACCAGTTTGGATCGTTTATCATTTTTTAAATTATGCTTTTTATTGATACAAATCGATTTGTTACCTAGAATATTTGCATTCTTTCCATTTGCCAAAAAAGATAATGATTAAATTTATTACATACATTTTATTTTTAGGAATTCTTCACCAAAAGCCAAAAAACTAAACTCGTATACTTTCGTCATTTATCCGCCCGACCATTCATCCGTATACCTTATAACTAAGCTATTTTTCTTTAGATTTATTGATGAAAGTTTATACAAAAATAACTTAGGTGAGCCAACGTAAAATTTGTGATAACCAAAAATAAAGGTAGCTTTCCATACATGAAATTGTAGAATATTTTTGATGTCGATAGGTCTGTGTTTTCTTTTTTAATAGGTGTCATTTTGTGAACAGGGGCTTATGTGCGACGTCATCTGCGGACGCAGAAGTGAAAGAAGTCGGTATGTGTTTATGACGCACTAACGCCATCTGTTGGTGTATAAGTAAACAAAGTCAGTAAGTATAAGGTCTGCTATATAAACAATTTACTAGCTCCTGTACTTGGTTTGACACGACATAAATGCAATACGTTTCACGTGCCGATGAGTGAAATAAACACAACAAACGTTTCTACGTGTTCCGAAAGTGAATAAAAGAGTTTTATTTACTTATATATGTAATTATGCCTCAATTTTACATAATTCCCGGCTGTTTTTTCGTTGTATTGAATACTTTTATTATCGCCGACCTACGCTTAAAAAACTAGATTTGAAAATATTAACTCAGTTTGAAAAAATAATTCATTTTGTTCTTCCGATTGCCCGAATATTCTCTAATACATTGACGTATCCACATAAAACTTAGGGCTGTGTCAAATATACAGCCAACCACGATTTTCTTATAATTTAACATGGAGCAAATAAGATTGTTTCTAAGTATATGATAATTCGTGTTTAGAGAATAACATATAACGACAACAAATTTGAACCAATTATTACACTATACGAGTCAGGCATCCTCTTACACAGCTTAATTTATTAGGTACGTATAGAGTAGGGTACAATTTATTTTTATATGATAAGTTTTGAATTATTTTGAATTTGTGAAATCATTTAAAATTACACAAATTCGAAGCTTTATTCAAATTTTCATATATGCTATGTTGACGTTCTATCACAATTTGTCTTCACTCAAATTCCATCCTTCTACTTCACAAAAACATAACTTTTGTATTTTACGATTAATAACAATCTATAACAGAAATAAGGTTTCTAAAACATACTAAAAGAGGCCTTTTTGGTATTTTAAACGTTAAAATATCCCTTTATAAAACCAGGCATTATATTTCAGGCGTGTTATTGTATCCAGCTCACAAAAAGAAATTGATATGATTAAAAAAAATCGGACCGCTTCAGAAAATTCATGTGTATGAAATAGGTTTCACAATTCGCAATATTTAATAATATAATTATGAAATCAGTATAATGTGGCAATCCAAAACATTTCAATATTACACTACTTTGTTAAGATGAATAACTCTTGGGAGCGAAATTGTTGGCAATAAAGTTCTACTGTTTTTCACTTCTCTTGTCCTCAATTTGAGTACTTTACTAAAAGAACTCATCCACTGGCAGATACTTCAGCGTATTATATTAAGACTAGCTTTAGACTGCAACTCCACCCGTGTGAACACGATTGAATTCTAATATCTTTCATATTGACTCTCATTCCGCGATCACTCACGATTTCGGCCCTGGCCCCGCCCTCGATCCGATAGCGTCTCGATCCAGATCCATATCCCGGTTGCGTTATCAATCCAATTATAATATAATTATCCCACAGGATCTCATACTTTTTTACCAAAAACTGCATCTACTGCAATCAAAAGTGTTTTTTTATGAAATGATTTTATTTACGGTTCTGGTCGCGATTCGCGATAGTCGGGGAATTGTTGATATAGATCTTCCCTCGTACATTGTTTTTATCGATACCATACCGGTATAAAAAAAAACTAAGATAATAAATCTCTCGAATAACGAGAGAAGCTGTGGATATAAAACAGTACAATAAAACTTGGCCAGGAAAATGTATTTCTGTTACGGAACCAATAATCATACAAATCAAATCACTGTTTCTCGAGTTATAAGCACACAAATCGACAGAGAGACGGATACGTTGTGTTTGATAATGTGTATCGATAAGAAGAAATAGCAGTTGCACCTAACTTCGTCCGTATGAAGCTGCGTACAAAAAATTCCATGTCCGATTATGACTTAAATAGACATAATTTCGAATTTCGAATGATTTTCGAGGACGAACCCGATCTCGCTTCCGATACGAATCTCGAAATCGATCATTCTCGCTTTACCTATAGTGATGTCAACTCAGACATCACTATAAGAACTTGAATTAGTGTTGTAATATAAATATAAGGTATTTTCTATCCTCGATCTAAATCACTAACTCCACATCGATCCCTATTCCCACATTGACTTTACAGTCCAATTAAATTAATTAAATTCATATATGCCAATTATAGTTAATAATTACACAAGAAAACGAAATAGAGAGATATCACAAAGAGAATAAATAGCGATACTTTATTGAACACTAAAGTTCTAATGTGAACTTAGTAGCAATGATAATATTTTTCGGTATGAATTTATGTGGTACTATTTACAAAAATGTCATAACATTTCTTATCACCGATATGTCAAAAGTATTAATATTGGACGTGTTATCAATCAAATATCGATTTCATTCTGCATTAGTCTCATCCAGTATGACGCTATGCACGCGGTGCGACGTAACGCTATGGAGGCGCTTTGTGTAAAATATAATAAATGGAGATCAAATTAAATATGAAAATTTACCCTTATGCAATTTAGTAATATTTGAAATAAATGAAACTGTGTTTTTATACGATGTATGCTTTTCTAATAAAGCTCATGTAAAATAAAGCATAGAGACTCTTGGATCATACGAATGAATATATGTACGGTCGACAGTGATGAAATCTAAAACGTAAATATTTCAAAAACGAACAAAATACAGAAATTTATAAATAATTTCATTCGGGAATCAGTTCTTACATAATGCCCATATATTTTTAATACTTATATTACGTAGGTGACACTGGTAATTTTTGCAACTGGCCACTTAAAAACTGTAAAATTAGAAACATACTTCAATTTTAAAAATTCAACTTTATTATGTATTGTGAATTTATTTGTCTTTTTGTTTTTACAAATTGGCGGCAATAAGAAAATTGTTTCTCTAACGTCAACATAAATTTAATGCCAGAAAATTTTCTTGATATGTTGTTCTACGAATTTCGTTGGCATTTAAGGAAATAAGAAAATTATAACAGATTCCGGTTGGCCTAACATGATGAAGCTCCATCCTTTGTCACTGTTTATAACTGGTGAAACGAGTTCAAACATTGTCTCAGTAATCTGACTAAAAATTTGCATGAGGGAGGATTTGCGCCGTCCTTCTACGGCGACGACAGTTTTCTGTTATGAACAAAAATCAAAAGATAGTCTGCTCAGAGATGTTTCCTCTCTAGGAGTTGCCTGCTAAAGTAAAAAAAGTCGAAGCGTCGGAAAAAAGATTTTGGCCTCTTTCTTCAAAATGATGGTTCATTATGAACGAATTATTTTAGAAGATAAAGAAACAGTCACTGTAGACTGGTACACTAATAATAGTTTGCCTCTTTTTTGGAAAAAAGAATGAAAAAAACGACCTCTTAGTAAAATTCTCTTTCATCATGACAACACCTCACCACATACCGCCAGACGAACTAACTATTGAAGGACATTAGGTATAGAGATACTGACTCATCTTCCTTACAGCCCCGACCTCGCACCGTGCCATTTCTATTTACCTCCTAATATAAAAGAAAAACTTCAACGAAAATGGTCTACGGATACCAAGGCAGCAGTAGCTACATATGAAAAGCGTCAAAGCGACTCTTAAGTGCGAGTGGACAAAGTGTTTCTTTCAGTGATTCAATAGAATGCAGCGATGTATTAATCTCAACGAACACTATTTTAAATAATAATAAAAATAACGTGTTAGTTTTCTCAGTTTTTGATTTTCTAAGGACTTTCAGATTGGCCCACGTAATATATTTTTCCGCGGTTAATATACTGGTACAATAAATCAATCGTTGTACCAGCATATGAACCCCGAAAAAATACATATTTTTTCGAGGGTCAATCATGTTATTGACCCCAGTCGCGGGTATTTGTTAAGTGCGAACTTCCGCCATTGAGAAGAATCTTAAATTGCAGTTGGCATCAACATTAGATACTTTTTTGGAATAGCACCTAACATTATCTCTAACATTAGAATTCTTTTGTACCAATTTTTAATGGTTTTTTTTATTATCTACATCGAAAGGTTAACTTAAGTTTAAAATAAAAGAATTGTGCTAAATTAATAATACTCTTTTGCAGAAAAATTGCTAAGTAAAGCCTTAATGCAAGCGGTCATATGACTAGACGAAGGATGATGATTGATACATTTTTTTAATTTATGTTTAATAATTAATGAATAATTTTTAACCTTAATTTTAAATTTTCAAAATATTTGGTATTTGAATTATGTAGCTGCTTTTTTATTACCTTTAATCTAGACTTAGTATGTGGCTAATAGATAAATCCCTATTCGCAACTTCAAGCAGAATATTAAATTTCTTTCCAAATAAAAAACTATAACATTAAATTGAAGTTGTTATTCACATCAAAATCACATAATTTGATTCGTCGTACTACTATTATAAATTTATACTTAATATGTTTCTGATCCTCAAAAGAGAAATTGTCGCAAATCTTGCGTCGCCCGCTTTTCAAACTTGTTGAACACAATCTTTAAAAAATATAATACGCTAATTAAATTACGTTACAAAAATTCTAAGAACCAGAACAGAGTCAACCCCAAATTTTTCCATTGTATTCTATATCTATAATAACGCATAAACGTTGGTGTCCATATGCTTTCGAACTTGAAAATAGCGAGGTATCAGTGACCTCGTTAAGTTCAAAATCCTGTAGACGTCAAATTATTAAAAAGAGCAACGTTATTCATTTTTAAACTTCATCAAGCAATCTGTAAGCAAAATTAATAAATATTTTCATTAAAAATTGTAAACTTCGAATATTAAATCCAATAACATAACTAAATTAATATTCTTATAGTCATAAATTATGTACGTGAGTGTGTGCATGCACGCACGCACGCACTCACACACACACACACACACACACACACACACACACACACACACACACACACACACACACACACACATCACTAGTAAAGAAATCAAAATAGATCCATCGGATGTAAAACGTCAGTGTCTGCTGAAACACAAATTTTCGAAATTCGGACTGAAAACAATATCTAGTCAATTATGAAAATTTATCAATTTTCATCGCTAAATTTAAAAATATCTGTAAAACTACTGAGCCAAAAAATTAAGAGTATCGAAAATTAGCCACCGAGGTAATAGCAGTACATTACAATAATGAATCTTAACGACTGACCCGTTTTAAAACGAATTTTTTTATTATGGAAGTAAGTTGTCTGACTAGGTTTTTACTTATTAGATCAAACCTACGGTTTTATCACTAACAATTTTAGAGCATCGTGGCGGAGAAAATTCGTAATAGTGCGTATAGATTTAGAACCGAGGGTCCGATTTACATTTTTTTTTTGTTACAGAAATATCTTATCTCGGCACATTTCAGTATAAATGAGTTTATGCCTCCGCCTTCGCTCGTATCAACATAAAAAGCATTTCTTACATTTTTATAACGGTTGATTGTTCATAACAGCCATATCCAAAGTAGAATCCAGATCAATACAAATCTGGAATGAGATTTTCGAACAGAACGGAAATCGGAGTTGAGATCGGGAGCGAAATCGTCTTATAACAAAATAACAGAGCGGTAATATCTATGTATGTTTTTAGTCCTGTTAAACAATTTGATGAGAATTAGATCCAAAACGGAAACGAGATCGAAATCAGAATCTAGATCGGGACTAATGTGAGAATCGAGAGCGAGCAAAGAACCAAGGTCGGAATTGAAAGCTGTGTCGGGAGCGGAAGCGGAACAGGACGGGGATCGGAAATGAGAGCGGTAAAGTAATCGTAGTCAAGAACGAACAGGGATCACACTCAAGAGTGGGGCTGAAATAGTAACCCAGAACGAAACCGGGATCGTAATTGAGAACGGTATTGGAGTCCGGATCATCATAAGAAAAAATTGAAATTTCTCTTTTGGCTTTTTAAGTACGTTAAAAGTATTTATTAATATTTTGATAATGAGCGTCGTGACATTGGGGCAAAAAGTACGTGAAGAATTATAATCAGTCTTATTTTTATTAGTCTCCTTCATTTCCTTTAGGGGTTATGATAATGAACATTAACATACATTACCACACTACGACGTACATTCAATTACATATTTTAATCAAGTATCCACCAATAGCAATTTACTTCTACAATCTAAGGTTTAATGTGGTAAATCTTCTATATTATATCTATTAAATCATTTGGGCGGTTTAGGGACAGATGTTGTACTAATTTAATATATATGTCTCAGCAAAATTGTCATGGTTACCATATGGCCTCAATCATCATCTAACACCTTCTCATTGAGTCTATTATTATGAACTCAAACACCCTATATCTACTGTGAGTTTCAAAAGAACTGAGCACCTCGCTAACTATTTGATGCTACAGCATCAACTCAAAATTGTCATGTCTTGAAAGTACCACCAAAGTAACAGTACAACAAATTTAAAATCAATCTGATCTGTGAAAGTTTGTAAGGCCCTTTTCTCAAGTAGGAAATAAGACCATCAAATACCTAAAGAGAACTTCGTAAATTATAATTAAGAACCATCTCAACGAGCTTACAAATCAGCGTTCAGACAAAAAAATCACATCAAAATCGATCCATTCGCTTTGGAGCTCGATACCGGAGATAAACACACAGGCACATAAATATCGCAACCCGAACAACAGATAACACCCCTCTTTTTACGTTGGGGATTAAAAAACAAAGGAATTCGTTTTGAATCCACGCGGGCGGAGCCGCAGGCGAAAACTAGTTGTAACACAAAATGTAAAAATACCAAATAGTCTTATATCCATATCGTAAATAACTGGGAAAATTGTGTAATAAGATAAAAAAATTGTGGGTTGAAAGCAATATCGGCGGTATGTTTTTGATGTTATATGAGAAGTTCTTTGAGGTTTTTTTTTCTTATTATGACTATTCGACATTTATTTTAGCCCGATACCTTTAGATTTACAAGAACTTAATTGACCACCAAAATTTCGTATGAAATTTTAGTAGTCACTCACTCACAGAGTATATTCATGGACAGGTGGTCGGTTCAAAGATGCCAATTCGCTAAATTCAGTAACATTTGATGAGTTTTCATGTTATATGGTCAGCGGACGTCACAATATACGATATGATGAATTTGAATTAACCACGTACAAACACATCGAATATAGAAATGGGAATATCAATAATTCACTTGCATGTGGTAAGACTTTCCTTTCTTATATTTTTTCGCTGTTCCGGCGACATAAAATAAAGGTATATCATTTAATGTACCTGCTAAAGAAAATCACGAATTCACAATTACCGTACTTATCAATATGATATAATAAACTATTACTTTTAGCTAATTAACAATGCTTATTATATGTTGTTATAGGTGCCACAATTTATGGCGAGCGAAAATCATTTTGACCAGCATTACATGTATAGAGCACGACGTATTGAGTAGTATAACGACTATTATATATGTTGGTAGAATAATTGTTTTCTTTCTGTTTTTCTTTCCTTCCATACATATTATTAAACGCCTTAATTGTAAATGGGACCTCATTGTGTTATTTATATTAATTCTTGTGCTACCTTGCAACTTTTCGAAACACAATGTTACCAAATGCAATAAATTAATAAATACGTAACACCAATAAGTTAGTACGACCGCCTCCTCTCCCCCACAACCTTAACTCTCTACGACGGGTCACCGAACCCGCCAGCCTCGAATTGGATCATTCAATTTATGTACGCACCCTTAGGACACTTTAGATTTGAAATATAAATAAGTGTCTTATGCCATTATTCCATTAAACATATTTTAATTTATTATAATATACATGAATAAATTTACGTATTATATAAATAAATAGGTGAATTGGTTACAATACACAAGACCAATACGTCTTTATTCTTCTAAGGCGGGCGAGTGGCTGAGGAATCAGCCCAAGTTGGTTGCGTAATTTGTATAAGCGAACGTTCAATTACAATGGCTTCTAAAACACCAACAACGTTTTATTCATTGGCGTTCCCGGTACTCCCGTCGTTACTCCCACTTTTCGGTAAGGGGTTAAGCAGGCGGATACACGAAAGAGTTATTAGTTTAAACATTACCTGCTTCCGGCTTGTGTAATAAACTTACCTAGTTCCGAAAAATTGTTACAAAGTTACACATAACAATGTGTAATTATGTAATGTTATCACTGCATGCGTGTTGTATTTTTTTAATGCAGTTATTTGAGGGTCGACTTTCAAAGGTATGTGACTTTAACTGAGAACCTTTATTTACTTACTTATTTCTAGTTGTGGACTATGCCGGAAAATGTAATACTTGCACTACGATATTAAAATTTAAAAAAAAATACGATATGTTCATTTCTTTTTTTAAAGCCAGTCTCACTTGTGTCGCAAAGTAATATGATAATAGATCGAGTTACCCGCCCGCTTTGCTAAGCTAAATTAAAATTTAACAATTGATTGTTTCTTATGATTCAAGCGTGCTCGCGTAAACAAGAATTGAATTCCTTCACCTATTACATCGGCCGACCTTGTCGTAAATTCTGGTCTCGATCACGATCCTGACCTTGATGTCACTTCTGATCTCGAATCACTATGTGATCTAACCACTATGTGACCGTCTACAATTCAATTAAAAATTGAACAAATTCTTCAGTTTCGTATGTAATTTACTATTTTTTATTATTTTGTAATAATTTTATTTATCTATATATATATATATATATATATATATATGTAACTTCATTTAATAATACTAATGGATATTTGACACTGAATATATGTATACAAAATAAATAAATGACTATCTGACGCTAAATACAACTACCCCGAAAACTTAACACAATAATATAACTAAATCATTAAAAATATATGAAACTTAAAAATATACGACAAAACATGCAAAACCAAAAATTCAAATCTAGACCTTTCCGATGATACCAAAAATAGTAAAAACTCATATTATTATACGAACATGGTGGAGACAACATATTACTAATTCATTTGATTATACACGTTAATAATACTACTAAAATAAATAGTTTACAAAGACATAAAAATATTTAATTCCAATAGAATAATATAAGTCAATGTATATTTTTAATCGAGTAAGTATTTTTCGCATAAAGTTCTATTAATTCCGATTATTCTCATTTATTTTAAGCCCACGTGTCTATTTAATTTACCAAGGTTAATTAACCAAGGAAAAGGAACAATTTCATTTTACGTTACCCTAAATAGCTTCCATGAAAAATAATGAACAAAACAAAACGCCGAACAAGAAAAAATGTTTGTTGGAAAATACCTTTCGTACATCCGTATCGAGTCTTGGATTCTCTTTATATTTATTTTTTCCCTTTACGTTATTTTACGATGCTTACCTAAACTGACTATGGTCTAGAGAATCGAAGTAAATATTGTTTGATTTCTATCACTTTTAATTAGTATTGCATAGTGTTTTCCCGAATACTTACGAGATTTATTAATCGTCGTATTGTTATGTCTATAATGATACGAAGGTCTAACGACACCTGGGACTTTGTTTGTCTTAAGGTTCGGAATGCGAGCAGTGATGGATTAGCGGTGGGTATGTTGCTTTCTAACAGTCGAATGCCGGGCACGAGTCTGACAACGGGTAAGTTGACCAACGAGTTTTTAACCGAAATGAAATTAAACCAGTTGCCGTACAAAAACGTCGTCACCGATGCGGCGACAGCGGCCGGAACAGACGTCTTAATAGCGATTAATAGCCCTAGCATGCATTGAAACAATGCGAGGAACTGAAGCGTTAAGCTCCAATTACAGAATCAGGAGGTGGAAAATAAAACTCTTCAAATGTTACTTGAAACCCTTTTGAGTTTGGCCTTACTTCGTTAACTTTGACGTGTTCTATTCCTTATGGCGAGGATCTGATGATGGAGATACAACGAAAATTGGTATACAATAAGAGCATATGATAGGATACTGTCAATTTGTCTCTCTGTGTGTTCTTTATAAATTACGAACCGTTTAACCGACGTAATCGAAATTGGTACACAGTTAGAAGATGTCACTACGTAAATGATAGAATATATTTAATTTTTAGACACTGTACATTAGAGAGACAATCATTATTTATGTCTTTCTTTAATAGCGATATTCATTTGCGTGAACGAGCGCGTTCGGATTTCGGAAACCATAATCCTGATCTTAATGGAATTTGATATTGTGATAGGTTGTATAATGTGAGGTTCCACTAAGAAAGAGTTTTTGAAATTCGCTATTTAACCGAGCAACAGAGGGTTGAATATTTTATGATACGTGAAACGAGGTACGACCATGAAATTTGGTATAAATGTTGCAAGTGGAGATGCCTCTTTCACAATTAAGTGAAGAAAGTGGGGTTACAGATATAATGTATAAAAATGAGTATTGTGAAACATCAAATTATTATGTTGTACTTGAGAATAAGCGAATTTCAGAAAAAGTAAACTAGCGTTCATACCCGTAGTTGTCTGCGTATTTATACTAATAACACGAATTACTTGACCGATTCTAAGAATTACTTCATTAATGAGAAGCTCCCTGAGTAAAACGACATTTCGATTATATATTCTAAAAGTTTTTTCACTCATGCAAAGCTACACTATCCCCATTTATATTATAAATTTTATTTTGATACTAGCATTTGCCCCGGCTTCATCCAAATTTGAACTATAACCGGTAACTGAATCGAAACTGCAAGCAGGAATAGAAGCAAAATCAAAAGGTGAGACCGGGAGGGTTCGAAAACGAGAACGAAACAAAGATCAAAATCGATTGTGGAACCAAAATTAGACTCAAAGTCGAGACCGGGATCCGAATAAAAAGTAATACTGAAGTGAGAATTGAGAGCGGGACCGGACTCGATAGCGAGATCAGGATCGAAATCTACTTAAATTGAGACCGAATTGGGAATTAAAAACGGGACTGCAATCGGAATCAAGAGCGAGATAAGTTGACGTCGAGAACGGGACCGGGATCAGATTCGACAACGGCATAGCGATCAGGACCGTGGTCAATGATCTTAATCGGTCGATATATAAGAGGGTCATAATTATAGTTTATTCTATGTCTACGCGGGCGGAGCCGCTTTCGGAAGCTAGATTCAGATGCGAAATAACTACTTTAATTAATTGCTTAGTTTCACATCAATTGGTTCGTTCGAGTTCCAACCGAAAACGTCTTAATGTTATATTAACTCGCCGTCCCTTCCGAAGGGCGAACAACAAATCTGGGTAGGGCGGGCGGCGTGGCGCTCCCAGCGAACCATGTCCAAGTGCCGCAGCACCATTGTGTGGTCGGCGCGCCACACACCTTGACTCGAGTGGGGAAGGCTTAATAGGCGTTGTATAACCAGCACTAAGTTCCTCTTGCGGAAGCGATTGATCTCTCACCGGTCGAATATTAAGTCCCCTAATTCGTTTAGGTGTTCCGTCGATTTGTTTGCACGCGAGTGAAACTTGTGCGATTGTATGTATGTGTTAATTGACGCTCCGAGAGATATTTAGTATTCCAAATAAAAACTCAAATATTTAGTGATAGTCAATAATATTCCAATTGAATATTGACAAATTACGTGATAATTAAAATTCCAATTAATAGTTTTGCCCAGAAACGATAGTCGGAGCCTTCTGAAACTTCAACTACTACTTAAAAAACGGCTTGTAAGCGTACCTCTATAAGAATAAAATGTCTATTTATACATAAATAAATATTTATAATATTACTCTTAAAAAATATTATCTAAGACGAGATCCACTTATATATATATATATACATACACATAAATAAATATGTAACCTAGATTATATACCAGCACCTTTATTTAAAGAATAAGCGGTAAACATAGCCTAACTTCGACCGCCTCATTAATTTCTTTTGAGTTGTAGAATATAATGTCACTAAATTTAGTTAATTTTTTTAATACTTCATTTCCTTGAAAATATTTTTAATTTAACATTCCCGTAATAAAAACCACAGTTAAAAACTAAATCCGACTACGGAGTAAACAACTAAGGAAAATATAAACAAGATAGGCGTTTCTTTGAGAGTTAATGATTACTGAACTGCGAAGTCGAAGCATAAATACCTTAAGAGCTACACAAAAACAGATGAACATACATAACATGTTAACATCACGACCCTCCATATTCAAAACAGAGTCGAAACACCTTAATATCACTGATATGAAATAATTAAGATATTCAAGTTGATAGTAAATAAAAAAGGCTGATTATACAATTGAGCTTAAATGTACATCATGTGTTTCTGATGATATTTGTACAAAATTATATTTATATCCTGCAAAAATATTTTTTAAAACGCGCAAGAAATTTTGGCTCGACTTTCTACTTACAAGGATATTACTCGAAGACTAAATCGAAAGGTAAAGTGACAGTTTCATTATTTTTAGTTCAAATATATAAGTTTATTATTACATTTATTCATTTTTCACGAGCATAGAGCAAAAAATGAAACATTTTATTCTTTGTGTTACACCACATATCAATAGATAAACAGAATATCTTTTTCAACTAAGCTTAAATGTGTTCCTTTAGGTTTTTTTTAGGTATGAATATTAATTTTTCAAGTCTTAATGTGCCTCGAATGTATTTTTTCCTATCGATAATGAACAACTTTGAAACCACATAGTGAAATTTTAATACCGACTAATTAATTTCGCCTTTTTATTTTTTATATCATTAAATACTAAATTTTACTTAGATTTCTACATAACTATTTATTTATTTCTTAGTATTCTCGTACAAAATTTCTTGAAATTAAAAATTTAGAGGATTGGAAAAAACTCATTATATATCAGCCAAGTCTTCGATTTTGTCACACATTTATTACAAATGTTACATAAATTTGAATATGTCGGAAATACCTACCCTAAAACGCTTAATAGCTCTTGGGCTATACCATTATTACTAAGGCCACCCAGCATCAACACCCGTTTGCTGCTAATCTGTATACTGATATTTATACTTTGCTCTTTTATTGCGCATAGAAACTAGAACATTTTTCTAAAACCTTTACATTTGAAATACCTAAAACGTCCTTTGTATGCAGAATGTAAAGGTTTTATAGAATTCTCTCGAAATTAATTACTTTCACCATAATTTAAATAACGAGAAAGACGTAAAATTTATATTCTGAGAATTATTTACGATCTTTATGTTCTTTACAAAATCATTTCTTCTTATAAATGTCCTGAAAAAATGTCTGTTTCAGTAGATGACATGTCGAAGTTTGACTCCTAAAACAATTGTCGTTATTAACCAAATTGTAATTGAACATTGAAATTGAATTAGGAAATCCTAGGATCCCTACGGGTTCGTAGTGTTCCGCGTCGAGGTAAAGACGTCTGTTAAAATCAATCCAATGTCGAAGCCTATTCGCGTTAGTATCACGTGGATGGGCTTAGCGGTTGCGTAATCTGAGTATATCCCTCACGGTACCTCCCGCCAGCCATATTGAACAAAGATTCGCGGTGGGCGTATTAAAACTTTCCTGAGATGTAATCTTATATTGACGTGTCTCAGTATTCCATTCGTTTTAGCGAAGTAACGACTCAGCGAAGAAGAGATATCTAATACACTAGTTCCCGGATGACTATCTCGAAAGCCGCCGAACCGATTTCAAGCTAAGAGGTATTAAGATGTGTCGATTTTAGTGCAGATGTTTTATGATTTTTTTTTTAATAAATATGAATGCTGTGATTGAAATTAAGAAAAACAAGGTTCATTTGCTTTTAATTTAAACCATTGCCGCGACGATCGACCAGTATTTATCGCCATACTAAGGAAAAAGTTATACAAAATCTGTACAAATATTAGTGTGTTATATACAAATAAAAGTTAATGGAGAGTAAACCGGTATAAGGAAAAAAATGATATACTAGGAATAAGTTATTTGATATATCAATGCAAGGCTATTGTCGAAAGCCGCTCAACCACGTAGTCGTAGGCGGTATTCAATCATGAAACATCAGACAGTTTCCTTGTATCAATATTTAACGTAACTTATATTTTACTTAATTTTTTAGACCAATAAATAGTCCATAATAGAATCTTTCAGGAATACGAAATGCATTGTCTCATAGCGTCATGCTGATTTCCTATCTAATTAATTTAAAGGCGATTAGAATTAATGGATATAAGAAGTATTTACTTTATGACTATAAATATAACATTCTACAAGGCTTTTATCGTTTTACTTTTCAATTACTCATTTTTAAATCATATAATTTATACAACATGTAATAGACAGGATCATAATTTTCTGTTCAATTCTTTGGACTTCAAGTTTGGATATCATCTATTTTTATTTTATATTTCTTTTACGATCAAAACAATGTACGTATCGATGGTTTTAATCGTTTCACCGGCCTCGAAAGAAGTATACGAGCTATTATGTTATTGAAGGAGGCCGAAATGAGTTTCGATTCATTCAAATGCAACTTTTGATTGGCCGAATTCGAACAAAAGCCTGCGAACGGAATCTTTACAAGCGAAGCCTCCGCGGCCACAATGGTGCTGCGCTTTATTATTCATTAAACTCAATTAACTCACGGGCAAAAGGCGGGTCGCCGTTGTGAAAACGACTTTGCGCATAACAGAGCCCTCTCCGGACGAGCATCGCGAGCGCTTCCAGAAAACATAAGTCGAAAGGCGGCGAGTCGGTTTGTAGAGTCGATTTAGAACAGTCGATTTGGTTTTGATGAATGGTAAATAGGAGTTGACGAGTTTGGAGAATAATAAATGAATTAAGCTTTGAGAAAGTTTTATAAAAATATCTAACGCCTGAATTATAAGGAAAATTAAATTATGATCAGTATAAAAAAAATATAATTATTTTGTTTTTTAAACTGATAAATAAAAGTTAAAAATAAAAAAAGGTGTAAACCGATGGAAAGACAATACTCTTCTAATTCAATTTCTGTTATCGATACAAGAAACAATTAAAACGAAATAATCATATTGTACTTTCGTGAATTCAAAAACTCATTTTACACCTACTCAGCTTCTTTAAAAAGAAAATAAATTAATGCAATTTTGTAATCAGTTATAAATTTGTTTCTATTGGGCTTTTAAAATACTTAAATCAACTACGTAAAAATCAACATTATATTACAGTTATAAAAAGTACTCACTTTTCTGTTTTCTTTTAAACTACCAATAAAACTTTACACATAAATCTTTCGGCTCGACACGTACACTATTTTTATGTACCCACAAAGTTGCCGAAACTCTACGAGACACTTGGAGAGTTACAAAGTCGTGTTTAATAGAACCTTAAACGATATCGCTGTCGGAAGAGCCGCTGGGCGGCGAGCTTGGGCGGGCGGCGCGCGAGGCCGGCGCTCCAGGTGGCGGCCGCGGTGGACTGGGCGCGCCGCGCACGCCGCCCGGCATTGCGCCACTACTAACCGACACTTAACTATTCACATCGCTATTGGATCACCGTCGGTGATTTACGTTCATACATATCGTTTTCAATAGTTCACCATATTTAAAATATCGATTTCGATTAATTAGAACCGAATATACATAGTGTCATAGATCGCTGGATATACGGAATTAGTGTATTTTATTTTTTTCATTGACGTTACTATTAAATCCGGTTTTTGTCATCTCATTTAGCTTCGAAAGTTATGAAAGAGATTTGCTTAAATTTTTCAAATTTCAGCAAACTTCATACATTAACATAAATTCGGTAACACTACAATAATAATAACTGTAATAATCGATCTAAGAAAATTTTAACAGGTTGTTTAGAATTTCTAGTACAACTCATGGCGCCCCTTAATCACCTTCGTGATGAACGAAAGCGCGAGCAAAGTCATTAAGTTGTAAACTTCATTCGACTTTAATCCATTCAGCAGATCTATTTCTGTCTTAGTTCAACAAAACCCTTCAACACAAGCCAAGGGCTGAAAATAGTATTTCATGACGTTAAAACGAATGAATAGATTCTTATTACAGTCAACGTTAATCAATATTAACTCTGATTTACCATCATTTAAGTGTGGTGATGTATTTTAACCCGTTATTATGAGATGCTGAGATGAATAAGATGCCTTATCACGATATTCTAAGTCTAAATTAAATTTAACAGAAATTTAAATACCGTTGTTGATCATCGTCATACAAATGCACAATCTCTGTTTACACATCCGCTTTCAGAATACAATTCCTTTAAAGCTTACATTCCGATACTTCCGCATTCAACAGCAAAGGGTCTAACCTCGAACGTAAATAACGAATATAAACGCTCGTGCTGACAATTTTCGTGTTAATTGTCAATAAACAAAACTCACAATTGGAATCGAACATAATATTGGAACATTTTGAAAATAAAAAAAGCATAAATTCACTTAATATACTGAGTGATATTTGTTAAAAATGCTCGGGTTTTGAAATTGTGAGTGGAGTGAGAGGTAAAGCCATGCCGTGGTCAACTTAGCTGCAACACGAAAATCAATCAGCTCAACCGAAGATACTACACGTTCACAACAAACAGAAGTAAAGTAACAGCTTCTGTTGTTGTGAGAGTTTCGGTAGACCACTCTCCTCTACATCAATTCAATCAAATATCCTATTCCTACCCCGAGAAGAAACAAACGAAGCATTGGTAACTTCTCTCGGGTTGCGAGTGTCCATGGGTGACGATGGCCACCTACTATCACGGGGCTAGCTCTTTGGATTTCTCTAACATTCCTCATCGTAGATGTCTATTAAAAGTCGTGAGATGCGATAGACAAGGCCATTAGAAAACTAGAAAATAATGTCATCTTTTGTGCGCATGCCTCAGTTATTATTGCACAAAACATGGTGTTGTCGTTGGTGTATCGGGTCTTATAACCTCGCTGCTCAGGCACGCCCTTCCTATAATAATCTTTTCATTATAGATCGAGGAGCTAGGATCTTAAAGCCCTTTCACGCTCACCCTAGGAGAATCTGTTACCGATCGCTATCGTTAACGCGATGACTACCTCCGGGACTGACGGTTTAGCGTGCTCTCCAAGGTACGGCGCGAATGGTTTAACGTGACTTAAGTTTAAAAAAAAAACTTTATGCTTAATTCGCCCATTATCAGAATCGAACCCAGTACGTGATGGCAGCGCTCTCCACCGCTGAGCGGCCGCCGCACATGTACGTTGTGCAGGTGGCGTAATTTTTTTTCTTCGTGAAATTTCAACTCGCTTCCTATTTCCAAGCTGAACTTCGAAACCGAAACGATGAAACTTTTCCCCATAGAAGTCTTCGGCGGTTGCACATCCTCAAAATAACTTTGGAGCGGCCGAAGTCGAGGGACTTGAAAAAGTGAATTTTGTTTTTACGATTTAAATGTTGCCCCTATGAAATACATTTTTAATTTTTTTTAATACTTACGTGTATATGGATCGTTTCGTTTTTTACTAATTTCCTGACCATCTCAAAATAAAAGTTTCATAACAATCTCAAATAGTGAGAAGTAATTCCTCTAAATATGAAATTATATATACTGGATGTATTTTTACTATCATATGCAACCATTGGAAAATTACCCGCACATTTGTAACTGTAATTTGCTAATAAGACTATCGGTTGTTATCACATTACTACTGAAGTGTACCCTCCCATGCATATTTTGAGATTAAAAACCTTGGACTGTTATATTTGAGATCAAGAGTCGTCACGATAGCCCAGTTGAGAATTGTTAATGGCCGTTTTTGGCGACAAAGGCCTGGACCGATGGCTTAACGTACTCACCAAGCCACACAATGACTGGTTAATATGATTTAATTTAAAAAGTCACAGGTCTATTAGTCAGGATCCAATAAGGTGCCTTATATGATTTCAAGAAGACGCACTTAAATGAATACAACAACAACTTGAAGTATGTTGTATTCATTTCGAAAAAAAATGTTGTTCATACATGTGCTTTTAATTAAGTTTAATTAAGTTATCCAATGCGTATTTCTAACGACACTGAATTTACTAGAATGTACAGCATTTTACATATCGAACACAGCCGTGAATGGAGCGCACAGCCTTCGCCTCTTCAAAGACGCAGATGCGTGTAAAGGGATAAATCATTTGTACGTACGTGAAGACGGGAGACGCAGGCACGCAGGCAGACCAACGCCTGAGCGGTAGCATCTGGCCCAAACCCAAATCGTTTATGGTTATCCGTGATTCTTTCTCGCAAAGGAGTCGGAAGGCCGAGTAAACAGCCACGGGATATGGGAGCGTTTTATCCGGATCGGCAAACTTCTAATGAGTTATTTTCAAATTTCTGTTTCGCTCTCACTCGGTTTAGCACCTAAGCCGTTTTAATACGAACGTTAAATTGTGAATAGAAAACAATCTTTATGAGAAACCTTCAACCCTTTAACCTTTAAAGTGATGATAGAAAATAAACTTGCTTTATTTTTATTTTGTCCCTATTTCCGACTCAGTTTTAATGACGTTCAACGGTTTTAAAGTGGACTAAATGTCGCAAATGAGGCTATACTAGGATTACTTTGTAATTTTTAAATTGTGAATGTAACATATAATACGTAATCATTTCTTAAATTACTACTCTAGATGTGAAACCTATTCGGGTAATTTATATTTAGTACATCATTTTATTTTTTATATATGAAAAATTAAGTGTTCCCATATGAAAAGATGTAAATGATTTTAATATTGAATGAAAATTTATAATGCACATGTTTGAAAAGCGTTTAAAACCTACTACTACGTAATAATTAATTTAGGATTAGACTACAACTAAACAATAATAGTTTTAATGTTACACCATGTTCACTCTGTTCTAAGAACCCATCAAACTGTAGCAAATCTTTCTTCTAGGTGAATAACGTTAATGTGTACAATTTTTAAAGTCTATGTTTGAGTTTGGCCTAAAGCTACCATGAAACAATATTCTGTACAAATAAAAAAAAATGAATTTGTGTAAAAGTTTCCTACCTTAGATGTCTTATTTTTTAATTTGATACGAGTATGTAACTGGTTAAGGTTCCTAACGGAAACCTTTTTCAGTTTCTATAAGAAACCTTTTATTACAACTAGCCCATTTTGCTGGGCACTGTCCCGCTCACGATTTCTGTTGTACTGTCTCGTCCGATGCCGATCTTTTTGTTGAATCCGATCCCCATTCCACTCACGATTCTATTATTCCGTTATCCGGTACCGTTTTTGTTTCGTCTCTGCGATCCTAATCACAATTTTAATACCGATACTGTTTTCATTCGAATACCGGTACCGCTTTCTGTTTCAAATTCAACCCATCCTTGTTTCCGTTCACGGCATCGCTTTCAACTTTGGTTCTTTATCCACTTACAAGTCCGATCCCAATCCCAATACCGGTCATAATCCTACTTTATACATTGCTGTTAGTAATAGCAAATACCCATATCCACTAAAATGTTTTATTTTTATAACAAGTGTCTTATATACTATAACATTTACATATACCAGGGTATAACATTTCTCCATGCAAAATTTTAATACGATCTCTCTAATTATTCGAGGACAATTGAAAGACAAACTTTTAAAAAACTTGATTTTGTGTTTATTGTATTAACAGCCGTATCCTGCCCGCTTTGATGTGAATAATTAAAATGTAATAATTATAGTTTACAATCCCAATCCCTCTCTGCGTTTCTATGCCACTCTCGCTTTCTATTCCAATCCCAATCCCTCTCCCCTTTTCAATGCCACTCTCGCTTTCTATTCCAGTCACAATCCCTCTTTCCTTTTCTATGCCACTCTTACCTTCTATTCCAATCCCAATCCCTCTCTCCCTTTCTATGCCACTCTGGCTTTCTATTCCAATTCCAATCCCTCTCCCCTTCCCCCTTCCATCCATTTCCATCCACCTTCCTCCATCCTTCCTTCATTCCAGTCTTTCCTTTCCTTCCATTCCATGCCCCTTCCATCCATCCACTTCCTTCCTTCCATTCCAATCCAAATCCTCCTTTCCTTTCCCTCCTTTTATTCCAATCCAATCCCTCTCCTTTCCACCCTCTCTTTCCTATTCCAGTCTGATCCCTCTTTCCTTTTCTATGCCACTCTTATTTCTATTCCATTCCCTTTCCTTCCCTTTCCACCACTTCCATCCACTCTTTCCTTCCTCCATCCATCTTCCACCTTCCTCTTCCTTTCTTTTTCCCTTTCCCTTTCCTTTTCCTTCTATTCCAATCCCAAATCGTCTCTCGCTTTCCATGCCACTCTTACCTTCTATTCCAATCCCAATCTCTCTCTCTTTCCATGTTACTCTCGCTTTCAATTCCAATCCCAATCCCTGCCTCCCTTACCATTCCACTCTTGCTTTCTATTCTAATGCCACTCCCGATGCTGTCTTTTGGGGGACAATATCGCTAATTTATTTTTTATTTTATCTCATATTCCGGGAGGAAATCTAGCTCTATGCAAAAATCGATTAACCTTTTCCCTTTTTATTAAATATTAACTCGGACAAACAAACGAAAAGACAATTTATCACTTTGACACATTGCCTATTATATTTATTTTTTATGGTGTCTTAAATTTTATGGAAATCGGTCAATCTATCATTTAGTTATCAGATAATACATTGAAACGGATCCTTAGATCTACAGAAAAAGACACTAAAATGTGATTCGAGTTCATAGAAACGTAGTGTAAGTCATTACTTTTGGATGAATTTGAGCCGTTGAAAATAATAATAAAAAAGTATCTTATGTTTTGAACGTCTACAATTCGACTCATGTGTTTTTTTATAAGTACATAATATTTAATCAATTATGCACCTTTCTACAAACATTTATTATCCTCTTTCTTAAAACAACTTTGTTAAAGAACCCATAGTCATTGAAGTAGCTGTTTCTGAGCAAAATAGCTAAGAATTTTGTAGATTATTTAATAGATAATTAAGAAAGTGTACAAAAAAAATCGCTATTTTTTTTTGGAAGACAAATTTCCGACAACACTGTGAAAAAGACATGTGCGTGATGCCACTGCCCCCACCTCCGACCCTAGTTCAACGTTGCGGCCATAGATGAATATGAATATATATAAGTTGCGGCCAGCATCCGTCTGCAGTCGATCCCGGGACTCAGACGCATACGGTGGGTGAACGCGTGCGTATACTGACAAAAAATACTTTCACAAGTTAGTATTAAAGACAAAATATATCTTAAAATTGATTTTTTGCTAAGACAGGTTTGTGGAGGAAGCTCTAAAAGAAACAATTTCCCTGAAAAAATCTCATAAATATTGTGTTTACAAATTACATTGCATTGTTATGCTAGACTCTTCGTTCTGTAGACAACACATGCTCAAGAATTCCTTTATGTTATCAAATGAACCAGACCTTGCAAATTATTATAAGATTAAAACTTTTTAGGTTTTATCTAATATTATTTTTTCTTTATTTTACTTTGACTTTTCGAAGCTCTTCTAAAAAGTACATTAATTTTTTATCATTATTCATTATCATTCGTTCCACCTAAAAATATTTATAAAGTCATAAGTATAGAAACAACCTCTTAACTTCTTAAATCAGAACGAAAGTACTTGTTTAATAAACAGCGAGAAACATAAGAATGTCTTATATTTGCGCAAGATTTTTTTGGATAGTAAACAAATTTAGTCTAAGTCAGCTATGGAAACATGATGCTAATGAGATGTCTTGGGACACTTGATAGAAGCTAAGCTTACTACACACAGAATACGAAACCGAATTGGAATAATTTTATTTCCATATAATATAAATAAATTTTCGGTGAAAGCATATATTATTTTTTATCATAAGAGGATAATATCATTATACGGACATTCTGAAACCGCATTCAATGGCTGGCCAATGAAAAAATGATCAGGATTAATTTGTAGATCATTGGAAGGATTCGCACGAAGACACAACGGCTGCGAATTTAACACCGCCCCAATTTTGCGAAAAACTATGGAGAACTCCTCAAAATTGAGCTTATGTCATCCCATTAACCGCAATAGACGTGTTTTAACAGATTTTACTGCCACTTCAAACAATTCGTCCCAATGTAGACACTAAAATGAATCGCATATTCACGTTATGCCCTATTTCGAAAGCTCGTGGCCAATAATGAATTGATTCGCCCGCGAGTACGCGTATACATCCCGCAAATGATTGTTCGCGCCTACGTAATTACTTCCTCAACCAGAATGAATTAGTGTGGTTAACCTGCATCAACGAATGCGCGGACCTCAGAAGCCCAAAAATTAAGCAAATCACTTATCATGTGTCGAAACGCATTAAAGCTTAATCGTTAACACGAAATGCATCAAAATAGTATAATGTGCACCATTATTATCCAATTATTATCCGAAATTCTCGCTGAAATGTCGCTAGTAAGGCATTAGCGCCCTAGTGTGAATTTTTTAGATGATGGTCTGATCATTTAAAAATTTTGCTTAGATAACAATAATAGATGTCTAGCCTCATAAGGCAGGTCCGGTTTCGTGGCCGCTCGCCTGCTCGAATTAGACTCTTTTCATTTACAAAACTAATCAAACCGATTTAAAGAATTCCCAATTGTTCTACCGATTTGCAAAAAAATTAGTTCTTCCACAAAATTAGTTGTTTGAACCCGCCTTCCTCCAGTATTCACCGTTATCAAATTACCATTATCAAAAATACACGTTCATTACACTCTTACTCAAAATAAAATAAAAATAGCTAATAAAAAAAGATTTAGTTATAGAAATATAAAAAAAATGTTATCTACACTATTGATCTCATTAATCCAATTAAATACGTATAGATTCCATAATGGATATAAATGGGATAAATTTACTGTTGGTACACATAAATATAGAAATCTAAATAGAAATCTGTTACGCTAACAACGAAAAACGGGAAACCGCATTTAAAAATCACTAACATTAGGTTCTTTTTAGGTGCTAATTTTGAAAATCAGATAGTGTAACTTACGATCCTGGTTCTGCTTACAATTTCCGATTTTGAGCACTCTGTTGGTATGATCCCGCACGTATAAGTATAAGCGCACCTGATTTTCATATACGGGATCGATAGCACTTAAAAAGCACCTAATATTGACATTTATTAAAAGCAATTTCCCGACTTTGCGTTGCTGGCGTAACAGCTGCATTACGAGAAATGAGAAAGAAAATTTCTGGGTCGTTGCTGAAAACCTATCAACCTCTCGCCCATGCCATTAGGTAATGCATCACTGAAACTGCAGCGAAGTGCAGAGAGGTGTACTTATTTTAAATGCAAGCTCATATGAGAACAGTCCAAAATAAGCTTGCTGATAATTTCACTATATTATTCACCGTAACCAAGGAAACCATAACGGATAATAATCTGTATTTACAATAGTAGGTAAAAACATTATTAGAGCTACAAGTTTAATAATGTGGTTAAAGCGATATTCTGAAGAAAACATAGGTTTGATTGTCAAAAGCTTTTTTCCACGGGTGAAACGAACGTCTTACGTTCTTCCTGATTGAAGAAAACAGTTACGAGTCACGATGAATTAACACAGTAACTTTACAGGCTTAAGCTAAACCATTCATTACACTATGCATGTGGTATTGAATTATCTCAATATGAGTTGAACGTTCTAGAATAAAGTCATTTGTGAAGTCGCATAGAGCATCTGAGGCATCCTTTGACGTCGGAATAGTCAAGGTAAATTTTAACTCATTAATAACGGACAAGGAAAATCGAAGTCAATTTCTCTTCTTCTGTGAGACAATTTTAAAATTATATTCCAAATTAAAGAACAGTAATAATAACACGTTTTTATTGAAGTAATCCAGTGAAGTAATTAATGATGTGATAAAATAATATTGCTTTGTTTTCTCCACAACAGTCTAAGAACATAAATTTACAAAGACCGTATAACAATTTGAATAATTGTAGGACACTGGAACCTAAGCTAAGTTAAATTTGTGTTATAGTTTTTCAGGCATCCACCTCTTCAGTATCTCAACAAAATGTGACACAACCACATTTTTACAAACTTATTCAAGTGCATATAACTCATAATTAAAACAGAGATGGGAGAGTAATTGAACATGTAAGAAATAAAAATTGAAAATATAAAAAAGTTAATAAGTAAAAGATAATGGTAAATAAGGGCTGTAGATACCATTTTATAGAGGAGAAATGAGAAATATAATTATGTGTCTGTCAGGCCTTAAGCACCACTTTACTCTTTTTTTCATAAACAAAGGCTTCGATTTTAAACTCGCCACGCTTGCTCTGCGTGGGTTAACGACTATTGCCTCCAACATGATACTAATTTAACATAAATTAAATACTCATTTGTCAATTTACCCGTTTTCAGAATCAAACTTGGTACTATCCGAGTCGAACTCAATGCTCTTAATTATTGAACTGCTACGACCTCTTAACCACCAGAAATCGATCTAATACACGAAAGATATATTATATTATATAGGCATATTTAGAATTCGAAACGGAATTTGTATTAAGAAAAGTTATGTTTTAGTGCTATTGTATACGATAATTAAATGAAAATAGTGAATTTCACAAAAGAGACGTGTGACCTTTATGCTTGTATACGTGGACGTTAATTATATTCCTAAATTTAAATATTGAAATATTGGACAACTCGTAAAAGCAAAAGTAAGATGAGGAAGGAGTGTAAGAGAGTTGAAATTCACGGCACGCACCCGCGACTAATCCAGTAAAGCAAAGAAATGTGTATTCTAATCGAGTAAAATAAATCTGAAAGGCGAGCTGAATAAACACGGAAGTCTAGCACCTCCGCTTTAATTTAATAATTTTAAAATTCTTGTATCCTTAAAAACTCTACCGTCGGAAGTTACAATATATTAAATTTATGGCAGCAAAGTACAAAATTTTGACAAGTTTTCAAAAGGAAATCTCTATGATATTAATAATTAATGTGATTTGCTAATTATAAACATACGATTAAAATCTTGAGTGATCACAGTAAATGATGTACTGTCCGTAAAATAAGGTTAAATATTAACAGAAAAAAGTTACAGGACAACGAGATTTTTATTGCGCATTGAGTAGATTACAATCAACGCAGAAATGAAAGGTAATGAATGAAGTTTATATCATTTAGTGACGTCTAGAAAAAAAGAAATATTTCGTTTTTTTAGCTGCAACATCTAAATGCGCCGGCTCGACTGATGGATAGTGCACTTGGGAAGTAACACTTTGCGTCGTTACTTTGTCTTGTACAGTGAGTGAGAATTCCGGTGGCTCACTCCCCTCCATCACTCCAATCCCCTTCCATCAACCACACTCCCTCCGGTACCCTACTCCTCCTGACAGAGGTCAAATATCCTATTTCTATGCGGGCAATACACTTTTAACTTCTCTGGGTTGCGATTATCCATAAACGGCAATGACCACCTACTCTCTACTGGCTCGAATATTCGGACATATATACATGACCATCTGGTTCCACATTAAACATGAAGGTTTATACTATGTGTAAATGTACGTATAAACGAATGCTCGTTTGTGTGTCAAAACATATATATATATATATATGTCTCGAATATTCGGACATATATACATAACCATCTGGTTCCACATTAAACATGAAGGTTTATACTATGTGTAAATGTACGTATAAACGAATGCTCGTTTGTGTGTCAAAACATATATATATATATATATATATATATACATATCTTATAGTTCTCCTTCTAACTTATTCGTTAAATTTGAAAGACGCAACAACATACAATCCGATATTAGCTTTAGTCTGAGTGCCGTTTGAACCACACTAGTTATGTTTGAAAACTTATCTCAAAGGAGACGTCCTATTGACGGTAGTTGAATAGCGGTTTAATTGATAAGGAGGCCACTACTGACCTGACCTTGTTTTGCAAATAAACTTAGTGCAAATGTTCTATCAATTATACAAGTTAAGAAAGTTTTCGTCACTGGGAGTATGGATGCCAGAAGTTGAATACTACTCAATGAGAGTAATGTGTCTGTGTTTGTATTAATCTCATCTGTTTGTCCGTCACTGATCGCCGGCTCAACCACCTGATTATAGGAAATAAAAAAGGAATTCTATAGGTTTTCTACACACTGAAAAATCATGAACTGTCTCGAGAAACACCAAAAACAATGCTGTTATAAGCCTTAATCATAGGAAATTTTTGATGTTTGTCTGGTGGGATGCACAAGAAGTGTTATTTTTAAAATTATTTCCTCAGAATCATACAATCAATACAACAGTAATTAGCGTAACAGTACATTGTCATATGATAGAACTAGTGAGTACCCGGGCTGCAGGCCTACTTAATTTGAGGTGGGGGAAAAGTTTTTTCTTATTTTGTAAGTAAAAAGTTGCAATAAAATATCTTTGGTTGTGTTGTTTGTATATGGTTAGCTTTGATACCATTAAATACGTGATATTTAAAAAAAAAACACAAGAAGTAAAAACGGTATCCCACCATTTGTCTATTGTTTTTCTGTCCACTAAAATGAGTGAATCTACACTGAAAAAAAATTGATCATTCTAACCAAAAGTTAGAATAACGTAACGAATTTGCATCGTTGATTTTGAGTGAACCAAATTTGGATTTTTTGGCTAACCTCGATTATTATTTCATCTCTTAGTTGTGTTAAGGAAATTAATTCGTTAAAATAAATGCATACAAATTTATTGACTATTTAACTAAATTGGTTGTTGTAGTCAGATAGCATACTTAATGTAGCCTTTCATTTTATGTACATTAAAGAACTTTGTTGTCATCTTACCTATCTTTATTATCTATTTCAACTATTTGAGTTTACTATAATAACAAATGTTATTAGGCTTGTGCCTAAGTCAATCACCTAAAAGAACTAATGTTTCGGGTTTTTTTTGAGAAATCCTTTTCAGACACGTACCTAAAAGTGTTGATTATTTTAACCTATTAAATTCGTTTGAATACTTCACAGCAAATTATACCTATCAAATATTCTAGAGCTTATCTATAGAGCTTATATCATAGGTTAAAGACCTTTATTTTATGAGCCAAAATGAAACTAAATTGAATTATAAAAAAAAAATAACTTGCTCATTAGTATGTGTAACCTTGAGATACTTCCAATTTGCTTCAAACGTAGCACAATCACCCGTATAGGGTATCAATATTATTCTCTTTCATCATAAGAGCAACTGCTAGTTATCTTGTGTTCTAAATAAAAATATTTACATTGTTGCTATGTCATTGTTTCTTAACAGAAAAAGACGTAGTATACCTACATGACGTATACTACGGATAACATCTAAAAAACATCAAGTCAAATTGTATTTTCGGTAAGCAAATTCTGTTATAATGATGCAACTTCCATAAATTTAGTATGAGCATATCATTATATTATAACGTTAGGCAAATTACATCTTATAAGTATATAAACAATTATAATTACAATAACCAGTTTTTCATCTCTTTTATAAAACTTATCCCTTTAATGGATGACCCTTAACAAATTTAACTGATTATATCACGAAATAATTCCTCTTATCAATTGAATCATATATGAATATTAATTGAACGTAAACAGCAAATAAACCAATAGAAATGGAACTATATATTGCCAAATACTGTCCTCATTGGTCGATTTTTTGCCGTATCGTAGCTGTGTAGAAGATATCACGCTATAATTTTGCAAGCAACGATGTTTGGTTTTTCTACAAAGTAAGTTCGCTAATTAAATGAAACAACTATTACCAAAACTTCCGCGTTGAATGAGTGAACTGCGATTAGTTAAATTATATGGGTTATTCGTTGACACAACAAATCACTCGGCTATAGCAACTAAATTTTATTTAACCACGTCAAATTCTAACTTGCTTAAAAATATTTTTTTCAGTATAAGGTACAAATTCGATACATTTTAAGTTTTTATTTCAATAAAGGAAAAAATGCGACACAACGCACAAAAAAAAAGTTGTGACATTTATGAAACTAATGGAGTATCTGTAAGAGTAGCACAAAACTGGTTCAATCGTTTTCAGCCCGGTAAGTCTCATGTCAAAAATAAACCTTCCTCTGTCCGACCTACTACGGATTAAGTCGATACCATTTTGGAAAAAATAGAGGCAGATCTGCATATTAGTTCTTACAATATAGCTAAAGAGCTGAGAATTGACCACAAAACTGTGTTGACCCATTTGAAAAACGCTGGACATTCAAAAAATCTCGATACTTGAGTCCTACACGAACCTATTGAAAGAAATCTAATGAATCGTGTACTCATTTGTGATAGTTTATTGAAACTTAATAAAACTCAACCGCTTATGAAAACATTGATCACTTATGATAAAAAATGGATTACTTACGAAAAGAATGTGCGAAAAATTACATCGCGAAAAGGCAAGCAAACTCCACAGACTATAACGAACCCAGATTATTATGTTTGGTTAAGTGAAATACCTCGATCATAATGGGAAAAGTGCTATAAAAATTGGTTTCAGCGTATGCATCATGAACATCGATCATAATGGCGAATATTTTGAAAAGTAATAAAACCATATTTAATAATGGATATTTGTTTCTTTTTGATATTCCGGACATATTAAAAAAAGCAATAGTTTAAAAGTAATTATAACGTGTGAAAATGAAACGCTTTGGCTATAGAATACAGTTTATTTCATCTACCCGTCGATTGTTTTTACATTTTGGAGTCATTTTAAAAATTGCGTATCAACATTACTGTAGATTTAAGTAGTGAAATTTTTCGTAGTATGATTTTCTACGATTTTAAGTGTAAGTTTACAGCTTAATAGAGCCTTGTTCGGCTTCTAACTGTTTTTGGTGATGAAGCACCATGTAAAATGATCATTCATAACTGTTTTGCAGAATTCAAGCGCGATCGTGTCAATCTCTGTGACGAATTTCGTGATGGTCGCCCGTCCACCGATGTGAACAACAAATACATCAATGTTGTGCGCCGTATGATCAAAACAGACAGGCATATTACCTATCATGAGATTCAGGCAGTCTTAGGCATAGATATGAGTTAAATACAAACAATCCTATACAAACATTTGGGTATAATAAAGCTGTGCTCGCGATGGATCAAACACAATTTGATTGCGGCTCAAACACGGGCCGCGTTATTTATATGCAATGCCATCTTTACCAAATTCAAGGAAGAGGCGTTAATTTTGGTGTAGGACATGGTTACAGGTGAAACATAGATTTGTTGCTATGATTTCAAAACAAAGTAGCAATCAACCGTATGGATCTATCGAAATGAGCTGAAACCAACCAAAGTGGCGTGCGAGCAGTGTCTCTAAGCGGATGAACGTTTCTTTTTTTTTATAAAACTAAACACGTGGCTACTTTTGCTTTGGATAACTGTCGTACCACGAGTAGTGATTGATACACCATTTGATTGCTGGAAGTTATTGACGAATTCCGTAAAATAAACGGTAAACGTCGAATCATCTTGTACTACGACAATGCTAGTTCTCACACGGCTAAACAGACAAATAAACCTTTGAAGGAGAAAAACGTAAAAATTAAGAGCAATCCTGCATGCAGTTCCGATCTGGCACCTTGTGACTTTTTCGTTGCAAAAATTAAAAACCATTTACGCGGTCAACGATTTTCATCACCAGAAGAGGCTGTCGAAGACTCTGAAAAATATATTTCTGATTACCAGGGAGGAATGCCATAAATGTTTTTGGCATAAAATTGGATTATTCGTATGAAAAAATGCGTTTATGTTAACGTAAAATATTTTAAGAAACAATAAATTTATTTTTGACCATAATTTTTTCTCATCCATTCCTGAAATTTTCAGTGCACCCTACGTATTATGAATAACAATTATTTAGAAAAAAATAGTTGAAGGAACAGATTAAGAAAATTTGAACGAGGAACTAAGGAGGAAGGAATAAAGGAAATGCTAAAAAAGGATGTGTATAAAGCGGAGTGAAAGTGGAACAAAAGATTCCTCCAGTTCAAAGTCAATGCCATCAACGACCCTGTAGGTTTCATATTTTCGTGAAGGCGCCGAATTTCCGACAGCGTTCGGAAAAGAAACGCCCATTTATATAAAAATAATCCAAGGACCGTCCAAGGAAGATTCGGTGGCCGCGTTGGCCAATCGTAGAAGTCAAATTTCTGCATCTAGAGTTCCGAACCAACTAACTATACTTTAAATTTCAAAAATTTTTGCTTTAAATACAAGAATGGTGATATTTTTGTAAAGTACGATCTATGATATATATGAAATACACTTATCTGTGTATATAATAAATGCAAATTTATATAGAATAAAGACTCATTGCAATCGATACTTGTTTTGCTTATATTGTGGTGTATGGGCTCGTTAAGTGTGAAAACATGCTCTTAATTTTAGAAAGCCATGCGTGTTAAATCTTAATGATACTCTGTTGTGGTTTGTAAATGAAATGGTATTACAAATTTCATCCGCATAGACGAAATACTGTACTGACTCTAATACCGAATGTATTGTAACTCTAATGTACGTAACTCTAATGCGTGTCTTGTTTGTGTAACGTAATACGTTCCGGAGATACGTCGCCGTCGGTGAGCGTGCACGGGAGAGGTAAACGTTGCGCTCAACATCTATGGTCACTGAGATGGAAAATTAAAGCGAATCGGAAATTTACTGAGACAGTTTAAATTTTTTTTTTCGTAGTTATGTGATATGGACTCTATGCAAGCAAAGAGGGGATTTCCAGCTCGTTCGAGCAACTTGCCGACCTGCATAGGCCGGATTATGGTACGAATAGCTGAATTTCATATGGAGATTGTATTCTGAACTACTTGCAGTTTCGGATGCTGAGAAAACAATAAGATAATATGGCGTGTGAGCAATGAGGGCTTAGCAACTGAATTGATAAAGCAGTCGCTAATATTTCACGGCCAGCCAATGACGCGATCATTGTATTTATAATGCAGTAGTATATACAAAGAAACAACCGAGTCAGCTGTTTTTTCCAGATGGTTTTTATAGACGAATATTATCCGGCGATGCTGCAAAAAAATTATTTAAATATAGTTAAAACAGATTAAACTTCAATTGAAGAAATGCGATGAGAGTTGTGATGTTTGTAGGGATATATTGTGGACTACTACGATATATCCTTACAGACAGTACCACTCTTACTAAAGAGACCACTGTCATTTCTGATATTATTTTCTACCTGATAGCTAGATTAGTGAGTTGTGTGGTAATTATCACGAAGTTTACATAAAAAAAAATTACATTTTAATTCTACAAGTGAGAGGGCGATATAATATAATAAAACTGGTGGTTATTACGATGACGAGTCAATTTTAATATAATTAAATATAATTGTTTCAAACTTATAAAAAAAACTTTAACTTTTTTTTAAGGTTAGTTTGAAGGACAGTCTTCGATTAGCTACATTATAAAGTTATAAGTACTGAATTTTTTCATTTGTTTGTGAAAGGGCAAAAGTGTATAAAACAGAGCTGAAGTGAAATATAAAATAACTCTCATGCTCCAAGCGAATGCTACTATCAGCGGCTTCACAATATTCTTGCACTGATTGTGTGGCAACGAGTCACGTGGCATGTTGTATGGTATACCGCAAGTAACTACATATTCATTATTACAAAGTCTGCCATCTACATTTGCAAAAATGCAAAAGCACTAAGGCGAAATATATTAAACGTCAGTTGGAAGTAATCAACTCATTCGATAACAGCTACAGATTTTCGCCTTATTTTCTTTCCTAAGTTTGTAATCGTATTCGGGATGGAAAAACTTGAGGATTAAAAACAGCCGTTACGTTTCCTCGATAACTTTTTTAAACACAGTCTAAAAGTCGTTTTTAGCGTTTTTCTTTAACATTAACACCTGGTAAAAAAGATATACTTTTAAGCGGCTAAGTGACTTATAAAGGTATTAGAATTTCATAGCATTACGTCAATAACACTCATTAGTTACTTATTAATTTAAGCTTTTGTAATTTCCATAAAACGGAAACTTAATTTTACCTATTATTAAAATACATCGAAATAACATGATAAATGAAATAAATGAAACTACATCGTAATTATAGAATGCTGCGAATACTTTATTTTAGAACTTTATCATTTACTAACCATGTTTTTTAGAACAGGAGACATGTTATTCTTTATTCTTAGTTCGCATGGTAGTTCAACAGATCATGGATAGCTGTGAATTTTTTAATATTCTTTACAACAACAATATTAGTATGATATTTATTTTAAAATTCGACAAATACAAACGAAATCAAAGTAATACTATCAATTTTGGGGTATTCGTTCCTTAAGTATTACAATATCCATATACTATATACTGATATAATATATATATATATTAAACCTGAAAGGTTTTGTTTTTTCATCAACTTTTGTGAGTGATACTATTAATGTAATACACCAAAGTTGACTGAATACCCACATACTTCAACGGGTTAACAAGAGGTCGCCCAGTTACGACACTTCCGGGAAAGTATTACATTACTTTTGTTTCCCCTTCACGTTGCTATCGCGTAACAACGATGACATTATTATGGAGCCGTATTATGTGAAGGTATATGTAGGCCGTGAGGTAAGAAACAAAGCTAGCCACGAGAAATACACTTGTTTCAAAGAACTTCACTTGATATTGAAAACTCTGTGTATGTATTTGAAATAAAATTATAGAAACGAGTATTTCTATTAGAAACGTCTCCAAAATAATATGGTACATTTTTCATTTGTAAATTCTTTAATGAACGCCCGGTCCCGTTTGCCTCACTGCTGAGGTGCTCCTTCTCGCGATCTTTTTGCAAATTCAGGAACTTGAAACTTAAAAGCTCTCCACACTGATCTAGTTTGGAGCGGAGGCTCGTGACGACCGTCATTACCACTGCGGTGACAACGTCTAGGAACAACGGCTAACGTGCTTTCTGAGGCACGGGCTAATGGTATAATTTGACTAAAGTTACAATTCTTCAATTCTTCCGTGGTCAGGATCGAAGCCAACACCACCAAGTTCGAAGGCGCTCGCCTTCCAATTTTTTATTCATTGCTCAATAAACAACCAGACTTGTGTTAATACATCGATATAATCCTTATTACCCTATTTTTAAGAAAAAGTTGTAAAAAAAACCATAGATACCATGGTTCAGGGAGCAAAATATGATTTGATAACAGAATGGAGTAGTTCTATTAAGTGGCTGCATTTAGTCAAATATATGGATGTACTCTTTTCTAAGGAACGTTAATAAAATTTGTTTACCATATTACTATTGTATTCCGTTTGTGATTTACGAGAGAAGTTTTGTCAATAGAAGAAGTTTTATTTCTGGCTTGGGAAATGCGTAGACGATAAGCATCATGCATTAAGAGCGTGCGCAGTGGGTGACATTCAACGGCTCTATGTAAAATATATCAGTTTTGTAAATACACATTTTTTCTTTTAAAACTTTCCTGTCACATTCAATATGTTTTTACAGTAACCAACAAACGAAATATAACGGAGCACGTCATCTTTAAATGACCGTTGAATTCATTTTTTTATGTTCTCGACTGATATAAACTTGTAGGTAATTAAGAAATATGCAATAGTTGTGATTCAATTATGAAACTACATTTAATTTATTTTTTGACTTATTGCTAAGTAAATTGATAAATTTTCATGAATTGGGGAGATACTGTTTTCTGTTGGATTTTCATCACATTTTGACGTTCTAAGGTATTAGAAATCTATTTTTCGTTTATCATTTTCTAGGTGATGTGTGAGCGCGCTCGCATAAAGCTCTCATAACTTTCATAATTCTCATAACCGATTAAGCGATTGGAACGCGATTTGTGACATTCAAAATTGGTCTACTCAACTTCGACTTCAAGTAAGTTTAAATTTAAGCTAATTCTGCTTGGCAATATTCAAGAAATCTCAAAAATGAAGTTTTAGATAAACGTTTTTTTCAAATAACTTTTAGACTATTCTACCGATCAAAAACAAAATCTAGTCAGTTGTTTCCTTGAGAAATTGCATCGATTTCCTAAATTGAATAAAACCGATAAAGTTCAAAATCTAACCAGTTCTCCTTAAAACACAACGTTGATCGTTACAAACTTTATCAAAATTAGTCGTTTCGTTCCAGGAATTTAATCAACAAGGCATTCTTAATATTTTTGAACGCTTTGAGCTTTAAAGTAAGAAAGAATTACCCGGCCATCTCTAAAACATCGAGAAATTGGCCTGCAGGGTCAACCATTTTCCAGATTTTTTCTATTACTGTCTATCTTACATTATACGTTTAAAACAGCTTTTTAAATTTCGGAAACGGCCTCATGATTTCGTTTATAATTTTTATTTGGGCAAAAGTTTACATTTCAAGTTTATTTACATAGATGTTTCTAATGTAGATATATAAACTTTTAAAAATTTTAATTAAAATTAAAAAATATAGGTAAATAAACTCTACACGCAGCTTTATTTAGCGCCATTTTATGAAATTTGAAAATATTTACACTGTTGCTGTGTCATTGTTTATTAACTAGCAAATGATGCAATATACCTACATGACGTATACTACGGATAACATAACGTGAATAAAATACATCTGTATATTTTGCATATTGTTCTAAACTAATATAATAAAAATATTTAATTTTTCGTATAATTGTCTGTAATGGAGAAACTCAAAAACTATTTGATCGATTTTAAAAATTCCTTCATCTATATAAAGCTACAATGTCAGAGAGTAGCATGGGCTGTATTTTATATACAAACAAAAATATAGATCCGTCCGAAAATCGCAATAATTTATTTTTATATCGCAGTATTTATATCCAAAGTAACCATTAAAAATTTACCTATAAAGTTATTATTAGGCAAGCGCTACGAAAACTATTGATCATACATAAAACAATGTAATTAAACATGTGAAAACGTACTAAATTTTCATAACACTCACCATTACTCTATGTTTATCATAATTATCTCACAATAATCGCTTTTTGTTCAAATTAGACAATCAAAACAAGGGAGAATCTATAGATAATGGCATATTAATCCCAAGCCGACTAAAGGGTTTCATAATCAAGATTGATCGAGATGATTGGGGTCTTTTCTTATTCCACTTCAAATCCCACGAAATAGATTAAAGCAGCCGAGCAAAGCTCGGTTAGTCACATGCTTTTCATTATGTACTTTAAATAAAACGCCCATTGATATAACGTTCTAAAAATTAGTTTCAATTACACAATTTCGCCTATATGAATATTTCTTTTTGCGATAGGTACTATTTAGAGAGAGAATCACTATGCAAATAATGAAGTAATTAATTTATATTAAAGTTGTCTTCTTTCTACGACTTTCCGTAATATTTCGCTGAATTATACTTGTCATTAATCAAATTTACTAGCTCAGTGGGGATAAGAAATTAATTATATATCTATATAATTAATTTCTTATATAGATATATAATTAATTTCTTATCCCCACTGAGCTGATGCTCACTTTTCATTTATTCAACAACAATAGAAATTCAACAAGTGTGGCGCACGAACCGATTTTATATTCAATAACAATATGAAATAAGTTTATGTATTCTGATCAACCATCTCAATTACAACTTTGACATTGGCGATTAATGTCTCCTTCGGCAATACGTGCCGGATTTATACCCGATAGAGGGATAGAGGTGATGCACAGGATACCCTATACAAAGTACTTGGATTACAAAATATTATTACGGTAAGTATTTGAGATACCAGAAACAACATACTTTGCGAAACGGTATCTGAAACATTGAATACAAAATATGTATCATATCTTCTAAATGCATTTTGAGAGAAAACACAGTTTTATTGAGTTTTGGTGTATTACATGAATTGCCAATAGATGGCGTCGATCGCGCAAATGTGACAAAATATTAATATTTTTAAGGTTTTAATTGAGATTTAAGTAAAGTCAGTTCTTCAAACGTTTTATCACTCATTTTTCTTCAACGAGTTCTCATTATCATAACAAAGAAGAATCGCTCCTCAAGAGTAGAACTTGACAAACAGGTGTCATATTTAGATTTTTTTTTATTGTAAATAAACATTTAAGCTCTTTACATCGGTATCTTTATTATTTAAGTATTTCAGCGTTATTAAGTCAGCGGTATTGCCAGTAAATCCTATGTTTTCGTTACTTCTAATAGAGGAATCAGAGTACTCTAAGAATACTAATTAGATTAGTTTTTTAATTTTTCTTAATATCACCATTATTGACTAAAGCCCCCAATTTTTGTTTTTTTTCGGCTTTATGTATGAGGTGGCATAGGAGTAAATATAAACAATTCGTAAGTAATTTTGATTTAAAGTGTTTTGGGAAACATAGTATTTATAGAATACTAAGATACGAATATAATGGTATCAAAATACAAGATACAAAATAAATTAAAAAAAAAAGGATTTTATATATAAAATGAAAATACGTATTTTGTATCTTGTATCTGTATTTTAGATACTTGTATCTTAAATAAGTCACATCTCTGCCCGATAGACTTATCTTGTGGAAACCAAAGAGATTTGAATAACGTGGTAGCCAATATTGACAACATTTCTATACAAAAAATTTGATTTCTCGCGTCGCAAATCTTATGCTTAAACATATAACATTAGATTGGGCCATTTATTACCTACGGATAATAGGTTTTTTATCATCGTTTTGTCCGCATTGTTCGCTTTAGTAGAATATTCAAATTTGAATGTCTATGACGGTAACGGAATTTTTTTTCCACGTACGGCAAAATTTTGAAATGATCTATCACCACCGGTGCTAGCAATCGACTACGTTAAGGGGCCTTCAAGAAAAAAACCTAAACGGCCGGCAAGGCAGTATTAACTCCTTGGATGTTAAAAGTATCTATGTGCAGCGGTGATCGTTCTAATGGGTCACAAAGAACTTTGGTCAAAAAATTTCTGCAAGAATATTCTTTTAAATCTTACTGTTTTATTTAAATATTTACGTGTCAAAATTGACCAAGAAACGTAATAGTTACTCATGTAGCTTAATAAATATAGCTAATGAATGCGCATTATCATCGTTCCTTGGATGTGAAATTCAACGTCCTATGTCACATGCATAATGAAATAGCGTACATATACACAAACACAGTCACACAAACACGTGCGCGTAGGCGCACAGACACATACACGCACGTACATACACTAAAAAATATGTACATGCTTGCGCATGCATACAAGCCCATACACTACAGCAAAACTTTTTCTCATTTTGCGTGTAGATCATTATTAAAAAAAAATTAGGTGATATAAAAAAAATATTTCCGAACAATATTTTTTAATCGAATTGGGCGCCTATCGGACGAGACGGAAACGCTCATTCATCAGTGTTATTACGTAGCATAGAAAGTTTATGCAAATAGTTTACACAATTATAACGGATTGCTTCCTCAGACTAATTTATGTGTGTAATCGCATATTTTAATTTTTTTAATATCTCACGTGTTACCTAGAACGTTTTAGAAAAAAAAACACTTGCTACAGCAGATGTCTCGTATTCCATACATTAGATATCAGAGCGCACATTAATTTAATGTCGTTAGCGAAATATTTCTAAGTCAAGTAGACTTCGCAATTGACTACAATAGTCGAGGTAATTAATGACTAAATAAATAAGTAACAATTTTTTTCAACATAATTCCTTTTCGTTTCAACTAGGCATCTAATGAATAGTACAATTTTGAGATAATTATTTACATAACATTGTTAATATCTCAGAACAAAATTTAATAATATGATGACATAAATATTGTATTGTGTGAGGTTGACACCTTCGAATTAACATTCGCGAAAATCCATAATAGACGATTGCCTGCAACGTGCGTTAACTTGCAGCATGCAACCCACCGCTGACCCTCGAATCTGCTTCTCCACTACGAATCTCTATCCAAAGAACTGAATATTGATTCGAGAGGATTGACAGATATCGAACACCTAAGCAAGTGTTATTTATTTTTATAATTATCTTAGTCCGCTAATCGTTATAATGATAATTTCAACGTACGTTTCATGCCAACCGGGCACATCCTCAGGAAATTGCCGGCAGTCACATCCACCAGGGTGTAAGGAGTGTTAAAAATAACCGACATAACCTCGTTAAGTAAACCGCTGTCATGCAATGGTCAAAAGGCGACGAAAGCATCCTTACCAGCAGCCACAGACCACCACTAACAGACATGCCTGTCAATTGTCACAGACTTATCAACACCAACCATTACCCAAATAGCTACAGGCAAGCGTCAAATAACGGCGATTTATAACTGTTAATTTTGTTTTTGAGAATATTATTATCTTTATTTTTTAAAATGTCGAAAGTTTCCAAAACATTTAAACGTAATCCCTTCTTACACACGTGCAAAACATCGAAATTGTGATCGTTATTGAGCTTATGACCTAGTTTCGTCATGTCTGTTATTCTATAATCGGAGTTATTTAATATTCCATATGTTAAAAATTGTTATACGGTCCGTCGTGTTTTCATTGTGATAAGATTGTACCCGGTAATATCTTACATGAAACACCATAGAAGTTTGTAATTGAAGTTATACACGGAAAAAAAAAATTAACGTTAACTCTCCGTGTATAATTTCGAAGGATTCATTTCGTGCATCCGTTGCGCGTGTGCATTGCGCGGGGAGGTGATGTATGGGTCTTTAAAAACGCATTAAAGCTTTTCAAATGACTTGTCCTTTCAGTTGTGTATTTTGCGGCCTATTCGCTTTTGAAGTCGTTAATTAAAAACATCGTTTAACTTTTCAACCACGCACTTTGTTTTCAAAATAAAATGAGAGAGATTGATAAATACTTTCGATGAATAGCATTTTCAACAAAATCTGTTCACGTGTTTTTGTTTTCAATTCAAAATTTTCGGTTTTCAATAGTTATAATCCAATCACTTGTGCAAATATGTGAACAAAAATCTAAGCTTTAGATTAAAAGATACCTGTGATTCAAAAATATCTTTGCCTGATATATTAGATTAAATTTTTCACATATTCAAACGATGTGACTTTATTAGGTACAGATCCCCGGTTACAAGAGTCAGAGTACCACCTTAGCTCATCTCTTCTCTATTGTAAATTGTAATGTAAACTTGACATTAAATGTTTAGTCGTTTTCCGTATCGCAGTTATTGTCTTTGAAATGGAAAATGTTGCTGCGTTGAAAAATCTATGCTTCAAACGCGTTGATTCTTTTTAAATACATTAAAAATTTTCGTAACAAAACCAAAAACAATTGATTATAAAATTTCAATAACGTTGTCAAAAATATCAAAATCCAAAACATTAAAAAATATATCTTATGTAGGTCGTTTACATATTAAATTCTATATAATTACATTATATTAATGTAATACTTAACATCATGTTTATGTACGATAATATTTACATATTTTATTATTTCTCTTGCTAGTGTAATTCGTAAAAATCTGAAGCATCAGAAAAAAACAACTAAACTGTAGTGTAAGTTTCTCCTCGCATATCATTTGTTGCATAATGTCTCATACATAAAACATGGTACTCACGTACGCAAACTATCTCTAGAATAAATAGCGCAAAGAGTTAAACTAAAAAAAAAATATACATAACCGGTAAAACGAAACGAACGGATGTTAGCAATCCCAACAGGCGTCGCTGAGATGCCGTGCGTCGACGCAACATAGGAAAAGGCCGGTAAAGATAGCGCGGGCGTACGAAAATATTCGTTCAAAACACACAACGGCCGAAGATAACAGACTGTTTATATTATTCCTATAAAATATCTGGCCGGGCGGGTTTTGGATTTTCGGAAACATAAGCAGGTGCGCGATGAAGTTGTATCCAGTGAGATCGACTTGTTGGTATACACGTTTGAATGTAAATATAACGCGCTAGAAAAGTAAATAACGGACAGTGAAGCATGTGGGGCGCGAACGGGATGAGGTTCGGTAAGCTGTAAAAGTTTATTTAACTTGATCCCATTTATTAATAATAACGACAATAGCCCTTAATCGAACAGTTGATGACATAAAATAACAGGAATAGCACACATTGGTGATTATATTTTACATTATTTAATTATGTTACAATATTATTGGAGAGTTTATTAGTTATTTTCCTCCTAAAACATCCTCTGTATGTATTTTATAGGCAAAGGCCTACCCAACTTTTCCAATTTCCGTCTCTCTCTCTATTGTCGTCCAGCCTCTACCTGCTGTAGTCTTTATTTCATCAGCTCATTTTCTAAGTGGCCTGCCTCGTTTTCTATTCTTATTTCCAGTAAACCGGAACATAATTATTTTTGATCATTTTTCTCTTCCTCTGCTTGTATGACCTGCCCATTTCCATTCAAGTATTTTAATCGTTGCGGTAATGTCATTTGTTTTTTGTATGTTTAGTTATAAATGTGTTCTTAGTTCTATTAGATATTACCTCCCATAGTATTTTGGCAAGTTACAAGTTTATTATTGTGGGATGTATCAGAGGCGCAGTACCCACTATACAAGTGTCAAACAGTATCCTTTTACTGATCATACTTACTTTTATATTTTTCATAACTCTTGTTTACTCCAGTATTGTGCCCATGCATTGCCAATACGGCTGTCTATTTCTTTTGAAGTTTGAAGTCTAGTCTGAGATTTTTTGGCCAAGATATACGTATTTGTATACGTATTCAATTATGTAATGTATTTAATAATCTATTGACATAGATTTTGTCATCACTTTGTTTTTTTTTTATAAAATCACGCTGAGGAGTACTTTGTGACTTTCTCTTACTTGCTTTCTCTTGTCTCTTTTCTGTTGTCTGCTACCTCTTGTCAATTTTTGTAAAAAAAATTATGTTAACCAACCTAGGTCGGTTAGCATAATTTTTAGTTTTTCCTTCGATAGAAAGATTATAAACTGCGAATAATAAGTGCGACAAGCTCTCGCCATTAATTGATAGTTCATATTTATTCCAGTCTAATTGACGGAATACTTCCTGTAGGACTGCCATGAAAATTTGTGATACAACGTCACTATGACGTACACCTCTTTTAGTTTTTATTTCTTTGCCTTTTTTCTCCAATTTGATATTAGCCTTACTGTTTACAATAGACATTTTAAGAATTTTTATATACTTATTTTCAATTCATTGGCTCATTAAACGCTTTCCAGATCTTTTCATGTTTTAATGAGTCAAAAGATTTACTTTAATCTACTAAACAGCAATAAAAAGTTACATTAAATTCAATGCCTTTTTTAATTAATTGTTTCACGACGTGAATGTGATATATATGTGATCTAAGGTCCAATAGCCTTTACTAAAAACCGCTGGCTTTCTTTGTTGATTCTCGTTTTTTTTCCTGTTTAAAATAATGCTAGTGAATATTATATAACACACACATATATATGTATATATTTAACAATAGACTGATAGGTCGATAGTTCGTAATGTTCTTTTTATTTCCTTTCTAATGTAATATTATTATAGTCAATTTTATCCAATAATCAAGTATTTTCTCGCTCTGCAAATACTTTATATATAGAAGATGTGTAAGTGATGGCGTAAGAAGATCTATATTTTTAATGAGGAACTCGTTCTTGATGCCGTCTGGTCCAATGACACGATTTATTAAGTGAATGAAAATTAATGAGAATTGCATAAATTATATACCTTATATATAACTTTTGGCACCTGCTTTTCCGCGTGCACTACAGAATTATTGTTTAAGTTTTTTTTAATATAAATAAAATAGAATTTTATTTGGGTGAGTTAATTATGAGCTAAATAATAATGAAAAGAATATTTTAAAATTAAACATACTTTTAGACATTTTTGTTTTTGTAAGTATTCTTTTGTTTCCTAACTCGGAAAAATGTTTTTTCTGTATATGAAGGCCTCTTGGTATACATATATTCTCATTTATCTAATGGGCGCAAATCGGTTCCTCGCCGTCGACAGCTGGTTGTTATTTCAAAGAAAAAAATGCTTAAACATGTGCTATCACGGACTTTTTTGTAGAGCTTTTTAATTAGCACGTTAATTTTGATATATGTCTTATGGTTTACTCAGGGCAAGCCATTTAAACTCCCCAAAAGCGTCTTTTTTCCAATTTGATTCACCATTATCGTCACTGCTTATTGGATACTTTACTTTATGGAACAAAATATATCCTTAGCCAGATGACACAGTTATGAATTAATAAAAAAAAGCCATATAAATTAGGTAGTTATTCTGGGCTGACAGGGACATAAACGGACAAACCGAAAGAAAGACCTTGAATTGTACAATGTCTATCGATGTAATTTTTTTAATTTATATCAATAGTATTTTATACTTTTCATTTGTTCTCCATATATTGAAAGTTGTGGGAGATTACATTTCATGAAGGCGACAATGTAATTCTTTTTATTTTGCCAGTCAATATTAAACATTAGTAAGTCGTTAAAAATAAATGTACGTAAACTTGTCGACAAATATCATTAATATATTATTGAATATATCAATGGTATTTGCACACAAATAATAAATTCTATTCATTCAAAAAGTTATATTCACGTTTTTGTTCTATTTCTTATTTTTTCATTACGTTTAGCTAAAAAAACATTTTTTTTTTTTTGTCAACCGATTGAAATTAAACAAGCATTACATGTCACGAAAAGCTTAATACAATACATCAGTGAAAACCGCTTTTAAATCAGTAAGCATTAGCATGCCCAAGCGCACAGATAGACGAACACAAAAATTCTAAAATTCATTTTATCGGCCTCGATGACATAAGTACGATGTATACAATTTTTTTGTAGAAAAAATGTCTATTGTACAGACACGCTTCGTTTACAATTTTTTATGTGTAAATTATTTGCTTTATAGAAAATTAGCGATCAACTGCCTGCTTCCCTAGACGTTATTGGTTAGGAAAGATAATAAAAAGAATATGAAAAGTGTATGGAATTTAAAAAAAACGATCAAGTTCGTGTCAAGTCACGCGCAGTGTAGGGTTCCGTAGTTGCCCGTCACATTATGCTCGCTGAGAAGAGGACTTTTAGTTTGATACTATGAATGTATTGAGTTTATGGTTTAACAGCTATTATCATCTAGAAACGAGTTTATTTTTCCATAATTCTACATGGCTCATAAGCTAATATTTACACAACCAAGAATGTCACCAAGTAAATTACAATGGAATTTAAACTAAATTTAGTTTTTCACTTTTCCAAGAACATAATTTTATAAGTTGGTCGATTATTACTTGTTTTGGCAACTTGTTAAGTCTACTCAGCTGTGACAGTTTTTCTTTTAACTTTAGCAATTTAAAGCTTAATATTCTTTAAGCTAATCCCTAAATCAAAAAATAGTTTCCATGAATCCGCAATGTTTTTTATTTAGCTTTCGAACTTTAGAATAAACGAAAAATAATTATCTAAGTGATATTCAATGGACTTATACGAAATTTTGCCTTTTACTTCTCCATTTTATTTGTTTGTTGACTATCTATTACTCTTTAACTTCTAAAGCCTGCTTAGCTGTGATAGTTTTCCTTTTAACTACGTTATATATATGCTACTGTTTTTCACATGTACAAAAATAACCATTTTCCTGATAGATATGACTTGCCTCTTACAATAATTATCAGTTTAAAACTTAATATTTCACAAATTTATCCTTAAATCGTGAAATGGTTTTCACGAACCTGTAATATTTTTGAATGAGCTATCCAACGATATCCCACACCGTGTCACAAGCGAGAAAAGCAATTGATCTCCATTTCACGCGTAGAAGGAAACGTCCGAAAAAATATTATTGCTTAAAAAAGAACGAGCAAGAAACTTAAGGGTAGCCCTTTTTTAATTTCATCGCGCATAACCAAAACGAATACAAAACCATTAATGAACGAAATAAGCCGGTAAGAAGTCGTGTCGCTTATGCCCATGGATATTTCTCTTCGAAATATACGGAAACTGTGAAATACCCTTTTCTAATTGGTGATTGTATAATTATAATCTTAAACTATCAGCGAAACCCGGCATTGCTCGGGTTAAAATACATCGCATGTTTAATGGTATAAAAAATATTTAAGGATCCATTTTATAATGTAGATATTAAAGATTTTTATCTTAGATATTGGGAGACTTATTTGACCACTAAGCATACGGTGTGTGGCGTATCCGGACTCCGTATGTCGCGACGCTGTGAAGAAGAATAAAGTTTGACGGGAAGAAATGTCATGACACCGACGTTTACGTGAACTATGTTTTTGTGTTTTCGTATTTAATTATTTTTTCTTTATCAAGACGACATTATAATTATTTTAGTTAAACAATATGTTGTGTACGTGTTTATCAATTTATGTAGTATGTACAGTGCCACACCGAGGTTGACACAAACTGTTTAACGTGTTAACGTTTACCATCCTTGCCTAAACGGTGTATATAGCGTATATCAAATTAATTATCTAATTAACGAATTGAAAGAATTATAAGTTAAAATAAGAAACATCTTAGTAAATAGAAAATTTATTTTTTACTTATACAATTATTTACATATTAGATTATACATATTACATATTATATTATACATTTATGGCAGCATTTTTTCGCCTTGGCATTGTGTATATATAATGTAATAAAATTACACAAAATTAGTCTTTTGATTGTTATTATGATGACACTGACGAAGTCACTGAATTTCGGTTCACATACCATATTACACCGAAATTTCTAGAACCAGAACACTCAAGAATATTCAGATAACTTGTTCTTTTTCACTTGTCGTAATCACTTGAATTTGTTTAATTCCAATTATTTTACAATTTAATTACAATTTTCATTAATCTTTTCGCAACTGCAAATACGATCAAAATGTAGAAAATTTTCTGAATTTCGGTTTATATAACATCATACATCGAAATTTCTATCACCAGAACATTCAAGATTATTCCCAACAATGACAGCTTATCTTAGATCTTTAAAGAATTATTTAAATTATTTTTCAATGTTCTCGATCATTCTGGAAAGTTAAAAAACATTTTAGAACTTTCAAGATTATTTCCGATAGTGACAGACCACCCTGGATCTTTATAAACATTTTTGATGATAGTAAATCGTTCTAGAACATTACGGCAAAATCTAGAAAATTTTAGAAGTCCTTATGAGAATGAATTCATTTTGTAATTTTTTTAGAACTTTCTAAAACATTCCAGATTGGTTTTAACAGTTGCACACATTTTAGAACTTTCTAGAGTATTTCAGAAATTTTTAGAAACTTCCAGATTGATTGTAACAGTTGAAGACATTTTGAAACTTTCTAGATCATTCCAGAAATCTTTAAAACATTTCAGAACATTCCAGATCGATTGTAACAGTTGCACACATTTTGGAACTTTCTAGATCATTCCAGAAATTTTTAGAACTTTCTAGAACATTCTGTATTGATTTTAACAGATGCAGATATTTTTCAACACTCTAGATCATTCCAGAAACTTTTAGAACCTTCTAGAAGATTTCGAATCGATTTTATCATTTGCACACATTTTGGAGTTTTCAAGATCATTTCCAGAAGTTCTCATAAGTTAGAAAAGGACAGATATATATTTTTTTACATTTTCGCCACCCGTAACCACCCACTTCCACCCACCGCAACCAAACTCCCTCACTCTCACTCGAGACCAAAGGGTGTTTACCACCCCAACGGAAAGTTAATTGTTATTGGTGGTGATAGAGGAAACCTTGTCTTTACAAACGAAGCATTTTATATATGTATTTAGATTTAGATTAGATTTATATAAGGGTAAATATAATATATCCACAAGAACCCTATTGAACGTGAGCACACAGAGTGCCCTAAATGACTTTGTGATTTTGCATAGTCGACTACCACGTTAATACAGCTTATTTTTAATTCTGATACTGAGTTTATGTCGATTATTACTTCTTTTAAATAATTATTTATTCCTTTAACTTATAATAAATTTTTATATGCGGATGCGAGGACTTAGATTACGATTTGTTTCAATATTTTTAAGATGTATACGAGTTCCGAACTTGTGAATCGTGCGAAGGGTTTGCTTCTGCAGCACGTAAATTCTATGAATATTTTGCAGCATGTCCCCAGAGCAAGATGTCATACAACATCAGCCATGGAAGTGTCAAAATAAAGTAATATTGCTAATAAAATAATATAGTAAGAAAAAAAGTTTCGCTTTCTGATAAATTTCTTATTTTTTTGACTGCATAGGTGGCAGAGCTAAGCCTTTTCGCCAACTTAATGATATGAGGATCCCATTGAAACTCGTTATGTAAAGTTATTCCTAGTAACACGGTAGCATTAACAAACTCCACAAACTCCAATCATTCGTTAGGTACTGAAATAGTTTTGGATTGGTACTTATATTTGAAAGTGAGATTTTATACATTCTGTTTTTATTTCATTCTGAAATAGGTTATTTGCAAGAAACCATTTCTGTATCTTATATTTAGAATTGTTCACATCATGTTAAGTGAGCAGCAGTCTTTTAACTTTGAATTAGAAAGAAATGTCATATATAAACTTATTGTCTCATGAACATCAAGACTAGTTAAGTCGTTTATATAGACTAAAAAGGGAAAGGAACCAAGAATTGATCCCTATGGTGTATTCATGTAGACTACAGATCTAGATGATCTCATGCCATTGACATCAAGCATCTGAACTCTGTTAGTCATCAAATCAAATCAAATCGATCGACGAAAAAGTCGAATACTCGGCCTGTTATTTCATAGTGACATAATTTTCCAATCAGAGTTTCAGAATAAACGCAATCAAATGCTGCAAATGAAAGATCGCAAAATACACGAATTGTATCTCATGGATCCTCCCTAGCTCCCAAAAATATATTGTACAAAAGCTCAACGCAAGCATCGATTTTTGAGCGATCCTGAGTTAAACCAAACCGTTTCTTAGACATTAAATAATAGTATAAAAATTGACTAACAACCGATTAAGAACTATTTTTTCGAAAATTTGCTGAGTGACGGTAGTATAGACATAAGCCTAAAGTTGTTGTTGGGGTTTGATGTACTACCGCCTTTAAATAATGAAATTGCTTTACTTTCTTTAATCAAATCTGGAAACACGTCTTCATCTAATTAAAGATAAACGCCAAATGCGGGGCAATGCAATCTATAATGAAGTTTACAATTATAACAGAAAGATTATGAAAGTCCTCTACATGCCTAAAGATTTAAATGTTTTGATAACCTCTTCAGAACTCACATATATAAATTCCAAATTAATATTACAGACCGGGAGTATTTTCCTTCAGTAATGATTCGGCAAGAGCGGGAGATGAGTTAAGATACTTGGTAGTCGAGATAGGAACGTTAGTAAAGAACATTTCGAAGGTCTTAGCAACCTGTATGTCCTCATTCAAGCTTTTACCACCTAACTTAAGCTTAAAGTCGACCCTTAATAATAATAATCAACAAAGTTTCACCGTAATCTGATCAATGATTTAAGCACGCATAGGAGATAAACATACAAAAAATCATTTTTATATATTGGAATTCCTTAAATTTTTTTGTATCTTTCGATAATAATCTAAATTCCCATTTTGCTTGTCATTTCCAACGAAAAAAAAAAATGTATCTACATCGTTCGAATCGTGGGTTACGGTCATGAATTCATATAAAAATCGCTTAGGAAAAACGCTTTCAATTTTCTCGTATTTTCAAATTTTCTGGATAACTCTCTCAATTTCTCTTTACCTTCTAACCTTATTCGGATTATTACGGTCATTAAAAAAAGAAATTCGTCAAATCAGTTCAGTCGTCTTCAATTGATACTCTTACCGACAAACAATTCTTCATTTTCATTCATATAGATAAAAATCCACATCGAATACGTATCATGAAAATTTTTATAATGCTTTTTATAATACTTTTTAACTTTTCCCAATCGGGAAATTTAATTGAAAATTAAATTGAGAGATTCACCTCTCGGGAGAAAGAGCTTTAAAGTTCCGGAGTCCCAAAACATAGTTTATTGAATCAGCAAAGATTTTCAAAGGAAGGAAAGAATTTTAATGACATCCTACTCGAAGCATTAGGAGTGTTTTGTATTTTACTTTTCGTATTTGCAGAGGGGCACGCGGGAAAGGAGAATTTTCCGGGAAGAGCCTGATTTCTGTTTACGAATAATCAATTCGTGTCCGTATATTGAATTCCGTTACAACGGCCACATACAGCAACGGAATAATGGAATGGCGATGATGTATGTACTATCGGGCGGCGGGAGTTGTGTAATAGTTTTATGACTACATAAAGTTCCCGGCTTTTAAATAAACAAATCTAAAAGCGTAGGATGTTACGGTGTGTTTGAAATTTAGAACAATACGTTTCTAAAGATGCATTGGTTTTAGAATTTGCTTACATGGCATAAAAAAGTTCCAAATTTTATATGATGAATGTGATAGAAATTTATAGGTAAAAAACTAAATCAAACTGAGTATTATATACGTATTTTTAGCTTTTACGTGCATAGTTTAAAAATATAGTTAATAAGGATGATTATAGAATAAGTAGACTCAAACAAATACATTTTTATAAATAATATAGTAGATCAATACTAAATTTTTCCAGTGGCGAAACTAATCTTTTTTTTTTAGTTCCGTGTTCAAAAAGAAAAGACGAAACATTTATAATATCACCTGTTATTTGCTGGTCTGTCTATGCGTTTATCTATGTGTCACATTTATGAAAGCCTTTTTTTTCAGGACCGGATAAAGTATGAAAAACTGCGATCCACCCTCATTGGAGATGTAAAAACTTCAAATTTCTCAGTCAATGCAATCAAATAACTATCATTTTGTTACATACGCTGTTATTCGAAGTCTTCTATTATTGGAAATAGAAGGGTCATTCTCTCTTTTATTCTTTATTTTATTTATTTTTGTCAACAAACAACGAACGCAGTAAGCACTAATACTTGTAACTAATAGACATTAAAAATATAACACGAGTATGAAGAAATCTTGTTTGTTGGCTGTGTATAAATGACAAAAAAAACAGTATAGTGATACATAAAAAATGAAAACAGACAGCGAATGTCAGATAAATTGAATAGAATATTATAAATTGTTAGAAAAATTATTGATTTTTTTTTAAGATTTCTTAAGTCTGCCAATGCGCACAGTCGTTACATCGTTAGAGGTAACGTCATTAACTTAGATGTTAACAATATGATATAGCGATGAACGTTTTCCGGAATCAGTAAGACATGAAGTAGTTGCAAATAGCCGGTGTTCTCTACGACCACTTGTTCGCTAAGGGACTCTTTAACACGATTGTTGAGTAAAATACGATCATATTTATTACGACACAAATCATAAAATATCATTGCATTAAGTTGTAGTCGCCTGTATTTTAGTTTTAATTGGTTATATTTATCTAACTATTTATCTACCTATTAGAATAGAATCTTAAAAATTAACAAAACGCTAATTCTCACCGCACAAGAAAACGTAGAAATTATTTATCATATCACATAAAAAAAAAGTTTTGATTACAAAGTGGTATATGCAATGGGAGTGTCAACTGCAATATAAATCGATTTATAGGGAAAAATTTTTTGATTTCCTACGATGAATATTGAGTTTTTAAATACGTGGAAATTTTGAAAAAAAAAAACAAATTAATATAAAGTATAATTGGAAAATCCAAAAATGCTCATCTCGTAAGGTTCGTTTAACTGAATATGAATCAGTAAGCCAATAAACCAGTTTTTACTGAAAAATAAACAGTAGTGACATCTGAAAACGCCAGGCAGTATTACAATAACCAATTTGACTAGATTGGTGGCGCCGCCAGTCGCACTTCAGATAAAATACACGCGTCTATTAATGAATTTTAGTGATTATAATTTTAATTAACAAATTATATCTAATGGTATTCAATACTATGCTGCTCGTAGTAATCCTATAGCTAGTATAAAATGATTCCGACACGTGAAAAAAGGATCTACGAACAGACGTCCCGACGTCCATGGATTATTTTTTAATCAGTTTTTTTTTATTTATATCAAACGAAATAGGTTTTATAGAAAGTATAAATATGATATTAATAGTATTTTTCTTAATATATGTGTTTTAATATTGTAAATGCAATATGAATATAAAAAAGACAATTTAAGTCCATAAAATACCTTGACCTTGACAAGACGAAAGTAGAGCACAATTTTTAGTTATGAGATATGTAATTATTTGAAAAAAGGAAATATTAAAAGCCTAGGTAGCCCTAGAAAATCCTATGCAGAACAAATTGGTGACATATTAAAAAGGCCAAATTTGAAGTACTTGAAATCGACAAACTTGCATCAAAAGATTGACAGATGTCAGTAAAACAAGCAAGACAAGAAGAGATCGTACCATGAAGAAATCTGTTGTCGCTGCCTAACCTTCTAAGACACAGGCGTGAGTTTATAATAATAAAAGCCTCCGAATTCCCAGATAAATACTTTGCCAACCCACTCCGGTCTCGCTTTCGATTCCGATGACGATTCCAATACTAGTATTGTTCAACATTCTGATCTCAGTCGCGGAAAACACTAAAACAAAATTGGAATACAAACGACTGTTAGTGACAAGCATTTGTTATCTTAGAATACATACTAAGACACCGTAAATAATGACAAAAATATAAAGAAGTAATATTTCATTTGTAATCTAACGTAATCTAAACAGAAATTAAAAAAACACATGCAAATACATACATTCGTGCTATCAGAGAAAAACAGTAAGTACATTTTTATCGCGGACGACATATTCCAGGAAAGCGTTCAGCTCGTGCCCGATATAGAGCTTCGGACAGGATTTTCCCTCGGGACTATAAGTTTTATGGTACGAGTAATGCGTTGGAATAGATTTTTCAATGGAGCTTACTAACATGAGACCGTTTTTACACGTGGCGCCGCCTACACACCTTTTCGTTAACCCTCGTACGGGTCTTTCTGAGAAACGATATTCGCGTTCTCAGCACTTAGCAGAAAGTAAGTCGTGCAACGCGGTGGCCCAAAATCTGTATTATTTAAGTATAAAATTTGTATATTAAACATTACGCTTCCTTCAACTCTTAGCAAAACTATCAAAATCTCTTGCTTCAAAAGTTACGAGTAAACTGATAGGTTGCTTGAAAAGGCAGGGTTATAGTTTGGATTATTAATTTTTTTTATTGTGGGGCTAGCAGCATCGACAGACAGACAATTAACAAAATCGGTGTGTGCAACAATGACAATCAAACTTGTAATACGTAGAGTGCACTGAAAATTTCGGGAACAAATGAGAAAAATTACTATGTTTAATCAAAATGAATTTATTGTTTCTTAAAATATTCTCCGTTAACATAAATTAAAAACTTATGCCACTCCTCCGCCTCGGAAACATGTTTTCATACTCTTCGATAGCCTCTTCTAGTGATCAAAATGTTGGCCACGCAAATGGTTCTTAATTTTTGCCACAAAAGAAAAGTTACACCAGAACGGGACTGTGTGCAATATATTTATAAGTTCTACGTTTTTCTCCTTCAAAAAATATTTGTCCGTTTCACTGTGTGAGAACTGGCATTGTTAGTGCAAGATGATACGATGTTAACGGTTATTTTTCCGGCGTTCGTCAATAACTTCCAGCAAACAATAGCAAACAAAGCAAAAGCAACAGTAGCCGCGTGTCCAGTGTTATTAAAAAAAAGAATTAATCATCCACTTAGACATTTCGCTAGAGCGCCATTTTGGTTGGTTTTGGCTCATTTCGATAGACCGATATGATCGATTGCTGCTTTGTTTTGGGGTTGTAGCAATAAGTCCACGTTTCGTCACCTGTTTTTATGTCCCACACCAAATTTAATGCCTCTTCCTTGAATCTGATAAGCATATAAGTGACGCTGTCCGATTTTGAGCCGCAGTCAAATTTTGTAGCATCCATCGCAAAACACACCTTTTTCATACCCAAATGTGTCTATAGGATTGATTGTATTTCTCATGTTTATGTCTAAACATGCTTGAATGTCGTGCTAGATTACAAGCTTGTCTGTTTTGATTATACGGCGCACAGCATCGATGTTTTTGTTGTTCACAGCTGTGGACGGACGACCATCATGAAATTCGTCACTGAGATTGACACGACCGAGCTTGAAATCTAAAAACCACTTTTAAATAGCCGTCTTGCATGGTGATTAATCGCTTAAAGCAGTTTTAAATTGAACAAGGCTCTGCTGAACTGTCAAATTACATTTGAAATCATAGAAAATCATAAAATGAAAATTTTCACGACTTAAATTCACGGAAGACTCAATTTTTAAAATGACGCCACAATATAAAAACAATTGACAGTTAAATGAAACAATCTGTATTCTACAGCCAGAGTTCCATTTCCAAATGTATTAGTAACTTTTTAAATACTGTTTATGTAAGTGGCCAGTTTCAGAAAATTATAATGCGCCCCACGTATGTAGTTACTTAGAAGTCATCTATTATACTCGAAATCTTACGATGAGACTCTAATGTAATTTCTTTAAAAATGCGACATTTTAAAACTCAAGTTCATCCAAGAGAGTTGTATTTTAGACTATGTCAGCTAATTATACATAACTAACAATTTCATAATCGTCGGAACTCTCCTATGAACTGGATTATGAAGAAAAATTGCCATTATTGTAAGAGTTTTAAACACGTTACTTTTAGTACTGTGTCAGTTTGTTACGTTCTAGTTCAATATGTATTTTAAAACGTATCTGATATTAAAGAAATTCCCGAACGTATTTGTCATCGAATTGTGTGCATCGGATCCTCATCCTTTTTTAGGGTTTTATATACCCAAAGAAAAAACGGAAGTCTTATCGCGTAACTCTTATGTAAGTATGTCTATTTGTCCGTCTGTCACAGGTTATTTTCGTAAATGTACTAAATGAAAATAGTGGCAATATGGTATAAAAAATTGGGTTACCCAATCACATACGTAGTAGGGTAAATAAATAAATTCAGATTTTAGAAATCGATTTTTCTGAGGAAAATCAAAAAATAAGTAAAAAAACTGTTATCAAATGCATCGTGTAATGTATGAAATGAACGTGCCTGTTATGAGAATTGTAAATACGGTCTTTTTTTCATAACTTTAAAAATTCAGTTTAAACGATATCAAAGAAAATATAATCGAATCGACTATTCCCTCCTTAACTGATTAACCTAATGATTTGTAAAAAATATAAAATATAGTATCTTACATAGGTAAAACACCACATTCGAAAGAAAATCCCAATACAAATCTTAAATTTTTAAATTTTCACTAGTAGCACAGAGTGGCCGTGAAGAGTAAATGCTTACAACACATGTTACGTAATTTTACTGAGGACGAATTATACTAGAAACGCAAGTCCGGTTCGCACATTGACGGTTTTTTCCCCTTTCTTAGTTACATTAAATAATCACGAGCACAGGAGAAGTGGAAACGAGAACAAAGTCGAAAAGGAGAGCGAAAGACATTGATATTGATAGGGGGCTCCAAATAGGGATAAGCAATGAACAGAAACAGTAGCAAACAGAACAGAAGCAGGAATCAGGAACAGTTACGAAATCGAGTTCATTACTCTTGGTAAAAAGCAAAACGTCGATCAAGATTTTTTATCCATGTGAGCGACTGGGCGACGACAAGTTATTTTATCTAATGAAATAATAATAAGACACTGCGATTCATCAACTTTTTTCTAAATAAATATAAACGATTTATAATTCCTCAAAAATTCCATTTTATTTTTCAATATCTCGCCAACAATAATACGCCAAGCTACGTCGTCAAACAGTACTGTTTCATTTTAGAGCTTTTTTATTATAGCTACAATTCTTTGAGACGTTGCAAGATTTCAGCTGTTCATTACTGCCCGGGAAAGAGTAAGATAAAAAAGACATTTACTTCTGTCTCGGACTATTTCATTGTCATTGTCACCGAATAACGTCAATGCACAGGGAAGGGTGCAAGGCGAAGGGCTGACAAGATGCGCGCTCCGGGTCTGAGCAAATTGTTTTTCATGTATCGGCAATTTAAGACTTTCGCCGGTTATGTAACATAAGTTTTGACATGGAATCCATAGGCATGTAATTGTCCTGCGACGTTTCACGAAAATCGAACGTTATATTTCAAATGTACAAAAGTACATTTGAAACATGTACAGAATGGCCGCGCTACCGCTCAACAGATTCTATGACATAAAATATTTTTTATGTGATTAAATATTGATATTAAAATTTAAAGAAATTATGGTGTCATTAAAACCCTGCAAAAAATAAAGTACCGTTGGAAAAAAAAATTATTGATTTTTCCAAAGGTGTTAAATGTTGCAAGTCCACGAAAAGTTACTTAGTTAACAATTGTATAACTTTTTGAAAAATCAACAAAAAACTCTTTTTCCAACCATATTTTATTCTTTGAATTGTTCTAATGACACCATAATTTCTTCAAATTTCAATATTGATATTTAATGCTATAAAAAAATATATTTTAGATGATATAATACCGCGGCCGAGCGGTAGCGCGGCCATGCTGTATCGGCCACGAGAGGCCCTATTTTCAGCACTAAATTAGAATTATAAATAATAGAGGTAGAGTTCCAGAAGCAGTGACTTGTTTTGGAAATTTTCTCCTTTTTATGAATTTGTCTCTTTAATTTTCTAAATATAAATAGGTTTTGAGTAAATGCCAAAAATTGCTTTTTTTCCATCATAATTTGTTAATAAGTTTTGCAATTTTTTCGTGCAATAAAATCCTTCGAATACATTTTTCTATATGTTATTCCAAATCCAATGAGCACATATATATCGCACAGGACCTTTATCAAGAATTAACACAATTTTGAACTTGTCGACTAGACTAACATAGCACAGAGAATATTTTCAACTTACTAGCCGCTTCTAGGCTTTATTTGCGTGAAGTGTTTTTGTACCGAAAACATTTAAATTTCTTTACTAAAACTTAAATATTTCGGAACCTATAATTTTGATGGCATAAATACAAAATGACTTGTAATTGTCAAAACTAAATTTTTTCAATATGTAAAATTTCAGTATTAAAAGCACTTACAAAAATATTAACAACAGTTGAACTTTAAAATTTGAAATGCCTCGATATAAATATTGCGATAAAACCCGAACTAAAAATTTGAAATCGTAAACCGATAATTTGTTTGCAGAGCATTAATAAGCTTTAGAAAATGGCTACTATTTGATAGTGACGAAATCCCAAAAGCACTTAAGCGGCCTGCATCAACTAAACTTGTATCATCCAGCGTGCTTTCGTTGAACTAATCCTTCATCCCTTCCCAAATCACAAGTCTGCCCATGATTCCATGTCTACCGGTAATCCGACGACTACTAAGTTTAAATTTTAAACAAGATTTTTTGGAAATGTACTATTTTGTATGACAATAAATAAATTTAATAAACAAACTGATATACCGTTCATGTATGAGTTCTACAACTGGAAAGATAGAGTCTACCTAGGCTTGGCCTAAATACTCAAGGAAACGTACACCACATTACGTATCTAGTTTTCATACATGTCTTTAAAAGCAACTTTGAGTATGGAATCTGATCGTCAATAATTGAACAGCTCCCAGAAATTGCAATTTAAAAAGAACGGGAATATTTTATGATAGAGTGGAAAGGAATGAACTATGAAAATCTCTGTTCATGAGTAACAGATTAATAGATGAACTGCAACCTTCATATAGTGCTTTCATCAGAATAAACGAAGCAGAATAAACGAAGCATATACTCACTGGTTTGAAATCTATAGAGATGTCAGACAGGCATGTGTAACATCACCATGGCTATTCAATTTATTTATGTACGTATGTCGGATTTAAAAGAATGTGACTGTGGACTAAGAATAAATGAGATATCTGCCAAATTTTCTTATACACTGAGATCCAAGTAAGTCTTGTGTCGTGCGATTTGCAGGCGATGATAAATATAATGAATGACTCAGTTGAGAAAAGAGATATGTGAGAAAATATCAGCAAAATTAATGTCGTGGTGCAAGCGAAAGCACGACTGAATACGGTAAAGGTATAGAAATTGAAAATGTTGAACAAATGAGAGTTTGACTGCTTTGGTAGTTTGTTTACAAATAACAGTATAAACGGATTTAGATCATTGAAAGAAAATAAATAGGTGAATTAAAATAAATGAAGCAGTGTCTATTATTATGAACATTACAAGTGTCTCACGATAAGCACATTGGGCTATCCATCATGGAGTTCTGATCCTTACATTTAAATGAGAATTAATGCAGTGGAGTATATGCATTAGAATACACGTACGTAATCACGCACGCACGCACACTTACAAACATACAGACTTTAAGCAGAAGATTGTTAAAATAGATTCCTAAGAACATAAAACGTCAAGGTTTAATGAAAACTCAATTTACCTATATTTGACTGAAAACAGTTACAGTTTTGGAAATTTTCAATTTTCACAACGAGAAATTAAGAAAATTGTACAATGCATACTTCAAAAGCACGACACTGTAACAGAAATAAACGGAAAACGCGTAGTATGAATAATAAAGTAGCTCATAAAGAGAACAAACTACACCCTTTTAAGTCAGAATCAAACACAAGTAGCTCTTTTATAAAATAAATAATAAACTTAGATTAACATTTAAGATAAAAAAGATATTAAAAATTATCTCAGCTTATACTATATATTTGCTAAATTATTTCTTCAATTGGTAACATTTAATAAGTAGCAATTTTATTTTAATCTTAGATAAAACAAAAATGTTATTTTTGTTTAACCTTATTATGCGTTGTACATTGAGTTAGGAGAGTAAAGCACAGAAATTGTTACGCTAATTTTAGATATAACAAATTTAGTTTAAAAATATACTGTTGAAATAAATTATGTCATTCGCCTTAATTTTTTAATATTATTCTAGTGACATGGATTTTCAACTTATATTATCTAAATCGAAAGATGTTCAAAATGAAGGAAAACAGAGGTTTAAATTTACTACTTTTCTAAATTTGGAAACTCATTTTTCCAAATATGTTCCCTAATTATTTATACACTTTTGTATTTCTTAGAACCAATCACTGATTTTCAGTTGGCATAATTTGACGCCTAAGATGGCCTCTCACAACGCATTCACCGCTATTTCGGGGCTTGTGAGTCGTATACCTCTAAGCTAATCTTTAATTTTATTGAAAAAAAAAATCACTAAGACTCAGATTTTATAGCGGTTGCGTTATCAGTTACGCGTTTGAGGTTTTAAAGTCATTCTTTACCCTAGCAGAACACGTGTAAGCGCTGTCGTGCTGAATTAAGGATGGTTTTGCTACAAGGACGCTTTTCGCGAACACCTTCAAACGCTTGAGGCATGCACGTGCATGCTTACTCACTTACCACTTCGCATTTCTTTTCCTTTGATTATCCAGCGATACCGCAATGCCTTGATTTACCGAAAGTGATTGAACCATTTTCTAACTAACGCTTCGATTTTTTTAAACTCTCTTCTGTAAATCATGAAATGGAAAGACCCATTCTGCCGATTGGCTTTTTCTATCAAATTCTAAACATTACACCCAGCCCTCGTCGCTTGTGACTATATTATACACCGTCAATGATTATGTGTTATATTTTTTTATCATTTTACGTCATCACTCTACATGCGGTTGTCTCTGTTCATCCATTAAATCATGCGGTATCCATCGAAATCACACTTACAAAGCTTCCGAACCTTTGTAAGTATGATTTGACTGCAAAAAAAATACAATTTTTTTTTGCAGTTAAATCATACTTACAGCTATTGCAGTATTTTGCTCGCAAGTGTTTTTTTTTATCGATTACTCAACAATATCAATATTAGTTTCGCTAATTGCAGTTATCGCCGACCTTGACGTAAGTCGTGAAAAAGATGATCACGTCTACGTCTGGATTCACTGAATTAGAAATACTCAGAACTATGAGATGGAGCTTCATCACCGAATCCCGACTGAAGCCTCGGGCGACCTTCTTTTTGACTTAAGCCACAGCGAAAATCGTAAATAATCATGACGTGAATATTTTCTCGACTTAAAGCCATTGTAATACCGACACGCAGTTTCCAAAACAAAGTCACAACTAAAACATAAATGAAAACTCACACAATCTATCACGTCACTTATTGCCAAAGAGTTCCATTTTCAAAAACGGGCAATATATATTTTTTAATATTCTTACAGCCAAATCCAGAATTTTAGTACGTCTTACACATTTTATTACTACGCGTTCTCAATCCTCGTGAAAAATTTCTATAATATTTAATATATATAACATATATAACACAAAGTTTTTTAATACAATATCGTAAATTTAGCACATTACTTGGGGTGCCGATAGATCTGAAAAACAAATTAATGTTAGTGATTGTAATTTACAAAATGTCAAATTTTAATTTTTTTACAACAATTAATTTGAAAATCTAAACAAAAAACACTATTAATTCATTAATTTATATTTTCTCTTCTATCTGAATTTTCTAATTATTGCTTATTTTTTTATTTCAAAGTTATGTTGGTATTGATTTTATTTATTATTATTATCGTTATTAATCAATATTATTTATTATAATATAATATTAAAAACGTAATATAAAATAATTATAATATGTTATTAAACTTTAACAAATGTATTAAATTACTATAAATAAATTAAGTTAAAGCATCCCCTTTGATCGTTTCAGTTCGAGATACCATAATGGCAGACATAACACAGAAATTTTTGCTCTTTTTTTTTTTATAGCTCGAATCGTTTGCATAAACGAAATTGCTTTTTGAATTGAAAAGAACAGAAATGCGGCGATTACACGTTTACTGACAATAAACATGCAGTAAACGGCGTTTGCGTCATGCTTTTATGCCGCGGATGATCTAAAACAAGGCCACTGCCTTATTCATGAGCTCAAATGTTCAAATAAGCAGAAGAAAATTGCGTTCTGCCTCGTGTATGAATATCCAAGCAGATGGATATCTATACAAAATCATAATATTTACGAAGGGCTACCTTACCGGGAAATGCTCAATATGTGTACGCATTTATACTTTTACCTTTATTCCATTTGGCCGGAGGACTTGAATTAATGTGAAACAAATGATTCAAGAACGAGTGGCCGAGTGCTCATAAGCATTGCCTTGCAATGGAAGGTGGCGGTTTCGACCTCTAACCAAGGCAGGTGGATTTCCCAAGGGGTTCTTAGCTTAAGTCAGCCACTCCATATCTCATACAGCACAATGAGCCATCGGTCCGGGATATTACCATCACATTGGGGAATTCGATATAACTACAGAGATTGCAATTTAGAAAAATACCGGAATCGTATTTTTTCATGTACGTGTACGTGCAAATCAATCTTTGCCTAGTTTCAAATTTTTTGTCAATTCAAGAAGTTGTAATAGAAAATAGATGCTAATAAATAATATATTCTTTTGGTCCATGAAAATCTCTATTAAGTCCGTTTTATACATTTGAAACACAGACTGCCAAATCAATATTTTTCTAATATTGCTATCCCGAAATTATACTATGACTTTGTTTCTTCACAAACTAAAAAAGTACCGAACAACATGAAATACTTTTAAAGGCCACAATTAAACACGAAATATTTATTAACACGTACTTTTTAGGGTCGTTTACCAAGTGTCATTTAGAAAACTAATCGATGTCCTGCCCAAATCAGATCATATCAAATATCTGTTTAGTAAAACAAAATTCATCTGTTCATTTTCAGTGCCGCCTATAACGCGCTTTCAAAACAACCCTCTAGCAAGGGCAGATCCAGTTTCGAGCAGCGCCGGGCGAGGGCGAAGGGGGCTACATTGACTGGCTCTAATTCGAATACTATAATGGGATGAAGAACCAGCCCAGGGAGCTCATAACCGTCATGACCTCCTCTGACTCCACCCATGTCCTGTAGCTCCAACAAGAGAGCTGACAGTAACCTGCGAAATTTTACGAAAGAAATGTTGCAAATATTTCATACCTGATTCATTCAACAGATCCACTGTACGCTTTAAATGGCCGAGAATAAATGAAATAAGGGCGGTCGATTTGAAGATATGCGTCTTTGGGAGTGGTAAAATTCTATTACGTACAAAAAGATTTTGCCGAATTTCGCTTGTGAAACAAAATTTGAGTTATAAAAAAAATCTTAGCTTATTTTAAGCCTAATGGGACCACTTAATACAAATTTGGATTTGTATATTCAGAATGTTAACCTACCGAGATCCTGTTCTATCCTGATAGAACGAAATACTCTCTTAAGTTTCAATTTATTTGCGCCTATCAAAATATGTGAAAAAAGATGGCCGTAGTTTTTGATTGTGTTGACTTAAAAGCTTTTTAAGGCTTCAAGGGACCGAATCTCTAAGTATTGGACGTTAATTTCGAATTTGTATCTCAAAGCATCTCTGAGAGACAGGGTCTTGACAGACAGATAAACGGACAACAAAGTGATCCTGTGAGAGTTTCCTTTGAGACGAAGATTCTCTATAACAATGACCTTAGTTACACTAAAATCACCTGAAATACTAAAATTGAACTTGACCACATTACTAAAAGTGACAATGTTAATAATGTGCAAACACGAGATGAATACAGTTTATGGATTCCGACTAGTGTGTGAATGGTCAACACTTTTTGTTGTCTTTTTAATGTATTTATTTTTTTATACACGCGTCACTGACATTCATAAAATTGCATATTCAAATTATATAAAGTTATTGTGATTTATAATTAAAATATTGTGTTAACTGACATTCATAAAATTGCATGTCCAAATTAAATAAAATGATTGTAATTTACTATAAAAGTATTGTATGTTGTGTTTGCTTTTATTTAGTTTACTTGACATAATTATAAAAGTTATGCAATTTAAATATAATATGAAACGATTTAATAAAACACAATTCTACATGTTGACGAACATTGGAATTATGTATATTTAAAAGACAAATCTTATTTATTACTTGAAGTGAGCGATTCTTATACAAAAGAAGAATATTGTAAATTTATATCTCTAATGATTTCTATGAAAATTTGTACGTTGATAAAATTTCTTCCCTCAGAGTTTCCGTGTTTATCTATCTTTCCTGAAAATCACGATTAATAATGTAATTCTAAACGTTACTTGATAGCACCCCCTTGTAGAAAATTGAAGTAATTATCGATATTGTTACTATCCAAAATCTCATGGAAGACAATCGTTAACTTATTTCATTTTAGAAAACATTACAGTAAATTTCAAACGTGAGTTACATTACTTTTGTTTAGAAAATTCGGTAATATATTTTTCCCCATTTGTATTATGATACAAAATAACTATTTCTATTATTGGATGTAGTACCGAGGTATCACTAAGCTTAGAGTAACGTTCTCAAAAGCAAATGGCACTATATGACATACATTAGACAAATGGCACTACGTGACATTATTAAGGTGAGTACACGCAGCAGGTAAATTTTGCCTGTTATGTAGCGTATGTATAATATTTACCTAAATATATATTATCGGAAATAAACATAAGGGACTGTTCTCTTGAAACGTCATCATATTGACACAGAAAACCCAAAAGACTTCGAGCAAAGCTCGATTGCCCGAGTAATGCTACTCACTAAAGCGAGTTAGTATTTGCCAAATTCTATACATGGGTGTATGTAACATTTATAAATAATAAGGTAGAAAGATTATATTATACCATATGTTTATGAAAAAAATTTAAAAGTACCTACGTATTTATGTGGTGGAGTGTGTTCTACTTAATTTAAGCACGTCTCTGCCGCACACTAACAAAATAACGACACATACGTCTTACACTCGATATTACATGCACAAAATGAACCTAGTTTGATGTTCTCTTTCACGTTTCCCATGAGTCGTAATTTTAAGGCTTCATGACCGTTATATTATGTGTTCTTTATAATTTCCTGCGCGGTTTTAAGCAATAATAATGTGGTTTAAAAATTAAAGTATTTCAGTTTAGTCGAGTAGTGAGTTTTCTACGAAAGATAGGTTAAAGGTCTTTTAAAAAGATTAATGACAGCTCATTCCATTCGAGATGCAATCCTGAGAAAGACGCTTTGATTGCGTAAACAAAAATTGCGTCTCCATTTTTTGGCATTTATTCTAAAACTTTAAAATATAGCAAAAATATAGAGAAAGCTTCTTAAAGAAGAGGAAATTTTCAATGAAAACTCCCGGAACTCTGTCTCCATTATTTATAATTTCAATTTGACGCTGAAAATAAGCTTCCACGAGGCCTTTCTTTAGAGCGTAAGCGCCTCACGGCTAATGAGCCACACAAAATAATTTTCTTGTAGTATTAAACATAAATTAAGAACCTTAAGAAATACAATATCTAATTCTAGTAATAATAAATAAAATATCCAATATGTGGGTCGTCAATTATAATTTACAGCATCTAAATATATGACTGAAGACCTACAATCCCGTTGAAAAAAATTTCAAAGTCGATTTTTCAAAAAGTTGTGCAATTGTTAATTAATTTTTTCTTTCTAAAAAATTTTTTATAAACAAATGAACAAGTTTAATATCTTTATAATAATTTTTTTACCATTTTATTGTCGCAATGAAATAAGAGGTTAAAAAACATCTTAAAAAAATATTGTAATTGCTTATAATCATTTTTTTATTTATTCAATATTTAAATATTTTGTTAAGAATTTTTTTGCTTATAATTACCTGATTTTAATAGTATAATATATTCTTATCAAAAACTTCATTGTTTATTATCTTAACACGTTATTATAAGCAAACTCTGATTTGCATTATATTTTCTTTCTGAAATTATTAAAGATTCCAAAAACAACGATATATAGTTGACAGTGGGGTTAATTTTTTTTTATAGTTCTATAGTAGGTCTACAAAATTCCCTTGAATAATAAAAGCCGTCACTTCAATAGTTTTATACATTGATTTATGCATTGTGAGAAGCAGACAATAGTAGTAAAGAGGTAGTTTTTTTTTATGAACAAATGCATATAAAAATGGAACCATTTTTCTGTAGTTCCATTAAATGTAGGTCAGACGGGCGCATATATGACTTATGCTTATTATTGGTTAGTCATAGAATCCCTTTGAGTACGTATCTTTAAAAAATAGGGGGTTTAGTTAGAAAGTGTTGAAAGGTGGACTTAGGGATAGTGGGTTTCCAAAGAGTATTGTATTGGAAGGGTATATTATCGAAGAAAGTATATAAAACGTTATATAAAAAGGATTCCCACACTGCGTGCGAGTTATTGTGTATTGACGTTTTTGAAACTAAGATTGTGTGTGATTAATATTAAAGTGTTTAATAACAAAGCCTTTCACTTATATCTAATGTGCAAACATGATTTATTGTTGGGGAGTTTATAGAGGTGACATTGTTGCAACTCTAAGACTTTATAGTGAAACTTACCTTGATAGTCAACACAACCCGCGAGTTCACAAGTATTATTTGCATGCTGTGAAAATAATATCACGCCTTATCTTGCCTTCTTTATTTAGAAGTGATTGATACACATGTCGAAAATCTGAGACAAATGTATATAAATCTTCGGCGAGATGTACAACATTAACAACATCAAGCATCATTTGTAGATAGATGAATGAAATGATGCGCGGCGGCGGCGCGCCGCGCTCGACGATCGCGCTTCAATCTAGCCGAGCATTTAGTAGGGTTGAGTCTATATTGTTTATAAGCAGATTGTCAATTATGTATTTTTGTTATAGTTACTTTGGAAAAGTTATTTTAAAAAAGAGATGTTTTCTAAATATTCATAAATAATTCCATCCTGTATACATCGAAGGACCTCAAGCACTCATGGCTGGGAGCGAGTTTTGTGGACACTGACCGCTATGGAGTTGTGAACTAATGGTAGTGCACTCCTCAATTGGAGCTAGCATGGAACAATTTTGAAAGAAAACACGAATTGCCAATTTCCGGAGGTGTAAAGTATGCAAACAAGGGGGAGCGTATATTTAACGGGTCAAACATGTCGGTTATCATGAGCAACTAAACGAGATATTAGATCTACGAAGTATTAAAAACAATGCGCTGAACCACGGTTATAAAAAATACAATACTTTATAAGCAAGTCACATCTTCGTTTGACTCGAGAGTGATTATTTTCTTCTGTAAGTTTTATCGACATTAATTTGGATTGATAATAAAAATTACTTATTTATTTCTCTAAATAAATTCACTTTGTTCGTTTCTATTAAAATAATAAACAAATGACTAAATCTAATTATTATACACATTTATTTGCTCTAAAGACTAAAACATATATCAAATTAAATTATACAAAACATTGTATATTATTAGTGATTTATTATTTAATGAAATATATAAAAACCAGTTTCCATTAAATAAGTTTGGTTTGTTTAAAATTTCTTTTCTACATATATACACCTTTCTACATATATATAGATGTAGAAAGGTGTTACGGACGACGACATTGTAAAATAGTTAAAGTTATTGTGTTTGGATTGTATAGATATAAAAGTTTTCAAATATGACATGTAAATATAGCCTTGATTAACATAGGATTGTATATATAGATATAAGTGAGTTATAAGCGACCGTGTCCGTATAATGCATTAATTTTTAATCTTTTTAATTGATATATCGAATTGTATATAAAATGATGTAGGGAATGCACATATGTAAAACGCATGATGCAATAGTGCAAGGTATTGCAACATGCTCGTGTGAGCAAATTAGAACTTGATAGGTAGAATGGAAATAGGCGGTGCGGACACCTAGGAATGATTTCAGAAAGACAATAATTATCCGTTATTGTGATGCATTTTCATTATCCCAGAAAAATAGAATAAACGTATTCGGTTCATTGCAGGTCCTATAGGCTGAGAGTATGTCCTGTGACATACTAGATAGATAGATAGATCCATGCCGTTGGTAGCAGCCGAAATCGTATGGCTGTATGACCCAAAAATTAGATGAATTAGGTATTTAGGGCATACAGCCAGCTCGCAACCGCACAAACGGAGGATGTAAAGGACAAAGGCTAAGATAATAATAAAGGAAGGACGGGATAATATACGTATACGTGTAGTTCTCAGGATACGGGATAATATACGCTCAGTATACGTGTCCGCCCGCTACCTGTTATAGGCGCTCTATATCACGGACACGGTCTAAAATTATATGAATTGATTTGATTGCTTTATATATTCTGTTGTAAATAATTGTGTATAAGTATTATAATTAAGTATAATATTTATTTAATAAATAATAAGAAGGCAGATCTCCTGCGGAGGAGGAATGCTCGTCGGCTGCATAGTGGAGGGGGTAATATATCCTCGCCTATATAAGCCAAAACACTTCCGGAAAGTGATAGGGTATGGCACGCAGGCCTTATACATAAGGTCTACCAACTAGAGCTTCAAGATCGTTTAGTAATTATTATCCACCAGTATATTACTAATTATCACTTCACCTTCCGATGTAACAATACGTACTCGTCAGTTAGACTAATCAGAGCTGGAGTACCTCAAAGCTCCACGCTCTTCCCTTTGCTGTACTCCGCGTACGTAAATGATATCCCATGACTGAAAACAGACGTCCAACTCGCGCTTTTCGCGGACGAAACTGCACTGTTTCTTAGATCAAAATTCCTCCGAAACATTTTACCACGCTTACAGAGGGCCATTGATGAACTGACACAATGGCGCCGACTCTAGAGAATAGAAATCAATCCGGAAAAATCAACACCTATTTACTTCGACTATAGTTCTCGAAAATCGACTATCACAGTACCAATAGATACTCCGCATTTACGTATATTAAATCAATCAGTTCCGTGGCAATACCATTATAAATATTTAGGTATCACGATCGATAGGCACCTTCTCCTTAAAGGCCATATCGCTCGTGTAAGGAAATTAGCATTATTTTATCTATCCCGTTTATACAGTATGATAGGTAGAAAAGTAAAATGTCGTTACGCAACAAGCGTACGATATACTTGATATCGTACGCTGTCATAACATACGCGAGTCCAATTTTTGCTCATGCACATCCTGATGCACTTTATAATCTGCAAATAGTGCAAAATAAGTTCTATAGGAGTGCAGCTGACGTACCACGGTACGTCAAGAACTCTGTACTACACCGGGATCTAGAGATTTCAACCATTTCTAAATTTATGAAGGACGCATCAGAGCGTTTCTGTGACATAACGAGTAACCATTCAAACCCTCTATTAGTATAGGCCGTATCATACGAGCCACCTTCTTCACATCATTTTTGTAGAAGACCACGGAATGTCCTATTAGATCTGCCTGACGATCTCACCATCGAGGTAGAAAAAAACTTATTGAATTAAATACGATGGCTATTGACTAGGAGTAGGGGTTACCTCATTCATTATGACCCTTAAAGGTCATCAATGCGGTGCACTCCCCGCGCCTGCCGGAGTCCCCCTCCACAGTTTCAGTCCGTACTGTAAACTTCACGTGACCTCCTATGCCGAGGTGCCCGCTAGAAAGGCACCCATAGGGCAGTCACGCGCCGACGCCATCGTTATGCCGAAAGGGCCGCATTTAAGATGAAGGCGTCATAACGTTTTGCTTTCGCCATCACAAATTCAAGTTGTTCATGTTTTTAGTACGTGCGAGTGAGACATACCATAATGGGTTTTTCTCCTCCTTATCCACTCCTTTTACACGGGGAGACGTACAAAAAAAAGAAAAAAAAAATAGGTTAACCCTGTAGGCCAACCCTGAAACTTCCCGCTATTTTCAAGTTCAAAAGACTCGAAAATATACGGGATTTGACGCGACTTTTTGAGTAAAAAAATGGTTTGTTTCGATTTCTTTCGACAACGATTTCTCGCAAACGAATCAATCGATTTTGATTCGGTTTGCGGCAATCGATGTGTTTTTACGGGGTCAAGAGCTGGTTAGAATTTGAAATCGATCGGTCAACTGTTTCGTAGTTATTCCAAAAAAACTGTTTTTTTCGATTTCTTTTGACAACGATTTCTCACAAACGAATCAACCAATTTTGACCCGGTTTGCGTTAATCGACGTGTTTTTAATAGGTTAAGAGCTGATTAGATTTTGGAATTAATCGGTCAAGCTATTTTAAAGTTATTTTGAAAAAAACACTTTAAAAAAATTTTTTTCTTAGTTTTTTGAAAATTTCTCAAAATTTACCGGTCCAAATCAACCCAAACTTTCAAATCTAAGTTTGGTGAAACTCTTTGGAACGCCGTTTAGTGGGCTCGATTCGGTCTAGCCGTTTAAAAGTTATAAGACGTTTACATACATCCACACATACACACACACACACACACACACACACACACACACACACACACACACATCCACACAGACATACGGACATCATCTCAGGGATGATCAGGGAAGCTTTCTAGACCCTCAGAACGTCGAGATCTGATGAGAACTCGATTTTTGCAAAATGGGGTGAAACCAATAACTTTCCGAAAATTTTAGAAAATTTTCAATTTTCTTAGCGGGAAGTTAAAAGGGAAAGAGCTTTTAGTTCGAGTGCAGCGGCCGACAGAAAACCCGAAGAAAAGGGGAAGCAGCTTACCGCAGAGAGTGAAGCCTGTTTAGTGCAACGACGACGGCGTTTCATTCAGAACCATTTCCCGTGGAAGAGTATCCGTCCTCCACAAAAGGATATCTAGAAGAAAGCCGTTGACAGCTAGTAGTAATACATTTTTACATTACAGTTTTAGCTACATCTATTATTTTATTGCTTTACGGATAAGATTGGTCAATTGATGTGATGAAAGATTCTAAAAAAAATCTTCTCCATGAAATGGTTTAAAGTTTTATAAATCTAAAAAGTAACAGTACACAAAAGCTGTACAGACAGTACAAATTTACAGCTGCTTCTTTTTAAACAGTTTAATATTCAATTTTTTCTTAAAACTATGTAATAGGTTTTCGTTTTATGTCTAACTGACCCCGATTCTACCATTTTTTTAAATTTGTCTCTCTGTCTATATGTGCTTTTATAACTTAAGAACTGTTTGATACATCGTGATGAAAATTAGTACACAGTTAGAACATTTGAGTACACACATGATACTCTGTCGTCTGTTTATCTGTCTATATATCTCTTTACGACTTAAGAACAGTTTGACCGATCTAAAAACATGAAATTGCGCAAGTTACAGTTTACTATTTGTGTGTCTGTGTGTATATCCATGTGTATGTTCTTTCATAACTTAAGAAAGTTTCGCTGATCTTAATGAGAATTGTAGTATATTAAAAAGATGTAATTTCACAAATGGTAGGTTACAGTCTCTCTAACGGTCTTCATGTCCGTTTATAACTTCGAAAAGGTTTAACTTATCTTAATGAAAATTGGGATATATTGGTATCGGTATTGACATCGAGAAGAGGACCTAGATCGGAATCAAGAACGGGACAAGTATGGGACTCATGATTAAAATCGTAATCGGTCGACATATAAGATGAAGCAATTCATTCGGTCTACGCGGGCGGAAGCTAGTTTCTGTTAGAATAACCTTCAGTGAGGAATATGTAAGTCCACAGTTATCTTTTTTCTCGTTAATGTAAAACCTGTACAAATGATTATGTTCATATAATACATTATCTTGTAATACGCAAGACAATGTTCCTTAATAAATTCACTTAATTCTGTATTTCAATAAATAATTCAAAAGTGTTACTGTAGAAGTTTTCTTTACATTATACGCAGATTATTCAAACTGTACGGGACTAACACAACTGTACTTAATAGGGATCCAAGAGTCTTCTCTACCTAAGATACTTATCTTGTTTCTGAATCTTTTGGGAAACTAATAATCTCAACTTATCAAATAACTTAAAGTTTACTACCGAGGGTTGTCTTAGTATCTGTAGAAATAATAAATATTATATAGAATACTAAAAATAATTTAAAAAAACGCGTAGGTGTCAACAATTTAAATAATATTGAAATCACATAGGTGATCATAAAAAAATTAATATCAATAAATTATATAATTACCGACCTTTTATGACACATCATTAATATTGGCGACATCCAACATCTATGAAGAGAAGCTATTACATGATGATCTAAGTTCGTTTTGTGAATATACTTATATTGACGTGATAAGGTCTTATAAATCGATGAACGCCGGCTGCACGCACGAAAAAGCATGACTCATTATCGCGTTCCGCCTGAGCCGAGCGTACGAGCGAGAGCGCGGAACGAGCGATCTCTCTCTTCCACTCCATCAGCCGATGCGTCCGAGTAGAAGAGAGACAGCGGCCGCACACGACCTACATGCGAACTGTTTTGTCAACTATTTATAATATGAAGTAAAAAGTTAATGTGATTTCCATTGTTAATTACAAAAACAATTGCGGCAAGTGATAATAATTCAATTCAATTCATAAAAGTATGCAATTTTACATAAATGTTTTCGTATGACGTTATCACGTAAAACCAACTTTCCAGACAACCAAGTTTTTTTTCTTTAAAAATGTAACCCAAAAAGAAATAATTCCTTTCTATTGCAGTTTGTACACAATTCGACGGCACGACTCACCATTTCGTAAACGAATACCGAGATAGCAATATGCAATGACAATTCACGGCAACTGTTGCGTTTGTGTGCGTGAAAGTTAAATTTTTATCCCGTCCGATTGGCCCGAACTAACCTTTATGCTGCCTCCAGTTAACGGCCACGACGACGGCGCCGTCCCACCTCCGCGCTGACCGCCGCCCTCACAATATCTTTGACAACATCAGGGACAAACGTGTCGGCGCGTTCTCCGAAGCACGGAACGAGGAGTTTAATTTTATATGGTCAGGCCCAAACACAGTACCCAAACTACCGTCCGCATCAGCATTATCATCCTATAGGATTTTATTCATTTTCGATGTGGTTTTATATAAAAATTCTATGTCAGTGTACGTTTGCGTCAAAATTGTCTTTCTACCCGCTTTTTGATCAAAGCTCGTTACCTAAAGTCCATTCTACTAAGACAGCTCAATTTGTATAATTCAGTCGCGATTCGTTTATTAGTTTCTCGGTTCTGGTAACGGCTGTATCTAATCGCTTTGATGTTCGAAATTAATTCAGTAACATTACGGCATGACTTTAATTCGAATAGTGGAAAATGAATAACTATTTTATTTACTACTAGGTTCAAACGCAGCTCCGTCCGTATGGATCGATATTTGGGTATACTGGGTATATAAAGACGTTTGGGTATCTATTCAATCCCTCTTATTTACTTTCTATCATTTTGAGCTTTAGTACCTCAAAAACATTATAAAGTCGTATGTTTTATCCTCCTTCATTTTCAAAATCACGCAATCTTCTTAAGTTTTACAATGGAGAATTTACCTTTGTATGATGCGTATGAAGTGTTCGGTGGCAGAACGCCAACCATAAAAACGGTGTTAATGGTATTTCCGTCAAACAGAACAGTGATGGAATGTTGGGGCAGAAATAAGGTTGAAGAGTTCTTCAGACCACTCTCCATAGTACATACGATAACATGAGAGAGCAAGTCTCTAACATGAGCCGCATAGTAGTGATGCTGTTTTTGATCGTCGTCGGAGAAGGACGTCCCTCAAACAGATCGTTAATGAGATTAGTATGACCACGTTTGAACTCTTTAAACCAGTTATAAACAGGGGTAAAGGATGGAAGTCCATCACGAAAGATTTCCATCAAAAGTCTGTTACAATTTTCTTGTAGGCTTAAAAGGCAACAAAATTTGTAGAAAATCATTGTATGAAAATTTTTTTGCGTTAAATTCTTGTTGATGTTAGACAATTTTCTTTTTGCCACCAATAAATGACAGATGAATACAATATACATAATAAGTTTGGCAAAGAGTTTCATTTTATACAAAGAAGAATATATAAAAAAAATCATATAGGGAGACCAAGTGGTTACCATATGAAGCAAATTGATAATTTTATTACATGGAATTAACTTTTTAAGTTTTTAAATCACTTTGTCGATTTGCAGTGTTTCTCAATCGTCGGTGACCTAACATTTAAAGTACCGTTTCACAAAACGTAAACTTTCTCTACTTCTAATAATGTAACTAATGTAAAAGTTTGTATGTTTATTAATCAATCACGCTTTAGTGACTGAACGGAATTACCTGAAACTTTATAATAATATATCTTGTACAATATATAGGTTACAATTTATAGAAATATTAGCTTTCGGCTTCGAGCATGAACTTAGTACAAATTATTTGTTTGTACTAATTGTCATATTGGTAACAGCAACGTTTAAGGGAGAATCAAATTCGATATCGGTCCGAGATCGTAAACCGGAGCAGGATCGGAATCGGGATGAAGAACATAAGAAAACCTTTTAAATAATAAAAAATATCTGCAGTACCTGTACTTTCGGAGTAAGAATGTGGGTCCCTCTGGAATAATTTCATTAGAGTTGAATCGCAGGCAGAACCGGGATCTGGGTCGAGGCCAGGATCGAAATCAAGAGGGGAAACAAAATCGAAATCGAGCACAGGAGCTAGATAGGGACTATGATCGATAGCGTTATCGGTTAATACAGAAGATGGAAGAATTCATTCTACGTCCACGTGGGCGTAACCGCGGACAAAAACTAGTAAGTTGTAATTTTTTTTAAAGTAAGAAGGGAAAAAATCTCGCGAAATTGGTTTTCTTGAAAATTCGTACAATTTTTCGCTCTATACGAATTGTACAGTTTCTCTGAATAAGTACTCATTTTTAGATAGAATGGACACCCTTATGTGTACTCGGCTATCTAATATTTTGAAGACTCCGTTTTTCTTTATATCGCTTCTCGGTGCGCCGCCGCAATATAAATAAAAATTAAGTTTATTTTTGATAGTTATCAGAAAAATTTCAAGCATATCTAATACTAAAATAGTTTTAATTATTATTGCAATTATTTCATACATAAATCAATACACACCTATCGTGAATTATAATTGAGTATATAAATCTTCGAGTTTAAAAGAAATTATCAAACTTGAATGTATACAGCTTTCTTTTTACACTACGTTTACATTATCATAGTGTGTCACAATTTCAAAACAAAATTGTGCTGCCATATTGTTGTGCATATGTATTTAAATTGGTATAGATGACGGGTATTTATCAAGTTGGTATTAATAAACTGTGGTTTGAACCACTTCAAAAATGGGAGGTTCTGTATTCAAGGCTTATTTTTGTAAGTATATTCACCGATTTATCGGGAACGGCTCAATCAATATTCATGTAATGGCCCATTCATTACCTACGTAAGGATTCAGAAGGTGTGGCGGGGCTCTCAAAATCTCTACATGCCCTTTTGGGAAGGTTAAAAGACATTCTTACGTAATATTTTATTAGTCAAAATACGCAATTTCTCGTATAGAGTGCTGAATATTTGAGAGCTAAACCTTTGGGAAAACAACGCTGAGATCTATTTTTTTTTCCTTTTTAATGTACTTACAATTTTATTTATACATATTTTTATTACTTATTAAGTTTTCAAAAGTGTGATGAGTCTATTTTTACACATTTTGAAGCTTACTTTAATTGTTTGGAAAAAAATCTTTTTATTATTATTATTACGCAATAATACGTAGCAATAAATGATTAGTCACAATTGCATATAATTTAACTCAAATTGCCATCATTTCACAAGTATGAAAATCTCGTGGAATTTCTATGCTGTTCCGATAATGGCGTCTTCAGCACCACTTTTTTTAACATCTGTAACTGTTTAACTTATAAACTTTCTTTGAGATTATTACAATTCTAATAGTTTCTTATTTTTTTGTTTGACTGGTTCGTTTTCTTTCTTCACAATTATTTGATAACTTACTTTTAATTATAATACAGATAGGGAAAGTAGAAAACTATATAATGATGATATAATCGTTCTCTAAATCGAATATTAACATTATGGTATAACCAAAATTATGTTTTAAATATCAATTTATGAGTTTTAATGTAATTAATCTTTATCTAAAACCAAATAAAATTTTACGTAACAATTAGAAAGGAGAGTCTGAGAAATCTTATGTACTCTTAAATGGGGGGAGGTCAAAAATGGCAAAAATCTACCTTATGTAATTAATGAATGGCCCCTACGACACCAAGTTCATCCCACATATTTTCTCATGAGGTCATACACACCGTTGTTCATAACATACAAAAAGAATCTTGTCAATAAGATCGTCATCGATTTATGCTTTTTATGAACTACATGCATTTCCTTAAAACTGAATTAAAGCTGAACTAGTTATTGATATTGCGTTATATTTACAGATATTTGGATACAACCCTGATTTATTTATTTTTTTTCAATATCGGTATTTTAGTTTTTTAGTTCCAATTAATGAAGGTGACGCTATCACTCACTCGCGTTCTCCCACTCTCCGTTGGAGTAGTGAGAGTGTTCAAGGTGGTGTGCGATACGATAAATTGAGTTGGGAAGTAATTTGAAAACTTGGAACTTTTGCAAATCTTCAAAATTTACTAACTTGATTAAAAGCCTGATGAAACTGTGAATCCAAAGGTGGTCGTGTTAAATTAAAAATGTAGAAACTCTAGGATGACTATCAGCGCCATCAGCAAATTCAGGATGTGGGACTGGTTTTTTGAGTTATTCTGTACTAAATTAAATGTGGCGGCCTGGCCAATTATATACAGATAAAACTGTATTAAGTGATTAGCGAAAGCTAGATGAATTATGAAGTTGATAGTGAGTCACAAAAAATCTTACATAAAATAATTTGTCCAAAAAACAAAGACTTATCTACAAAAATATTGTACTTTAGTAAACCACCTAAATTGAACCAAACAAAAAATAGTACTCTAATGGAAGGGATGAACAAAAAAAATAACATGTGAATACAAAACATGAAGTGTTGAATCAAAATGATGTCTAATGATAAAAACCGAGACACAACCGCGTCTGGATACATATATAACTGGCAGCGAATCCAGAAACAACTAATATTATTATACTTATAGGTTTTTGAAGGCGGTTTTTATTATTTTTTGTGGCTATTTTTATTATTTATTTATACTATTTACTCGTTCCTTCCAACAGATTTCTTTTTAGTGATGAAAAAAACAATGGACATTTATATATTAACTTTGCGTACCAGCCTAACATGGCAGATAATTTATCGCGGATAAAAATCTGAAATACTTTTAAGCTTCAAGCTTGATCTCTGTTAGGTTATAATTTTAGCACATAGAAACATCAGCTTTTTAAAACAATATGTCTTAGAAATGCCAGGTCATGAAATTGACTTATGTGAAATTCATAATAAATCGAATGGACTAAAAAGTTATTCCACATTTAAATCCCGAATCACAAAAACGAAAACCACAAACAAATACAACCGCGGTACAGCCACTTCTAGCACTAACGTAAATGGATGATTCACCCGGGACATGTTGTGGGGCGCGGGGCGGTGGGCAGGCGCAGCCGAGAGTCGCATTCATTTTGTCATTTTTATATTATACTAGCTTTCTGCCAGCAGGTTCGCAAGCCTGGACATAGAATGTGTTCCTTCATCTGTTATATTGATCTAATTTACTGTCATCCTAATCTCGTTTCCGCTTTCAATTTTGACCCCGGCACCGCTAATACTTCTTTAAGCCTTTAAGTATAAGTCTACTTATTGAATTTAAAAAGTATACAAGTCGCTTAATTAAGCAAAAATATAAAGCCCGTTTAGCTATATACCCGTTTAGGATTTCGTGGCTCAACATAATCAAAAAATACGGTTAAAGTATGCCCATTTAAGCCGTATATTTTAAAACTCGCAAACTTTTTTTAATTACAAACTCACATTTGTAATTTAATACAGACTGTGACTTAGACCAGTACATTTTTTAATTTCGCTATGAAAATTTCAATATAAGAATTCCTGTATTTTTAAAATAATCCGAAAATTCACCAATATCGGTATCAAAAACAGACAAAAATCAGCGAGACTTTTGAAGGGTGAAATATGATCAAGCATCAAATTTTTTAACCCCTTTAATTAATTAATGTTGTACAGAACCCTCAAGGTGCGAATTCTATTCGCACTTGTTCGGTTATTTTCTTTTCTGATATCGTGAACCCTAAAAATTTTAAGCAGCGTCTATACATTTTCTTGCTGATAAATATACCATGGTTTATACATAAACACTTCCACAGTAAGGGATTCTCGATTTTAAGAGGTAAGACCTAAACTTTTTATAAAGGGTCAATATCATTCTTCTACCATATGAAAAATATATTTTAAGTTTTATGTAGTAAATTAATGTACAATATATGTACTTTTATTTTATGATGAATAATTCTTCAAACTATCTTAAAAAAAGTGTGCAATATCTTATTCGTAACTAAGTGCTATTCCAATTATATCAAGTTTTCTAGAAATTAACTTGTAAACGTATATTGAAACCCTAAGCTCGCTAAGACGAAATTGAACGAAAGTAGCTACAATATAATATTCCTCTTCTCTATATTCTACTCATGATCACGTGCAGATCGATTCGGCATGAGTTGTATTCACTAAAATTATTACCTAATAGGTACTTTATCAACAAAGAATCTTTGAGGCTTAATATCTTACTTATTGAACGTTTTACACAGATGGAAAACGGTATTGAAAACTTGTCGCATTATAAAGCCCGTTTCATTTTTAAAATATTGTTCAATATCCGTTTCAATGTTTTTGCAGTGATTATTTAATTCACTCACGTAAATAGTTGTCAACTGCCATAAGAAGTAACGCCCCTTTGTTATGACTGGTGATTGAAATTTACTTACAAGTGAAGTTTTCTCTAAAAGCATAATAACTTTATAGTGAGCTATATTAATGCAAATAGTATAGACGTAATCGTAAAATTTGACAGATGGTTAGACATAATGTACTAAATCTTACATTTAAATTTACAATTAGCAACATATTTTGGTGTAACTCGTCATTAAAATAGATCCTTCGGTGATGCATTTTTCATAACTGTTATTATGCAAAAAATGTTTATTTTTGAAGCGGTAATGGTAATGTTAATCCACATTAATTCTAAACGAAAATAAGGAAAAAAATTGAAATAGATATGTATAGGTCCACTTCCCGACCTCCTCCTGCTATCAGCCCAAAAAACTATACATAAAATAGGAGATATTGTATATATGGGTAAAGGAGGGCCTGGCCAGAACTTCTAGATCTGACGATTTGTATTCGAGTCTTCTAGATACTTGTTTTTAAAGCCCTTAAAGTGTCTGGCAACAGTGAGGCGCCGCTCGCATGTCTTCTTCTAGCTTCTATCATCGGTCGCGTGCGGTGAGGTGGTGTTTGAAAACACCTCTTTGGTGCCCAACTTCTTAAGATTTCCATTTGAGAATTCCGAACAGAATATTACTATAGACAGTCTTCTATCGCCCATGGGTATAAGTCTACGCTTTAGAATAGAATTTATTAACATTTTAACTAATTGATTATACATTAATTTATGCAGCCTTGAGTAGAAAGCGGATAAATGCTCCCAGACCGCCTCTATAATGGTCGACCGACTCTTTTAGACTTAGTTGTAGAAGGAATATATATATATTGTAGAAAGAATATATATATTCCTTCACACACAAAATGATTCGAATGAAACATATTTGCTTCAAAATGAGGTTTTGCCTTAAGAGTGGTATATAGTTAGTTGAAAAGTATTTAATTAGAATAAAGTCCAGGTACACCAATTATGATTAGAGCATTAGAGGGTAGATTTCATCGGATTGTATTTTTAAAGGTATATAAGATCGCATTGATTATAGAAAATGATTTACAATATTATAATATTTTTTTTGTAACAATTTTGATTTGTTGCATGTTTTTCTAAGAATATATATATATATATATATATATATATATATATGTATAATATGTATCAATAATATATATGCGTATGTATGCATATATTACAAATATACTTGGTTAATTGCTTAAATTGAAAAACGATTGATTGTTTTTACCATTTCAAACTATTTGTGATTTCACCCGCGTGGGTATACAATTAATTTATTTATCTTTTATCCCTCGATCTCGTCCTAAATCCTGATTTCGATCCTACTCTGATTCCGATCCCGAGCACGCTCCCGAATGCAATGTCTCTATTTCATGTTGTATCATACTCCAAAATCTTTAGAGTAATACTTGAAAATTGCACTGTTATGCAACATACGTAAACAATATATTTCAATGGTATCAAAGAAGGTTGCGTCTTCACATGCAGGTCCGCGCATGTGTTACAGTATAGTGGCTCTATGAGTAAATAAATCCAATCTGTAGAGGTGACCGCTGTCTAGTCAAAATGCAGACTAGTCCAATGTACGCCGCAGAATAAACCTTAATCGCGATTATCCGTTTGAAAGCTGCCGTACAGCCGCTTAACGGCGTACTATACACAAAAGCGCCGGGAGGCTTTGCTTAATTAAAAATTACCTAGACACATTTAAACTCACAACGTCCTGTGAAAATTTTACGAGCGTTATCGCGCGCCGACCTCCTCATGTTGTATCTCGGCAAACTTTAAACGCGACCCTCGTTACGAACATCTGTACCTATACCGACTGCGGCGAGCTTTTGCGTGCGTTATGCTCGCGCTCGTGCAACGTTTTCGGATAAGCGCCGTTCAGAAATAATTAAGCGAATACTAAATGTCTGTACCCGAAACATTTTACTCGTGTCGGTTTTAATAGAAGTCCCGTATACGCACGTCTTTACGTGCCAATTTCAGTATTATCAACATAGGACGACAATTTTAAAATCGTCACACACAAAATGATTCGAATGAAACATATTTGCTTCAAAATGAGGTTTCGCCTTAAGAGTGCTATATAGTTAGTTGAAAAGTATTTGACTAAAATGAATTCCAGGTACGCCAATTATGATTAGAGAGTAGATTTCATCGGATTGTATTTTTAAAGCCCTCATAGGTATAAAAGATCGCATAGATTATAGAAAATTATTTACAATATTACAATATTTATTTTGTAACAATTTTGATTTGATGCGGCTTGTTGCGTGTTTTTCTAAGAATATGTTTATCGGTCGAACTATCACGACTAAACTAGTCGAGTTTTAATGAGGATTTCTTTATTGAACAGCATTTACAAAAGAATAAAAAGCAGCCAATACCGAGTAGTACACTACAAAATTTTTGCCTTGTTCTCGAAAGAATATCGAAGAAACGATCAGCCGACCACATTGTCTAGCTACCCCACACGTTCACATTCTTACGCAGCTCAAACCGTGCAGCGTCCGATTTCTTTATTTTCGTAAATCGAATATCTTTCATTAGATCTTCGAAATTCATGGAAACGGAAGAGACTGCGTGTGAGCACAGGTAACCAGCACGTGAAAATCATACTCTCAGATGTAAATGAGAACATTTTTAAAAGCAAATAATGTATTATTTTACTCGTAAACTGTTTTAATTACGGGCTACACAAAATATTCATGGCATCCCGCGCGCACGGCCAGCGGCGATTCCACGGGTCATAGTAATACGTTATTTATTTATTCAAATTTTGAGAACCGGACGTCAATTTATTAAGGTACTTTCGAGAAGTACTTTATTGACTTATGACGCAAAATAAAATTTACCATAAACTCATAACACGGCCATCCAAGTCGGTGCCATTACAAAATGCATATTTAGGGAGGTGCTGCAGAGCAACAGGCGCGTTCAGAGGCGTCGCTCGGCTACACCCTGCATTATATACTAAGAATATAAAGTGGAAGTTATGTATCAGTTTATTTATATAAACGTATTAATCTCAGCAATTATCGGTCAGTTTGAAAAAAAAATCTTTTTCTGTTAGATAGTCCATTTCTCGAGGAATGCTATAGGCTATACCAATATCTTGCTTTGACCACAAATTCCCGAGTAACAATTATGTGTTTATCAATCTGCAACACTGTAAGCGACGTGATAATGTGCAGTGCGCTGACGCTGACTGCAGGGCGGGGGAGGTGAGGGGCGCGGTGAAGCTGCACGACGAACGACGAATGTAACCGAGCAAAGCCGAAATATAATTCAGCGACTCGAACGCGAATGTATAGACGGTAAGGACAGACGTAAATTCTTTGTTATGTTATGTTTTCTAAATTATACGTTGTTAATTTTTTTATTAACATAATATTATTCCATCTATTCCATCCAGAGACGAAATGTACACGGACGACGTCGCGACCAGCCTAATTAAATTGTAAGATACACAAGGACTTTGTACCTTACAGTTTGAACTATACAGTACCTCATATAGCCAAGGCTTCTATTTATTATTTTATATCTCGGCCTTACGAATTAAAGCGAGGTATTTGATAAAAGAGGAGAGCAAAACAAACGATTCTAACATTCCTCAGTAATTATTTGTTCCTAAGTAATTTCATCTCCAGAATTATTCTTTGATAAACGAAACCTAAATTGCAACAAAATTTTGGAAACTAAACAATTAACTGTGGCGTTTTACTATCGGAAGACGAAATTGCGCAAGTAGTTTCTGCATTCCCTTTTTCAATTGCCTAGAATTAATTTATTATTTACCACACTTGTGAAACTATCAATTTTTTATATATGTATATATACCTGTGTATGTATATGCAAATATACACAAATAATTATTTACTCTATGTATGAAACAGTATATAAATAAAAAGCACCGCGTCACTTGTTGCCCTAATAGAACATAATATTCTTATTTAACCTTTACTATTAATTTTTAAAACGCTACCCTGGCTCATAAAATATTACATAAAAAAATTGTAAGCGAAATAAATAAAGCATCCTGTGTCATAAATGCCACCTGATTGCGCGCGCGCTTTGTCAACAATGCATAAATAATTCGTATGCGTACCACTGATTTTTGACGTCCAATCACAACGAAAATACAAGTACAAAATACATGTTATTTATCACCGGAATCGTATCAACCACTGAACCTACACTGACATCACATCCAAACAGTCATGAGAACTAAATAACCTCGTCTTTCATTTTACATCACGAGATTTTTCGTAAACGAAATGGGCATGTGCTCTCGCGTCACGTCGAGAGCAGACGGAAGACTCATGATTGATCTGGAGTCTGATGGAACTTAGAGTGGAGAAAGCAGCGGCGACATCAGACAAAGCGCACGCGAAAAAATCATGCATGTCGGTTCATTAATAATTAACAAAAGTTATAAATGTTCCTAGTTATTCTTTCTGTAATTACAATATGATACTCAATAAAGAAAAAAAAGTATTTTACTCCGCAATAATAACGCGTAACAATATCAAGCACTGACAAGACTAAAATTAAATTAAAAACAGTCATTAAATTAAATATAATCAATTTATAATAATTATTTCTCATGTGCGGTCGGCTGCTTGTCGCATATTCGCATGATAATGGCTGTATACTCGTACTATAATTCTGCCACTTTAAAATCAAGCAAACTGACGATTTCATAACACAGTAACAGAACATCCCGTACTAGATTCTAAATTGATCGTAGTTTTGTACTGTATTTTGAAGTGAACATTTTAAGGTACGTTACATTGTAATGTTTTTACCTACTGTTTTTAAGTACTGAAATTGTTATATATTTTATTTTGTCTATTTCTTTCTAGTTTAGACTATATAGGGCAGTTCTTTGTATATTTAGGAGAAGAGTCGAAATTATTTAGATAAAAATGTTTTTTACTTAAGTCTTTTTGTAACAAAATTTTTGTATCAAAGGACGCCATCTTTCGCCTGGGGCGCCATATTTGTACGGGCCGGCTCTGGACATAGAGATAAATTAATTGTGTCCTCGAACAACACACAGTATACCCGTGTTTCCCTTTATTTTGATGAAGGGCAAGATATCTTTGACATTTATAATGCTGCATCCCTTATTATTATATATAATAATATCGATAATCATAATGACAACGGCGATGACGATAACGATGTCGAGAACGATGAGCACATTCCAATAATATCAATGCATTACACGTTTTCTGATTTGAAAGTTCGTGATTTATCAAAGACATTTTTTTCTACAACAAGTTATAGAACAATGTTTAAACCTTTTGGTATTCAATAAGAGTATTTCCGACTTGGTATTGATTAGTTTTTTTATTAATGTTTACACGAATGGAGATGCATACAAAGTGTTTCTTTGACTAAATCATAGACTATATCTTTAATTTAGATACTAAAGAGGAATATCAAATAAGTTAAGTACTATTAGAAATCTATTCCAATTTTTTATTCAAAATGTGTATTGAGTTCTTGATTGGTAACTAAATTTAATTCAGGATCGAGATCGAGATAGTGATTTAAATCAAAATTAGAAGTAATTTATTTTATATCGACGAAGGTAAAGCCGCGAGCGGCCACTAGCGTTACATTATAACACATAATAGAATAAACAAACTACTGAAATAAAATAAATCACCTCATTGCGTCTACATACGAACATAATGCAATAAAGCACGTTAATAATATTTTATAAACGAATTTATCGTCTTGTGTGCTCAGTCATTTAGGTGCTTAACTTACTTTGAAAAGATGTCAGGTGAAGCGCGAACAGTGGGTAAGGACGTAATACTCGCGCTTTGTCAGCGGATTCCTCCGCCGTCCCGCCCCTTTGCCCGCACGTCACCCCCTGCCCCGGGCCCGCGAACGTGGCCCGATGGCGTGTGACAGATGCGAGAAAAAACGATATTAAATTCTAATTGCTAAAAACTTTCATCAAGTCCTTGTTTGTATAGTTTTCTGTCATATAATTTTCTGTTAGACAGATAAATATCGTAGGAGGTGTCTTTACTCTTTGAAAATCAAATATTATTAATTCGTCTATTAATTATTAGTTTATTTGGAGTAAATTCCATTAATAGTTTTGGTGTACTCTTTACTAATTGCGCAATCCAGCGAACTCAAAATATTTTTTTAGGGTACCGTAGTCAACAAAGAACCTTTAAAATTTCTCCATGTCCGTCCGCCCGTCGGTCCATCCGTCCGCTTCTGTGTTTGTCTGTCCGTGGTTTTTGGTGCTAGGAAACTCAATTTTGACCTGAACGTACATATTTATCACACCGACAAAAAAGGTAGAATAAAATCTTGGCAAAAAAATATACTGGATCCTCCCCTACATGTAAAGTTGATATGTATTGTTTTTCTCATTTATTCGGGTCAGTAAAAATTATTTTTCGATTCAAAGATGATACGTTTGCGAAATATTATGCTTTAAAATGCTAATTTTTGTTCCAATCAAGTATTCTACTTCTCTAACTAAATTGTTATTTTTCGATGTATGAAAAACAGTAGTATAACAAACTTAGAAGGAAAACTATTACAGCCACGTAGGCTTTACAAGGTAATGAGTAATTAGTCGACTAATTTACAATGCACTTCAAAAAGTAAAAAGCCAAAATTCCATTGAAAATTACTTAGATAAACGTTTTCATCTAAGTAATTTTTTCTAAAAAAATTTTTTCGTTATTTAATTATTTTTTAGATAATTATTCGATAACTAAAAAAACGTTAGTTGTATGCAATAGATAGTTAATAAATACAGTTTAAAAAATACAAAACCATAACATCCTAAAAATATAAAATAAGCACCCGTGTTCTGATTGGGTCTGTTTTTAGACATTATTAGCTTTTAAACTACAAAATCAATTAATAGGTTCGTAGTATCAAATAAAAAGCCTCTTTCTGTTTGCATATTATGCCAGGCAACTACGAAACCCTATTGGCACGTGGCCCGACACGCACTTAGGCGGTTTTTTGTTTACTATTTAGTCTATATTTTCTATTCCAATAGTTAAGTACTAAATATTACACATATTTATTTGGACTTCATTACCCGCTAAGTGAACGAGTAATAAAATCAAAAGTTATAATTTAGCAATAATTGTATATTTTATGATTCAAATACGCCCGCGTTCACTCGCGCAGAATTAATTTTTTCAGTTTTTCTATGAATCGATTGTGGTGACATGCTGATCCTGTTCTAATAATCAATTTTTGTTCCACTGTCAGGTTCGGTCTCGATCCCATTCTGAATTTCCGGAGCAGTCATGATGCCTATATTAGCTCTACCTTGGACATTGATGTTAATAATAAGAATTTACTAATTTTACTGGTATTTATATATTTTTTACATAAAAGATATCTTACATTTTATTCGAGGACCTAATCTAGCTATAGGTAAAATTGATTACAATGCGTTCAGCCATTAGCACGTGATAAAAGGATGGACATCCAAACAAATTTTTATACATTTATAATATTGTAAATAGCTTAAAACCATCTACAAACGATTTCACTACGAATGCTCAAAGTCTTATAGCGATACGTGCATCGCATCACATGTAGTTTTTAACTGATGCTCAAACAAAAAAAATCTTTTCATTAAATACAAAGACAGATTGAAAGAGAATCAATACCTTGTTGCCATCTTGTAGATAGTGCCACTATCTCATTTATATTGAAATTCTGGAATTCTGGCAAAAAAAATATGATCACACATATCTTTGTCAACATTTTCTAGATATTAAACCTTACGCTAGGCTGTAAAAAGATTACGCCTATATGAAATACTGAAATCGTCAGATCACAAAGTAATAATGTAATGAGATCGCAAAGTAACCTGGATTACATTCCTAGAATGTTTGTTCTATAAAAAAAGTAGATTGTACTTAAATATAATAGGACATGCTTCTGCCTATGACTTCGCCCTCGTGGACATAGAATGAATTTCCTCATCTTTTAAAACCATGATTTCCTCGGTCTCGTTCTAAATTATAATACCAATGTGTGTGTGTGCTCACGTATGTGTTTGTGTATGTGCATGCGTGTACGTGTATGAGTGTATTCGTGTGTGCATGCATACTTGCGTGCGAGCATGATTACGTGCGTGCATGCGTGCGTATGTGCGTGCATGATGGAATAAATATTAAAAAGTGTTGTTTTTAGAATATTTTTAGAATATTTCGTAAACTGCTCTATCGTTAAGTTCCAAAAGCTATTTAAATCTTCTGCTGAGAAAGTAACGTAGATCGTTGCAGAGTGCGTTAAACTAGCATGGTTTATCGTTAACAAAAAATCAGCAAAAAAAAATATTTTAAGTAACTTCCAAGGTTCTTTGTAGATTGATATATGGTATCGGTCAACTTTCTTTGCGTAAATAAGCGTTTTTAATGCCGTAAAACAAATCAAAATTGAACCACATATTCAATAGATATCTTAGTGTAAAAATTGAAAATTAAGTTTTTATTTAAATAAATTTATAAGTAGATGTTTAAGCTCAAAGAGCTAAAAATGATACGGCCGAAACTAATAATAGATTAGGATGGCTACTCGTTACATCGAAGAAACGCTCTGATGCGTCCTTCATAAACTTAGAAATAGTAGGGAGCTCTAGGTCCCGGTGAAGCACAGAGTATTTGACGTACCATATTGCGTCAGCTGCTCTTCTACAGAATTTGTTCTGCACTATTTGCAGATCGTAGAGTGCATCAGGCTGCGCATGAGTAAAAACTGGACTCGACAGTATGTCATGACAGGTCTGATACACATCGTGTATATCGTTCGCTTATTATGTAACGACATTTTGCTTTTCCTGCCTATCAATGCGTATAGGCGAGCAAGATAAAATAACGCTAGTTTCCTAACACGAGCGATATGATTTTTAAAGTGAAGATGTTTATTGATCGTGATGCCTAAATATTTGTAATACTCCCCACTTACATATACTAAATCAATCAATGCCACAGAATTGATTGTTTTAGCATACATTAGTGGGGAGTATCCGTAGGAACTGGATATTTTAATTTACGTGGACTAAAGCCAAAGTAAATTGATGTTGAATTATTCAAATTGACTTCTATTCTCCAGAGTCGAAGCCATTGAGTCAGCTCGTCAATGGCCTCTGTAAACGCGAAATAATATTCCGGAGGCAATTTGATCGCAAAAAGAGCGCGGTATCATCTGCAAAAAGCGCGAGTTGGGCGCCGGTTGACGGTCGTGGAATATCGTTAACGTATGCGGAGTACAGCAGTGGGGACAGCGTGGAGCCTTGAGGTACTCCAGCTCTGATCGGTCTTATTGATGAGTAGAAATTATCAAGTCGGAAGGTGAAGTAGCGATTGCTAACGTGATGATGGATAATAATAATGAGACGATCTGGGAGCTCTAGCTGATAGAGCTTATGTATAAGACCTGCATGCCAAATCCTATCGAAGGCCTTTGCTACATCAAAGAAGACTGCCACTGTCTTATTTTTAGTTTTGAACCCTTCCGATATATATTCAACCAATCGGAGGGCTTGTTAGGGGAAAGAATGATTGGATCGAAAACCAAATTGTTCATTAATTATAAGACCTTTCCTTATGATATGATCGCTTAAGCGAGTTTTGAGAATTTTTTTAAATAATTTTCTTAATATACTCAAAAGACGATAGGTCTGTAACTGGCAGGGAGGTCATGTGGTTTCCCCGGTTTAGGAACACCCAATAACCACAGCTTCTTTCTAAGCTATAGAAAAGTAATAATTTTTGATGCACGTATTGAAAATCGCGACCAAGAGAGCCACAAGTGGCGCAAAAAAACACTTTAGTGCTTTACTGCTAATTGAATCAATACCTGGGGCCTTTCTAATTTTAAGAGCTTTAATTTGTTTACTAATCTCGTCGTGAGTGATTGGATCCAGATCGTTTTTAGGTAGTTGGGAGATACTATGACTAACTTCCTCTTCCACCCTTCGTACATGTTCAAGGTCGTACGGGGGATTTTCAGAACATTGCTGTTCAATACTATCAGATAGACATTCAGCTTTTTCCCGGTCATCGAACGCAACAGACTTATCGGGTTTTCTCAGAGCGGGGACGGAGACAGCTCCTTGGGAGCGGCCCGGTTCTCTAAATCTGTCCTCGATTGGAAGCCGTATCGTCGAGACAGCTATTCTATTTTCTGAAATCGATCCCGGACTATACCGTAACGGGCGCCGCTACCTGGCGCCCGTGAAAGACTACCATCAGCGGTCAGCGACCTTATCATCGTGAGGGCCACCGATGGCCATGTCACGTGATCGGCCCTCTGAAATATTACCGAGGTACTAAAATGTATACGTGTTTGATGCATTTCGGAAGTAAAACTCATACAAACGAATATATTTATTTACAAAATAAATCTATATGTACAAAATTATATAAAAAATGTACATTTCACTGTAGATTGCACCAAAAGCTATGTTTTCCTATTTACGAATCAAACGTTCGTATTTCGTCTATACGAACAATGTGGACTAAAAATAAGATATGGAGTATGTTCAAGCCGTGTGTACGTCGGGGTGCGCAGGAACGTTTCCATCGCGAACAATTGACTTATCACCTTATTTACAGTTGTGGAATGTTCTAAACCACTCGCAGATAGGTGTATATACTGGAATCCGAACACTGAGGTGTCAACTTCATTTCAAATAAAATTATCAAAATTGTACCCTAGTGGATCTTGTATATCTGTGCTAGCGAACATGCATCTACTGTTTTCTAAATATTTGATTTTCATCCTATTCTATTCTTGAACCCCTATATGGCTTTATAAGCATGGTAATCTTGTCGCAATTTCTATAAAAAGTAGGCGGTAGACTGTTGTCTTAAGAGTGGGTTTTCTAGAAAAACGTTTTTTTTTAGTGCAATAATATTCTGAGCCGGGCATATCAATGCAAATGTGTATTTTTTCTAATTTAAATGAGTACGCTATATAAAATCACGCTAATAGAGCATAAGCATAATCTATTAAAAAACGACTTATGGATAAGCTTTCGGCCGTTGATTCGCCCCTTTTGTCAACCATGATCCCAATCTCGGTTCCACTCTCGATTTCAATCATGGTCCCGCTCTTGATTCCAACTCCGGTTTAAACCCACATCTCGATTCTGCCTTCGATTGGATTTCGATGAAATTATCCCAGAAGAACGGACACTTTTACACCCAAAAGACGAACTGCCGCATTTTTTTTTTATAATGAAACAATTTCACTTACGCTCTTGTTCCCGATCCCAGTTCTGCTTTCGATACCGAGCCCGAAACCAAGTTGAATTTGACTCTCGCCTTAATGTTAACATTACCTTTAACCAATCGCCATAAGGAAATAATTGATTCTACGTTCACACGAGTAAAACCACAAGTAAAAACTAGTACCATTGTAAAATATAGCCTATATGTTATTCTAATGTGTTAGCTATATTACTGTAAGTTGCATCAAAATCTTTTAAGTAATTTTTGCGTGAAAGAATAGCAAATATCCTGATAAACTTTCACGTTTATAACATTCGTAGGATATTCACATTTATTATTCCATTTTGTTTAATGTTTCGCATACATATTTCTATTTCAATAATTTAGATATCTATTTTTGCAATTTACAGCTCATCCTCTATGCAACTCAAATGTATATCTCAGATAAGTACTTGTATTCCTATCATCTGCAGCTAACTCTTTAAAATAACCCGTCGTAGGTAATTATATTAATATTAGTTTTCGTCCGTATAGACATAAAATGATGAAAAAAAAATTCTGAAGCGGATTTGCGTTAAGCCCGTTCTCTATGAGCATCTACATCCTGAATTTTTTTGCAATCTACGTCTCCTTCCTTTAATAACGCACTAAATTGACATATTTCACCGTCAAATTTTTTTTTTCAAATGGCAATGGATTAAATTGTATAAACTCTTAAGCACCCACATAAACAAACAAATGATTACGACTACTAAAGAAATACAAAAATAATGCATATTTTTTATGGTTTGCATACAGTATATCGAAATCATAACATATAATCGTTTGCGCGATCACGTTCTTATTGTATACTAATTTTATTAAGATCGATCTAACTGTTCGTAATATATAAAATAACATACAGATAGACAGACAGACAGAAAAATAGACAGACAAAAAAACTTTTGAAACGGTAGTAATGAGGTCAGTAAGTCATAAAGCGATTATTTATCATATTTGACGAAAAGAAATGTATTTCCATGCAGAACGTACTAAATATAGTGATTACAGATTGCTATTACTTCAGCTATAAATAAAAACACTTTTCTTTTATTTGGGGTATTTTTACTTCCATACTAGTGTTCGTCATTAAATAGTGGAACCTAGACCCAACCTTGTACTAACATTTGCCAGATGGAACCATATTCATGGAAAAATCACCCATCATACATTAGTCGCATCCATGTATTAATCTAATCAAAGCTTCTGCTAACTTTTAACGATTCTTCTCTTAATTACCTGTTATATTAATTGTTATATGAAAATGATATTTTTATTATTATTTTAGTTAAATAAGGGCTAAAAGAAAAATGTTAATATCGCAATAAAGACTAACAGCTGTTGAATTAATTCGTGAAGAATTATGTGATTTCCAGTTAAGCCTAGCTTAATGAAAGTCTTGTAGAGCCTTAAATTAAGTTGCCTTAAATGAGAAATCTTTGGATCTAGATCTTCTTTAGACAAATGACTGAAGCTTTACAGCTATTTAAAGTATAATTAATAACTAATTTACAGTTCTACTATTTTATTATAGGTATGTAAAAATGTTGACTTGTTAAGAAATTTCATGTTTTTAGGGTTAAAAAAAATCGAATTCTTAGAAGTTTTAATACTTTTCAATATTACATTGGATTGTTTGATATGAAATATAGTAGTGGTATTTAGGTTTTCAATAAAATTTTACATCGATGTTTTTTTGAAATTGAAACTTAAAGGGCACGAATGAAAAAATTTAAGGTAGAGATTCTTTAATAGATATATACGTAAGATCAGAAACATGCGCAAGTCGTATTCCCACTTAGTGGAAACTATATAAGTATTTCCTGAAAAATAACCCTAAAAGTAAGACAAGTGTAAATAAACACGAAAATTGTGTAATATTTGAACTATAAGATAGTATAATATTTATTTACATATATTTATTTTTACAACAGTGTGGAAAACATCTTGAAGTTTCAATTTCGTAGTAACAGTTAAAATTGTCCTTAAACATTTTTACTGTTCAAAAGTTAAACTTTCCCCATTTATTGGTTGTTCTTAAACGTGGCAATTATGAATGATAGATAAAAAAAAATTAGACAGATCGAATGTGTCTTTACAATGCAACACTCTGATTCACAACACTAGATTTTACAAGGGCAGTACACTAGCCTATACAAGACTAAATACAACATTCTGGTCAAGATAAATACAAATACGCGAATTTTCATTCGCTGATATTTGTGTTACTTAAGACCGAGATTAAGACAGAACAGAGCGGAGTTTAAAGAATCTACAATGAAACTAACTTTGTAACGAGAGCGTTACCGAAATCGAAATTAAAAGTGGAACAACGAGTTGGAAAAACCCAGAGCGACATTGGCTTGGTAACTAAGAATAGGGCCACCATCGGATTATAAAAGGACAGGGGTCGGATTTATATAGCGCAATACCGGCTTTGTAATCGATACAAAATCAAAAATCGACCAAAGTCGTACCTAAAAATGGAAAGGAGGTCGGAAAAATATAGAGAACCACTGGCTTCCAACCGAGAGAGGTATTAGAATTGGACTATGAGTGGAACGAGGATTAGATGAATAGATTCCTTTGAATCCCACTAGAAATCCATAGTGGAACCGACACTGAAAACGAAATCAGAATTGAGAGTGTAGCTGTAATTGAAATAACGTATTCGGAATGGTGATCAGCAATGAAACAGAGATCATACGATACGACAGATGAATTGTGTGTATACGGGCGGAGCCACGGGCGAAATCCGCTTTTACAATCGTAAACTTTCTTAGTTTAGTTGCTTTCATTTAAACGAAAATTACACAACAAACAATGTTTCAAGGGAGAAATGAAATATTGTTTGCTACGTAGTTTCGTTTGAGTGGAAAATACTTTTTCAGATCTTTGTACATAATTCATATTAATTAATTTTTTCTTGACTTTTTCTTTAATAATGCTAATTTTTTTGTCAATGCGTTTTTTTTTGGGTTTGTGCTTTTTGTTTGTCCATTCGTCAAAGCCAATTTCACAAAAAAAGTTGGTACAGATATAAAATTTTGTGACCTGAAGATGGACGTAAACATACGTAAATAAATTAATTTTGAATACAAGCCTCAATTTTGATCCAAACAAAAGTTTTTTTAACTGTACCGTATTACATGATAGGGTTTGTTATGTTTGGTAAGGATTTCAAACACACACATACACATACATACACGCATGGCGCACGCGCGTCCACACATGCAACTAAGAAACTTTTGAGTGTAAGTGATAATTTTGCCATCTATATTTGCCGTAGAGGACACGACGGCAACATCGCAAAAAATGAAATGGAGAGGTACACGCTTAAGGAAGATAGACAGTTAATCCACGACGGCGAATTTTTGTAGAATAACGTAATTCAAATGCGCACGTCTAATTTCGCGTAAACCGAGACACAATGGGACTGATTTACTTAGCGGGTTTTGTTAACGGACTGCAAAATGCTAGAGAATGTTCCCGTGTATTTTAAAATGAACTTTGATGTCAATACCTATATGCATGTGCAATTTATATATGTTCATTAGCTTGTTCTTGCATAAGTAAAGAAGAAAGAAAACACTACTTAATGACATTTTTTTTTCTATCGTTTGCTGTGAATTTGTTTTTTTTTTACTGTTGTCAGTTTATGAAAAATTTATTAGAAGATTGGTTGATAATGCATTGTACCTATTCAAACAAGATCGTGTATGTATATAACTATTAAGTTTTTAGAAGATTTATTTTCGTATTTTATCAACTTTATGACTGGTGAAAATCTTAAAATATTGTTTCAATCGCCTGATTAAACGTAGTTGGCATTTTAATTAGTAAACATATTATTATTTTATTAGTAAGTATATTTTTAGTGAGATTAGAGATTTTTAAATTGTTCAATTATGGTCCTTTGGTATCTAAAACCTAATCGACAAAAAACATAAAGGGGAAGCCAAGCCGCCGTACTCGCTCCGGCCACGGATGCACACATTAAAAATAGTATCCAAACGACAATGTATAATGTCAATAATGCTTACGTTTAGGAATTAGTTACAAAAAAATCACGATTAAAAATTTTAACAGGTTTTATTTTCACAAAAATAGATTTTTAGAATAAAACTTAACTTGTTTTACATGACTTTTTTCGTATTTTATGTTTACATATCGTTCGTAAATGCAACACAAACATAACAATTGTTGCAAATGCCTTAACCCTTAATCACTCGCACTAAGAAAATTAAACAACTGCTCGCATGGAGAAACAGCTGACCCCAAATTTGTAGGCATAATATTTATTATGTATTAAACAAATAAGTAAATAAAACTTGTGTTTTATTTAAGTCTGTTATTAATTATATTGTATTTTAAAAAAATAACATGAACTTAATATCTACTTAAACATAAACAAGATAAATTATAAATTTTTATCATAAATGAACAATTTGTACTTGTAGTGAGATCAAAGTTAAAACTTTAGAATATTTTCAAGAACTCTCTGAATCACTCTTATTACACTATTGACAATATATTTGAGAGTGATCATTGCACACAACCTTTGCGCATTTTGTGCATTTTGTTGGTACTTTTCGATCATTTTTTTCGCGGGCAGTTGTTGCAACGCCCACGTTTTGCAGTTGTTGGTGAGACGCGGTTTTCCAAGTCATGCACTTCCAAAAGTCGCCTTTTTACAATCGGAGTTTTAATTTTACATTTAATTTTACAATAGTAGTTGCGCTGATTTCAAGTCGTCGTTTCTGGTGATTACGAACAAGTTCAACAGACAATTGCCGCAAAAAATACGCCTCATGTGCGTACATGATTTGTTGGTATTTGCTCGATGTACAACGAATGTATTTATGCCTCAAACATTTATGAGATGGAAGAAAATGGCTAACGGCCATCGTTTGGTTCGCCTTCCTACATTGTATGTGCCACAAAAGTAATTATCGGTGTCCACTCCCCCTTTGGTGCTGTTATAAAACATTATTATTTCAGATTTCTGCCTTTCACTTGAATCTGGGTCGATATGAGCTGAATGGTGCATGGGAGACAGTAATACAACAGCTTTATTCGGTTTTGGAATATACGAAACCATAGTTGTTGTCTTTTGGAAACCAAAATGGGAGCTGAATTGAGCTCTAGTTTTTTCCTGAAAAAAATACTGAGGTATATCCGGTTTGTTTGTTTTTTTGAGTGTTCCAACTAAAGTGAGCTTATAGGGCGGATCCAATAATTCATGTGAAGCTAATAATAACGTGTTAAAAAGAATTATGTAGGAGGCAACAGATAGACCAACTATTTACGACTGCAAACTCTCCGACAATAGATCATATTTGCATTTTCAATAACAGTGAAAGGTATTGTTACTAAACACTTCAATATAGAACCTTAGTTTCAAAAACGTGAATATCGTGTACAACTCTAGTACAACTTAGTACACTTTAGTACAACTCTAACCCAATACTATACTATCATTACAAAAAACGTCTTTATCGTACAAAAATTTTAAAAAAATAGCATATAAGGAAAATATTATAGTAGCTTCCATGCAAGTTCGCGACCGGCGACAGTTGCACGACGCCGATAACTACGGGTCACTTCTCGCGCTTGTAAACGTAGAGCTGGGGGGGGGGCGCAACGTCAGTTGCTGCCAAGATTGCAAGTTCGCAAATTTTTAGTACATATTCTAAGCTACTTTTCTTACAAACGGCTAGTTCAATGACTATGGTTTCTTTGTCAAAGTTGTTCTAAAAAAAAAGGTGATTATGAATATTTATAAAAAGAAACATGAATCGATCATGCATCTTTCTCCATACGGTATACGCCGATGTCAAGCATAAAAAGTCAATCGTTATTTTTTTAAATTCTTTAGTAGCCATATTTTTTTATTTTATTGCGCATATATGTATGTGTATGTGCGTAATTTTCAAAGGGAAATGATTTTTATACAAAACTTATTGTGGAGTGAGGTACGACTTTAAAAAGTAATGAGATCCGTCTTTCAAGACATAAATAACCCTTTTTATTATTAAAAGCGTCATCATAGGTTATAATACCAACCGCCACCTCCAAAAATTTGATATCTCCGTAGGTGTAGTGTTCTATTGAAGCAACTTAAATCATTAATATCAGTTTTTTGAAAGTTTATAGCCTCATCAGCTACATTTGTGCACACTGCACTGTGTATATTGCTATATTGCCATCACTTTAATTTTTTTCATTATTGATATTGAACACTATATTATCCGTTACCTATAAAACTTCTTATTTATCATTATCTATTTCGTTGCTTGATTTACTTTCTTTATCAACTTTTTTTATTTCTAAATAATTCCGTCCTTTTGAAGAGTGACCTCGTTTACCATAGTTATAACATTAAAACCGGCCAAGTGCATGTCGAGCCACGCGCGGTGTAAGGTCGCGTAGTTATCCGTCACAGTATATGGACTTAAAAGGGGGTTTTTTCTTTAATACTGTGAATCTATTTAATTCACAATTTAATGCTTAATGACGTCTAGAGCTCACCCAAACCCACTTAGGACGGATGTTACGGATGTTATGATTTTATATTCCCATAATTTTACATGGTTCATAAACTTATATTTGCTAATTATTTTACACATCAAACATAGTTATTGAAGTAATTTTCAATGTAATATGTACAAAATTTTGAGTTTTTTACTTCCCCATGTATATTTTATAAGTTAATTGGTATACTCCTTAACTTGTAAAATCTCCTTAACTATGAGAGTTTTCCTTTTCACTTTATTAAATATACTTCTGTCGTGAATTTTATTCACATATCCAATAATAATCATTTGCCTAGTAGGTGGTAGAAAGACTTGACTATAACGAAAATTAGCAATTTAAAATTCAATATTTCTCATACGGATTCCTAAATCAAAAAATAATTTTCCGAACCGGCAATGCTTTTTAATGAGCTTGCCAACAGTATCCCACACAATGGGACAGATGAAAAAACTAAAATTCATCCCCATTTTACATGTAGGGGAGGTTCGCCTATGAATTGCTTTTCAAAATTTTCAAGATTTTATTCTACCACTTTGCCAGTGCGATTAATATACATGCTCAGGCCAAATTACAGTTTCAAATATGTTTTATTAAAATAAATATTTAAAAATTAAACACAAAACTTATACTATTATTTCATAGGTTACATACAATATAAGACTTGAACATTTAATAAGTCATGAAATGTTATTTTAGAATTAACCTCTCGTTCACAAAGCAGTTTTCCCTCAAGAAGAACGAGCAAGAAATTTGAAGATAGCTAATATTTATATAAAATTTATATGAAAATAATAAAAATTCAATTACATGAAATATACACAGTAGCTGTTAATTTCAACAGGCCTTAAATGTATCGACATTTTATAATATCCTCTTTTTGTATTTTGTTTAACAATAAACTTCAATTCATATAGAGGTAAACTTTGTATATCTAAAAGTAGTGCATTGAACACCCACACACACACAGCCCCTTAAATGAATTGGTGACTGTCAAGTACAGGCTTTATATTCGAAACTGAGAATTTCATATATTTTGTTTTCTTTCTCATAAGGAATAGGTTATTTGCAGTAGATCACTTCTATTGTTCTGTAAACTTACTACCTTTTATGAAATAGGATGAGTTTATTGCATAATCTTTTTTATAGACAATATGTTTTTCTTACATTGATAAAGACGAAGTTGAATATTTTTTTGATTTTACTTTTTATTTAAACCAACTTATGATTGAATATCACCGGTTATTCAAGTGAATGACTCTCGAGATTTTTAAATAAGTTCTTACACAATTTTTTCTTACAAAAATTTCTGTTTACTATAGTAAACCGGTTTTATTGATACGGATAAACACTAAAAATATTATAAAAATACTTTTATAGTTATATTTCGTAAAAAAACCATAATAATTTAGGATAATATAGCCCTTTTCCATATTTGACAACTCCATTGTCAGATAAACTGTTAGATATAATTTTTTTTTTCAATTTTTTTGATAAATATATGAATCAACACTACGTACTCACTCATGAAAAATAATACCAAATGCTTTTTAGTCCTTCCCAGTTCTGAAATTACAGTCTTTTATAATCCAAGGTATTTTCGAACTAATAACTACCTCTTACCATCACGCACGCGGTAAGTTTTCAAATAACATAACGCGCAGCTGGGTTTCAAAATCTGGCCGGATTTTAGTGGGACATCGCTTGGAGTTGCAATACATATCTTTATTTGTTTTATTTAATGGTAGGTTTATAATATTATTAACGTTTTTGCTTTTCGAGTAGTATACCGTTAATCCATCGTACTATAAAATGTAAATGGACACGTCGGGACAGCCCTGAGGAATAATCAGTTCGCGAGCTCACCTGGTCTTTGCCGACGCTGCGTCTCAGGCGTCCAGGCGCTTCGAGCCGCGATCGTCTAGTGCCACAATTTTTAATTATGTTTATTGTTTTCCACTCCTAAAAATTAATTTTTTTATTACAATTGTGGTGACCCGCACCGACCCACATTTTACTTTTTATCCTACTCGTCCGCATTTGACCGAAGTACTTCAGATGGATGTACTTAGGGATGTGTGTGCGCTTTTATATTAAGATCCCAGTTGAAATTCAAAATTTTCCATTTGCTTAGTTTAAACGTTTCGTTAAAAGAAAGTTATATGGAAAGGGCTATTACACCGTGTTGAAATATCCTAATGAAAAAAGTCCCTGGGATTGAGTTGCTCGCCTACCAGGTTATTTCATATTACTTTTATATATCGACTAAATTTTTTATTACTAAATCCTTTGTATCGACGAGTAAAAAGAGCAAGCCTTGAGTTTCTTGCCCATTCTTCTATCGGTTAATTAGCATTTGGAATGGATGGTAATTCGATACGAATTTATTACTAACGTATTTCAAGTGTAATTTCATTACTTATGAAATATTGATATTTTTTATTTGATTTTGATTTGATTTGATGCACCGGCGAACGAGTCAGTATGAAGTCTCGCGCATCTTTCTCACACGTCCGCGTCTGTCAGTTGTCTTTTTTCTATGGGAGGCAAACTATAATTTAAAAGAGGTGAAAATAGCATAAACAGTAAATAAAGAAATATTTAGAAGACCTCAAACCTACCTACACATAAATTAATACAAAAAACTATATCCTAATTGTATTCATCATCGAATATGGTAAATATAAGTCTGCTCCAATCAAAGTGCCTATTTTCATGTATATTTAATATTTCCACGCAGAATTCCACTCCAATTTGATCCTCTTGAGGGTCGATTACTCGTGAACACCCGCCTGCGTTTTTTAAATATTAATTTGCATGTTTGCAACATTAAAATTACGTCACTTTCGTATACATTTGCATATTCTATTTGGCTCTATTTTTTTTAGATTGCTATAGATTTACTGCAACGACTAATCTGTATGTAGCCATAAAATAAATGTAAATATAAAAGTGGATGTTTGTTTGTAATTATGTGGCAGCACCGCGCGGATTATGCTCGTATTTAATAATTACATCTTTACTAGCTATTTTCAGTTATGGATGCGGGACGCGCAGGAATAGAAGAGGTGACGCCAAACATACCCGTCTCTTACCCAGCAAAAGTGAAAGTATGCTGTTGTGGAAATGATAGCTGCTGTTAAATTCCTATTTTTCCTTATGATCCCTGACTCGACGATGCTTGGCTCTCAGAGTTACCTACTGTTTATATTGAACGTGTAGGGCAAATACCTAATCTTTTTTTTTAATTTTAGAATAAAAAAATATTATGAAATCGAGATTTTTTTAATTATTTAATTTAATCTTTATTTCCTGCTTTTTAAACTTTATATATTACTAGTAGATACATTACTATCGACAACTGTCCACAACTTTGCAAGGAACAACTACAAAAACAGCTGTTGACCTTAGGTTATATAAAAACCTTGCAGGATGTTGCTAAATGTAAACTCAACCAAAGAAAACTCATTAATAATGTACATGACACATCGGTTTAATAGAATTGCAAAGACTGAGAAGCTGAAACTCAATCCTTTAACTTTTGTATTAAGTGTTGTATTTTATTATTTTAAAATATTTATTATATTTGGAATACCCTGCAATGCTCGCGTGAAGCTACTATCAATAATTAAAACGCTTAAAATACTATCATGGCATTTTACCATTTTTTTTATAGATTTATACACTATTCACACCAACCAGATCATATTGTATTTAGCACTGGACTCGATCGTACTAAATCGTAATCATTCTCTAATTTGAATCCTTATAAGCACCTTCCATGTTCTCAGCCCGTATTCCCTAACTTACCCCAACGTGCCTTATTTTATTCAATGCCGTACTATAACACATCGTCTTTATTCATTAAATTCAACCCACTTCACTCGTTCATTTTTTCATTTACATTACGCATTCATACTAGATCGCCACAAACGGTACTTATCGTATTTCAAAATTTCATATCGACTGAACGCTTGAAATTAGCCTAAAATCTTTCACTAATCAAATTTTAATTTATTTATATCGATTGAACAGATTTTCTTGAATCGTAACTAAGAATACTTTCCAACAAATCATCTTTCATACAAAAAAAGTGAATCAAATTCAGTTAAGCCGTTTGGGAGCTACAATGTCACAGACAAACACACAGACACAAATACACAGATTAACATATGAATCTTATAACAACTTCTATTTGTGTCGGTGTTAAAAACTATCAGTATCAACCGCGGGCTACATGTAAAAACAAATTACAAATTATGTCAAACAAATTTTGTCCAGTAAATCAATCGATAATACAAAATATGCGATATTTTATTAACGAAAATGAGGATGAAAACATTTTACACGGGTAATCTGGAATATAATAAAATTTTCCAAACAAGTTCGATCTATCTATATCAAAAACAGAATGCCGTTATGAGAATACCATTTTACTGCGCTTTTGCGCATTCTCCATTAACGATATTTATTAAATTTATTCCATGTACAATAAATCTAAAAATTAATTAAGATAAGAATAAATAAAGGAAGCGATTTACTCAAACTTATAACAATAACCCCACAATGCAATAACAATATATTTCTAAGACGAAAAAGCAGACACACCTAAAAGGAACACGGCGAAAAAAAACGCGGAAAAAAATATTTACTAGGACGTTTTCCATATTAATGCGGGCGAAGCTGCGAGCGCTGTCGGTAACGGAATATTATTATAACGGAATATTATAATATATTAATATTATTATCATCGACACCATTATATAGTAAGTCATGTTTTTTTTTTATCAAGCTAAATATTTATTATACTTCCCAGAGTGTCCGCCAAAATGTGCTGTAAACTGCTTCGAAAAGAGACAATGCTGTGAACGAAGGCTCTGTATTTATGTAGTAGGAACTCAAGGTTCTAATGGCTTCCACTAAAAAATTATTACTGAGTAATCGAGTGGTCGACGGCGGATATTGACTATTCATTATGCATTAGCCCGCCCACGTCCTTCGTAAACAGCATTTATTTTTATTGGTTAGTGTCCGATTAACCCCGTCCGATTTACTATAGAATTTAAATTCGGATGGCATACGCCGTCTGTTAAAAAAAAAAGCCTCGCTTTCAAGGACGTAGACAAAATTTCATTTAGGGAAAGTCCTTCAAAGCAAAAGTTAAGAAAAAAAAATTTTTTTCTTTGTTTCCGATGCTCAGGGGCCGGGGAATACTCCACCCCGTTTCCGGGTGTCTGGCTACGCCCATGCTCGCGTTAGTTTATACTTTGTGTTGTTTTAGGTTGTTTATGTTACACATGAGTTATCTATTCGGTAACTGTTACACCAAAAATATCTCGGGACTACATGAATAACGAAACAGAACTGGTGATAATGTACGTTTGTACAGAAATTATTCAAAAGCGTATTATGTAGATCAACTATCTTTACTGTATTGTGTTTACTAAAATTGAATAAATAAGCACAAATTATATTATTTTATTTTGTAACTAGCAAAGAATCATAAAAAGCATTGATGGAAAATGGTTGAGGAAGATTTTAGAACCAGATGGTGTTACGCGTGTGGCCTATTTATATATGTCGGACTTATACAACAATAATAAGAAAATCATTAATATTATTATTTACAGTCGTCGAATTTAGTCAAAGTTTGTGCGCCTCTAACGCAAAGCGTTCTTTGTCTAGCCTAGTCAAAGTCATACAATTTTATGTACTTAAATTGTCTATTATATCCATATTACACCTGTAGGGCACATTGAGCACCTGCACAAATATATGTATATTAAGAAGAAAACTATTATTATCACATTTGCTATAGTTGAAAAGCATTTATATTATTTATTAGAAAAAAATTGCTTATTAAAATTCAATGTACTTTCGAATGTCCGTGTTTATGGATCATATATGTAGTTACAATAACAGTCGAAAATCTTCATGCATCAGTAACATTTTTTTTTAGCTTTAGAATCACTGTATTTATCATTATCGTAACATAATTAGCATAATTGATGTGATTTATTAATAAAAAAAATGTATTTTTCAAAACTCTTTATTATAAGCATACATTTGAGTTGTTTAGTGGATGCGCCACTAACGTTCAACGTCAACAGCACTTCAAATCGATTAAAGTATTAACATTGCTTGGTGCATGAAAATGTCATTGTAACTTCTTATACTTGTATATTTAGTAGTTTGTCTATTGTTTCATTTTTTATGAGTTCTTGAGGACAACATTTTTTTATTATTCAGGTAATAATTATATCTGGATATCTGGATGAAATATAAAATTTATTTTTATTTAATAAACCTTATGAGGCGAGATGATCTAATAATTATTTGTATTATAAAAACTTTTAAAAAAGTATATTTACCGATTCACCGAAACCTATCACTCAAATAACGCAGAAAGATGTAAAAAAAGAGAAAATAAAGTTAAGTGAAAAAGCAGCCAGGTGTAAGTTCCAACGCGCAGCATCTTATTAATAAACGTTCATTTTCCGCGCTCTGCAGAGCTAGACGCGTAGCTTTCAGTGTCGTAAGTGCTCGTAGAATAAATAGAAAGCAATAGTACGGGACTGATATTAACCAACGAAATACCAAACGTCAGCAAACCTCAATACAATACATTTAGTTTTCTATCCGTTTACGGGAATAGAAAACCACCTGCCTAACCCTGTTGGACTACTCCGGTATAGCTGAGAGATGAAATACATTACATTCGTTTGGACAACAAATCGACGTTTCAAATCAATCAGTACCTGTGGCCGTAATTTTGAAAAATAGCAGTCGATCCATGCCGATTCGCGTTGCTGTCCGCGGGCAAATCTCCTCGTAATCGCGTGATCTATTCGTGATACCGTGATTCCACGTTAGAAGAATAATATATAGGGATGAGAGTGCAAAACGATTTATATCCGATTCAAACGATTCGTACATCAATTTTTAGGGTCTATCTTAGATGTTAATGTAATCTAGTAATAAATTGATACAGCTCAAGCAAGAATTAAATACAAAAAAAGGTACACGTATAGCAAAAATTAAAAAAGATTTTATAGAAAGCTCAATAAATCTAAGTTAGACACTGGCCAGCAAAAAGATAGTAATTAAGAAAAAATGTTTTACTCTTTCACGCGATATTGATTGAAATGTTACGTACTCTTAGTCTTACTGTTTCATCTATATATATAAAAGAAAGTCGTGTTAGTTACACTTTTTATAACCCAAGAACGGCTGCACCGATGTGGCTGAAAATTAGTGGGTAGGTAGATTAGAGCCAGGAAACGGACATAGGATACTGTTTATCCCGTTAGGGGTTGTTGGTATCGATAAAATTGGACAAATGACTGGCAACCGGTAATTAATTATGCAAAAAATTTACATACGAAATATTAAATCTACTGTTTTAATTTCAGGTTAAGAAACTACAAAGAAAGTTAGCTCAATTAATTATTACGCATATCGTTTGATGATTCGTCAAAATGCTGACAACTATTTGCTGCGGTTTCGTCGATTGTTTGAGCAGTATTGCGTCGACATGTATGTCAAAATAGAAACGGAACGTTTAAATTTCATTAGGTTGAACCAAGCCAAACTGCGTTCTGAGGAGTACATCCATTTACGTGATGCAGTTAGTACTGAAGGAAATGCAGCTAATATTGGCCGATTAACTATTCTGCCGGCGACGTACATTGGTAGTCCACGTCATATGCATGAATAAGCACAAGATGCAATGACATATGTTCGTCATTACGGTCGGTTAGATCTCTTTATTACTTTTACCTGTAATCCAAAATGAATAGAAATTATTCAGTTGCTGCTTCCCGGACAAACATCAAGTGATAGTCACGACATCACAGCACGTATATTCAGGCAAAAAATTCGGTCCCTTATGAACTTCATTGTTAAACAACGCGTCTTTGGAGATACTCGATGCTGGATGTATTCAATCGACTGGCAAAAGCGAGGCCTGCCGCACACACACATTCTTATTTGGTTAGCGGAAAGAATTCAGCCTGACTAAATAGATGATACCATATGTGCCGAGATTCCTGATCATGAAGCCGATCCAGACCTATATGATGTTGTTATTAAAAATATGATTCATTTACCGTGTGGCGCCATCAATCCCCAATCACCTTGCATGGTCGATGGAAAGTGCTCTAAACGATATCCACGGAAATTCACGGCGGAGACCGTCACTGGCAACGATGGTTATCCGCTGTATCGGCGTCGATCACCAGATGACAACGATCAAACTGTCACAACAAAAGTGAAAAGAATGGATTTCGTTGTCGACAACAGTTGGATTGTTCCATGTTCGCCACTTATTTCTAAAACGTTCAAGACACATTGCAACGTTGAGTACTGCAATTCAGTAAAGTTCATAAAATATATTTGCAAATATGTCACGAAAGGCAGCGATATGGCGGTTTTTGGATTGCAATCCTCAAATACCAACGATGAAATTTCACGCTATTAAGTTGGTCGTTATGTGAACTGTAATGAAGCGATTTGGCGTATATTCGCATTCCCTATTCAGGAACGTCATCCTACGGGCGCTACGGTTCCGTCACGACTACGCACAAAAGGGTATTATATAACCGTATAGCTACGATCTGTCGATCAAACGCTTTGTCGATCAGTCTAAAGGTCGATCGATGGAGCGGATCGAGAGGATTCCCAGCGTTGGTCGAGGCGTTGGCCGAGGCGTTTTCGCAAGCGTTGGTCGAGACGTTGGCGGAAGCGTTGGCGCAAGCGTTGGCGCAAGCATTGGCGGAAGCGTTGGCGGAAGCGTTGGTGCAAGCGATGGCGCAAGCGATGGCGCAAGCGATGGCGCAAGCGATGGCGCAAGCGATGGCGCAAGCGATGGCGCAAGCGATGGCGCAAGCGATGGCGCAAGCGATGGCGCAAGGGATGGCGCAAGCATTTGTGCAAGCGTGTGCGCAAGCGTTGACGCAAGCATTGGCTTTTTCAGATTAGTAGATTGGTAAATCGGTAGATTATTGTTTCGTAAGTTGATAGATTAAAAAAATAGTATATTCGATTGCCAGTCTGCTAATCTGCCGATCAACAAATCTATTTATCTGTCAATTAGTTAATTGCTCAATTTACTAATCTACCAGTCTATTACTATACGAATATACCAATCTACCAATTTATTAATACACCAATTTATTATCCTACCAATCTAGGCAGATTAATAGACTGGTAAAATGAATTGGTCTACTAATCTACAAATCTAATAATCTACCAATCTAACAAACTTCAAATCTAACAATCAACAATCACACCAATCTAATAAACGACCTATCTATAAATATACTAATCTACCAATGCACCAATCTATCCATCTAGCAATCTATCATTTTTCAAATCTATTAATCTACACATCTATTAATTTTACCGTAACCGTACCATAACTGTAGCGTACCCGTATCGTATCCGTACTTACCAAACGTGAAATATGTTATTTTTTAATATTACTTATTGTCCATAATCGTATTGCAACCTAACGCAATTGTTCCGCTAGCGTACTGCAATTGTACCGCAACCGTATGGCAACCGTATCGCAATCTCACCGCAATCGTAACCGTCCGATAACAGTATGGTAATTGTATCACAACCGTACAACAACCGTCTTGCAATTGTACCGCAACCATACCGTAACTGTACCGTAACCGTACCGTTACTGTACCGTAGTCGTACCGTAACCGTACCGTAGCTGTACCGTAGCCGTATCGTAACCATACCGTAAACGTACCGTAACAGAACCGTAACTGTACCGCAACAGAAACGTACGTGTGCCGTATCCGTACCGATACCGTACCACCACAACAGTATTTTAACCGTATCATAACCGTACCGTAATCGAACCGTGACCTACCGTAACCGTACTGAAAACGTACTACACCTGTACTGTAGTCGTACCCGTACGGGAGCAGTGCCGCAAGCGGAGGCACAGGCGTTGGCACAGGCGTTGGCACAGGCGTTGGCGCAAGCGTTAGCTTTGTAGATTAGTGGATTGATAGATCCATAGATTATTGTTTAGTAAGTTTATAGATTGAAAAATTGAATAATTCGATTGTCAATCTGCTAATCTGTCTATATATCAATCTGTCAATTTACAAATATACCAATCTGTTAATTGACCAATTCACCAATCTATCAATATGCGAATATACCAATTTATAAATCTACAAATCTATTAATCTTACCGTAACCGTACCATAACGTAGCGGATCCGTACCTACCGAACGTAATTTGTTTTTTTTTCGTCATTTTATATTGTCCGTAACCGTTTTGCAATTAGTTGCAATACGTAACCTGCCGCAACCGTACCGCAAGCGTACTGCAATTGTACTGCAACCATATCGCAGCCGTACCGCAACCGTACTGCAATCGTACCTGTTCAGTAACAGGACCGCAATCGTATCGCAACTGTACAAAATCGTACCGTAACTGTACTACAACCGTACGTGAGTTGGGTAAAAGTACGGTAGTAATACTGCAATCATACTTATATGGTAGCAGTACTACAACCGGACCCATACGTTAATATTACTGCAACCGTACCGTAACCGTATTGCAACCTACCGCAACTTTACCACACTGTATCACAACCGTACCACAACCGTATCGTACTCGTACGGTACAAGCACTGCAAACGTACCGCAAACGTGTAGCAACCCTACTGCATCCGTACCGCCACCGTACTGCAACTGTACCGCAACCGTACCGAAACCGTATTTCAAGAATACTTATACGGTAGCAATACCGCAACTGTACCCATACGGTAGCAGTACCGCAACCGTACCCATACGGTAGCAGTACCGCAACCGTACCCATACGGTAGCAGTACCGCAACCGTACCCATACGGTAGCAGTACCGCAACCGTACCCATACGGTAGTAGTACTGCAACCGTATTCATATGATACCCTTATACAAATTTAAAGTATTTATTAAGCAAACTTTGCACAAAAGGGTATTATATAATCTTTTCTGCAATACTTTTATATATGTTTGTACTTCTTTATAATTGGTTTAAAAAGAGCTATCCTCAAGTTTCTTGCTTTTTTTTCTTGAATGACAACTGTCTTACGAACGAGTGGCAGTTAAAATTAAAAAAAGTGAAAATGATTAGAAAATAATTAATAACTGTAACTTCTTTAAATGTAATTATGTATATCGAGTGATTTTTTTAAATTTAATTTTGAATTTGAGTACGATAACAGTACTCCAAACTTATTGCCACCATACCGTTACCATATTGCATCCTATCGTAACCGTAACGCAAACGTAATGTACCGTATCGCAACCCTACCGCCCCTGCTCCACACTCCTATCCTTACGGGCGGTAGGGTTATAGTACAGTTGCGGTACGGTTGCAATACAGTTGCGATACCCGCTTACTGCTACTGCTAGCCCTACTGGCTTTCCATATTCGGGTTACAGTTTTTTAAACTTCGTACGAAAATAAGTAATTTCTTCTATTACGAATTGTCTGTATTGGTGTTGAAAGTATCAATTCCTGCGCTAGTTTGACTAATTGAAATTAAATACGTTCAAGAAATTCGATTGTGTCTAATATGAAAAAAAATCAAAATTTGTAATCACTTACTGTAATCACTGGTATTGTGAATTGCTACCAGATTATGATTATTCGAAAATTTTGGTACCTAAAAATTAAAATATGTAGCTGCTATCAATCAAGTTGCTGCTGTAATTGATATTTGAAATGAGTGGCAATTAACGAATCGTATAAAGGTAATTTGTTTTGGTACAAGCTAACCTGTATTAATACATAGGTGAACGTTTAACACACATCTTAAGAATTTGTTACTCATACTTCAGTCAAAATAACTGAGATTTAAATTGCCTACGAGCAAGTTAAAATAAAATTTATGGTATCTATCGAGCAGAATTTTGAGACATATTCATTTCAATAAACAGCAGTGAAAGAGCCCGAAATAAAACAAACAATAAGTTTTTTGTTTTACATTTTTTTTGCTATGCATTAAGTACATATTAATAAAAAAGAACTTTCAGAGCTTAGACAGTAAAGTTTAAAGCTCGAAGTTAAGTAAAAAGATTTTCAAGTATGAATATAATGGAAAATTTTGGAAATGGCCTGCATAATCGACTACTTCCAATGTTTATTTCCAATCTTACAAAGTAAATATAACGAAACTGAAATGAACTATCTTTGTTATGTAGTAGTAACTTTAAATATTACATGAACCATTCGCAAGTAGATCATCCGATTACTTCGAACGCATCAGAATGAACTCTTATCAAGCAAAGAAACTATTACACATATTTTAAACATAAAAAGTCTACGATAAAAACAAAGAAATAACTGAGAATTACTCAAATTAACTACACCTTAACACTCCAGCCGTTTTTTCGTATTATCGCCAAAACACAAGACTTATTTCTAGTATAGGCTGTGAGAACAAGGAGGACGCTGTGTTTGCCAACTTCCACGACTTACTATTCAAGTGTGTACAATCAACTCGAGCTCCACTCACGGAGAAGATAAAATCCTAAGCGGTAAACGGCGTCGAGAGTTTTCTTTCGTAAAATATAACCAAAGAATCACTCTTTTAACACGCTTGTTAAATCTTTACTTACGTGATTGTAATTTCTGCTTTTTAGACATCCTACTGTTTATTAATTCGTTTGATGACCATACTTACCAAACATTTGTAAAATGATTTCGTAATGCGATGTGGTCAAGAGCTTTTCCATAGAAATAAAAAGTACCGGTTACCTGTCTTATAGCGAATTGACGATGCAATGAGTTTTTAACTTATGTCAAATTAAACCACGGGCTATGTGCCTCGAAAAACATATTAACTCGTTGGTGCCGGACATTTTAGAATATTGTTAATAGCAATCGTTAACAGCCTCAGACCATTACTGAACCAATGTGGATAGCTTAAGGCCTTTCGATTATAAATGCAAAGATTGTAGATATGTGTGCCTCAGTTTCGGCATAATATAAAACCTGATACAACGGTGTTACACTATTCTTAACCAGTGACCCACAGCGATGGCCAAATAACTAACGGGTAATAATCTTCGAGTTACTTACTACCTTGAATTAGAAAGCACCGGCATCAAAATCCCGAGCTAAGGGCGAAAGAACTAATGAGTACTTAATTCAAATTAAACCACTCGCTTCGCGCCATGAACAGCATCTGAACAATGTCGGCTTCGGATATTGTCACCGCATTGATGTTAGGAATAATCAGCGGCCCTCGACCAAATTCTGACCCACAATAGAAAACTTAAGGTACAAGTCGCTCAAAGAAAAATATTACAGAATAGCACGTAGAGCACAATGAAAATTTCTGGAATGAATGTGAAAAAATTGCTATCAATGGTTAAAAAATGAAATTATTGTTTCTCAAAATATTCTCCGTTAGCATAAAGCACTTTTTCATACGAATTATTCAATTTTAAAAACATTAATATCACTCCGCCCTGGTGACCCAGAATAATATTTTTCAGACTCTTCGACGGCCTCTTCTGGTGATAAAAATCGTTAAGCCCATAATTGGTTCTTTATTTTTTTAAACAAAATTTACACAAAGTGTCAGGTCGAGACTGTATGCAGGATTGCTCATAAGCTGTACGTTTTTCTCCATCAAAAATTTATTCGTCTGTTTGGCCGTATAGAACTCGCATTGTCGTGGTACAAGATGATTTGAGGTTAACAGTTATTTTTACGTAATTCGTTAATAACTTTCGACAAACAAATGATCAATTCGCCAAAGGAACGGTAACCACGCGTTCAATTTTATTAAAAAACTAGCTGTCGCGACAGACGTCGTCCTGCCCCGGAAAAGCTATAAGCGATATACCGACAGCAGCGCCACCTGCCGAGTCCAATGGTGTTTTGAAATCATCCAGGACCCATTGGAATATACATAGAAAATTTCATTCCAATCGGTCCAGCCGTTTGACATACTGACAACGGCGGCCATCTATCAAGTCCAATTGTGAATCTAAACCATTCTCGAATCCCGTTGAACACACAAAAATTTTCATCCAAATCGTTCCAGCCCTTTAGGAGGAGTTCCATAACACACACACACACAGAATAATTTTATATATTAAGATAGCTGTACCCTGTGGCGCATTGCTACGCCACCAACTAAAATAAATTTGAAGGAAAGACATTACACAAATATTCAATTCATTTTGAGTCATTTTATTGAATTTGTTAATTCCGAAAAAATTATGACATTGCAGATAGTTGACAACTTCGTCTTGATTCACCACAGTATCGATGGACTTATATGTTGTCGTTTCGCCGGGTATTCCATTCTGAATAGTGAAGTTATTGATATTGACATCGATATTTTTGGTCGCTAATATAGCACGTGTACTAAGCCACTGATGATTTTTGTAGTCCTGTGCAATGCTTGGGAAAACTTTTTGCATCAATTCGTTTATGCTTTCTGTGATCTTACAGAAGTTTTCTGGCAAGGTGATACATTGCGTAGATTCATCAATTTGAATTCACCCATTTCCAATGTCCATTAATTGTTTTGCCAAATTTTCAGCCGATGCATCCCGTTTATGTTGTACAAGCATGTTGGTTTTTAAAGTCAATTTCTGTAAATGACGTCATAAAACTGATGATTTGAAACATACATTAAATTCATCAGCGGGTGTTGAACGTGATGTAACCGCCAGTGTTTATTGAAAATTACCAGACAATAAAATGAGTGTGCCACCAAAGATCCATGCGTTTCCTCTGAAATCTCGCAGTGTACGATCAAGCACTTCCAATGCTTTGTTTTGAAACATTGTACATTCGTCCCATATGATAATTTGACACGTTTGGAGTACTTTGTCCATTTCAGAGTTTTTGCTGTATTGCACAGTGTTTTGCAAATTCAACGGCAGTTTCAATCCGAATGCGCTGTTTGGCCACCATCCAAAAGAGTTGCAATTCCAGATGATGCAAAGGCCAGAGCAATATTATTTTGTGATCGTATGGTTGCCAAAATAAGTGAAAGAAGAAAAGTCTTGCCTGTACCACCGGGTGCATCTATGAAAAACAGTCCACCGCTTTGTTTTGTGATTGCACACATAACTCTGTCATACGCAAAGCGTTGTTCTGGAACCAACTGTGGACGATTCGTCTGAACAAATGTCCCCAGTTCGTCAGAATCAAAATGTGTTTCTCATTGCAAATCACGATCGAAAAGGTCGTTCGCTGGTTGGTTCGGAGCAAGCATTCCAGTAGCACCAGTGCCTTGTTAGCGATTGCCAAACATATATCTTCAATCAAAATCAATGCCTCATTATACATGTTTGGTGTGAATTGAATGTCCGGATTTTGATTCGCAGCGCGCAAACGATGTAGAATATCTTCACTCATGTAGTTTTGTACTTTTCCCAAAGATCTTTTGGATTATATGGGAAACAGGTTGTCAATATTATAGCAAATAACGTGCGTATTTGCTGTGGTCGAGCAGTATTCGATGCATCAGCGAGTACAGTGTCTCAATGTGCAAGATTTAGTTCCTGGCAAGCTTGGCGATAAGTGGCATACAGCTGACCGTCGACTGTTCTTAAATCTTGGAAGGATGTCGGTCCATGTACATTGATTAACAGCAATCACAGATAGAAGCATTCTGTATTGTTCGGGTGAACAGTGTACAGACAACCTAATGCGTCACTGGAATACAAATCGGGATGTTCTTCTATTGCTTTATCTTGTTTGAGATGTTGAAACTTTTTAGCCGATGCATTCCATGTGTAGAATTTCTGTACATCAGAATAAAGTAGAGTCTTTGCAAAAAGATCATGTTGCATAATGAGTAAAATGCAGTTAAAGTTGTTGCCGGTGCAACCAATGCTCTTGCACGTACATTATCTGCTGTGAAGTACACGCGCTGTCCATTCTCAAGATGCACCGCCAAGTGTACTACTGTTGGATGTCGTTCATGGATTGGAAATGATAAGATGCGCCATACTGCTGCTAATGTATATTAAATAACTAACGCCATTCATTGCTGGTAATGTAGCGTCCAAATTGGTATTGGTTGATTTCATCTAGCAGTGCGGCCACATTCCCTATTATTTTAAATCGATTTTAATTCCACTCATGATGTTATCCGAAAGAAAAAACTGCACGGCAAATGCGTTCGGAACGTCAATCAGCAGTCAGATCCTTCACTATATATATATAAAAAATTAATGCTTAGCAACCATTTTTAATTTTTTATTGTCTCTGTGTCTACATTCACTCCCTCTCCATTTACATTGGAATGACAATGGAATGACAGTAGCACCATCTGTCGAAAATTGGCCGTATCAACTCAGAAACCTTCTTTGGCTCATGCACGACAACTTTGCTAAAGATGGTCACATGATTAAATGCATAGTTTACGATTCTATAAAGGACATACAGACAAACATTCATTTTTATATATACAGAAGAAGCAGTCATCCACTTGCATTTAAGCGGTATATTACTTCGCTCACGCGCCACTTTGTTTGCTTTCGGTTCATCTCAATAAACCCATACGGTATATTGCTACTTTTGGGGTAATACCAATAAATCTACGTTTCGTCACCTGTTACTATGTCCCTCACCAAATTTGGCGGTCCTTCCTAGAAACTGGTAAGCATGACGCAATCCGTCTTTTGAGCTTTAGTCAAATTATGTGAGACCACGGCGAGCACAGCGTTTTCATTCCCAAACATTTGTGCAGAATTAATTATAATTAACTCATGCCTATGCCTCGGGATACCGGAATCTCATGATGGTTCACCTGCCCGTCTGTTTCGATCATGCGGCGCACAGAATCGATGTTTTTGTTGTTCACAGTGCTAGCCGACGACCATCACAAAATTCGTAACTGAAATTGACACGACCGGAATTAAATTCTGCAAACTAATTATAAATAGTAATTTTGCATGGTGCTTCATCGCCAAAACCAGTTCGAGGCTGTCAAATTACATATAAAATCATAGACAATCGTACTACGAAGATTTTTACGACTTAAATTCATTGAGATGAAGACACGCAATTTTTTAAAATGACGTCACCGTGTAAGAACAATTGATAGTTGAATGAAACAAAAAGTATTTTACAGCCAAAGAGTTCCATTTTTAAATGCACTAATAAATTTTAAATATTGTTTATGTGAGTAGCCAGTTCTAGAAACTTATAGTGCATCCCACGTACAGAGGGGTGACAAGAATGTATTAAAACGATTAAATAACTGTATATGAATATTACACAATTACATCAAAATATTCATATTCATACAATACCAGTTAGAATTAAAATTATGATACCAGTGAAATCAGTGTGGATTGTAGAATGTTATATGATTTTGGTACGTCATTTGCGATGCTTACCCGGTTCATTACTAACTTGATGCCCGAACATATTCACATACGTGAGGCCTTTTGGATAAAAAAAATTAAACATTGGCTTATGGAATACCAAAGGTTACATTACTAAACTTTTAAATAATACATAATACAGCCATATATGACAGTATTAATGTTCTTTCAAAATTTTCAAAACTCCTGTATTTTAGTGTGATTTGAATACAACTTTTTTTTTTATTATTCGTCATCTTAGACTGTATAAATGCAAGTAATAAATAATAACCATTTCAATACGAATCAAATTATTCGGGTAAGCAAATTGAAATGTATTTATCCAAATGTAACTACATTTTAACGAAACTGTCACATAGATTTCTGGTGGTATTTTTATTGTTTCGTATGTATTTAAAAAATTATGAATTGCATCTGCCAATAAACAGTTCAGTTCACAACTTTTTACATTTACGTTGAATCACTAATCATGAAAACTTCTGCCCATGAAAAATAATGAAAAGTTCTGTCCTATTGTAATTATAAATTAATCAAGAAACATTTAAACTAGTATGTATGCAAGAAATGAAAACAGGCGAAAGTCTATTAAAAGAAAGATATCTTTGTTTAAAAAAAGTACGCCGTTTATAAAGGAAGTTCTCCCAAAACCACAAAAGGGAGGTTAAGATAAGGCAAAATATTACCCTATTATAAAGCTTTCTGTTTTGAGCGGTCTGTTGTGGTCGCACCTAGAGATATGACCTCTGTCAAGGCACCCTTTTATCGAGGTAGACCCTGTTGTAATAGGAAGTAAAATTATAATCGAGTATTTTAAAGAATAACGTGTTCACAAAAAAATAGAACGTCGACGAAATACGAAGGACTTATAATTGTTATTGTCTATACATGACAAATATAACCTAACTTAACATTTATTCTTTTAAATTAATTGAACTATAGATTTACAAAACATTATGATATGGGATTCCTGATTAAATTCTACGCAAAATAAACAATTAATATGTTTATACACACTTGCGATTCCTTTGTGAGGACTTTCGATAATAACTGTAATTTTATTGTTTCTATTAATGAGTCTTTTTCCTTTGAAGATTCAAAAAATTCCACCAAAGGCGACACCAATTCCTACCGGTTCTGCCTTTAACTTTTGCAAATACTAATTTTGCTATGATTTTTGCTTGCATCTTTACTTGATCCGTGAATTTGTTCGCCAACTCCGGAAAAAATGCGGCACCTTTCGTTTATCTATCGTGTTTGTTGTTTTTTTGTTATTACGTGCACTTTGAGCAGAATTGAAATTTAGAGCAGAATTAAGACAAACTAAAATGAAAAACGGGGCTAGTATTGAAATCAAAAGTAAAAACAAATCGGAATCACGGTTGACAGCGTGGTCTGTCGACATAAAACGTGAATAATTGTAATTCGATATTCACGCGTGTAGAATTACAAGCGAAAGCTAATTATTAATACAGTAATTTATTAATAGCATAATTACATATAGCGTGAAGAGAGATCACTCGACGTAAAATAAAATAAGATATTCATTACTGAGTCGAGGCCATAGCTAGTTATTATTAAAATAATTATTAATTATTATATTAGAGATTTACATATAAATTTGATGTTGCTAATACTCGGCCACTTTCAATTTGAATATTTCTGTTTGCCGACGAATTTGAAATTCAAATTATAAATTCAGATATCTACTGTGTAAACGGATTATTGATTTTACTTAACACCACTTCAGTACGGAAAAAGATTTCAGGTACTTTCATGTCGGGTCAAAAAATGTTTTAATAATCATGAACCTGATTATTAAAAATCCGATCCGATAAAAACTTTATCCACGAGGCACATTGCAACAATAGTATGTCTGTGTTGTAAGCTCATGAGGTAACTTTTGAAAAGATATGTTTTACATCTATACCATTACCGAAAAGCGCAAAGACTGATACCCATTGACAATTTAGAAAGAATTATATTTTGCCAAAGATTAAATGAACGTCTTCAAGGCGAACCAATATTCTTACGAAAAATTTTGTGGATGTACGAAACGCATTTTACGAGAGCAGGAGTATTTACCTCAATAACCCTTAAGCATTGACTTCCAGAAAATCCAAAAGCTGTATGGGAAGCATCACGATATTAGGATAGACAAGAGGATATTAGCAATAAACAATATACATCATCAATAAATAAATCGGTTACTCCAGTAGAAATACCACCCCGCGTAAATGCTGAAGTTTGTTTATCATTTTTGAGGACAATAAACGATTTGGAATTTTTCAAAGACATAAATCTACAGATATTACAAATTATGTGGATACAACATCATGGCGCTTCAGTGCAATTCGGATCTCAGGTGTGTGTGTATTTCTACTCTACAACGGTGCATCGGCCGAGGAAGCGCTGTCTTAGCATGGCCGACAGTAATTTGTCAGAATCCAAGAAACTGCCACGGAAATGACAAAAATGCCCAAAAATTTAAATAGATAAGGATTAAGTTTAACTTATGCATAGGAAATAAAAGAGTCAATTTTGAAGCAAATTTGAATTAAAAATTTGTATTTTATAAACCTTTTATTTTATAAGTATACCTTTATTATTAAGAAATAAATTAATTATTCAAATAAGCCACAGGAACTATTTTTTAAGTTTACTCCTTAGCTGAGTGTATGAAGGTACACACAGTTTCCTAATGAATGAGTTGTAATTCTTACGCGGCAATGTTGTCACTTTATGTACTGTTTTTAAGGCATACGTCTCATTGGAATAGTTTTTTGTATGAAAAAAAAAATAAAAGTTTAATAAAGTATTTTAGGTATATGTTCCATGACAAGCTTTGGTGTACATCCTAATGTTTTCCATTAACTTTGACAAATAATAATATTTGCCGAAATTAATAGAAAACGTCTGCAACACCTTGTATAGTTTTTCTATACCTCGATAATTTTGAAGTGACACTCATGAAAGGGCTGAACTCCATTAGAGTAACACTACTCAAAGAGTACCACCATCACATCTGAGTATAGCTAACAAGACTGATCGGAAGATTAAATTTTCATAAAAAGAAAAAATCTTGTATCAGATAAATTCTGTACCTCTTGCAACAAGCGCCTACGTTCAAAACTTTGAAAGTTTTCAGCTACAATTTCAAAATCGCCTTGAATGCCAACCTTGAATGACGAGAAAATATAAAACTGTAAAAATACAAAAAACAGGTTTATAGAAATTGTTCAAACAGATAGGTCAATGTTTTTTAAAATACAACCCAAAATAGGAATCTGTAAATGACTAATCATACCCTAAAATTAATTGTTCAAATACGAAATATGAAATCCAGTATTAACTTGATAGTTATTGTAACAAACGCTTCAATAGGCATATTTCTAAGGCTTTACGCCATAACACATTTCGCATAGTATAAATCGTACTAAAAAGATGATCGAGCAAATAAAGACTACAAAGTGTTATCGAAAAATCTGTCTATTAGACAAACCAATGACAAAGCTGAAAACCTTTAAGTGCAAAATCATTTCATCACTTTGTGAAAAAGGGAGATGTCACATGTATGAAATTTTTCATTACAATATTGGAAGATATTTTCAAACTGTTAAAGTGAAAAGCTATCAAACATCAATAGTAAATTTATAATTGACTTTGAATTCGATGTAATTTATTCTGCGCCATTTACAGATCGTATAGTATATCAAATCGTGCATGAGTAAAAACTGGACTCACGTCTGTCATGACAGACCTGATAGACATCGTATATATCGTACGTTTATTAAGTAACGATATTTTACTTTTTCTACCTATTAATCCGTTTTAGCGGGATAGGTAAAATGAAGCTAGTTTCCAGTTTCCTAACACGAGCGATATTATCTTTAAAGTGAAGATGCTTATCGATCGTGATGCCTAAATATTTATAGTTATGTTGCCACGGAATTGGCTGATTTAAAATACGTAGATGAGGGGTCTCAAAAGGTACTGGGAATTGCACCTTATGTGTACAGTAATTAAAGTATATGGATGCTGATTTGTCTGGATTGACATCTATTCTCCAGAGGCGGAGCCATTGTGTCAGCTTATCAATGGCTCTCTGTAACCTCGGGAGAATGTTTCCTATACTATTTGACCTAAGATAGAGTGCAGTGTCTTCTGCAAACAACGCGAGTTGGACGCCTGTCGACGGTCACGGTATGTCGTTTATATACGCGGAGTACAGCAGTGAAGAGAGCGTGGAACCTTGAGGTACACCAACTCTGATGGACAATACGTACTCGTCCATGAGACCTCTCATTGACGAGTACGTATTGTCCAGTCTGAAAGAGAAGTGGCGATTACTAATGTAATGGTGGATTATTAAAACAAGACGATCTGGGAGCTCTAATTGATAGAGCTTATGTATCAGATCTACGTGCCTAACCCTATCAAAGGCCTTTGCTACGTCAAAGAAGACCACCACTGTCTTTCTTTTGACTTTAAAACCTTCCGAAATGTATTCTAGAAGACGGAAAACTTGTTGTTGGCAAGAATAATTAGGTCTAAAGCCAAAGTGTTCATAAGACTATTAAGGCCTTTTCCTATGAGATGATCGCTTAGGCGAGTTTAGAGCGTTTATTCAAATAATTTACCTAGTGCGCTCAAAAGACTTATAGTCTATAACTGGTGGGGAGGTCGCGTGGTTTCTCCGGCTTTGGAATACCTATTACTGCAGCTTCCTTCCAAGCTGTAACAAAGTAACAACTCTGAATACACGTATTGAAAATCGCGGCCAATAAATCCATAAGTTTCGTAAAAAGTCATTTAAGTGCTTTACTGCGAATGGTGTCCCTACCTGGTGCTTATCTAATTTTTAGACCTTTAATATGTTTTTATTTACGAACATTTAATATGTTAGCAGTCGTGTCCGTCAATTGTTTTGTAGGCTCAGTACGTCTAGGTACGATCCTTTAAACTTTCGCGGTTAGGGCGCTCTCTGGCACCCGCCGTAATTTGCGGTATGCTTTTGACCACAATTACAGCATGAGGGTTCGTCTCTTGCTTCTTTATTATTGTACTCTTTCGTCCAGTGTGGTACTAGATATTTCACGCAGTGAGGCTGCGCGTGACAGTTTAACGCCACGTGAGTGCCAGACAGCCCGCAAAGTTTTGACAATTTGCTGAAAATGTCTTTAGCCATCTCGGTCATTTCCAAGATAAACGGATGCACCAAGCTCGCTGCAATTTATAGATGGCGCATCCGCCTCCACATATTAATTGCATACATTCAAATTGAGGAGGTGTGACCATTCACTTTGCATTTTTTACGCATTAGCGCCACATGCGCTCGGAACACCGATTCGCGGCCGTACCGTAACGCCCGCCGCGGTTCTAGGCGTTTTCGTTTCGTTCTCCCCGCCAAGGCGAAATTTCGTATGTAACTCATATGCACATCACATTTAATTTGAATTTACAATTAAATACCACACATCAAAATAAACAAAACAAAAAAACACTAAATACAATAAACAATATGAAAACAGGCAAACAATATACAATTTCTTACGATTAATACCTACCCGGGTAATAGAACAAGACAATTCCAATGATTTAATAAAAACATACACAAAATAAAATACAATATTAAATAATGCTTATTCAAAGTCCGTTCGTATAAAACAAAATAACATATAATGTTTATCGTCCGATTTAACACTAAGTGCGCGGCCGTCCGTAACAGGTATCACGAAAGCGGCTCTAACGAATTCAATGAAAATTTGTTCTAAATAATATTTATTTTTCAAATCTACCTATATGAGATACAAGACCGAATAGCAGGTAAATTTTGCATATTATGTAGTTGTATGTATATTATACATATAAATATTGATTTTCGAAAACGAATACAAGCAACTTTTTTCGTGGAATGTTATTCTATTCCCACGGCAAACTCGAAAGACGTCGAGCCCAGCTCAGTCGCCTAAGTATTGAATTCTAATATAAGATGCTTTTGATATATACTTTAACTTATTGACCACTATGCTTTCATTATACCAACCTTATAATGTCTCCCGTAGGACTTAAACTGAACCATTAGTCTAGGAGCTGATGCCGGGTTTGGAGAAGGTATTTTAGACAATTTAAATCATAAAAATCAGTTTTATATTAATGTTAAAGAATCTGGAATCGAGAGTCATGATGGGTTTTGGTGTTATTTTGTTATTGGGCGGCAGGTCATGATACCAAAAAATTAATCTTCAGTCATCTTCACATTTTTTAATTCTTTATTGTAGTCTTTATATAATGAAAATCTTAAAGTATTTTGACAGTTTTGCAGTAAAACTTAACTGCTCCGAATTCACATTATAAAAAGACGAATTTAAATTTTTAATAGACGTAAAAATGTACTTTAGGTACCTTGAAATTAATGTTAATATTAAAAATAAATATAAAAAGTTAGAATAAAATGACTTATTTAAATAATTACCGGTAAAGATCCTAATAAGCGCACTAAAACGTCTCATTAATAAACTCTCACTAAATTGTGATTGTTTTCTGAGAAACCACATGCTTTGAATTTAATATATAGCTTGGACTGTTTGTAAAATACTTTATAGCAATTTATTTTTTCTAGCATTAATAATCTTTATTGTAACCGTAACAATATGATAAATTTCAATTGTACATTTTATAGTTGTTCCCTATGAAAACTAAAAATTTGTTAATGAAAGAGATTGAAATAATTTTTAATAATGAACATAGATATTTGTTTTATTATTCTTTTATTATAGAAAATCTTTTTCTTCCTGTGTAGCCTTGATTCAGACAATATTATTTCATGTAGTTCTTTCTGTTATTCGACCAGTACTACTGAACGTAAGTCCTCCAGCTATATTTCCAACACTTATATACGGCCATGACCCACCTACAATCAATGGTCGCCTTGAACTTTTAACAACCTTTCAGTCCACTTAATGAGAGGCGGTTCCACACTGCGACCACGACAAATCTTATAACAATGAAGTACCTCTCGAGAACTAGTGGTTGACAGCTCCACAAGCGATATTGATAAGAATCCCAACCACCTTTACTTTAATTTGCTTCTTTGTAAGTTATGTCGGTTACTGTGGTTCTTCCACGGATTTCCTCAATTTGTTTCTAATAAAAACCATCAAACTGGTCTTGAATTTCAATTTTATGATTATTACTGGTAAAAAATTTTAAAAAATCTATGGTGCTAAAAAAATATCTTTTCAATAAATTGTTCAAAATTTTGAATAAAATAAAATAAATGTTATATGACTAGATTTAATATTCGCCTTATTTAATATTGTACTATTTTTTTAAATTACCATCCTCAAATTCATCAATTCTCCGACTAACTTCGATGTCACAGCAAAAAGGTGCCTGCTGACATTCAAACTCTTTCTAACTTTCTTGACGAAACACGGAAAGGTGAGCTCGAAAATGGCAACAGAAGAATATCATGATCACTGAAGCGAAAATATTATCGATAATTGCGAGTTATAAGAAATAGAAATCTAGAAAATATAATATTTGACGCCTTCACGAACTCAAGAGCGTTCAGATCCACATTCTCATAGACGACCTACGTCGATGTCGTTTTCCGGCTGACTGCATCGAGCCGATTGGAGTTCGTCGATTCGCTCTCAACCAGATATCTCGGGTCAGTGGCGCCGCTTTCTATCAACGGTCGAAATATTTTCAAACTCTGTTCGTAAATGATGTAAATGTTCCATCATCAATGTGCCAATGTTATCGGACTGAACACTCAATCATATTTAGCCACATCGACAGTCACTAAAGATGTAGTTTTAATACGAAATGAGATGGAAAACTCTATCGTTAAATATACGTATTTAACACAAAAACTAAGGGATAACTGTCTCCGTCCATAAAATAAATTTATTTTGTGGACTAAGGCAGTTAGTTAATTGAGGAATTATTACTTATTTTGTGCTCAGTCCGAAGACGATTCTTTGGCGTCGTAGACATCATTTTCATAAATATATTATAATTATACTTTTCTATTACAAGGATATCCTTTTGTAACATAACATAATAGGTAATAATAGCATGCATGAAATAAAACAATTAAATTAGTGGTCACATCAAAATGTATTAATTTATAATGTCAAGTAATATTTCTAAGCTGAGGGCAAAAATAAGAGCTGCCTCAGAAATATTTTCAAAATAATAGACATTTGTTTGCGTTAAATAATTAGTTCAAGTATATATATGTAATTTAAGTTTGAAAACGATTTTCTTTTCTAATTGTGACACATTTTACAAGTTACATACATATTTTCATGTCTATTATTATTTTACGTGCTCGTGTTTTTCGTTTAGTTTTTGTTATTTACTTTTATTATAAAGTTAAGGCATTAAGACATATTTATTTACCTTAAACTATTTTAACGCCATCTATCCCACCTAGCCGTTGTGAATGTAACACCTGTCGTTTTATTTGATAATATACATAGAATTTAAACTTATCAAGTTCAAAGCACTATAGTAGAAAAGCTAGAGGAAGCGTCCAATCCTTTCAAGGAACATAACTCATAAACAACTGCATATCTATTGATATATTTAAAAAAACACATACACTAGATCTATCTGTTTAGGGATATCCTGTTATTTATAAACACCTAAATGTTAAAAAATATATTGAAGCTCTAGAAAAAGGCTTTGCACTAAAGAGAAACTAATTAAAGGCCTCAAAGTTTTCGGTTGAAAATTCTGTCACCGTCTTTATTGAATCCCTTTCGCAGTTTACTCATCAAATCATCTTGATCATAAAGTTAAAGTACTCTAACTTTTTTAAAACTGTCTTTTACGTTTTTTGTATGTAAAATGAGCTTTAAGCAGTAATGTTCTTAGAAAATATTTAGTTTTGTTATTTCAACATTTATATCGTTCAAATTGGTTGCATGTCAGTTTTTTAGTGTTTTTATTTTTCACATTCTGCACAGCACAATCATCTCGGCTTATAAATATGAAACTTAAAAATGACTCAGCACCACCACATTTACATTTTGTCTTTTTTTTAATAATATGTATTTATGTTATTGTGAGTGTATATTCTTTTGATTTATGATAATAATAATATAAACTCACGTGTATTTCCCAGAAGGCAGAGATTAAAGATTTCCACATGCACGATCTTTGCATGTCTCTTTTACTTCACTGACATTCATCAGTCTTTTCATGAAAGCTCGTCGATTTCAGATGCTTAAAATTTGGGCCTTTTTTAATATGCCACCAATATGATCTGCATAAAATTTTCTAGAACAACCCTTCCCGATTTTTCATCACACACATTTGCCCTATAGATTAGTTTTGTCAGCCTACTTTCATTCATCCTTTCCAGATGGCCAAACCACCGCAAAATACTTCTTACTGCTCTAGTCTTCGTCTTCATCTTCGTTTAAACCACACCGCTCTCTAACTTCACTGTTTCTACATCTATCTTTCCGAGACACTTTGCAAATACTACGCAGCGATCGCATCTCTACTGGATTAATCCTACTTTCATTTTTCTTCTGCCATACCCAGCTTTCGCTATCCCTACGTCTCTACGCTCACACGCATCAAGGACCTCATTATAGATAGCCAAGCGTCCTTGTCGTGAGCCACCTTTACTGTTTGTTCATAATAGCGAGCAAGTCCCCATTCATTTCATTTCACGTATTCACTCTTCTTTCGATATCTCTGTCATGTTTACCATCATTTGTAAACAGATTACCCAATTATACAAACTTTTTCACTTGTTCGACTTTCTCACCTTCTATAAGACTATTGCATTCAGTCATACGTTTGGCCCCTTTTTTAAAAGGGACCAAACGCATGACTGAATGCAATATATGAAATTAAATGTTGGTAATGTTAAGATGATGGTATTTGTACCATCACCTTAACATTACCAACATTTAATTTCATGCCCTTTTTCTTAACAGAATCATTCATTTTATTTACCATCTACAAACCAGCTCATCCATCATCAGTCCACACTCACATTCTTTTAAATCATACAGACAACTATCCATGAATAGGTTTAATAGCCACGGTGAAGCTTTACATCTCTGTCCGACGCCCCTGCGGATGTCAAACCAGTCAGTATATGCTCCATTTATTCTGATACAAGCACTGGAGCCCCTACATAGGCATTGCAGTGCCTGTATAAATCCTCTAGTCATACCATGCATGAATAGGATTCTCAATAGATCATTTTTTTTTACTCTATCATAAGCTTTTTCCAGATCTACGAAACTACAAAAAAACTTTTGGCCGCTGGACAAAAACTTTTCTGCAATTTTTCGAAGAGGAAAAATTTGGTCCGTACTCTCCATCCCTTTTCGAAATTCCACTTTTACATCCCAAATCTTGTTTTCAATCTCATTCACAACTCTTTCTATAATGATTTTCGCGTACAGTTTGCCAACGATACTAAGAAGGCTTATAGGGCGGTAATTTGTACAAACCTGCTATGAAGCTTTCCCTTTATAAAGAGGTAAAATGACTGCTTTTCACCAGTAATTAGGTAGCCTATGGCTTTTCCAGTATTTGTTAAAGAATTGTTACAGCAGGCTTGCCACTATACCCCTACCATCGCTCAACATCTCTGAAGAAATTCTATCATACACGGCAGCTTTTACAACTTTTATACGTTTTAGTTTTTTCATGATTTCATCCATTGTAATTTCATATACTCAGTTACAGTAACATTGTCATATGCACCTGTATCCTCACATGCAAAAACGCTTTCGAATTAATTCTTCCAGCGCTCTTTCACATTATTTTCCTCATTCAGTAAATGTCCATCATCGTCTCGAATCACATGTATACATGATGTCTTGCAATTATGCCCGGCCCATTTCACCATATGCCAAAAAAATTTTTGTTTTGCCCGGAAATTATCTGAGATTATCCTATCATAGCGTTCTTTTATTGCATTCTTTCTTCTTTTCACACATGTTTAGCTCTAATTGTTGCAACTTTATACGTAGTTTCAGCATCTTTTAGCTTATCTCTTAAGGTGTCCTTTTTTTGCACTCTGTAGTTGACCTTTGCAGACAGTAACTACATCCATCCTTTTTTTTCGCTGACTACTTTTCTCACTTCGAAATTCCACCATTCATTATCTTTGTTACTAACATTTGCTCTCTTATTCACTCTACATATCTTTTTTGCTTCATCTACTAATACAGATTTCGTCACCTTCTATATTTCTTTAAGTTGTAAACATTCATACTGCTTGAGTTCCCCCAAACTATCTTTCAATCGCTCTACATACTCATCTTTTACATTCTGATCCTAAAGCTTACCAACTTTTATTTTTTCTAGCTCCGTAGTACCATTTTCGCATAGTGTCGCCAACGCCGGCATAAAGCCTTAATTGGTTTATGATATGCATTAAATTAACAACTTGACTACAGCACCACAAACAGAATCAATCCCTACGTCACTACATTTAAGTCAATGATTATTTCAAAAATTTTATGTGAAGATTAAATTTACGCAAAAATTGAATTTAAAAAAAAATCAAATCTTGATTCCTAAAGCATCTAATTAAAATTTTGTCGTACAGTTTGCAAAATTATTTGATGAAGTCTTGAATGAAATGCTGTAACACCAGAGTCGAACGTTAAGAACGTTATCGACTACTTACAGCGCGTTATTGGCTCAGTGATTCAGTGAATGTATTGGCATGGAACGAGAAACGCTTGACGTGGTGGCACATGGCACTGACATCACAATTCAGAAGGTATTTATTTATTTGATAGGAATCACAAAAACGATTCTGCAATCAATACAAAGAGGATCGATCGTTATAAAAGTTAATTATTATTACGCTCCAACGTATATACATATAATAAGCAGACAGATCTTTATGTATCTACGTATTAGCAAGCGCCTAGGTATCCACCTATGTGACATGAATTATCTTTTATTCCCATTTGTGCTTTTCCTTTTTTATAATAAATGGTATTTTGGCTATTTTATTATATTATATTAATATATTATGTTATATTATATTATTTACAAGCAGCTCCACGAAAAGATGCGTTTGATGCATTGAATTTCAAAATATTGATAGAGAAGTACTATATAACCAAGGAATCAATTCAATATATATCTCATAACAAACCATTATCAATAGAGAGTAAAAGACAAGGTTATTACTTCATTATGGATCAAGTGGACATATAAAGGCATTGATAAAATATTTAATGCAGCAAAACGTTTAGCAGGAGAATTTACTAAAATACTTGCCAAGGATAGTTTGCTTTTGCATTAGTATTTCTGAAATTCCGGAATTTCTAAAAGTGTATATCATCATGATAACTCGACTGGTTGTGGCTCAGTGGTTAAGAAACTTTCCTTCTGATCAGGAGCTACCGGGTTTGGATCCCAATCAGATGAATTTTAACCTTAAGTCAAATGACATTACTGACTTGGCCCTTCGAAGAACACGTTAAGCTATCGATTTTTGACGTTATCATCGCATCAACATTTAGTGCCAGCTAGCGACATAGCAGCTTTTCAACAGCTTTAGCTTTGGCTAAAGTAGTTAGTAGTGTTGAGCCACAGTCGACAAATCAAGTTCCAGGCGCCTTATGTGGTATGTCACTGGTAAACAATAAATAAAAATAATGTGATAAGATATACGTCAGCACTGATGTTATTAAATTATTAGACATATTTATCTCGCGGTATGCAGTGTGATCTAAAGTGCACAACAAAATAATTCATATACCACCGAAAAATATATTTTATAAACAAGTATTGTAATAGAGTAAGTTGATCAAGTATGAAATAAAGGAAAGTTAACAAAAACGCCGAATTTTCTTTAATGAAATTAAATACGTCTTGTGTTGAGAATATTATAGTTTAGTACAGCTTTATAAGTATTGTAGGTATATAGAGATTAATTTTAATAATTCATATTTGATACAAGCTGGACAGTTTTAATAGCTTAAACTCTGAGGAATGACATGCGCTCTGTTTTGCTTATATGTATGAATTCTAACTCAACAATATTTAAAACGATTGTAAAGAAATTTAGTAAACTCATAGAACACACTATCGAGTAAAATATAAGCTCCCGGTTTACCTGGCTTTCCGACGGGCCAGTAGCGGAATTGGAATAAGAAGAAATCGAAAAAATCGGTAGAACCGGAATCAAAATCAAGAAGAAAATCGTTGTCGGCATCATGAGCCGCTTTCTATAGAAAAACTAAGGTAACCATTTTATGCTCATGTAAACAGTCTCAGACGAACGGCTGTCAATAATTAAAAATAATATAATATTGTAGCGAACTGCGCTCACAAGCTAAATAATTAAAAGTACAAAATAATTTCCCGAAGTAATATAGTATTTATATAAAACGAATGCAAATTCTTCTTCCCCCCACAACAGCCGCAGCTGCGTTGTTTACATTTTAAATGTATAGTGATTGATTAGAATATTCTAGAGGACAAAATTTTTTTTTGTTTGTTTCTGTCGAGCGTGACATGTTCACAATTTATTTTTTCAAGTGATTTATGGCTAGTTTAATTCACATTTTGATAAATTCAAGACAGCTAATCGAGATATAGAGATATATATATAGGAGTTCAAATGCTGGTAGTCAATTTTATTTCTGCGACCAATGTGGTTCGTAGTTAATCTCAGTTTTGCTGAATTTTCTCTTTCATTATACGTGTTTACTTTTCATCCCGTCTTAATTCCTCAAACGCTCAATACAATCATTTCGTAACAATATTTATTTATTACACAATTAACTTACTCTACAATTTTTTCTTAATATTAGCATATTGTTTTTTTATGTTAATACGCTGTCTTTTAAATACATTTCTACATAACTTTGAATTATGCAATTTAAGTATAAATATATATAATGAAAGGATAATCAAAAAGAATCTTACAATATTTAAATCTAAGTTTGCATTTCTTGACAGATAAAGCACTTCATCGACAAGTCCCCATTCTTAAAAGAACTCCATAATCAATTTTTATTACATAACAGTGCTCCATAGATACATATCACTATTTTTTTTCAGAAATTAAAAAAAATATCACATGACAGACGGCAAAAAACCAAATAAGTGTTAGTGTACTTATAAAAATACCATTACTGAAGAGTATTCTTTCCGGTTTGAGTACAGCCGTAAATTTTTATGTTTTTTTTTACGACCTGACGGGTTGCAACATTCGTCTCGTTGAAGCAAATATTGTGATTGCAACAGGAAATGGAATCGAGTATGTAATCTTTCAGAGAGTTCATTAACGCCTTCGAAGTAACTTGTATAATGTAGGTCGCTTATAGTATATAGGTTTAAGAGATAATTATGTAATAGATAAGTATCTAATAATTAAATTATTATTGAAATTATGTACCTACGGATATAAAAATATAATCATGTCCACAAAATTATTTAATGTTTTATTTAATACGGTCTAATACATGTACAAGAAAACTCCATCCAATTATTCCGAAGACGTAACATGTTACCTTCAATTATTGGAACATATTTATGACTTGACTCAATTTTTGCAATGTATCTTTTTTTGTGTGTTACATTCGACTCATCTTTTAGGGTTCCACAACTAAAAGAGGACAACGAGAACCTATTATTTAGCCTATGCCACATGTCCGTCCACCTCCGCTTGTTTATTTCTAAATGAATGAGCGTGATTGTCTACGTTATCTGCAAATAATTTGTTAGAATAAAAATAACAATAATAGAAACTCCTATATTTTCGTCAAACACGACAGGATTACAACATTTTTTTTTTGTTATGTTCATGACCTAGTTATATAAGAAATGCTGTAGACCGATCGTTCACAGGCGTCTAAAGGTTTTCTCTTGGCAATTAGTGCGTTAACAAGTAAACTGTACTCAAAAATGAATTTTAAGTGCGACCAATTGAGTTTTTTTATAGGTTCTATCGTGCGTTTTGCATAGCAATAGACGTATTGTGACATAAACACCTTTTATTTTTCTTATTGCCTACTTTCCTATCTTGCTTAATTCTCATGATCCCGATATGAACAGATCGTTTGGGTATACATGTGAAATTGAAATGTCGAAGACTGAACGGGAAAGAAGGACCACGAAAAGCCAAACTGCGGCTCAAAAGTTGGATGGATGGAGGGTGGTAGGGTTAGCAACTCCTGCAAACCACAATGATTCCCGTTGTTGATTTAAACATTCTGCTCATGAAAATCAAGAACAACTCCCACCGACAGGAAAAGGGAACTTGTCGAAAAGAAGGGCAGACTCGCGACAGAAAGATCAGGCTGACAGGAGGAGCCGGTTCACCTAATGGAAGAGCAATTACAGGAACAGGGCTACTGATATGATGATTACGTACGGCTTCAGTGAGCAGTGGAGATATTAATGATTTTCTCGTTTGGCTCGACAGTTACAAAACGAAAATCGAAAGCCACGACAAACAACTGGCGCAAGTCACAAATAGAACACATATGCATTATGAACGGAATCTCAGTATAGTTACTGTAGACACCCAAGATTTTACGACTGAAAAATCTAAAATAGCTCCATAACCGTCGCCTTGAAAGCTACAGTTTAAGGCCGTGATGAAAGCAAATGAATGGAGAAAAAAGGAATTCAGACCGCGTGAGCTTTGAAACTTCGAGACAGAGCCCTCACAGTCCTGACGGGACTTGGAGAATAGGTAACCTTCATATTAATCCCTGCAGCCGTAGGCTGTTGAATGCAAGAAGTTAATATATACGATGTTCGAAACTCTTCCCATATCCTCGGACTTGAACGTTGGTAAATTACAACAATATAACACATTAAATTTAGTAAAACAAGTTTATAGAAATTTGTTTTATTTTGTACCTTTGGGGATTAATTTTTTTTTTGTTCATTTTATCTAATCATATTGTTCTTATAAATGCCATATGAAACGATGGTCCATTCCGAAAGAGCTCCGGATTGGAAGGGAAAAATAATTCATCGTCCTAGATGTGCCAGGTGCCCAGGCGTTGGTACAATAGTGGCTTGCGTATGTTTACTTTGCCATTCAATACTTCAGCACGTACTCCATTTTGGGCTTTGTTAATTAATCATTCCCGACATAGCTTCCCGTAAGCCATTCGGATATCAGATCTATCAAAATTTTTGGCATAGGTTGTAAGGATTTTTTAAATTAGTATCATTATAAATAGTGCTCTAAGCAAAAAATAAGGAGGCAAGACTCGACAGGCCGGGCACTTGCCATAAAGCATTTCTATTGCCCGGTTCTCAGCTCCATCACTAAAAGCAATGATTTTAAGCATAATTGTAATCATCATTTAAAGTAAGCTCTATTTCTTTTAAATGTAATCATCGTTTAAAGTAAAAAGTTCTCATGATAATAAAACAAAGTAAGCCTAAACTCGGCGGGTCTGCATGTTCCTTGAGATAGACTTCCTATGCTCATCATTCGCAACCACCATTAGTTTTTCATTGTTATTGACGATAAGATATATGCAAACAACAACGATTGCGATTCTGAACATCAACGTGAAAATAAAACGCGGTTCCTAATATTAATAAAGTTGTTATCGTAGCTAAAAAACTTTTTGTTTATACATAACATAACAGCTCTATTAACGGATACTTTGAGAACGAAAAAGGATTTTTGCTGCTTATAAAAAGAACAAAATTTTCCATTAAAAACTCACTACAACTTGTATGATATTCTTTAGATACTCAGTGATTTAAGTCGATAAAACACCTAAATAAAAATTTAAAATGTGTTAGAAAATAAAAACTTTCCTTTTTGAACCAATAATGGACAAAAAGAATTTAACAATCGACACCCGATAATTTGAGGTCCAAAATAATTATAAACCTCTAATTATGGACTATACCTAATTTCGACAACCTCTAAAACTAAACTTGAACAGGGATGCTGCCAAGTATTACTGTCGTTACATCACTACTATATTTTTATATGAATACTATAATAAAAACATTTTGTGTTTAGACCATTTTGATACTAAGCATTTAAAGAGTATTTTTTTAGTACCTGATAGAGTTTTGGTTTTCATTTCCTTTTATTTTAAAAATAATTCAGCTTATCAACTACGCAATTCGAATTACGGGGATTGGACAGTATTCTAAATATACAGATATTAGTAGTGCTGCGTCTTCGCTTACTATATGCGACATGCAATGAGTTCTTAATTTCTATCTCCAACCCATCATCCCAATTGCCAGTTCCAACAGCTCTCATACAGTGAAGTCAATCACCGCAATATTTATTTCAAAAACCACCTTCAAAATTCGTTTTAAAACCGCTGAATAATTATATCATATTTCATATAAAAGTATTCATAATTTCAATAAATTATGAATACATCTATATAAATGACAATTTCACAACGATTCCTTTCAGAGTCTTGGATTCAATGTCAATATAGAAATATGCCAATGCTCTCAAACCAATATGGACGATTGTAGCCCAGTGTTCACCAAGCGCACCTAGTTCTTAACTATTGCTTCACTTATATGAACTTTATTTTGTGACTAAAACCGAATATGATATTACTCCTGAGAATTATTTCTGCTTTGAAATTAACAATTTCCTACTAAAGTATAATAAAACAATTAGTTGCACTAGGTTTTTTTCTTATGTGACAATAGAGCGTATACAATTTACTTATATGGTCAATAAAAATAGTGAATTTTATTTGTTTTACATTTGAAATCCATCATTAAAGTTTTTTACTGGCATATATCATCCACCGGAACAGAAATCATCTTAATCGGACCACTTAAATTCTATGCGAAATTAATGAGTTAAAACTCCGTATGATTCTTTTTTATTTTCACCGAAGTCGGACAAATACGCCATTAAAAATAGATCGCGAACGGACCCCAATCAAAATTTAACCAATTACCAACTTTTCAATATAGAACATTCTTCCGCTTGATAACCCGCGCGGTGGGTACCACACGGCACAAATGTAAAACATCCGCCTAATTCCGTACCGATCGGGAAAATTGAAAAACCCGCCTTCATTTCCCAGGCCATAATTTATTTGGTGGCTTCTCTCGGTCGATTCTTCGTATTCGTTTAAATGTCGGGGAAGAGCAGAACGAATCACTTTTATTGCACTCACATCGGTTTCGTACCGCTATGGAAGTAAATTCATTCAAATATTTGGGACAGAAAATAGTATTGTCTTCCAACCAAAAAATACCGAGTTTGAAATCTGTCCGTTATCCTGGCCGCGAGCAAATTGACCAATGAACTTCGAACAGCTCGTATATTCTATTCAAACTTTACTCATAACATATAATGTAAGCTCTAGATACATATAAATAAATTATTACGTCCAAAGACAATGCCACTCGTAAGCTGGGTTGGCTGAGTTAAGAACGTCCCCTACGAAACGAATGGTACCGCATCCGAATTATGACTGCGGGCGGAGTGATTAATGAGTTTTTAACTTAAATTATTCAATACCTTCTCTCTTGGACAGCAATAAATGTATTAATGGTTTTACTGATAGGTATATTCGGTTTATTAAGCCAGAGGTTTTCTTTCTCTTTTCTGTTGTCCACTGATGGTATCTAATAAGGTTGACCTTACCTACGTGGTATATAACTGTCATCATTGATATAGCTTACGCAAGAGAGATGCAGCTTACAGCGACGGCGCCGACGTTTCTTTATGAATTCTAGCGATCGCTCGTTCTACACACCAGTCTCCTCCAAAGGTACTTTTAGAGAAATAGCTCAACGAATTCTCGCTCTGGGTGATGGCGATGATATTAATTCGGTGATTGACGATGATGACTCGATCACCTCCAAAATCATACCCTACTCATTTGATCGACATGTCTATGCAGCTCGATTATGTTATCTCATTTTATTTTATAATCCATGTTACTTAATCTTTCTGGAACATTCCTGGGACGCACCGATCTTCAGAGTGCTAGTTGCGCCATTACACGCCTCCGCTCTGTTTTAAGCTATGCTGACCTGTCGCTGTCAACTCGTTTTTATTCTTTCTCCGTTGTTTACGCACTCGTTATCAAAGCCAATTTTAATTTTTCTAAGAGTCTGTTCGTTTATTACAAAAGACGGTTTTAGGAGGAGGAGATATGAACATGTATTTTTTTATAAGGGGGCGGGGAGAGTCTTTATGGTTCTTATGTAAGATAATAAAAATGAGTTAAGATTATAGTTTCAAAAAGCGCGCGTTTTCTGCGACACGCACCCCTGGATACCGCACCCCTCTAGCTACATTCTCACGCTACCCGGAAGAATTAGCTCAGTATGCTCCAAATACTTCTCATCGAAAATGCTGTGATATTTCTTAAACAACTTCGTAGATCTGATTCCAGAATTGAAAAAAAAGGCAAACAGTAAGCATATGTTCGAGACGAGGCCAAGAAGTTACATGCCACGTCAAAAGTAATGGTGACATTGTTGAATGGGTGGACATCGATGACATTATTGGCATAAATAAGGTGCTGAAACCGGCGCATAGTAAAAGTGTTCTAGTGGTTGATCCGCTTGGGGAATAATTGTTGAACCCCTGGATTGATGAAAATATATAAAAATGTAAGTGAAATGATCTGTACCAAAATATTGAAACTTATCGCAAATAAACGTGTTTTGAATTGTTCCCACTATTTCCTTATAATATTTATAGATAGTTCATTTTACGAAGAATTAACGGGGTGAAGGGAATCAACGAATTTTTATATATTTTCTTACATAGGAGGAGGAGGAATCAAAAACTACTGAAATTGCTTTACGTAATAAATGAACAGCCTATAAGACCGCTCGTAAACTTCAATCCTGTAGTATTCTCGCCGGAATTCAGAATGTTTAGCGCTGAAATACAAAAAAATATATACTACAGGTTCTTATTATTTAGTTAGATCTCTTCAAAAAAACTCCCCGTTGTCTATATAATTTTCATACGTCTAGACAAGTTTTCGAAATATATATTGCAGATACGGTGTACATTTTCAGTCCTATATATATATTAATTTAATTTATCTATTTCAAGCTAAAATTCTCCTCAGTATATATGATAAAATAAAACACCAAAACAAAACTTATGATGTTGATTCTTAATTAACAATAAGAACTTTATACGACCGAAATCGTAAAAGTACTGAATGCACCATGACACATAATATTGCCATTCCACTAGTTTATGCTCTAATAGGTGGTGTTGACAAAACTATTATAAATTAAAGTAATAATTAAACACATTAAAAATTTATATTTGTTACAACTAATTTATTAAATTACTAATGTTACGCAGTTAATGCACAAAATCCTTAAGCACAAATTAAAATTAATTTTACATAACAAATTGAAATAGATATAAAAATCTCTTCAAAGTTCATGTGAAAGTAATTATGAAGTGCGAACCATAAATTGTAAAACGGAATTGAAACTAATCTATAACAAAAAATTGCTTAGAAGTATTTCGAATGTTATAATAGTTACAAATCTTACAATTAGATTTAATTTTATAACCACAAAAATGTCTCTATATTTCGGATCCAAAAGTTAATACTAACTGCCACCATAATCGAGCCATATTGATCACTCTCAGAGCGATCTTGAATCAGTATGGTACGGAAAATACAATGCCATCAACAAAAATCACGATATAAATTGCATTATATAAATGCAAGTCAACAGGTATTCCGGTATTATTGTCATCCGCCCATACGTTCGACTTTCAGAACAACTTTTGAAAGGATCTCTTTTTGCCACAGGAGCAACTCACAAGGACTCGTGACTAGCACTTTTTTCTAAGCAACCGCGGAAATTGATATTCTTCAATCTATATTAGTCTTAAGATAAGACGTCTAAAACTATAATATAGTATAATAGGGCTCTCAAATTTGGGTCCAAAAAAATAGGAATAGTCACTAACTTTATAGGGCTTTATTTCGGATTTGCTTTTATCAAAGCGAGCTTTATCTTAAAGAGATCATTTGTCCATCCTATCCTTATGAGCTACCCCATGGAAAAAATCTCATAAACCTCATAAAAACATGGACAAGGCAGACCAATTTCTCATAGATCTCATAGCCTCTTATGAGAATTTTATCTGCATTTGTCCATGTTTTTGTGAGGTTTATGAGATTTTTTCCATAGGGTACCTAAAGCATGCAGTATTATTGTCAGTATATCGTAATCAACTTGAAACAACTTAATACCTAACGGGTAAGATCATTTTCCAGATGAAGTTTCCATTTGGATTTTACCAGTACTTTTAGATACCTTGTAATTTAGGGTTGTGTGTAAACTCTTGAATAATTGAATGGAAAATCTTATTAAGCTCCACAACTGATATTATCTTTAATAAATTTAATTGAGGCACACTACTTATCCATTCGCTCTATTAGCGTCTTTAGCCACACGTAAATAAAGTGTGCAAAAACATTTGAATTCCGTGAATGTCATACTTTTATACCGATTAATAGTAAATTGGTTAGATATACTAAAAATTTTGAAGCACTTAATTGAGGTTTTGTTGTGCAATAATTTGTGTAAATCTTATAAAAATATTTACTGTAGTCGTCAATATAAACAACAAGATATTCTGCTTCTAAAAACGCTTGCCATTCATTTATCTAGTAACGTGATCGTGAACAGAATGGAAAGTAATAGCTAGTTTATGGATTTGGTGTAATGTTAACCTGTTAAGCACCGGAAACGCCTTTCCGAACCCTACAGCTGACACAGTTCTCAACATCAACATATCATACCAGCTAGACGTATTGGCAACCAGTATTGTTTCGTAATTTGACAGAAACCTTAAGAAAACTAAAGTGTTCAGGATGCTATGATAGTAATTAATCAAATTATACCTTTGAATATTAGGGAGAATAATAAACTTGTAGGTTCGCTTTCAATTTTAACTTTATACTCAATAATTTCTCTTGGGTATTAACGTAAGTATCGCGCACAAGCCAACCGCCTGCGCCGCTAGAAACGCTTCTAATACGTGCACTCCGCTAGTAAAAGTTGGAAATATAGGCAAACCAAATCAGATAGCAGTGTTTGTGGTGTTATTGGATGCGGAGCGTTGAGTTCTGCATAACAGCAAAAAAGTTATTGAAATTAGTGAATAAATAAAATTTTTACTTTAAAAAATGTTTATAAAAAGTGAAGAGTGTGTCGCTATCTCGTAAAAGTGATCAATGAAATGACCCTCGATTTTAAGGCGTCGTCAGGGGCGTGTTATCAAAGGACGCCAGGCTATCGAGTTCGGAATTTTTCATGTGGCCTGTTCCCGAAAAATCGGGAAAAGAAGTGAAACACGTGGCCATGTGGTCCCAATTCGCAAGGTCGCAGGACTACGTGGGATTCGTCAAAATTTGCGGCCCGAGAAAGCGAAGTGATTACTGTGTCGGGTTAGCCTGTCCGACTTCAGGTTCTCAAGTTTCGGCGAAGAAACCGTTTTAGAGGTTAGCTCTGACTTACATTCAGAATGTTTCGCAAACGAGATCGGCGACAAAATGTTTCTAAATTTTTGCTTGGTGCGCGGCCACCGGTGCTACACCTATGTCAAATCTCCAAATTTTCCCGTGACACATTCTTGAAATATTCCGGAAAAACCGGAAACCTCGTGGTCACGTAGTCTTTGAAATAAAGGACGTAGAAGATCGGAGAATACGCCAAATTAAAGCTGCGGCGAAGCTGTTTCGGGTGGTGCTTACAACTTAATTTTTAGACACTTAGAAAATATTTGATCGATAATTTTATTATAAATTGTTTTATGATTACTTATATCTTAAATTTTATTTATTTTAATTTTATTCTTGATTATGCTTCTAACTGTTTTAATTTATACATAAGTTTTATTAGGCTAGATTTTTTATGTATCTAAATGAATTTTAATTTGAATTTTGATTAAATATAAGTTTTGTGAATACAAAGAATATATAAAAGTTTTGGTACGGGGATTCTGCGAGGCGCTCCTCGGGTAAAGACCGATGTCTTCGGAACCAGGCCTCAAAAAAATCCAGAACCAGCAGCAAGCGATCGGGAATAACGTTTTCTACTTGAAAAATCACTTTATCCAAAACTACCAACAATTTTTTAAAGGTAGGAAATTTTCTCAAAAACTTAAAATTGCGATATCTTAAAAATGGGAAGAGATATCAGAAAAATAACAAAACTTTGACATCTTAATTGAGAAACAGTTTGTGGGGCATGCTACTGATTGAGCCTACTCACGACGTTCCTCTCCCACTTTTTACGGAAAATTCTGAATTTTGTTTGTTATAAAGTTTACCGGTCGCTTCCCCGTGTTAGAGGATTAGTGCCTGAGGTCCTCCTATAGCTGAAAACGATACTTGAACCCCCCAACTCGCCCTCCCTGAGATATGGGCTGAAATAAAATCGACCCAGAGACCCCTCGTAAATCGACTGAATAGCACTTTTTTTTAATTTTGGCTACCTTCAAAAGCAGGCTTTAATTGACAACAGAACCCTCACAGAGGAACTCAGGAGGCTGAATAATGTCCCCCTGGCCACTTTTGAAGAAAAAATAAAAATTGAAATTGATGATATCTCATAAACGACTTGAGGTATCAAAAAACTAACTAAATTTTCACTTCACCTAAGTGTCACCTACCTGAAACGGTTTTAAGGGATGTATACCCGAGGGGCTCAATTCCAGCTTCTACCCAACCTTCATGTAATTCTGACTTGAATAGATTGTTTGTATTATTGATTGTTCATATTGCTAGTTTAACTATTGTTGTTATTATTATTAATTTATTGATTTTGAATTTTGATTATTGAATTTATTGACACTATTATTTAACTGTTGATTATTATTATTGTTTTTATACTAAAGTATTTTGTATTTAAGTTTTTTATACCTAGATTAATTTGTATATTGATTGTACTTTGTAGTTTTTGATTTTAGACTTGCTTTATATTTCTTACACATTTTAATATTTTATAATTAACATTTTATTTTGTTTTTATTAGTATTGAAAACTTTAAGTATTTTGGTTTTACTATTGACGACGCCTCCAAAAATTAAAATAATACAGATTACAAGAAAGAAAATTTTCGGAAGGTATTCGCCTTGCGGGAAAGATGTCCTCAAAATGGGACATAAAAGGAAAGACAATGTTCACGTCCAAATTTGAAAGGGAGCCGAGTATCCTAGTATTCCCAAAGTGCACACAAAAGACGGAAGCGGTGGCCAAAACATTACCGCAAAAAGCAGCAAATATATCGCCCTGCCCTAAAACATTTCCACCATCGGTAAGAATGGCAAAGGCCTCGAGCTCAGCTAAGAAACCACCAAAAACCGCGTCGGACAGTAGCGCAGCAGCGCAGCAGCGCCAGTAATACCGCCGACCCATGAAAAGCTGCCTAAACTGGTAGTGAAAGTCGGGCCGTAAGATGAAGCCGCGGCAATGAGCAGAGAGTCCGAAGCTGAAATCTTTACAGCCCTAGAAACAGTTGGAGGCTTTGCCAGACGGACGAGCCTAAAAAAAAAGATAGGCCGCCCGTCAATATCTGCGTCGGAGAAATCGGCGTCGAGAAACCTGTCCGAGGAATTCCGTGAACTGGATCCCAGAACCCGTCGTTCACGCTAGAGGACGTTCACTCAATAAGTTGTGTGGTGTCCACCATCGGAAAATATATTTCGAATCCCTTAAAAGTATTAACAAAGAGGTTAACAGTCGGTAATCGGAAAATTAGTCGCTATCGGTGAGCTCCCCTTTGCCTTGAGGAGTACCGCTCGAGATACGTCGTAGCGTTTGAGCGAAAAAAGGCAAGAAGGGAAAGAAAGGTTGAAGCCGCGGAAGAAAGAATTGTGAGAATAACCCAAAATAACCTGAACAGGATACTCAAATTAGAATAAAAATATGATAAAATGGCAGCCGATGTCTTCTCGACGAGGAAACTGGCAATCCAGAAAGCGCTAGAGGCGAAATTTACGCCGCGCGCACTTCGCTGAGACGACGGCAAAGCCAAAATCCCTGGTAGCCGCCGCTCCAAGAATTCCTGGCCCCGAAGTACGGCTTGAAGCGGGACACGCCTACATCGTTTCCTCGAAATACGAGAACCACACCGCGGAGCAAGTGGTCACCAAACTGCACGGTTTAGTGGATGCGAAAGAGATGGGTGTAATCGTGGACCAACTTAAAAAGGCCAGTAACCAAAAAGTCGAGGTAAGCTGTTCCTCCGAAGTTGCGAAAAAAGATCGAAGAGCGGCTTAATATTTTGAAAACTCAACATTTAAAAATCTCCAAACCGGAAGAGATATTGGCAACAGTCGTGATCCGGGACGTCTTTAAGGTGAATTCGAACGAGGACATAGTGAAATCGTTGAGAACCTAAAATAAACACATCGCCGACGGTCTCGATTGGGAAAAGGAGAGGGTTTAGGTATGCGACTGAGACGCATACAAAATGACCTCGTGTGCCATCCGGTGCTAGAGGTCACAGCTGAGCGATATAAATGTCTTGTCAAGGCCAGCCATATATACGTGGGACTCCCACAGTACCCGGCTTGGGTCCAGTCCCCTCTCGTGCATTACATTATGCTCGCGCTGCCCCGGCTTCGGATACGGCAAACGATACTATAAAGACGTGTTCAACAAGCGTGCCCATTGCGAGGGGATCACGTTCATGCAAAGTGGCAATTCCGGAGTGCGGTAGAGCCTCCAAAATGTATTGATTGCATTAAATCCAACTGCACAGACACTGCACATGGAGCGTTCAGCTCGGAGTGCAGTTTGTTACTTATGGTTTGATATTAATTTTTTTTTCCAATTCAAAATGTCTTTATTTCATAGCCTATACAATAACATTTAACAAAATTTTTGAAAACTTACACTACAATTCGTCGGAAGACGGTTTTCCCTCAAAAAGAATAAACAAGGAATTCAGGTACAACCTTATTTTATATTTATTATGTACAGTCAAAACAACTACAAAACCATTGATTAATGAAACAGCATAGAAGCGAGCCGCTTATGCCCATCGATATTAGTCTTCTAAATATTCGGAAATTGTTTAATATAAACCCTTTCTTTACGGAGTGATTATTTAATAATGCCCTTAAATTTATATAAGAGTAAATCTTGTATATCTACAGGGATCAGACTAAAGCCCCTAAATTAATTTGCTACTTTGCATAGTAAACTGACATGTACAGTACAACGCACGAAACTTTGTCGCTCTGATTGGCTGTGAATGATATATTGCGCAGATATTACGCTCCCTGATTCTTCCTTCTCCTCTGCCGCGTTCCTATTTTACGCCATTTCCATGCTTAAGACATTGCGACGAACTTCACAGCGGTAAAGTTTCGTGCATTGTACACTATTGTAACAGTTTATTTTTATTTCTGGTATTGAGTTTATATCGATCACTGTTTTTTTTAAATATTTCTAATGTGTTTTTATAATATAACAAATTTTTCATATACAAATTGAAATGCCAGAGAACGGCCCGCTTCTACAGTAAAAAAAATCTATGAATATTTACGGCATGTCCTTAGCGCAAGATGCATTTAAGCTGTGAATTTCAACTTATTATTATTCTGTGGTAGATATTCTAGTTTAGTATTTTTCTGTGGATCGTGGTGACCATTTTGCTGTTTGCGCACTAAGTTTATTGATATTTAATACGTATTAAACGTTCAGGCCTTTACTCGTTTTATAGAATATTTTATCTTAATATTCGTTTAGTAGTTGTGGGCTTGAGCCGAATAATCATCTTGACTATAACCATTTTAGATCTTGTAAGTTGTAATCAATGCCCTACATTTTGATAAGAGGTAATCTTGCTTCATACGGCCATAAAAACCCTTGGCGTGTGCTGGTCTCTGGCTTAAAAGGTACCAACAATATACTATATAATAATTGAAGTGGGACTGTTATTGTAATAAGCAGCTTGATGTCTGTTTCTTAGCTGGAGACATAGAACAACTTAAACGATTTGCGTGTGGAGGATACTGTGACGACTCCACTATAGTTTATCTACAACACCCTTGTGTAATTTTGAGTGCATTAGAGGTACCGTATGTGTTTTGGTATTTGCTTAAACTGATTTATTTTTAATTAGTTAACTGTATTGCAAAAATTTCAGGTTCTTGGATACAAAGTCGTAGCTTCAAGTTCTACAGCTGTTAAGCAAGATTATAATGAATATATGTGGACTATGAGAAAAGAATTTTCAGAACCTGAGCCGAGTATACTTGTTGAACGAGAAAATATAACAAACTTCAGCAAAGAAGCTATGAATTTGGCTAATTACCATCACAATGTCAAAGATGATGAAGTCTAATAATATTTAATTAAACATCCTAAATTATTGAAAAAATATTTTTGTAATAAACCTTTTATAGATTTTTAATATGGATTCCAAAAGTACCCATGGTTCTACTAAAACTTTGCAATCTATGAACCCTATTGATGGTTTAATTTATATTGCAATAAAAGGTTCCGTTCATGCACATGACTGTTCTGTGTTTGGTCTTCAACAAGAAGAAATACGAGCTATCACTCAAAAATATCCTGGATCTGGTCCTACAGTTGTGAATGGCGTTAGTATAAAGGCAAATGTTATGAATGTAATAAATTCACTAAGCCAATTAGGATATAAAATTGTGTCTAGCACTGGTGAAACAGAAATCATCTGGACTATGCAACGTGAAATTTAATTTTAACTACTTCAGTTCACAATTAATGCATATCATTATGGCCAATGAAAACTGCATCCACAATTCATGTTCATGTATCACTGCAACCACTTCAGTTTGTCAAACAATTAGTGAAATGGATTGGGAGAGAGGCATATGGTTTGCAGGTAAAATTAGGAAATTTATTTGTTTGATATTGTCTTGTAAATCATGAAATAAATAATATAAATAAAATTGTCAAATTTTTAGCATCTTCTGGGGATGAGAAGAGAGTGGAGAGTCTAATTAGTAAGTCTAAAAACCCTCGTGAAGTTGTTACAGCAGTTGATAATTCAGGTTATACTGCATTACATTATGCTGCTCGAAATGGATATTTAGAGATTTGTCAGTGTTTAGTTAAAAATGGAGCTATTATTGATGCAGTTACAAAAAGTGGGAAAGCAACTCCTTTGCAAAGAGCAGCTACTGCAGGTAATAATCATGATGTGATAGTTGAATTCAACAAAGGAAATTGCTGATTTCTTTGTATTAAATAATAGATACAATTATATAGAAAGTTGTATTCTTTTTCAATACCTAATTAGTAATTGTTAGTTAATATTATTATAGTTTTATTACCAGCATATGATAAATGTGAAAAAAAATGTTTACATACTTCCACATTATATTTTTCTTAGTTTAACATTTCATATATCTTTTTTCAGGTAAAATTGATGTAGTAGTATACCTAATTGAAGCAGGAGCAAATCCATTGCTACAGGATGCAGACGGCAAAACGGCTTTGCATAGGGCTGTAGAAAGTGGTAACCTACCCATTATTCAAAAACTTGTGCAGGCTTGCCCAGAATTGCTGGAAATGAAAGATAGCAAAGGGTGTATTATGAAGGACATAATTCCAGAGCTAAAAATGAAACTTTAAATACCATATACTTTTTGCAATGTGTATGTGATATTTTGTTGATATTGAGACAATATTATTATAAGTATATGATTATGGCAGGCATCAACTTCCTGTAACATGGAACTGGAGTGTCTGTGCTTCGGCACATATATTGTTTTGTTTTTTAAATTATGGTTTTACAAATGAGAGTATAACATATGTTATTTTTTATTATTATTTAAAAATATAAATTATAGAGATTTTGTATTCATAAGTTACCATTCCTATGTGTTTGTTGTACTTTTTTCTTATATAAATTTTATATTACACTCACTCATGGTATATTTTGGTCACTTTAAAATATTTAATTATCATTTTTTTTAATATCATATTACATACTTGTAATTCTTGTAATCAAACTAGTAATAGTATCTTGTATGCTTAGCCCATGATCAGTCAACTAGAATATCTTTTGGTGACTACATTGACGCTTTCACATCACTTAAAATTATATTTCACTATATGTTAAATAAGTAATAATAACTAACTTTTATTGAATTGAAATTAAGTAAGGCGCATCTATTAAGGCGCTTTTCAAAATTTTATTTTTCGTTGAAATTACTTTCACAATGGATATTTTGGTGCTTCTTGCCACTAGACACCTAGACAAAATACTCTTCTCGCTCTACCCCAAGGCTGGTGTCTGAATCTGTATAATACAGATTAGTAAATAAAAACTATGTTGCATGTTTATGAATATTCATGTTGGTTAAGCTTGAATATTCTTATTATTTAAACTGGGTGATGCATAAAAAATATAAAACAGGCAAACAAAACTTGCAAACAGTTCAATAAAAAATATTTTATGTAATCTGATATCCAGTTTTGTTACTTCACTTCTGAAGCAGACATTCTTACTTTCTCTATTTTAGATTTCAAATTTTATCTGTTGCTTATGAAATGTTTCCCAAATATCCAATTTTTATTGTTCACTTTTAAACTAATTAATCTAGAATTATGTTTTTCTTTAATTTTATTTATAACAAAAAGAAAATATCCTTTCTGTGATGGATGAATTATCTAAGTGGTCAACCTATTTATGATTTATGTCTGTTTATTGTAGAAAATCTAGTTATGCAAAGGGATATTTTCACTGAGGGAGTATGACCTAACTAAAAAATATTGTAATCAAAACATATCTATAATTAGTATAATATTGTGTTGACTTTGAAGACCGAAATTCACCTTGAATGACTATGTTTCTTGATGTATATAATTCTATTTTTGGTCTTTATTGACCTTGGATATTTAGCATTTATATAACATTTCCAAATTTTTTATTATCTCATCTAGTTTGTTTGAAATCGAGTTTTATTAAACTAAGTAGTTTTTTTTTTGTATGCATGTTTAATTTATGTATGTTATTCATCAGTTTCATGATAATTTCTTATATAAGTAAATAAAACATCTGTAATGCCATATTTTTAAACTTAAAATTCTATTTTTTTTATAAAACAAAAAGGTCAATATAGATTTAATTCTTCAGAGTATATGATTTCAAAATTTACTCCTCACAAATATATGTTGATCTCGGAGATTTTTGTATTGTAGCACAGTGTTTGTTAGTACATAAAGTATAAAAGCAATAACTCACATGTTTTTTATGGTCTTTTTCATATCTCAAAACCTATTGTGATGATCCCTTAAAAAGCAAATATGCAGTATTTCATAAATATTAAATTCATAAAAAAATTATAATTTTTTTGATAGTTAGTATTGGTTCTGGTTTGCAAAAGCAAAGGTCAAAGCTCGTTGAAGTACAGGCTTCAATGAGCTCTGAGCTTTGGTTTTGCATTTCAGTCATTTGTGAGCCACTGTCTGACAGGCAGAGTTCTTTGTACCGTCTGATAATTATATATGCCCACACTAGTCTTTTATCCAGTAATGCAAAATAAATTAAAGGGGGCTAAAATTTACACATTCATACGTTTTTCATCCACATTTAAACTTTTGTCACAACCAAATCATGGTCTACATGTAATTTAGTGCACATTAGTGTTAAAAATAAAAGTAAAAAATCAAATTTAGATAGAATTATTTTGAAAATAAATAAATCTTTAATAACAATTGGTTTGTAACCAAATAATCACAATTATTAATAAAATATCGGCAAAATTAAATATTGCATACTCATGTGTCATAATAATTTCCCACTACCACAAAACTTTATGTGAAAAGTCACAATGTCGAGATGATTGGGCGCGCGGACACTCAAAATACATGGTTTATTATCACGATTTTTCCGTGAATGGTTCATTCTTTACATAATTTATTTTTTCTCAAATGAATAACTACACTAGACCACTACTCTCACGTACTCACCATGCCCAATTGCGCGAAGCACTTCGCATACAATTCTCGTGGTGTTATCACAAGCTGTTGGCTTTATAAGTTTATGCTAGTTCAGTTTTTGGGTTCTTTTCAGGTATAGTATATTTTGATGTGAAACATCTATACGCGCGTTGGACTGGGGTAAAATAAAGAAGTCTCAAAATCCAGGAGGTGCTTGGTTTAGGCCTACGCAGTCTCTAGCACCGTGCGCAGGCAGAGGGGACAACGCGTTGACATAAGGCAATACCAAGTGTTTCACACTTCGAAAACACTTAGTTTTAAACCTAAGCCATGTGCATAGGAATTATGCATTTCCACCTGCGATGAAGCTTTTTATTACAATAAACAGTAATTTCTATATGCGATATATAAAATGTTATATATTGTATATGGAAATATACATATTAAATAAATCTATATATTTTACATAAAATAATACAGTATACAAGTTTTGATGTTTCACATCTACCGAGTGTTCCCTGATGCAATTGTTTTTTTATTATCAATCAATTTATATTTACCATAAAACTGTAATGGACTCAAAATCTACATAAAAAATACACATCGAAATTTCAATTAAATGAAATAATATCGATACAGAAGCCAAATCTATAATTTATTTCATGTTTTTTATCTATACATTTTGACTACACATCACACTGAAAATACTGGATGGATTTGAAGGAAATGTACTAACAGCATATATACTCTATCCCGGAAATCGAAACAGTTTCTATGGAAGAGATGATAAAAGCTAAAGTTTTCATTGCATCATGTTGAAACTACTAATGACTAGAACTAAAAGGTGTATTAGAAATGAGAGAGGGACCGGGACGTGGTTTGAAATTCGAGTATAGCATTAGAATCTAAATCAAAAAAGTGACCCTGATGGAGAACAAAATTAAGACAAGGGCAAATCAAGTTTTCAAATCTGGGGATATTACATGTTCGCTGTTGTCAGGACTGGCTTTAATTTAATTATAATAGTAAAACAAAGACTAACCCCAGGGAAAGGGGTATGATTCGCCTTGAAGAGCCAGACTGGAAAAGACATTGAATTTGGAGAAGCTATGCCTCAAAAGATAGGATAATAAAAATCTATCTGAAGTATTGTATTAAGATATAGACTAGAAAGAAAAATATAATAACTTGCTTAGGTATTTGATATCTATCAATCCTCTCGGAATCAATATTAAATTCTTTGGATATGGATTCGTAGTGGAAGAATAGATTCGAGGGTCAGCAGTGAGGGTTGCACGCTACTTGTTAATGTATGTTGCAGTCAAGCATCTATAAGTCGGAGAGCTAGTAACACGTGTTTCATGAAATGTTCGATGCACCTTGAAATTTTTCAAGTTTAATATCTATAAGATAAACAGCCAGAATACCTGTATTGGCTTAGCCCAACCCGGGACACCAGGTACTGCGCATAATAGAAAGGTATAATAAAATTCAACCTGAAAAAATTGTTTTATTCAGAGGCCAACAAACTTTAATCGAAAGTTTAAATGATTTTAAAAATAAAATTTAATGAGGCAGACATTTTGAGAGGGTTTACATAAAATTACTCCTTCCCAAAGTTTTTTTTGAAAACACAGTTTGACATATTTGATTCACTCTGAAATTTTAATAGCATCTTAATTAAATATTAAAAAATTAACAACAAAAAGCAAGACACATTTTCCGGGGTTTAATTACTGGCAAACATGAAAATAAGTTATTTAAAATAGAAAGAGATAGGTAGCGCGTACTTAGCGGCGTGAGTGAGAGAACCAATCACCGCAGTGGGTATATACTCTATGCTGTCATCGGTTGTTGGTCATGTGTCCTTACCAGCTGTGTTCGTCAAGGTGCATCAAACACTTCATGAGACACGTGTTACTAGCTCTTGGACTATATTATAAATTTCCACAAATTAACATCTCACATAATAGAATATATTGAAATCTGCTTATATTTTATTTTACATTAAATTAGAACTCAACTTATTTACTTTATATTATATCAATACTAAAACATTATAAAATAGAGAGTGAAATAAAAATTATATTATAGTGAAATGCCACGCATAGGTAACTCCAGTCATACTTTATGCCTGAAGTCCAAATAGCAAACTGCATCGGCGCTGCATATATATCGCGGAGGATAAACTTGTGTTATAAATCTAAGACTTGTATTTGGCATCGAATATTAAAAATTTTGGATTTTGTAGAAGAATAAATAAACTTACAAATATGATAACAATTTTTATACAATTATTAACATGTACAATAATAATCACAATTATAACAATAAAAAGCCTAAATAAAACTTGAATATATTTGTTCACAAATCTATTATTACATTTAGATGTATTAAAAAATAAAATACTAATCTATAAAATCTAAAAAACTCCATGTATTTTCAGTGACTAGCTTGAAATATTTTTTGCAGTTTTCATATACTAATAATTAAGGAGCGAATGTAAATAATAAAGTATGAAAAATATTTTAGTTCATTGCTTTTCTATATTTTCAGGCATGATGTAGTGTAATAAATTCTTTATAGTCTTTGTTTCATGGCATCCAAATATCGTGATTCTGAAAGCACATGTTTTCACTTTGCTTCCAAGCAAAGATTCTGACAAAAAAAATTTGAATTTATCAATGTTTTTAATTAATAAGTTAGTCATATACATAATACTTTAAGCTTGAAACTAGATTAACCACACATTTTTCCAATGTATTTTTCTATATTCGTGCGTTGCATACTTTTTCTGTTACATAACAATGAAAGTATAGATTGGAAACACTCACACTACAAAGCAAAGAATGTTAGCAATGTTTAAATATTAAATAAGTTTCTACACTAATCACTTTTGAGACATTTAACCCACCGCGTTTATTCGCCATTCACTATCTTATCGTTCGTTCTGCACGTGACATTTTAAATATAGTAGTTGGTGTATATAGCTATCCCTTTCATTTGTTGATTTTATTCTGATCAAAGATCATGTACCACTAAAATTAATGCCATTTATGCATATTAAAATGGATGTAGTGACCCACGTGCAATGACGCTTGGCTGCGACTTCAACTTTGTCATATTTTAAAGTTTTAATACATTTAAACTACGACGATGATTTGGCTATTTGATCTATAAAGTGAATATTTATGACGGAAGGTTTGGCAAGAGTCGCCTAAAAAATCTTACACAGATCATATTGGGAATATTTAAATAGAGCTATTAGAACATAAACAGGACCATATTCTAAATGAGCCTGCATAAAATAATTAGTGAATAAAGCAAGAAAAATATTCAAAGATTGTATTGCATGTAAAAATCTGTAATCTTTCTTAGTCTAGTTGACAAATTCAAAATTGTGTTAATTCTTGATAAAAGTCCTTAAAATATGCGTGATAGCTCATTGGATTCGGAATGACGTCTAGCAAAATGTATTAGAAGGATTTTAGTGCATGATAAAAATTGCAAAAGTTATTAACAAATTAAGATTAAACAAAAAGGAATTTCGTTTTTTAGAAATTACTCAAAAACTATTATATTTTTTAATTACTTAAATATCAATTGGAGGAGAAAATTTCCTAAACCAAGTTTTGACTCTCGAAACTAACTCCATTATTTATAATTTTAATTTAGTGCTGAAAATATCCTTCGTGGCCGATACAGCATGGCCGCGCTACCGCTCACCAGAATCTATCACATAAAATATATTTTTTTGTGGGATTAAATATCAATATTAAAATTAAAAAAAACTATGGTGTCATTAGAACAATTCAAAGAATAAAGTACCATCGGAAAAAATTGTTTTGTTGATTTTTCAAAAAGTTATACAATTGATAACTAAGTAATTTTTCATGGACTTTCATTTTTACAAAAGACTATAAAAGTTCAAATAATTGGCCTATAAACTTTTGGCTTCTTGTTGCTCTTCTGATATATATTTAACAAGACCACGTTATGAAATATCTCAAATTTGTGTATTTTGAATATTATAATTATTTTAAGTTAACAAAAAATAAAAATCCTCAATAATGTAGAAAATCTTTTTTTAATCAAATGCCGAGTTATGGCTATTTTTGCATTTTATAGAGGCATTAACCAACATTGAAAAAAAAATTTTTACTCTGTTAATAAATTGTTTGTAAACAAATAGACTAGTTTAATATTGGGAAAAAAAATTATTTACTATTTTGTTGTCATGATAATATAATGATTTTTAAATACAAAATTCATCTTAAAAAAATTTTAATAGTTTAAAACCGTTTTTTTTAATATTTATATTGTTCAAATAAATAGTTTAGTATTGATTTTTTCTTTGAAAATTATGATTGCTATTTCTCAGTGGAGTAACTAAAAAATTCTTTTTTTATAAATAATTTGTTTATTAAGTTGACAATTTATTATAAGCAAATTAGATGATCATTAAATTTTTTTCGAAAACTAAAAAATTATAAAAAATACAATCAGCAGTTTGTCTTTAATTTTTATTTTCGTCTATGATTTTAATATAGTATTTTATCACTAAAAAAAAGCAATTTATTATGGACAATCAAGGATGTTTAAATTATTTCAATGTACAAACTAGTGTGAGAACTACGAGTCATGGATTGAGATAAAAAACAATTTTGTTAAGTTACTTTATAAACTAAGTAAATAAACATTTTCTAAGTTTTTATAGGAACCTAAAACCAATATCATTTGATTTAAAGTCCAAAATGGCTGTTTATAAACATGTAAATTATATAAAATTAAAGTGGTATCAGATCATTTATTCAGTCACTAACACATTTGAATTAATACTATTAAAATGTAAATGAACACTGTGTGCACTATTACATTATTTTTGTAACATCATTATTATTATTATATATATTTACATCCTAAATTGGAAAGACTAGAAGAGATCACTAATACTGTTTTTCATTGGTATCGTAGACATTAAACCAATATTTTGTTGTATATTCATCTTCGAACATGAGAAAATCGCGTAATAACGGAGGCAATGGTATCGCATAGATGTATTTGTGCATAGTCATATTGTCACATCTTTTCCTGATAAATATACGGCACAAATCTAAAAGACTGAGCGGTCGCCTGCAGGCATGGTAGAGCCAATTAGAAGCAGTTCCGGTGTCTGGAGGTACATCAGTAGTGGAGGGTGGCAGTTTGTGTCCTGCTTTAACCAATAATCTAACCACGTCTACGCTTTCTAGACGCACTGCCAAAGTTAGATTATCCAATGCACAGGCTTGCAGGTCGCAGGCGTTTACGTCGGCCCCGTACTTTACTAATAATGCTACTGCATGATTTCTGAAAATTCAAATTTTACAAATAAAATATTATAACATAATAATGGCCAGCTTCACATTCACAAGAGAAGGCAAAGGTTTTTAACATACATACCATCAATATTATAAAGACAATATAGATTAGAAGTAGGTACATGAGCCATATAGAATTACATAAATAAAGTAGGACTTTTTTCTTCACATCTCACAAACACCTGGTATATTATATTTGGATATGTATTTTATATGTATATATAGCAATATGAAATTCATAAAAGTCTATATAATAAGAATCAGCCCTCTCATTTATACATTATATCTAGAATCATTCAGGTTATGAGTCATGAAGAGAAATCAGTTCCAATTTCATTTATTTCTGCATGTCCCTAGCCATCACATATGTATCATAGTAGATATAAGCATGCTCGAAAAAAGTTGGTGCCACGTCTCATACTCCTATGATAAAAAACAACCTTGTACATTTAATAGTTCTAGTTCTATAATTTAGTACAGTTGAAGTAGACATGTGGTATATCAGTTCCATAAATACAAATTTTCATCCATAAGGACTGGACATTCAAAAATATAGATAAGTTATTTTTTTAATAGTAATAAATAGCTTTAACACCATATAAAAATATATATAATTGCTGGTTGAAGTGCCGATAGATGTGAAAAACAGACATATGTTATGATTTTAAATTGTAAATTATGATATTTACTTTTTGATATAATAATTAATTTTAAAATCCCAAAAACACATTTTCTTTTCATATCTTTAAGCTTTCACTCCTATCGATAGTTCCCAATAATTGCCTGTTAATCTATTTTTTTCAAATTCCGATATAAAATATTTTCATAGTCTAAAATTACCTGTGCATTAATAATGCCCTGTTGAGTGCAGTGTCACCAGATAATGCAACATGGTCAATGTCAATTCCGAGTTCTAATAAGCAAAATATCATTTCACATAGTAGATCCTTATTACATACACTATCAACAATTATATGTAGAGCATTTGCACAAGTAATGCTGTTGCATGAGTTTATGTTAGCACCTGAAAGATATATGAATTAAATCTTCATAATAGACAAAAAGCCTTAACTTAAAGAGGAATAAGATGTGTTGTTTGTTTGAGTTACTAATTTAAGTAAATGTAGGTTTAATTCCTCCATCTACTCTGGGATGAGTTTTTGGATTACATTAAACAATAAAATGATTAACAAAGTGACTATATTATGATAAATTACCCACAATATATATATATATATATATATATATATATATATATATATATATATATATATTTCTGCTGTAAATAGTATAAAGATTCTAAAGTTAACTCTTTATGTTTCAACACATCCTTTTAAAAACAATGCAGATGCAAAAAAAAAATATAAATAGTATTATCAACAGTGTATTATATATTATATGCCTCCAATCAATGCTCCAATCAGACTGTCAAAAAAATATGAAACAAGTAACTATTATTGGTCTCCATTGATACGTTTAGAAACTTATTCTTTAATACATCCTCAATAACTCCACTTTTTCTTAAGTTCTAAAAGCTTTCACAATTTTGAATATTTTTGAAAAATTAGATTATATTAGTAAGTGAATTAAATGACATATGGTAGGCTGATGAGTTCAATGTATTTGCAGTAATAGTACTGAAAAAAATATTACCTTGGTATTTCCTATTTTACATTCTGACTTTCACATGAACATATAAAAATAACTCATTGTATACAATTATATATCAGTTTTTATTAACCTTAACATGAGAGAAAAAACTTTATTTTTTATCATGAAGAGCATACAACTATGCAGCTTACAATGTATAGATTTGCAGATAAAATGGATTTATAAAAAAAAGTACTATGATTTTTTTTAGAATATAGAAATCTCCCTCTCATAGATAGAACTCCACATATAAAAATAATGTATAGTAATCTGATACTCAAAATAATTTTAGAGTCAGCAATGCTTTGTTTTACTTTACACACCAAATTGTAGAATTTAGTGATTATAAAGAAGTTTGAGAATAAAATGATTCAGAGAAACGATTATAATAATGCATCGATACAGCAACTAATACTGAATGATTCAGAGAAACGATTATAATAATGCATCGATACAGCAACTAATACTGAAGATGGTTCCTTTTTTAGTCTAAGGTCCTGACTTGGATCGGGGCCTCCTCATCCTTTTTCTCCAATTTATTTTTTAAAATATGGTCACATAATATGGAAAATACAATAAACTATAAATCACCCTATTTATTTTCTGTAAATACATGTATTAGGACACATATCCATTAATTATGTGAGCCATACTAACATTTTTAAGTTTTTTTAAATATTTCTCTTTAAAAAAATTATGAAACAACTATAAAATAAATAATTGAGTTTGTTTAGAAAAAAATATTTGCTTAAATTTTAATTATAAGTACCTGCGCTATATTGTAATTGGCAACCCAGCAAAAACATATTTGTCTAATAATAATTATTCATAAAAATTGCATTTTGATTAAAAAACAGATGGATGTAGAAATCACTCAGTCGGGATCTTAGACTATTAATGTCAATTTGAAGAATTATAAATAATTAATTTCACATAAAAAAATGAAAGAAAAAGTAGTAATATTAAAAACAATTTATAAAAATGTCTCATGCTAACCATATTTGACTAGAAGTCTAACAATGTTCAGTCTTTGTAGGCGTACAGCTAGTAGTAGAGGTGTGTCACCATTATCATTGTGAAGATTTATTCCTGCACCAGCCTTTGCTAGTGTTGCTACCATGTCTTGCTAAAATAATATTTTTTTTTATTCATATAAATATTAACTATGGTGTTTCTGAACAAGTCATATTATAAAATTTTCATATCATTTGAAATGATGAAGACAAGAGCCTCCTTAGAGCTCCCATAATTTTAGTTTAGATGCTAAAATTATTATTCTCAATAAATTTTACTTTAATAGTAACAAATATACCTGTCCTTTCATAACAGCATAGTGTAACAAATTGTGAGAATGGGTTGTTCTAGCACCAGATGATAGCAGAACATTTACAACAGATGTGTATCCCTGCCATACAGCTTCGCACAATGGAGTGTATCCTAAAATTTGTTATACTTCGATAAATACTGTGACGATATAAATTATTAAAGGATCAACTAAACATATGTAATCATAATATGTAATAACATTAATAATTAAGAATAGTATTAAAACATAATAACCCAATCAGAAATAAAGTTGCATATTGTCTATACACTATAAATTTGTTTTCAAATAGAATTTAATAATTTTTTTAGTTTTGTTCTGCAGATTACTAATTTAGTGTAAATAAGTTTTTAAATACCATGAATTTCTTCACCGTTAACATTAGCTCCCACTGAAATAAGATACTTGACAACATCCTCTAGGCCCCTTGCTGCTGCCAAATATAAAGCGGTTCTTTCGTTTGTGTCCCTGGCTTCAAGATGCGCACCTGCATTCACTAGAATTTTTACCTAAAATAGATGTTAAACTAATTTGTAAATTGTGGCTTCTAACTCTCAGTCATTTTACAAATACAAAAGTAACAAAATGTCATTACAGTCACTAAAAATAAATGTTTCTAAATGATCAATAAATATAACAAATAATTGTGCTTATTTCTTTTAACATTTTCTTTGTTGTAATGTTTAGTGCTAGAGATAGATTATGGATACTATTAACTCTAAAGTTAGAATCATTTTTTTTACAATTATGAATTTTTTTTGTATGTACACGTCTTATTTCCCAAAAAAAATATGAATATGTTTAAATACCAATGAATAATTTAGAGAAAATGCAGAGCATAATTTTAAATTAGAATCTTTTAATTTGCATATAAAATCTTAGTTTCACTACAATTTATATTTTTTTTTATTGATGGAACCCAATTTCTGTAATGGATTATTAGATATCTAGGTAGTTGAAAGGAATACGAAGCTGCATAATGAAGGTAAGAAAGGATGCAAAATACATAAGATTTGTGTATTCTCTTTATGGCATTTAAATGGGGAAACAAGCATGCAAGCTACCAGAAAGTAGGTGATTACTGAAAAGTCTCTAGTGTGTTTCAAGTCTTTTAGACAGAAACAGAATATGTCTGATGGAGGGGGAGTTGGCCACAGAAATATTTTATGGAGAAGGGCGTAAGCCACTGAAACTCTCACTCTGGACAAAATTCAACAGCAGAAGCTGTAACTTCCAACCTATATTCTATGAGACTGTGGTATTTCATTGGTCGAACCGGCCCACTTTCAAGATGCAGCTAAATTGGCCACAGGATGGCTCTACCACATAATATTTTATGGACAGTATCTTTCTAACAATGTAATAGTCAACGTATACAATAGCATAACAAATACATTTAAATGTAATACTGCAGGAGAGTAGTCTAAGACAAATTTAATATGAACATATACTTTGTTATTTTATAAATAGATTGCAAAAAGAAATCTAAGTATAAAGACATGGAAATGTTATACAACAGATAAAATGCCATATGCATAAAAATAATTAATTTGTCATCCAACATTATGAAGGCAGATGAAACCTATTTATCTCCATCTATTTAACAATTTGAAGCCTTCAAAATGCATTGAGTCAGCTCAAGGATCTTGGCCTGATACCTCTATCTTAGAAAAGATCCATGTGCTATAGTATAACAGGAAACGGACTTGTGTAATAATTTTAAATATATATATTTAAGAAGTACCATATCCAAATGTCCTCTTGAAGAAGCAAAATGAAGAGCTGTAGTTTTGTCATAAGTTTTATAATTTATTTGGCTCCCAGAGGCTAAAAGTATTTTAACCACATCTATGTGATTCCTAATAATAGCAACATGTAGTGGAGTCAAACCATCTCCTGCTGCTATATCCACTTTACAACCTAAAAATGATCACATTCATTAAAATAAAAATATACAAAGAAAATAGCTCATCATTTTGTCAATTTGTCATAAATTTTTATAACCCATTTTTACTCACCAGAATCAATCAACAATCGAAGTACTGGAACATGACCTTTTTCAGCGGCGTAATGAGTTGCTGTTCTTAAATAAGAATCCTGTTGATCTATTCCAGCAGGAGCTGCAGCCGCACGAAGCAGAGCTGCACCAGTGTGTTCAAGTACTTTAGCATACCATCTACACATTAAATAAATTAATTCTTAATATATTGTGATAATAATTAGAGTATAGAAAAATTTATAACTTTATTTAAAAAAAATACATAGTTACTTATACAATGATGACCATGTTTCATCTTCACTAGTAGAAGCTGCAACATTTCCAATTTCCTCATCCCATTCTAAATCAGCTTGAGGTGATGGAGTCAAAGGAGACATTGAAGACAAAACAGAAACTTGAGAAACCTGACTTTCATCAGTGCCATCTTCATCATAATTAAATACGAAATAGCCCTGATTTTTCTCAATACTCTGGTTTTTGTCACTTTTGCTAAAGCTTTTTTGGTCTCTACTAGAATTATAACAATCTTTGATTGTTCTGGAGTCATTCAGATTTTTGGTCTTAGCTACCACTTCATCTAAGTGCAAATCATTTCTTAACTTACGTTTATGTGGCTTCGAATTAGGTTTTCTAATAGAACTATTATTTGGTGATGTTTTGTGTAGTGCAGTACATGAATAACTATTATCAATTAACAGTTTAAGGATGTCAACATTACCCTTAGAAGCTGCCTGTCCAAGACAAGTTTGACCATGACAAGTAATTTTGTTAGGGTTCGCTCCTAAAAAATAAAATTAAAAACTAATAAATGTTTTCTGAAATAAAAAAATGCTGACTAATGGATTAGTATAATTTATTTACTTGTACTACTAAATACTAATGAGATAAAATTAATACACTACATATATGATAATTTAACACAATATGAAGTAATAACAAATAATCATTCATGTAAATCATATGACTCATCAAATAAAAATCTACCTACTTTTTTTATTATTTATTGTATATTATTTCAATTTACAGTAAATTAAAAATTAATATAATTTAATTCTTTATTAATATTAATAACGTTAATCATCTGATCACCAACTAATATTGAAGTTTTTCTTAAGCAAACAATGCACCATAATATGAAATTGATTAAAAGTCCATTGAAAATTTACCTTGAGATAGGAATGTAATAATTTTATCACGGTCTTCCTCTATTATCGCGGTATATAGAAGCTCTTCAAGGGTTCTTTCCATTCTAATATAGATACTAACTCGTTCTTATCTTTATGATTCTTAATTTCACATATTCAATAAAGATATCTATTTTTAAATATTATTAACACAAAAATTTCACGCTAACCTATAATATTAATTTGTCTTTACTTGATCTGAACAGCGCCCACTCTTTTAATCAATTTAAGAATAACAATTTTTTTTAATATAGTATAGTCTATAATGTACTCCAATTTAATAGTTTTTAGCTCTTTCTTCTTAATGTATTAAAATAAGATTTATTCTATTCTACAATATCAATACTAGTTTCTTTCTTAGGTTATACGGGTTATACGAATATTGTTTAGTAAACTGCAATTACTCTACATAGAATTGACACTACCACAGAATACTAATAAAGAAACTACATAAAAAAAAATTTGGTTGCCTGTAAAGTCGGTATACGGGCGAAAGTTTTACGTGACAACGACTTTGAATGGTAAAATCATTTTAATGTGAATATTCATTCGTATAGTAGGAAGAAGGATGAAATAATAGTAACAATTTAAAACATTTATTTATACAAAGAATTATATTTAAAACATTAATTTATACAAAGAATCTCGCACTGAATTTCATATTAACAAAATTTTATTTTTACCTTTACACATACATACGTATTTATATACAAATATACATACAATAACTTGCAATACATTTGCAAGCTATGCACTAATTCTCTAGTGCTGCGCGCGCGGCAGACCGATCATAGTTGAGTGGGAGAGAGACGCAAGGCATTCGGCGGGCCTCTCTCTCGTTCGGTGACTCATCGTTACGTTACCGAGCGTTACATTTTTCATAAGTGACTCCCAGGCGCAACCTAATTTAAGACGTTGTCACGTCAAAAAAATTAATGAAAGAAGTATTATAGGAATAAAGGTATAATTAGTACAAATAACTTTAAATTACTTGTAGACTTACAATTTTAGGTAGGTATCATTAGAATTTATAGTACAGTACAACGCACGAAACTTTGCCGTTCTGAGTTTTGGCTGCGAATGATATACTGCGTAGGTATTAAGCTCCCCGACTCTTCCTTTTTCTTCGCCGCGTTCCTATGTTACCCCATTGTAACACTTTTATGACAAACTTCACAGCGGTAAAGTTTCGTGCGTTCTACTGTATGCTTTTTTTGCTTTGTAACATTTGAAATTATTTTGATAACATGTATATTAAGGCACATTAGTTATTTCTAAGCAATTTTAAAATTATTGTCAATAGATGATATTCAGAACGTATTGAAATTGTTTTATTTATTTTTTTTTTGCGACGTAAATTTTCTGCATAGCTGGTCATGTATATAGCGTGAACATTATTTACCTTGTAGTTCTTATAGTATGTGTGTGACATATAAACGAGTTTCAAACACGCAATATTGTACATACAAAATAAAGGTTTTACCGCATATTTTACATGTAGAATTATTTGGAAAATAAAGATTATTTTTAATAAAGATATAAAGATTTAATAGATAAAGATCAGTTTTAGTTCTGAAATGCATTTTACACGTACGCAATATAGACTCGGTAACACTTTATAGGGTTGGACCATGTGATATAGAAATTCATGACGGTAGGTTCGCCGACCGAAAACGGTAATTGTTTAGAGCCGTCAAATAGTGGTGCCAGTTACGTCACGGCCTAGTATCAGTGATAGAAAATAACATAGCTATCTCGACAGTAAGACTTCCGATCGATGACAAATTCTCAATCCGGGTCATCCCAATATTATTGGTCTAAAATTGAACCGTTTAATTGGTCGCTCTTTGAAGCATAAACCCAAAAAGTGCAACAAAAACATATAAATGCATTGGCATGCTGCACATTTGTCTGTATTCGACTCTACATTTTGTATTCCACTATAATATACTGCATACAATAGTATACGTGTTAGCATATCGAAAGTAAACTGTATCTCTACAGACACATACTTTTCTGAGGTCATAATTTCGACGACCTTAATTGGCGAAGCCTTGTCCGGCGATATAGTAAGCCCGCTAGCATAAAAGCCAAATAGACAAAAACGAACCATTAAGCTTTCCGTTCGCTTGCGCCTGGTCCGTCTCAAATCAACATATCAAAAACACACAACAAATCAAAACATCAAAGTATTTTATTGATACTAAGTATTATTTGTGCGTTTTCTATCTATAAAAACATTTTTTTTTAATAAAATTGATTTTTACAAGTCGTATATAAAAATGATCAAGAATCAAACGAGATTTCTAGCTATACATATATATCCCTCCCTTCCCTTCCCATGCTTTTTAATTTAAGAAAATCTCAAAAATATTACACAACAGAATAGCAATATCATTGATTTTAGTATCGTAGTAAAATGGATATTAAAAATCAAATTTATTTTGTTAATTTCACTAAAGACACTTATGGTAACAATTCCGTTTGAAATAAAGTACAAAGTTGAATGATTCAAAGTTCGATTGAAAATGTATCTATTCTATTTTGATCCTTATTAATTATTTTATGCATTGAAATGAAACAAAATAGTTATTTTTAGCATATAAACTTATAAAAGTGCTTTTATAGTCATTAAATCTTACTAATACTACGAAAAATGAATTTCGTCAAGAAAAAAGGCCAATAATCTAAATGCGTTGATCAATTTATTGGCCTGAATTACTCATTTAAGATAATTGATGTAATAAAATTGGATATTTAATCATAACTGAATTATCTGAATGTGTACAGCTTATAATGAATTAATTATAATTTGATTAATGTTAAATATGCAAAATATTGTTGTCCAATAAAAAGTATATTTATTCGGTAAGGCTGTATGTTCCGCCTTCGCCTATTTTTCATATAACAAAATTAAAACATCAATGTCTCGTATAGCTGTCATTTATTTTTGGAAGTCCGTGAATTTGACTTAATTTTGTAATATGTACGCGATTCATTTTTAATTAGTGATATAATGTAGCGCAGTACTCGAAACCAAGGTCAGTTGGGTTCTTTGATTGCTATGCCCTTAAGTGTTTTATTTTAATGTTTTTACTCCAATAATTCTCGCGTAATATTCCAACAACAAGGATTTGCGATTCTTGATTGATGACTTCTTTCCTAAAGAATGTTGTCTTATTGTTTAATTGTTTATGTCATAAATCACCTGTCATCTGAAATTATTATTCTATTATAGTTTAATATATTGTATTAGTGATTTAGCAATGGATTTTTCAACTCATACATTAGTATAAGGTAAGGCAAAGTTGTTTAACAACTCAAAGGAGTTGTTAGACACAATTCCTTTAAATACAATTCCTTTTAGTATACATTGAATGTATTATTTTAACATTTGGTTTGAATTTTAAAATTGCTAATTCACTAGTTAACTTTTGTATTGGACTACTAAAATAATTTCCAAATACATGTCATATCACTCTATAAGATATTTGTAAACTAGACTTTTATAGAAGTATTATATTTTATAGAAAATTTTAGCATAACTGTTGCTATAAAAACTGTTGCTATTTTTGTGATAAACAGTATGGAGATTGGTAAACAATTTTCATATTATGGAGTTTATGGTCCATAATATTAGTCTTTTACTTTTGGATTTATGTACCATAATGAGTCAAAATGTACTGCATATTAATTATTTGTAATACTTAAAAAAAGGAATAATGTGGTTGGTGATAATTTATGTTTTATTAGAATATGACCTTTTTTTATATAAAATGTAGTTTTTTTTTGTTGTGTTAATAAATGGTTTAAGTGCCTACTTTAATATTTCTATTATTTAGCTTATAATGTTTTAGTTAATTTAATATATTGAAGTTAGACATAAAATATATTATCGCATGTCACACACCTGGAAAAGTTTGGCTCTTTTCCAATTCATGTCATTCACCATTTATAGCATCAGTAAAACTATTTTAGTTATTCCCCTATTCCATAATTGAACTTGGTATAGAAAAAAAAATTACAGGTAGAAAATAATGTTTTAGATTTTAGTAAGAATTAGTATGGTGCAGTCAGAATCACAATGTCGGCCGAGAACAACCTAGTGAAAGCTATATATTCATTTAAAGGGAAAAATAATGATGAACTATGTTTCAAGAAAGGTGACATTATCACTGTGACTCAAAGAGAAGAAGGAGGATGGTGGGAAGGAACATTAGGAGATACCACAGGCTGGTTCCCGAGTAATTATGTTACAGAGTACAAAGGTAAATAGAAAAAAGTTGCAACTATAGCTTATTATCATCATTGTTAAAATCAGAGGATTGTCCTAGTTTAATTTGTGTTCAATATATTTTTTTAATATTTATATAAATGTTTTTTTGCCGTTTATTGTATATGACTATAGTTTCTTTATCAGTATTGATAAAATAAGCAGTTTTATATTCTGAAATGGTGGAAAATAAACAAACATGTTTTGATTTGCAATGAGTGTTGAGACCAACAACAATTAATTTATACATTATAATTTCATAATCAGTCGACCAGAAAGAGGTTCATTTTTATCATTAAAATTGCTGGGCTGAAAACTATTCAACCAGTTTTGTGCTACCGACACTGAATTAGGTCCACAAATGTCACAATTTTTTTTTCACACCTCGTGTCACATTTTTCCTTTTTTTATAATGAAACTTCAAAATATTACAAAATACTACATTAGATTCACTCATTTTAGTGGATAGAAAAATAATAGAAAAATGGCAAGACACTGTTTTTACTTTTTTTTTTTAATTGTCATCTATTTAATGGTATCAAAACTAGCTAGATGCAAACAGCATAACCAGAGAGATCTTACTGAAAATTTTTACTTGTACAATATAAAAAACTTTTCCTTCAACCTATTAGTATTATGAAGAATTATTACATTATTTTTTTACACATACACATATTTGATATTCTTCTATTACCTAAAGTTTTACATTAATGAAAACCTGATATGTAATTATGAATTTGAATCGTGTTGATGCAGTCTCAGGCTACAAGCTATTTATGTCATATTTAAAGAAACAGTGAATATACAATACTTCATTTTTTTATATTTTGATAAAAATATATTTTTAAGCATTTAATTTCTCATTTAGATCCATCAGGTTCTAGCACCACATCACCAGTACGGGCTCCATCAGAAATTCAAGCTTTTAGAAATGTTGTTCTCAAAGACATTATTGATTCAGAAAAGGCACATGTTGCTGAAATGCAAGGCCTTATCACAAATTTTCTACAACCTTTGGAAAGCAGTGACATGTATGTAATTCATTTTTTAAATTATTGTTCAATAGAATTGAAGATGTGATCATAGATATCACTATAATAATATTTCAATAAAAAATAAACCAAAAACATTTCGCTATTTCATATGAAATTGATTTGACATTTTAATTTAAAAAATAGCAGTCCGAAGCCTAAAGCCTGCAAAGACATAATATAGGAGAAGAATTACATCTGTTGGTCAGCACACTCCAATGAAATAACTAACGTTTTTTCTTCTGAATTGTAATCATTGAGCTCGCATGATATGCACATTAAAATTGACCTATCTTTTTCTTTTGTAAACTCTTTTAAATTAGAAATAAGCATTAAGTATGTGTCCAAGTATTTCTCATTACACCACTGAAAACCAAATTCAAAGTGATTTTATCACTGTGGAGATTAGTGCATAACTGCAAAATGGTATGACAGACAAAATCCCTACAGATTTATTGTATGTATAGATGTAATTGTAAGTATAAGCAACAAATATTCTATTTCACAAAAGGTTACACTTATTACGTCTTTGAAAGTTTTCCAGATTTTCTTACGTAAATTTTTCTAAGTCCATGTATTTGGAAAATGAAACAAGAATAAATTATTTAGTTGATTAATAATAGACATATATCTTAATTATTTTTCTCAAAAAAAAAGTATGCAGTCCTTCACACATGAATTTCTTATGAATTCTGCCTTAAAATAGAATATATTTATTATATAATTTTATTACAAAATTAATGATATTGTATGATTTATTACAGACTCACAAGAGACGAATTTAAACAGTTGACTGGCAATATAAATGAGGTTCTTCAAACTCATGAACAATTCCTAATTTTATTAGAAGAATGTGCTGCGAAAACAGGTTCGGAACAACGTGTTGGGGGACTATTTTTGCAATGGGCTCCAAGAATCAAAGCTGTACACCAAATCTATTGTGCTGGCCATCCCAAAGCTGTATGCATTCTTGACAAATACAAGTAAGATTCTCTATTTGTTAATAATTTGCCTTCATATTATTTTGTTTACATTGAAAGCAAATGATTTAAACAATAATGCATGTAGTAAAATTTTTATTATACAAAATATTAGATAAATTTACTACTAAAAATCATATTGTATCAAAAGTTCTGTCTGCTTTTAATTATAGATTACTACAAATTACATACAGCATAGTTACACTATATAATTTAACAAAACTTTAGGCCGTGTGATCTAATGGTAAAAACTTTAGGTTGTGTGACCTAATGGTGTCATTGTATAACAAAGTGTTAAAATTTGGTTAAATTAAATGTTTTAGGATTAAAAAAAGAACTGAAGCAATTTGGAGATTCAATTTCTAATAATAATAATAAAAATTTTCTAGAAGATACATTTAGACTGCAAACTATGTCAAAGGCATCTTTTGTGAACATTGTAATTAGGTATCCTTATCCTTACATATTGTTAAACAAAACTTGTGATTAGTTTGTTTGTTTACAGTTTGAGAACTACTAGTCCAGTATACATGATTTTTCTTTCACAGTAGAAACTCGATTATCCGGCCCTCAGTTATACAGATAAGGGATTATCCAGACTGCCACCCGCGACGAATTTATTCTAACAAAAACGTGTCGGAACTTGCATTACGCCCCGCCCGCGCCCCGCATGATCGCCGCTCCACGCGTGTCGTATTGTTTCAGTTAGTCGGCAACTGTTACTTCATTCTGTCGTGCATCCCTTGTATACAAATTTAAAAATGTCAAAGCGTAAAAGAGTGGTGTTATCGCTTAAAGACGAAATAAATATTATTGATTCATTAAAAAAAGAAGAAACCGGGTTTTTTGCATATGTACTATGTACATACATATGTATATATGCAAAAAAACCCCTTTTCTTCATACATTCGGTTATCCGGATTTTCAATTATCCGGATGCCTAACGAGAACAATTAGTCTGGTTAATCGAGTTTTTACTGTATATACAAATATGTCATCTGATCAGATTTTGTTATGTTGTCATGGTTGACAGCATTGGTCAGTCGACATAAAAGATAAAGGAATGCATTGTATGCCTTGTAGGCCGAGGCTTGGGCGAAAGCTAGTTTATCCACTTAATAGTGGGTATAGATCTATAAGCAAGTAGGTATATTGCTTAGAAGTCTTTTGATGCTCATTTTGGCATAAAATTTCAAATAAAAAATTGTTAGTTTTGTACAATGATATAAATTTACATATACAATGAAATTGTAATAAAAAAAAAGGGAATTTCTGTTATAGACCCTCTAAAACTGAAAACTGTCGCTAACAATTTTACAAACCTAATGGAAAAATTGCCATTGTTAGGGGTCCTTCATAAATCATAAAATGGGTTAAGTTACGAATTTGGTTTCAAAAAGTGCATGCTCTCTGTGGCATAGCAACATTTGCCTGACTCTCACCACTCAGAAGAATTTGTCCAGTATGCTCCAAAAATTTTGCATCGAAAAAGCTGTGTAATTTCATAAAAAACTTCATAACTCTGATTTCAAAATTGAACAAGAGCAGACATTAAATGTATATTCAAGACGAGGTAAAGAAATTACATACCACATCAAGAATAGTGTCATTGTTGGATGGGTGGATATTGATGACATGGTGAATTATTGTTCATAACAGGTACTGAAAGCCCCGCATAGTAGAGATGATCCAGTTACTGAGTGGTTGTTGAGCCCATGGATTGCTCAAAATCTTGTGTATAGATTTAAGTGAAATGATTTTTATCAAAATAATAATATTTATTGCAAACAAACAAAATTGAATTTTAATTATTTCAACTATTTCTTTATAATTTAGTAGATATTTTATCGTATGTAGTATTTAATGTGGGAGAAGGGGTTAACCAATTCATATTTTTGTTGAGTGGCTGGGGGCAAAAAGTGTTAAAAGTTTATGAATGGCTCCTTAGTGAAATGGAAAATATTATCTTTTTAATTCCAGTAATAGAACTGTATACAGCTTTATATTACCTTTTTGAGTTGAATTTAAATCCAAAAAAAGCTAAGAATTTAAGAGTGGCAATTTCATTTTAAGCAAAATGTAGGTCCAAAATTATTCAATCTCCTTATAAATTATTTCATGTAACATAATTATTTGAAATTTTCATTTATCAATTTAATCATAAAATTAAGTTCCACAATGTTTTTAAAAATCAAAACAATGGTAAATTGCTAAACATAAAAAATAGCTCATTGACTATAATGCTTGATCAGACAGAATTAATAAAATATGCATTAAAGAAATCTATTTTTTTAATTAAAGTACATATTAATAATGAAATATGTATGTATTGTTCTGTTTATACAAAAGAGAAACTTTTGGTATCACTTGATATTTTATGTTATGTTTAAGAAGACATTATTGGTAATAATGATAAAACATTGGATCAGGGAAGAATTGGGAGCATGGATGGAGGGTGCAGGAGCTGTGTGTCCTGGCACATTGGTGCTGACAGCAGGGCTCTCTAAACCGTTTAGGCGGTTAGGCAAGTACCCTGCTATGCTGCAAGAACTGGCCCGGCACGTGCACGAGGCGCACCCTGACCGAGGCGATACACACCGAGCTTCTGCAGTTTACAAAGATATTGCAGTGAGTCACTAATTGCTTAATACTTTTAAACAGACATTGCTTATATATATTTAATAGGTTTTTGAGAAACAGGTTTTAAGAATTTGGATGAAATTTTGTATTTGCATATTATTTTTCTTTTCTAGTTTATCTAGATGTAAATAAGATTAATCGTCACATGAATAATTGAGACATATCTTTTATGTAATTTCGTACAGAATATTGAGGTTGGGTTATTTTTCAATTGTGATGTAATGTTGTTATACCTGATTGCATTAAACATAGTGGTTCTTCAACTGATGCCTCATAATCTTACAGAAAAAAAACAGTAAAAATTTAAGTGTCTGGCATTTTAAAATAATATTTGCCACTTATTCGGTGCCCTAAAGGTGAAATAAACTTGGTCGGAGTAACTTTTTTTTTTATTTAATGCATGTATGAAATAATTATTTTAAATATGCTTTATAATTAGACACTAGCTTAATTTCAGCACAATTGGAATTTTGTTACCAAACATTTAATGCAATTCGTATTTTCTGTGATTCATCTAAGGCATTTATTTATTTTATTATTCCTAGTTTATATTAATGATCTACCACATCTTATGAAAAATGGGCATGGGATTGTACTGTTTGTTAATGATACTTCTTTACTTTTTAAGGTTAGTAGTCGGCAACCAGGTTTTGATAAAGTAAACAATACCATCTCTGAAATAATTGAGTGGTTGAGTATTAATAATCATCTTCTCAATGAGAGGAAAACTTGTTAAATTATCCTTTTCTAATGCTAAACAGATAAGTTAAATGTATTGGTCAAGCACGTGATACTGGATATTGTGGATAATATTTCTTGGTCCCACTTTAGATGCTAAGTTATGTTGGAATTCTCATGTTACGAGATTGGCGAAAAGGCTTAGTTCTGTAACATGTACAGTAAAAATAATTCGGTGGCATACTGATGAATGCATCATGAGACTAGTTTATGTCAGTTCCTTTCATAGTCTCATGACCTACGGAATTTTAGTATGAGGTTTTGCTGCTAATGTTAACACAATTTTTGTGCTGTCAAAGTGGGCTGTTTGTGCCGTCTCTAATTTGAAACCAAAAGCATTCTCAGAGAAAAATTTAAAGAAATTAATATTTTAACTGTAATATCATAATACATATATGAAAACCTGGTATACAGGATGAAATCGATCATTTATCTTTTCATAATATTCATAATCTCCTTTTTTAAATATTTTTGTCAAAGTAACTATAACAAAAATATATAATTGAAAATATACTTATAAATAATATAAACACAATTCTACAAAATGTTCGGCCAGACTCCCAATGCTATCATCTTATTTGGCGACCCCGCACCGCGCAGCGTGCGCAGGCACGTGAACTCGAATTCTGCCTCGCGCTCGGTCTATGCGATGTATTATTAAAAAAAATAATTGTTTAATCGCTTACCTACTACTGACAATTGATGTTGTCAGTGATATAAAGATCGTCGAAGGTATTATTATATTAGTCTCTCATTTTCCACACGTGTTCCACTGGTGAAACAAACGAGGCAAACCAAGGTAAAGTATCGTGTAAACAATACACAGCACGCAATATTACTTGTGGACTCGCAGGTTGTTAACTGTCAGAGTAAGTTCCACTGTAAAGTTTTAGAGCCACAACAATGTGACCTCTGCAAACTCCCCAACAATGAATCATGTTTGCATACTCGATAGCAGTGAAAGCCATTGTTATTAAACACTTCTTTATGTATTGCATACAATCTTAGTTTTGAAAACGTCAATATCGTAAACGTAACACTTAAACAAAATACCTAAACGTCCTTGAAGTTCAACGATTAACGGGGGCGTGCTTGGCCCTTAGCTAGGGAGACTCGGCGTCACACATGAGCGTCAGCGCCAGACTGACCACATTTCGTGAACGCTAGCTAGATGAACGGGGCGTGACACACGACCTTCAGAATCGCAAGGTTGGAACCTCGTAAATTTTTAGAACACATTCCAAGCTATTTTTCTCAGAAATGGCATTATCGATGACTACGGTTTCTTTGGCCAAGTTGTTCTAAAAAAGGAGAAGGTTATGAATATTTGCTGAAAAATGTATGACAATTACATACTGTATGTCAAGAGAAATATAGAATTATTCCAAAAAATGAGTGACATCCATAATATTACGGACGACATCATAAATAGTTTAAGTTATTGTGTTTAAATTGTATAAATATGAAAGTTGTCAAATGTAAAATGTAAATGTAAATATAGGCATAGCTCACACTGATTGTATAGATAGGTATACCATGTGAGTTATAAGCGACTGTGTCTGTATAGTGCATCAAAGTAATTTTGTAATCATTTTAATTTATCCAATTGTATATAACACAATGCACATATGTAAAATGCATGATGAAATAGTGTAAGGTATTGCATCACCCTCGTGTAAGCGAGATAGAAAATAATAGGTAGAGAGGGGATAGGCGACGCGGACTCCTAGGAATGATTTCAGAAAGACAATAAATATTTGTTATTGTGATGCATTTTCATTATCCCTGAAATATAAAATGAGCATATTCGGTTCATTGCAAGTCCCATAGGCTGTCAGTATGTCCTGTGACTTACTGGACAGATATATTCATGCCGTTGGTAGCAGCCGGAATCATATGGCTTTATGACCCGAAATTTATGTGAATTACGTATTTAGGGTATACAGCCAGCTCACTGCCACACAAACGGAGGATATAAGAACAAAGGCTGAGATAATAATAAAAGAAGGACGGGATAAGCATAACATACGGTGTCCGCCCGCAACATGTTATATGCGCTCTATATCACGGACACTCTAGAGTTATAGTAATTGTTTTATTTATTTTTTGATGTTTATATTATAAAATAGTGTAATGTTATGATATTTAATAAATGATAATAAGAGAGTAGATTTCCTGCGGGGGAGGGGACGCCCGTCGGCCGCACGGTGGAGGGGGTAACACACCCGCGTCTATATAAGCCGGCACGCTTCCGAAATTCGCCGTCAGTTCGAGTGTAGCGGCCGACGGAAAACTCGAAGAAGAGAGAAAGTAGCCCACCGAAAAGAGAAAGTAGCCCACCGTAGAGCGTGAAGCCTGCTTAGTTCAGCGACGAGAGAATTTCATTCAGAACCATTTCCTTGGGAGGAGTATCCGTCCTCCACACATAACGTCAACATTAGACATAAGAACGGTCTTGTTGCTCATAAAACCTGACTAAGCAAAGTTAGCAAATTATTTAAGAGGCAATGTGTCATTTTATGAATTTAAACTTTTTGTTAAACAAAAGTTGTGCGGTAAGCACTATTATACTGTGTCTAAATATCTTAATGAAAAAAACTCATGGAATTAAACTGCTTGGCTATCGAGTTGTTTCATTTTATTTTTAACTGTTGTACTAATTTATCAATATTTTTATCAATTAATCGATAATGTGTATCAATGAACAAAAAAAAACAACCCTTGAGTCTCTTGTCCATTCTTCTCAAGGTGAATCTGAATTTGGAATGGGTGGTAATATTAATGTTGAAAGGAATTCATTAATGACACATTTCAATTGTAGTTCTATTATCTATTAAATAAATATATACTTGATTTGATCTAAATTTGAGTTTGTAAACAGTGATTAAAGTTTATTTGTGTTTGACAGTATGATAAATTAGCTACAAATACTGAGTTTTATTATTAATACTTATGAAATCATAGTGTTTTAAATATTGTTTTTAAATGTGGACATGTGTGTATATAGAGTGGGTGTGCGGCGCTGCGGCGGCAGAAAGAGCTGGAGCTGCAGGTGGTGACGGGCGAGGTGCGCGGATGGCCCGGTGGGGAACTGGCAGCACTGGGTGATGTGTTACACATGGGTAGTGTGGCTGTAGGACCAGCACACCAAGACCGCTACCTGGTTCTCTTTCCTTCGGCGCTACTTTTGCTCTCTGTCAGCAAACGCGTATCTGCATTTGTCTACGAGGTACATGATATGATTTCCTATATCATTATAAATGCAGTGAGATGTATCTCTGTACTCATAACTTTTTTCAATATCAAATGTTTTTAATATTGTAAATGTATTTATTTAATTTTTAGGGATGTTTACCACTTACGGGTATAACAGTGTGCAAGTTAGATGATACAGAAACTAGAAAAAACGCCTTTGAGATAAGCGGTCCGATGATTGACACCATAGTTGCGGTGTGTCAGACTAAAGCCGAAGCAGACAACTGGGTCGGCCTGTTGCAGAAACACTCCAACACAAGCAGTCCCGCGCATGAGCCAGGACAGCCTCAGTCATTACCTCATGTGAGTAGGTATAAAGTTATAATATAAAGGTGTACTAAATGAAAAGATTATTAAAATGTATAAATTTCATTAGTTTTGTTGTCCATGTGGTATATATTAAATTGTATTATTTTATGGTTTTATATAGCTTGCTCGGTCTCCTTCCGAGGGGGCGTTGTCTAGCATCAACTCAAGTCGCCGAAGCTTGTATCACGTGACGTTGCCACCTCCCCACTATCCCTCTGCATCACCATATTACTCCTTAACGAAATATTTTGCTCGGCTTGTGAAAAAGAAAGTCATTACACGACAAATGCTGCGCAAACTTTTACATGAAAGGACTTGGGCGAAGGCTTTTGAATTAACAGGGTTGCCGGTCAAACGACGGCACAAAAATCGCATTCACTTAAAAATTGATGAAGATGGAGTAATAGAAACTGAAACAGAATGCTCAGAGAGTGAACGGAATTCTGACGAAAGTGACAGAGAAACCGACACTACTACTGAGTCGTGTACAAGTTCTAGTTGCACTGACACTGATTTCTACGGCATTCGAATTTTGCGTCAAAATGCATTAGACCATGCCAGTCTACATCCCTCTACTTCAACTACCAGTAGTTGTAGCAGTAACTATGGATATGTGCGTTATTTTAATAATTCTACAGATTTTAATGTTGATAAATCCTCTTCTGGAATAAAAGGTGACTACACTCAGGAAATATTTCCTTCCACTTCATATGCAAATATAAATGAAGATGCAGAAATAGCAAAGGAGATTAGAGCTCAATTTGATAGAATTGTCAGAGAACAAGGAAACAGGCTACATCCTGGTGTTGTAATGGATAGATCAGACAGTAATGAAAATTCAAGTTTTGAGTTCATTCAACCTAAGCCTTATATGGCTTGTGAAGATTTGGTTAACATGGATCAAAATACTCTAATGAATGTTATGGGAGGCACTGATGATGATTTTGAACTCACTAGGCGTAGTTTTCCTGAATATGCTGGATGTTCAAAGAATGAACCTCCTTTGAAGCTTTGGAAATCTATAGAAGAAGCATATCCACCAAATACTTCTTACAATGAAACTCAAACTGTACCTGAAGATTGTGCCATAACTTCTGATATAGTAAAGGTTTTAGAACCCCCTGATATTCAAGAAACAAGTATTCTGTCAGATCCTACACATCTTATCTTAGATCCACCACCTATGTTCAGAAATGATGAAGACAATGTTAAAATTATAAGTATGAATCCAAATGTGACACCATTTCGAAAACATTCTATTAATTCTGATAAAAAAATCAGAAGATCGGTTACAAAGTCTTTGGTTGAATATGCCAAATCTGATGATGATAATTACACGAGGTCAGATAAAATGCCTATTAATCGAATGAGTAGTCAATCAGAAACACACCAGACAATTAAAATTTGTGAGTGTTGTAGAAGATCTGTCTGTCATAGTCCTAGGTCGTCAGATTCTGGAGTAGTGGGTAGTTGTACATTAGCTTCTCCAGATCTTAATATTGACTATAACAACTCCAATAATGAAGCAGACAATCGTAAGAAAAGCTTAACTTCAGATGAGTTGAAGCTGTCACTGAGCGATATTACCGAGGGGAATTACATGGCACAGCGAAAGAAATTGACACTATCCGAAGCAGAAGCGGCTAAATTTGAGGAGCAGTGCCGATGTACGTCTCCTTTTAGCTCTACACCTAGAACATCATGCGAAAATAGTACAACTTCTGACAATGTTGTTGTAGGCATACTGGATTCCAAACTTACTTCTGTCACATATTCCCCAGCTGTTCTGGTACCTTCTTCTAAAGCTCTACCCAAAATTCAGAGAACTTCAATAAGAGCAAACATAAATCAACATCTACTATTAGAAAAGACGAAACCGGAGCCACCACCGCGTATATACAGAAAACCCAGCACACATATAGAGGAGCCTAAAAATGTGCGTAAAAATGTAATGAAACAAGAGTGGACAACTTTAAATATTTGTGAGCGTACCAAGCCAAGCCTACATTATCATATGAGAATATATCGCGAGGAGCCCGATGGCGACAAATGTGAAAGACAAACGCGGAAAGATAGTGTACGAAATTGCGACGGTTTAAAGAAAAACAATGACTTATTTCAAGATTCACGATCCAAGAAAACGAGGTCTCGAAGTGTAGACCTATCTAAATTACATGAAGCGTCTAAAGAATCTCAAACGGGATTCGTGGTGTACCGTTCAGACCTCTACGCCCACTGGTGGATGAAAGCCAAGCTACCCATTACCGTGGTGTCTGACTCAGGCAAGGATCATTGTATTGTAAAGGCGCACTGTTTTGTGTACTGGTTTGAAGATAATAATTGCCTTGGTTTTTGCGAACAATAATAGTTTAACTAGCAAATTAATATTTCCATTATAGTAGCCACCCCTTAGAATCTCGGTGCTTTACTTGATCATCCTTGCCTGTGTTCATTCATACTAACAAAGTCAATTCTGATAACCACAAACAGTTGTTACCTTATAGCCTAACAGAATAGGGCGTCCTTTGTGCATGGACACCTCAGTCATGAAAACCATTTGCTTTTGGCACAGTGTGTACAGGGACTGAAAGTACAATTCTCAACAAAAAAATGGGGGTTTTGTTGTGTCTATTTTGTCAAAATTATAAAATCATGAGAACATACTGAATGCCAAAAATTGAAAATAAAGATTGGTCGAGCAATTAGAAAAAATGTCTATTTCACACTGAGTCTTGTTTTAGTTTTTGTAATAAGTTTTGTTGTGTGTTTAAAATATGTAAATATATTTATGGTTGTGAAAATGAGAAGACCTGTAGTCTTAAATTGACTTTTTAAACTAATGTTTTATTAAATTAGAGCTTTTATGTCAAAAAAACCTTGTACAGTGCTTAAAAATTTAGTGAAATATAATTTCTGAGATTAGATTCACAAAATATAAATATTGTAATCAGATATATCGAGTATGCTTTATAATTTTTCACAATAATGGTTTCAGATGCCCACCACAGCAGAAGGCAATAGTGTTGGCTCCCCGTCGTCACTCACAAACCACAAAAGATCACATTCCTTTAATAATCACCAAAGCTATTCTCAACATACACAGCAAGCACAGCATACACCGCAAAGCAAGCAAAAAAATCAGTCAGCACGGTGGTTGCTCAATTCATGTGATTCGCTTGCGCAGGCTGCAGTCAGACCAAACAATAATTCTCTTGGCAAATTTTCTTCTCTTGATTTCATCGACACAACTGGCACCACTTATAATACCAAAGGCAAGTTATTAATTTTGGAACAATTATTTCCTGATGCACTATAAAACTTAATTTTTGTGTTGAAATAATATGTGATAAACAAACTGCATTTCATTATTGTTCATGTTCACTGCAGTGAAAAATTTAACTTGTAATATTAAATTTTGTCAAATACTTTATAAAGAAAATTTACAAGTAAAGATTGTCAGGAAAATCACCTTTGTATATAAAATCAGCAAAATAAAAGTGTGACTTATTTTTATTCACCAATGTAAATAGTAATTAGGTTTCTTTCTTCTATTTTAAACATTGATATAAATTGTATAGAAGCGCCTATTTCATAGTAAAAATATTAAAATCGTTTTCATTTCACAGGTGTAGCCTGAATGGACATCATAATTATGTTAAACACACACGTTAATTTAAAGTTTTGAACTTTTGCTATGCCCTAATCTTTTATTTAGCAGAGCCATAATATATTGTTATATTGATGGCAACAATTTACTATGAAATTTTCATACCTCTTAAACCACAACTGTGTTTAAACATTTTTCAAAGTAAATCACTTTTATTTTTCAACATGTGTTTATATTTGTATTTTTCAAGAAATTACTGCTTTTTTTGCTGTATTTCATATATTTTTATAATACAGCTTCCGAGTGCACACATATTCATTAAAAAATGTATAGTTCTAAATCGTTCCATTGTTTTACAAATATTTCGTTACTTTAGATATCATATCAATTTAATTAATGGTTTAATTGAATAATGATATACCTCCATTATTAATACTCATACCTTTGCTATAAAATGATAAAACATGTTTTCAGGTTGGAGTATAACATGTTTAAGGCCTGCGCCGCCGTTACGGCCGCAGTCCTTCACAGTGGGTTCTGATGAGAACATTGGTCCCACACATCCATATGCGCCACACCAAAGAAAGTCCAATTCATATGAGGAAGATGCTCTCATTTTGAGAGTTATTGAAGCTTATTGTACCTCAGCAAAATGCAGGAATGCCGTTAGTTCTGGTGAGTAAACATTGACCCATATTTAAAACTGGGTAATGAGATTGTGTGAAGGTACTGATTGCATCTGGATTGAGATAAACACAAAATCATCAAGTGCATTTGAGCTTAGACAAAAATGTTATCAAATATATAGTCAATAAATATTTTTATATATCAATCTGTTTGCCATACTATATGTATAATACTGAAGAATAAACCGGGGTGGGATCAACTTCAATACTTTCACATTGTCTTTCTTTTAAATTGGCATTATTACTTCCAATAGCTTTGTGAGTTCACATCTTGTACATTGTGCCTCTGGGTTGTGGATAAAGAAGATTTTCATACATGTAATGGGGATCTTAGTTGTGTCTTAAACTACATTTTTGATGTTGACTCATAATAGAACTGTTTTTTATTTTGACAAAACAGATATTATGTGTATGAAAAACACAAAGCATTGGTTAAAGAAGCTGTCTTCGGATTTAGTTTTAAGTTCATAAATAAATGAATAATTTACCATTAGCTGGCTTATTTTATCTCCTTTTACTTCACTCTTGTAGTAGCGCGCTCTTTATCTGTTCCATTAAGCGTGCTATCATCTGCCACTCGTAGAAGTCTTTCAAATTCACCAGCAAGTACCTTGCTCTGCAATGCTGTGTTTTTCATACACATGGTATTTGTTATGTTGAAATTCAAAATAGTTCTATTATATGTTTATTCCAAATACACAGCGTTGGTTGAAGACCTGTTTTTTATATGCTGGTGAAAGTACATCCTGAAAGGTGCAGACGCTATGTGATTAATCAAAGCAATAAACATGTATACCTAGATTAGTTTATTTCTATTTCTTTTAAACAGGAATTACATATGTACTTCTTTAAAATTATAATGGATAACTTGTCATTAATTTGTAGTACAATAACCAGAAAACTTCTCATAAATTGAAAATAACTAAAATATACTAAAATAAGGACTTCCACTTCTTATACTAAGATATTAATCTTAAACTTTTATGTAAGTACTTATAAAATTTAATAAGGTTGATAATTTCTTTTTCTTTTAATATGAGATAATTTTTTTTTACAATAATAGGTTTTTTTTTGGGAAATATCAAGATTCTCTATTGACTTGATGACTGTAAATTCTTTTAAATTTGTTGTTAGTCTTACAGTTACCTCTATTCAAAATCTCACCCAAAGATCTATTTTCTAATTAGCTTTTTGATGCTACAGCTTTTCTAATATTTCAAGAGAAACATCAATATTAGTTTCATTATAAATGGACTACCTGTTCTTGTTTTACAGCAGGTTCCATAATAATGGCTCAACATAATTCCTGTAAAGAGTGTATTATGTGTAAGATATGGCCCACCCATAATTTTCAAAACCAGGTGTAGTAATTCGTCTACTTGTCGAGAATCCCTCCATAACTGACTATTAGGTTCTTGTTTGGATCGCATCCTTGTATTAAATCTTCGAGAGCATTCTCCTGGAGGTGCAAGAGCCAGTCACACTATATTTAGTGTGGAGCTATCACTATATAAGTTCCCTTTGCTTTGTAATATTAAGTTAGATGGGGGAAAAGCCATGCAAGTCGAGACTACCGTCTTCAACTTTACGCCTTTCAGAAGCTTGGCAAAGTATTGTCCAGATTCCACATGATGTATTGTTGCAACTCATTTCGTATGTATGCTAGTAGTATTGTATTATCAGACTGAATCAAGATGTGTACACCCTAAACAAAACACATTTCTTGCCTGCTTATTACTTTGTACATAACATACATCTTTTTTTGTCTTGAGCACCAACATCTCTAATCTAGACTCAAGGTCTGTAACAGGTATAATGAGTTCCCTATCCCATGTCTGCAACATCTGTGGTAAGGAAGTGGATTGTTTAGTTTTTATGTGGAACTCTTGTAAGCTCCTGTTTATGGCATCGCACTGCTACATCAGGTCTTCGCAGACTAAGAGTGGTAATGGTCAACGCGCTGGGACAGCCCTGGGAAATAGTTCGAGGGCTCACCTGGATTTCGCCGCTGCTGCTCCGAGGTATCCAGGCGCTCCCGGGCGCGATCGTCTAGTGGCATTGTTGTGTTTTATTTCTTTAACTCCCGCAAATATGTTTTCTGTATAAAAATATATATATCGGTCCCACACCGGCTCGCGTTTTCTCTTTATTTCACTCGTCCGCGCGTGAGTGATGTACACCGATCCGCCGGCAAGTTTGTTTGACTTCTCGCACATGTCTCCCCGCCCCCGCGCCTGTCAGTTGTCTTTTGGCTATGGGAGGCAAACTATAATTTTAAAGGGGGGAAAATGGCCTAAACATGGTCCTTAATATCGTTGATCATAGATCGTTCCTAGTTTTGCCGTATGTGGCAAAAAGTTGCGTATAAAGTGAACGGTGGAAAAATGTTAGCCTTTAAGATAATGATGACGGTATTTTCGGCGAGCGAAATAATGGCTGAATTTAGCAACAGAAATAATGTTGCATAGTCCTTTAGAACATTCTCCATAATGTACAGAGGTGCTACATTTCCTCACAAAAGCAAACAGATAAAGCTGGCTAAATACTTCATGATCGCTGACGATTTAAAACGATCGACGTGGAATCTTTATTCAATGGTCTCTAGGATAGACGATTCTAGAGATAAGAATTGATATGGGGATGCTTCAGTCCAGAGGTGACAACAAGTACTCCCAATGTGGTCAGGTCTGTGTCTTATAAAGTCAGAGTTTATCATCCGACTCGAAGATTTGTCACGCTCTATTGAACATCCCAAGCTTTTAAAAGATAGTGTTACTTTACTCTCTAAATGATTGCGAAAGTGAATGCTTTTCAATATATCAACACCAAGGAGACTTGTGTAGCATCAAGGGGAGTGTTTCCATAGACAAGAAGTGAGAAAGGTGAATGTTTAATGGTAAACCAGTAACGTTGTATATTTCTGGGATTAAATTCCTAGATTTGCTCTATAGCTGGTTGGTTTCGACGCTCATCAACGTGGTCCAGAGAAATACTAGTGTTGTCACCATCTCTCAGTATTGTCATCCGTATAGCAATTAATGTTACTGATTTTCAATAAATCATTAATATTCCATCTCAAAAATACAATAAAATACAAAAATTGATTCTATCATTTCTTGGATCAGAGGGGTAAGCCCGTTTAAAGCATCGCCGACTACACGCCTTCCTTTGACTTGGATTTACGTGCATTTGTTAAGCGAATATTAATACATATATTCTAATAGTTTTTACCGAAAAGCAATAATGAACTTATTATTTTCAAAAATATTTATGAAAAAAAAAAAGATTTTGTATCTGTATACAACAAAATCAATATACACTGTGAGTGACAGATGACGAATGGAGTAGACCAGAGGCGCCGCTACTGCAAAAGTGAAATAAAAGGTGGTAGAATATGCCAGCCAATGTAAGTTATTCATTTATTTATAATCTGAAAGCAAAATCTAAGGGGAGTTTCTTCAATCATCGCTGTGCGTTTGGAATAAACATATAATAATTTCTATGTCATACCTCTAGAGTAGCTTTTTACTAACATAAAAATTTATTATGCAGTACCCAATATTCCTCTGGAGATATTCGAGTCTACACGGAGGAGACATGCTAAGTCAAGAAATCGTATTATCAGTTGGTTCCTAGAGTAAAAGTGACCTAATTTTATACCAGACATGCTAGCTGTTGCAAGTGCTAAATTACTAGTGCTTTGAGCTAGTGTGCCTAGCCATCGTTGTTGTTTAAAATATTTATAACTTATGTTGACTAGTGGACTCCTTTACTACCAAAGAGCACTCACATAATACAAATTCGTATATTATGAGCCTTTCTTGTTATAAATTGCACGCGAAGCAAGCTTATATATGTTACACATATTTATTTTCCTATTGTCAATGGCCTAAGCATGATTTCTTGAACTATTCTAAATTGTTTTATTTCACATACAATTAATTTGCAATTTCCTAGAATTGTTCTTAATTATAAGTATATTTTATTTGAGTACTAGCATACATTTTAAATATTCTTTGTAGCTAAAATATTAAAATGCCACAATTGCATTAGTCATATATTTTTAGAGGAATATAGCGTATTCCCGTGTATGTGTATATACTGTCTTGGATGTCTATATGTGTAACAAGTTTTCCATGCCCGCAGATACATAAAATATATGGTAGTTATGTAAAGCTTCAAGGTTTCTGTTTTGTTACATGCGGCTGTCCACTATTTCACACCTGCAGTGGAGTGCGGCCATTTGTATCGCGGTAAAGTACAAACTCACGCACACACCACTAACAAGGTTCATTATGACTACGGACCGGTAGCGGGGGTCAGGGCCGGGAGTGGGAGTGGGGGTGGGCCGATCGCCACAGCGCGTGCGCCGCAATAAGAGCTCATCGGCCGCCGACGCCGTCCTGTACCGGCCGCCCGAGTCTAGACGCCTGTTGAGCGAGAGAAAGTTTAACATCAATCGTTCTAACCCCAACTTGTGGGAAGGATCGGCGGAGCGGCGCCAGCAGCAGGAACGGCGTAGCGGCTCGCACCCCAGCTTGTGGGGCGCGCCGCGCTCGCCCGCGCCGCTGTCGCCGGTGGCGCCGCGCTCGGCGCGCTCGTCCACCTGGTGCTGTGGCACTTTCGTTAAACAGCTCCGGAAGTCTCATCATTTCGATTGATAACTGTTCAAGTTATTAATACTTTGTAACAAGCTGATGTGTCGTGTCCATACCCTGTCGATTCCGCGTTCGGCTCCCGCGGTCGTTTCATTTAACTCAGTCGGTTTGGTGTGCGTTTGTTTGTATTTGTGGGCTTCCATTGTGAATATATTATATATCGTTTATTGTTTGGCCTGAAATTATTAGTTTACATGACTGCATGCTAAATAAAACATTTAGTTTTTATACACTACTACACGTGTATGATAATTACTACTTATACTATTTTCAATTTAAAGGGTGGCCTTTTCTTATGTGCTAAATAATTCTTTTTTAAATTTATTATCTTGGTGAAAGTTTGCATTGATCACCCACATGATTATCTACTTACAATTACTAAATTTTTCAACTATACTTTAAATGACCTAATGCTTTTTGATGTGTAAACATTTTAGCTCATGGATGAAGGAAAATTTGAAGTACAATAGCAAGTCCTCTTGATGTAACTTGTATGTGTGAGTGCGCATGGCGTATTGCGCATGTTACTGCATTCATAACTAGAATCTGTCTAATTAATGCGTGTAAATCTTTCAAATTGAATTTAAAGGATTGTTAATATACAAAATATTTGATCTGTAACTGAATAATAAAAATTAATGAAGTTGTTTTATTATTTAAATATTATTTTTATCAATTTCAGTAAATACACATTTAATTGAACAAAGGGAACTATTTTAATTCCTGCTTGAAGAATATATAACTCACCAATCGAAAAGCATATTATATATTCTATAAATATTACGTAACGAAAATTGTCTTTTAAAAATGTTTGCTTTTAAAGAGTGTATTACATGCATTGTTTTAATATAAATAGATGAATTTATTAATTTCAGCATATCATTTTCATTAAATTTACCATCTCAAATTACATTAAATATTGTTTTATCAATATACTTACAGGAACTTATGTTTTCTGATACTAACATGTTTACACATTACTTTTCTTGACATGTGACACACACTTTTTTATATAATAATTTTCTACTTATAATAAAAACTTATCATTGTATTTAGATTATTAAATATTTGTTTGTTAAGTGAATGACATTCTAAAACGTCAATGCTTCTTGCTTGCAATTCAGTATGTGCATGAGATCGTTTGAATTTGATGCATTTCCAGAATCATATGTAGACATTAAGCTTTTTATTTATTTTTAATAATTAAATATTAATTGTGTCACTTAACATGAAATGGTGTATTGTGACATAAAAAAAAAAACATTATATTTAAAAGAGGTGCCTTTTTGGGTTTGATACAATTTCTTTTGTCATAAAATGACTAAATATTTTGGCTATTGTTTGAAGTATTTTGGAATTTAAAATTCAGTAGTCATAAGATTGTAAATTTTGTGTTAAGTATTGATATTAAGTAAAGATATATTTCAATTTCTTTGTTTCCATAATAGTGAGTCTAAATAGCCAGAAGAATAATAATAAATAATTTAAGTAGGTAATGTAAAATCATAATGTCCCAATTTGACTGTCCACAGTATCTATTCATACTACAAGTGAAAAACGCGACGAATTATCGTTAATGGTATGTTAATTACTAATCTTGATAGGCTATAGTTGTGTCACAGAGTGACAGATGGGATTGCTTCTGACCTGTTAGGAGACTGACAAAGAACTCGAGATCTTTTGTGACATAAAGTGATGTAAATCCTGTAAATGCTCCATAACTTTTTTCTCATTTCTCATGTGTTGCATACAATAGTTAAAGTAGTCCTTTGAATTCATATGTAAACTTTATACTGTTGAAAATTTCACATTTATAAAAATAATTATTTACATATTACATTTAGTTGTTAATGTTAACAAATACAGATAATAAAGCTATGTTTTTCTTATTATAATAGTAAAATAATTAAATTCTCTGATGCCATCCAATGTTCAAAAAGTAATCTATCAAAAAGGAGATTGCATAAACATAGAATGAAATAACTTTCATGAAATTGTTTAATTATAATGAAAGTGCATTCTGAATAAATAGTGTCATGAATTTTACAATTTAATAAGTGAATAAATGAATATATCAATGTTTTGAAAATAAACTTGAAAATACAATATGCCAGTTTAGTGACACTGATACAATTTGGGGAGTAAAACTTTTTTCTTGGAGCAGTTAGTTATACCATGTTTTCACTTTCTTTCTTGATATTAATATTATTATTCCGGTATTATCATTGATGAATTCTAGCCATTGTTTTTTGTGCTTTTACTTAGTGTCAACTTTCATATAAAACCAGCTCAAAGGTGTGGGATGTATAAAGAAATTGCATATATTTTTTTTTCATAATGTTTGTATTGAAAATTCTACCTCCTTTTGGAGTAGACCACTTTAAGTTATATGATTCGTTTCATTTGTTCATATTTTTGGTTGGATTTACAAGTTGACATATTGTATTAATTCTAAACTTTCTTAAAGTATACAACATGTAGTGTGAAGCATTCTAGTTTTTCAAAATGCCTATTTTCATTTTGACAAAATTGTAGTGATATTTCAGCTGTAACCAAAATGAGCGAAAACGAAAAGGAGGAAATTATTGCCTTGGCTTTGTCTATTTCTACTATTATTGGACTTTTTTTTCTTTTTATAAAATAATGGTATAATAAATGTAGTTCTTTTACTTTTGTAACTAATGATTAAAATGAAAATAGATGAATGAAGCATCACTCGTTATTTGGCGGGTACTATTGAGACTACCTGTTAATGCTAATAGGCCCTTAGGGGACATCTCAAAAAAGCATTCAAACTGATTATTGTTTCTTTGATTAATAGTGAATGTCGTCTTAATAAACATTAGTTCCAGTTTTCCAAAATGTTAAGTAAGAATTTATATTTGTGAATATTTAGGGCTCACTTACTAATAATTTCACAAGCTATAAAAATATATTTTTTATTCTTTGTTTTTTTACATTAGTTCTAATAATCATTAATAAATGTATTTGTGGGTCAATTATTTATATAAAGATGCTGTATATCATTAACACAGACATTCACACATTTGCTTGCATTCACTCATACAGTATTATTATCATAAACACTATTTATGGGCAGTTACTAAATGTATAATATACACCTAGATATTTGTTTATTATTTATGTAAGTCAATGTAATATGTATTCACTTGTACATTTAATCCTACTAATTATATAAAATGTCATAATATTCAAATAATAGTATGTCTCCTATCACAATTTTCCATATTTTTTATCATTATCTGAAATTGTTGATTCTCATCAGTATTTATTGTATATTTACACTTGTTATTATAAGATATTGTTTGCATAGATTTTGTCAATTTTAATAATACATTTTCAATGAATACGTTTGGAAGTGGCATTTTAATTTATTTTCCTGGATAATATCGAACACAAATTATGATTTATAACTTATAAAATTGTTATTATTTGCCATTATCTAATTAATACCAATCATATTCTTACATGATAATGACAAGCATATGCTTTCATATTATCGTATATTGGTGGTGGTTGTTTTTGGTTACAATATTCATAATCAAGGTCTATTAAATGTTAATGAATTCCTAATAATTGCCCAGCTCTATGTTTGATATTGATGTATATCTATCAATGCCTTGAGACTGATGTAGTGTACCGATAAGGTGGGTATTGCATTTTTGAAGGCAAAATTATATGGTTACATTACATAATTAACATAGATACTTAAACCTTTTTTCAGAGTGCGATGATGACAATCCATTATCGATCGAGGCACTGGTCAGGTCCCCCTCGCTGCCCATTCATTCCACATCGAATCATGGCGCGCCGAGTCTGTGGTCCGTGGTCATGAGGCTTCAAAACGAAATCAAAACCCTCAAGATGGACATGAAGCATTTACAGCTCCAGCTGAACGATGAGAAGCAAGAGAGGTGTCTCGCCATCGCCGCGTTGCAGACGCAACACTTCTTGAAGGACGCGAAAGAAAGTAAATGCTAACACCTCGGCTTACTACATTACATTTATTGTAAATAGGGAATTGTCTGTGCACACCAAAATCTTTATTTAAGGGTTCCTACTTTGTGTGACCAGTATATGTTTTCGACTTATTAATATGTAATACTTACATATTTAGAACTTAAAAATAAAAAATGAAAGTTACGGCAATGAAAAAATTTTTGTATTAAAGTAAGAATATAGTTTTCTTTATTCACAATGTACAATATAATTCTTGTTTGTTTAACATATATAATATTTAGCAAATACATAGTACAACACAACGCACGAAACTGTCTCTCTTAATTGTCTGTGAATGATGCAATGCGCAGATTCAGCACTCCCCGACCCCTCCGCCCCCGCGTTCCTATTTTATGCCGTTGCAACACTTTCCTGACTAACTTAACAGTGACAGAGTTTGGTGCGTGGTACTGTAATTGAGTTGATTTTATTTTTTAATTATTTTTTTTTAAATTCAATATTGTCAATAAAAATTTTATTGATGTATGTTGGTTTGTTGCCAAAGTAATGTTGATGAGAGCAATACTTGAGTATTCCAGTAATGACAACAGATATTCTTTTATTCATATTAGGTTAGAAAGTCTTCCTCAACTCATATCTGTGCATCAAAAATATCTCATTATTTACAAAATAATTATAGTAAAGGCTATAATAATTATTTAATCGAGTAAAAAAACCTAAATGTTTATACATAGCAAAAACTAAAATGCTGGCATATAATATCAAATGGAATATTCCTCTTATAGAACTATGAGCACTTTTGAATTGAGTTACAAAATCCTCTTAGAATCTATTCTGAATATTCAAGTTTTGAGTATACACGTTATTTGTTACAATGATCAGTGGTAGATTTAGCCACTGTTATAAAGTAATTTGAAGATAATCATTATATGGGTTTTTTTTTATCATCCATATGCGCATCACAATACATAAAAATAATTATTATAAAATTGAAAGTTGTTTGATTCATTTGGAAAAAGAATTCATCTTTTTTTTTGTCTAACATCTATCAAGCTGATAGTGGATATATATATATATATATATATATATATATATATATATATATATATATATATCCACATTTATAACTAATTTACATACACATAACTATAGTTCAACTAATTTTTTTATGCATGCACTAAGTGTAATTTGTGTTAAATTGGAAAATGTTGCTGTTTACGTTTGTTCATTTGTGTTACTTTGCCATTTTAGCTTTGTCTTAAATTTTACAATTGTGTTAAATATGCTTTTTTTCAATGTGCAGATGAGGAAAATTTAATGCTGTAATTCATTCACACGAATGCATTGCGATTCATATCAATATGCATATAACTTGAGTTTTAGTAAAATGAAAACAAGCGTCGTTTTCTAATTCATTTTATTATATTAGTTTAATGCACATCGTGTTTATTGAATAACATTTTAGCAAGATATATAGTGAAAATTAATAAATAATCCATGTAAATTTGTCTAATTATAAATAATGAGGACTGCTCCATATTTAAATGATATATATCACTTTACAATCCATTAATTTGAGTTTCCGATATAATACTGAAAAAAATAATGAATAACAAATAATATTGTTGATTGTGTAATTATTACAATGGTTGTGTAAACTACCTTTTTAGTTTCAAAGTCATGGTTGTGTCCAGTTTGATAGTTGAGTAAATTAAATGAAAAATGAAATATTTGGAATGTATATGAATTGTAATCATGCTATTATGTTTAAATGTTAATATAATTTTTTATTTTACTTATTATAGTGACTTACTTATTAGTGTGACAAAATCTAAAAATTTGGTATAAAGGTTTTGGTCATTCATTTACTTTTAGGCTAATTGACATTTTCTTGTTGGTACCTAAACATAAGATAGTTAACATATTGTCGTCCAGTGAATTTTGAAGAATACTAGAAATTGCTAGATGCAGTGTTTCATCCAGTATTAACTTTATTTGCTATATTGTTAATAATCATAATAACAAATAATAAGACTGAAATAAATTAAGTAATCAATATGAATTATATTTTTATTAACATGTAATTTGCCCAAATCACTATAAAATATAGTTATAAATCTTGTCAATCACTATAAGGATAGTTTGCACCAAAAGGTAAAATGTAATTCCTAAACATGTGCAAGATTTAACAGTTTGACCATAATTATCTTTTGTTTACAACATGCAGTTTTAATGCATCTTGCATTAAACCTGCATGTTGCATTAAATATCATGTCTGTCGTGATAGTAATCTACTTTTCATATCCAAAAGTTGGGCATAAAACTCAAAATACTAAACATAGAAAAATAAAAGATTTAACATTATGAGAATTATTTTTTGTTTCTGATTTGGTGCAAATCAGTGTTAGGGAAATGGTATTGAGAGATAATAAAGATACTAGTGTAACCATATATGTTTTTTGTATTTGAATATGTGTATTAATAGAAATAGTCTACTGCATTTTGGATAATTCTTGCACTTTAGCTTTGATTAACTTTATATCTTCTGCTTTAGTTCGACAACATCCACCTATGTATTTAGCACCTAATTTAATCCAGTCTTCCACAAACTCCGATAAATGCGGAACCTGCTCTTGAAATATCCATCTGGGGATAAAGATTAAATAAATATTTACTAAGAAGTTTTTGCTTTAGTGCATATATATGCCCAAGAGGATTTGGGTTGGCATATGTTAGGTTTTACTGTCATATTTACACTATTTTCAATTTAATTATGTACTTGATTCATGATTGTCATATAGTTTTCATAATAAATATTTGAGAAGCAAAATTATATTAAATGATTTTTTTAAGGGAAAATTCATAAAACCATTTTAAACATATTTACAGAACATTACATTTCTGGTTTTTCAAAGACCTATTTTTTACATTATTAAACATTTTTCAGCTAATACTGTTTAGTAATCGTAAAACAGTATGGTTTTCATTGCAATTACCAGTCTAAACCACTTACATACACCATGCTCATGAATTAATTGATGAACAATTAGGTAATAATTATTTTAAGGGTAAATCAGATTTTGAGTGCTAGATTAGGTGGTCCAAGGCATCATCGTCATGAAATGCATGGTATCCCAAAAGCTTACATCTGGGACAACCAAAATACTCCTAATCTCTGATATTAACAGTAGAATCTCGGATAACTCGAATGTCAAGGGCAATGCAAAAAAATCGAGTTAACGAGTTTTCGACTTGACAAGAACTTCGAGATACATATGACTGTGTCGACAAGGAACAAACATAACGTTCACAGCTGTGTTACTTAGAAAGTTTCATGAATGTATTCATTCATTGCACGTGTACAAAAACAATAGATTAGAAGCACCGAACCCGTACATTCATTTTGGAATATATTGCTATTATTTACGGCAATTCCAAATAAGACATCATTATATTTTACCAACTATGACTTACGAAGTCTCCTTTTTGAAATTCGAGTTATAGAGTATAAATATGCACTATCAATACTTCATAGGGAAATAACATTTTATTCGATTTACAAAGTCTAAATAATTCGAGATTCTGCATATTTAGAGGTTCATCAGAAGGGAATGGCAATTTTTTTCAACTTACTGAGGATTTCGACTTAACGAGGTTCGAGTTATTGAGATTCCACTGTATAATATTCTACAACAACTATTCCACCAAACCTATATATATATATTTAGTCTATTTCCTAAAAACAATGAGTTTTGCAAAATAAACTAAGTTTTCAGAATTTTTAAATTATTGGATCGTTTATCATTTATTTGTTTTAGAGTTAATGGAGATTAGTAAAGAGTAAATACTTACTTCCCATTTGTGAATTGTTCCCCACTATTTGCATAAACTACAAACGGTATATTATTAGAACAGTCTTGGTTCGCAGCTTTAAATAAGCTACTCACATATTTGGGGTTTAAACAATTAACTCCAACAGCAAGTATTTGTTCAGGGTTGGAGAAGTACACTTTTCTAGCTACCTTAGAAAATTCTTCACCATGTGCCAAATATTTGCTATCCTGCAGCATAAATAAATGAAAGATATATTCACAGATTTATACAAAATAATGCATGCAGGATTATAAACATACAGTACAGCTAAGTGATATCCAGGCTTTTGTATTTGGATAATCTCGTAATAAATTAGCAAGAACTAAAGCTTCTTTTTCACATGGTATTGTTTCCAGTGCAAGATAAGTGATTCCTCCTTCGAGCAAAATTTCTATACGATTTTTGTGCCATCTTCGTAATTCCTAAAAGAGATGCGAAAGTTTAATATTGAAAATTAATGTGCTTGATTAATTTAGCAGGTAAATAAAATATATTTAGGCTCTAGGTTGGATACTACAATATTTTATAGAAGTCAACCCTAAAAGGTGTGAAAGTATAGAGAAAATTTAGCAGGTTGTACCAAAAACTTATTAACTCATAGAATGTAATAAACTTGGAAAGTTATTAATTATATAAAATTACCATACTTTGCAAATATTTTTCCATTATATATTTCAATAAAAAGAAAAAATATATAGTCATAGGAACAAGAAAAGAAGTTTGTCAAATTGCAATGTTATACATTTTTTTTAGAGCTTTACATTTAAAGTTTCATAGAAAAGTTTTGGTGTAAATATGAGAATTTGAAAAATTCAAAATTGGAGATGCAATAAGCTTGTATTATATTTTTGGCAAGATACTGTTTCAGTATTTGCTTCAATGAGTAGACACATTAAGGATTATCCATCAATCACTTGAGGTTCGAAAGGAGGTGAGGGGTTTGGAAAAATCATGGTACATCACAGGGGCGAGGGTGTAATCAGATATAAAGTGTATTTATTTTTTCTGTTGAGTGCAATGATTTTCCTTCCCGCTCGTCGACACAATCGTCTATCACGCCAGTATACCTGCCTTTACATAGTATTTTGAAAAATTTTAACTTTTTTGTGCTATAAAATCCCATGATTTTGGGCAGACCCACCCAAAGAGGATTAAGTCCAAAACATTACCACATATAACCAGGCTTGGGAGGTTAAAAAGTTACTTAAAAACATCACCTGATTAATAAATGACACCGTAAGTGTTTGGAACATAATGGCATTTCAATTTTATATTAAATTTGCAATCTACACTAATCCTTATTGTATAAAAATGAAACATTGTTTCTTTCAATTTGAAACTATTAAATAAATATACCTCTCCACACACATAACTGTACTTTCAGGCCCCAATATACACTAAGTATAGATAAAAATTAAATTTCCTTTTTTTTTTCCTTAAATTCAAATATGTCTCTGGACGTAGACTGTGTTATAATTTTAGTAAATCTAAAATTAGGATTGATACCAGAATTGAAACCGAAATGAAATGAGTTTGTGAAACATTATAGCATTGTAACCTTGAGAAAGAACATACTCAGAATTAGGACAGAACTAGGATTATTACTGAGAATGAGAACAGGATCAAAAAAGAGCGAGAAAAAGATATGTACCATTTTTTACTTTGATTAGGAAGTACTCCAATGGTGTTGACGCCGATTAATGCATGTTTAAAATTGGATTGTAATAATTATGATCGACAGCCTGGATGCTGATCAGAAGATTCAATTGCTATCTGCATTTATGGGTTGATTTCTTTTTTGTGGCAAAAATGCATGCTATAAAATGGTGTAATCATATTTGTTCTAGAAATTCCATTAGTAGAATTTCAAAATTCATCAAAAGTACCAAAGTATATAACATTTGGTTTGCAAGTGATATTGTCAATAACTTAAAAAAGGTAATTTAATATTAAATATTCTACCTCCTTATATTTTTCTTTACACAATTTCACAATATTAGATAACAATCAAAATATGGGCATATATTTCTTGGGGGATACATGAATAATTGCTATTTAGAAGTCTTTTTGCAGTGCAGAATATAAAAGATTCACTTGGAGAATTTCAACAGTTATGCATTTCATACATGACAGCCTCTCCTATAATAAAATGTTCTGTCTAATGCAACAATACTGCAACAAAAGGTAACTCGAAAATATATTTTGTAGGAAATAGTATTTTGTGAAATATGAATTTATCATAAATTATGAAAATAATAAAAGCTACAACAAAACATCTTTAATCATTGTCATTAAAAATATTTTTGTTACATCATTTTATTCTGATTTGAAAATTTATTTTGGAACAATATTGTTAAGTGTCATATGTTAACATTTTAGTATGATATGTCAAAATAAAAGGTATTTTAAAAAAATATGTAGGATATGCTTTTTACAATTATTGTGCACCATTAAAATAATTGAGCTATATTAAATTTACTATATTTATTAGTAGCCCTTTTTTTGAATAGAGCTTTAAAGTGCACACATACTGCCCTCTATATGTCATTATTTTTGTAACTATGTAGTACATCAATAATAACAATTACACACCTTAAGTATATAGAATCTGACCATACCTATTTGGAGACATATTCCATATCCATAAGTGTGCATGTCTAGGTTAAGACATGGAACAAAATTGTACAATGGATAAAAATTAAGTCACTGTAAAGCATGTATATGCATTTTTAACATCAGTTTTCTATAAAAATAACCCGAGTGATCCAAATTTCCAATAAATATGTATATATGTTATTCACAAAGCTGCAAGTTCAATGAGGAAAAATAATAAGATGCTAACCATTAAAGTTTAAATAAATAATTGATAAAGCTTACTAATGTTTATTATCAACTACTATAGTGAAAAAAAGGATTTCAGGAATTTCAAGGAATGGAGCATACACCTAACTATTATATTTATTACTGTAACATTCCCAAAGCTACCAAATAAATCACCAATTATTGTTCTAATCCACCAAATGATGATAAGTAAATAAAAATAGAGATTTCATTTGATTATAATGTTATAAATGCCAACAACACATTTTTGCTGGATATAGTATATCTATTAGGAGTACAAATAAGTTTCTGCCGTTTTAAGAGAGATGGCATGGCACGAGGCTTACATTAGTATTCGTAGATGATAACCAGCTTGAAAACTAGATTGCTTCTTGAGAACAACATAACCCTATCATATTATTAACTTCATATATTTTTTTTATCTAAAAGTGTCTAAATTTGAGTCTATTAAGCATCATTTGCGAAAAACTTTTAATATAGTTCTTTAATTTAAAATAATCTGCAGTTGAGGCACATCGATTGCTCGTAGAAGCATATAATGAGGCTGCCTTGAGTGAGAGAACATGTCGTGAGTGGTTTCAAAAGTTTAAAAACGGTGATTTTGATGCAGAAGACAAATATTGCAGTGGAAGGCCAAATATTTATGAGGATGCAGAATTGGAGGAATTATTAGAGGAATATTCGTCTCAAACACAAAAGGAATTTGCACTTACTTTAAGAGTCACTCAGCAAACAGTCTCGCATAGTTTAAAATCGTTAGGAATTATTCATAAACAAGGTAATTGGGTTCCATACAAATTAAAGTCGGGAGATGTTGAACGCCGATTATGTATGAGTGAAATGCTGCTAGCCAGGTACAAAAAAAAAGTTTTTTACATCAAAACGTCACTGGTGATGAAAAATGGATACATTATGATAATACAAAAATAAACGGATTGTTTGGATGTTGACTACCTGGGGACTATCAACATCCATAGCAAAACCGAATATTCATGGAAAAAAACGCATGCTGTGGGATATTTGATGGGATCAGCTGGGTGTGGTGTATTACTAGTTGCTCAATCTAAGCGAAACAATCACTGGAACTCCATACCAAACACAATTGATGAGATTGAGCCGAGCTCTGAAGGAAAAGCGCTCTCAATATTACTCCAGACATGACAAAATTATTCTTCTACATGATAATGCTTGTCCGCATGTAGGGTTTCCGGTGAAAAACTATTTGAAAACACTTGATTGGGAAGTACTACCTCACCCGCCATATTCAACAGACATTGCGCCGTCCGACGATCATCTGTTCTGGTCAATGGCACATGCTCTGTTAGAGCAGCGCTTCACATCATATGAAGATACCAAAAATTGGGTTGATTCTTGGATAGTCTCAAAAGATAAGGAGTTCTTCAAATTTGGGATCCGAACGCAGCCTGAAAAATGGAAAAAAGTAGTTGCTAGTGATGGACGACACTTCGATTAAAATTAAATTACTGTTCTTTCGCAATAAATATTATTTTATTGACAAAATATGGCAAAAACTTATTTGTACTATTTATACTCCTAATATTTCATGTTAATTATAATAAATATTGCAAGGGAAAAGTAATTGATTTGATTAATTATTAATTTTTGCTTTTAAATTCTTACATATCATTTTGAAAATTTCCATAATCATTGGTAATGCACAAAGATGATTAATTTAATTCTTAATATATCTATTTTTGTTCATATATCTTTTTAAATACTGTACCCAAAGTGTGTCAACAGAACCTTATTGCTAGGCCTCTGCTGTTAATCTGTTTGCATACAAACTGGCTATAGCTTATAAATCATGATAAGTTGATAGTTGAAATTTCCACAGAATGTGTATTTCTATTGCGACTTTAACAAAAAATTATGAAAACAAAATTGAATTTAAAACTAAAATGGGTTACCATATCAAAAAAAATGTTTTTGGCATCTCATAAAGTATTTGCAATATGGAACTACATCCATTTGTCAACAGTCATTTCTTGCCAGTCTACACTGATGCATAAATATAAATTTAATTTTAAGTATAGGCATTATTAGTTAGATATTTTATAAATATTAAAATTCTAGAATATTCTAGAGAACTGAGACTTGAAGTCACCTTTTCTTATTATTCTTGTAGTATTTACACAAAGACAGTTAAACTATTTTTCTATCTATTCAGTATCTATATAAAACAATTTGTATATATATATATATATATATATAAGATATAAGTAACGATAAATTTTGTGGACCTTACATAATTTAGTAATGTCAAGTATCTGTGTACTTTTTATCAATTCAGTCATAGATAGGTACTCGCTTCATAATTACATAGGACAAAAAATTGAATAAGTATTTTAATAATATAACTTGCGACCAGCAGTCACTATGTGCCTGTCAAGAATGAAATGAAAATTTAAAAGTCTTTAGTGTCAATTGTATTATTTACTACATATTCTATAATTTTCTATTGATTTGATTTACTTATTTTTTTTCGCAACGTGTTAAAGTTTAAATTCCATATATTTGATAATAATGAATCTACGCCTATTCTCTTATTATACACATAAAAAATGTTTTAGCATATAATATTTAGACTACATTAACATATTGGCTACAAATTAATTGATAACTAAAATATTTAAGTAAACAAATAAAAAAGAATAGTTATACTAAAAATAACGGAATTTACGTTACCAAAATACTGCTCCTGGTCTGGCCTGGTCCCCAAATCCTCATTACACTAGCAGCATTGTTACATTGAATAGTGACAGATAGGGTTTGGAACAGTTATGACCCAGAATGGAAGTAACACATTGTCTCTGAGTCTCTTGACTAAGTCCCTTATGAAAAACTTGTACCTTTCTACCCCATGGGATAGATGTTGTGTCTGATACCGGAATAGGAGAGGAAAGGAACGTGTCATTCAAAATGCTGTGTATCAAATATTTTTACTTGGCGGAGATTTGGCTTCGAGGTTGCTGCTTTTGAGGCATTTAGGTGGGATGTTGGGAATGTGTTAACATATATGGCATCCCAGATTAGACAGCGCATTCTTTGCCAGGGAATTAATGTTAATTCATCAGGTCGTTTATTGTTCAGGCGGCTAAGATCAAGAGGTTCAAGCGTACATGGAACGTCGGTATTATTAAGAGCATGGTGATGCGGAAGTCTATCAGAACTACATTAACAACTCAGCTCATGATGGCTATTAGCCTCTACAGTTGAGCCACAAATGCATAAATATGGTTCGCAGGCATTGCAGCCCAACCGAAGGGCCACAAGCACCCGAAGATAGTTATCGTCCAGTAATGTGGCAAGGTTGGGTCTAGGCAGCATAGTCTAGCTTTATTAGTAGCGTTGGGTGCCTACCTTTAATAGCCGCTCGAGAGTGGTTTTGATACCTACTTCATCCCAAGAAGGCTGTCTACCAAGAGGTTCCGGAATGTTATGATCGGGATAAATGGATGACCAAGCAGTAAGTGTATTATTTTCAAAGGGAATTTGGAGTTTTGTGCTTTAATGCGAGAGGATATTGGCAGCAAGTTCCACCACCCCTCAAGCAGATCCAAAGAATGCAGATAAGTCGATATCACATAATCATCGAATGTACTGGCTGCTGTAACAATCCGACAAAGTTGCTTGGAGCTACTGATTATCATGCAGAGCGACGTTGAGGATAACTTGCTGTCAATGGTCCGTCTCAGCTTCGTCGATTCCAGAAGGGCATGACGGAAATAACCGAGTGGAGCAGGTGCGACGTTTACTTTTTATTCAATAATTATAATTAACATTTGACTCTTAACCACATTCATGTGCATAAAATAAACTAATTAAAAAGTCATAAAACACTACGATACATATAATGTTGTAGACTGTTCACCTACATTCATTTTTAATTTAATTTATATTATTACAATAATACATACATACACACGCCAGTGGCGACGGCTTCTAAGAACTCGATTCTTATCGGCTTCCCTTTCATAAAATATTTAATATGCATAATTCATAAATAAATAAATTATTGCTTTTTAGTATACAGACACTTAAAATTATTTTTAATTTTCAATAATTATTGTAAATAATATCCAGCCTTCTTACGTTAGTAACGTAAGCCCTATATAAAAAACACTTCAAATAACTCGAAAGCGACTGAGTTATTTAGACGACCAAATTCAGAATGTTCGCAATCGTCGTAATCAATGTGAAATGTTGAGTCTTCCATATTCAGTTGTATTATAGCGTTATGGCGGGCGCCTCGAGTCCGCGAGCCAGCCGCGGGCGAGCGGGGAAAGGGAGCTTCATAACTCGGCCGATTGCGAGTTTTACTTCCACAACGAAATGACGCAATTGTAATTCGTGTAACATAATTTCACCTTTAACGTGAACTCTTAGGTGTTATATTCGATTGCGGATTGTTGTGATATACATTATTATGTAAATAATAATGCGTTTCGATCAGCGGAGATTTCCGATTATACCCAAATAAAGAACGGTTTTGCATATAGCATCATTCCCGTGTCGAATTAAGTATAGAAGCGTTGTAAATGTAATTCAATTTATATAATACGAGTTAGTGTAGTGGTATTTAAGACGAATTGATTGTTATTCTATTTATTCAGTAAGTGTTTTTCTATTTTCGATTTTATAATGGCACTCTTAGCAATTGAATGCTGCACTACGGATTTTCTGATATAAGTGACCCTCCACGAAGACGCCGACGTCTATTTAGCTCAGAATCAGACTTAAAACGTGAGTATAAACGTAATTTCATCGAAATTGTAGATAATGTTAAAAATCAAATTCAAACCAGATATAGTTCACTAAGCAATTTGTCGTTTTTTAGATTTACTAAGTAAGTCGAAACATGATTTATTCGAACGTACATTTCCTGAGGATAAACTAAATAATTTAAATTTATTATTTCCTCGAATTTTTGACATAAATGCATTAAAAAATGAGTTGATGAAATGAAAAAAATGAGCATTAAATATTCGTCTCCCTCGCTTAAAGGATTAGATATGTACGAGTTATTTTTGCATTTACAAAAAGATATCTTAAAAGATACATTTCCTCAAATTTTAAGCTTAAGTAATATCTGTTTAACCCTTCCGATAACAATTGCGGCCGCGGAACGATCTTTTTCAGCTCTCAATCGCATTCATACGTACCTCAAGAATAGCCAGACAGAACAAAGGCTTTCAGATCTCGCGTTGTTATCTATAGAAAAACATTTACTGTTGCAAATCAAAAGTAAGCCAAATTTTTATGACTTGGTATTAGCTCATTTTCTCAAGAAAAATCGTAGATTACCACTAGAATTTAAATAGCTTTTTTATCTCACTTAATTCATTTATCCACTGCGCTGCTATAAATTCGACTAAAGGAAACTACTTCATTAGCTTTTTTTCAAAGCTGCTTTTATGCATACTCGAAGTCTTCCGTTTGTATTCTATCGTTGACTTCAAGTATGCCAAAAGTGGCGAATGAAATATCTCCGCGTTATATCAGAGGGCGTTACAGAGCTCGGTAAGTAATAGTTATATTTTATTAATAATGTTTAATGTTGACAATTTTTTAAGGTTCGGCTTCCCTTTATATTTTTCTCACCCCTCGCCACTGACACACGCGTACACACCTATCCAAATATTATTTATCAAACAAAATTTTTATTGTGTTTTATCAAAGGGATTATAATTAAAATAATTGTAAAACATATTTTGTCGGTGCAAGGCGGTATTACTGGAATCGCGCACTCCCTTAACAATCAATTACGTTTTGCGTTGCATATAATATAAAAAGAGTCGCGGTCTACCTTCAAAGCCGGCTTATGTCCTCTCACAGTTTTGTCACGGGCAAACGGCTCACCTATTAAATAGGTACATCGTTTATTTCGTATTTTATCTTTAATAATCTTGTTACGTCATCGTGTTAATAGTACTTTTCTCTTCTGAATTGTTCGCTATGTTGAGTTGCGTATTCATAAAGTGGCTACAAAGTGTTTACAAGTTATTGTTAGTGAAGGTAATTAAGCGTTAAGTGTGTTTTCCTGTTCGTCGTTACAGACGCAAACTCCTGGACTATTAAGGTAATACAGATTATTTATACCTAAATGAATGATGATATAAAATGTATACAAAATAAAATAAACAAAAAGAAAAGAATAAAGATTTTTGTACAACTTTCGTTTTACGATAAAAACACTTAATTTTTTTTAAATTATGCAAATTATTTTTAATCCTGGTATGTCAAAATTCTAGAGAGTGAAAAAATTTAAAAATTCGATTATTCGTGGAACACATGTAATTCATATCTTCATTGTTACATCGCTATATATAATAATAATGATAATATAAACTCACGCCTATTCCCCCGAAGGGTAGGAAGAAACTACTGATTTCCATATGGTACAATCTTTGCCTATCTCTCTTGCCTCACTGGCATCCATCAATTTTTTCATGCAAGCTTGTCGGTTTTGAGTGCTTAATATATAAGTATATATGCGAAATACCGCTGATTGACTGACTGTTTCATCACAAGAGCTCTGAAATCATAGGTCTAATTGGCTCGAACTTGGGCATAATTATTCTTTTGGGACGAAAACGCTCACTAAGAGCGGATTTTACGCAAATCCTATCCGAATAAATATTTTAAGGCTGAGAGCAGGCCAGGATTAGAACTGAGAACAGGATAACGATCAGGACCTTGATTTCGTAGTGGCATGATATACAAAGACAAAGGAATTCATTTTATGTCTATACGCGGGCGGAGCTGCGGGCAAAAGCTAGTGATTATATATAATGTTAAGTGCATTCACTTAGTACAAAAATCAAGGAATTATAAAAAATCCCAATCATTACGCAAAACTATTATGTAAAATACGTAGGCATAAACCTCATCTGGTTATATTTATACACCTTTTACTACGATTAAGTAAAAGAAATAAAGATATTTATAGCAACGCTGAACGATGTCCCACTAAAATCCAGCTGGAGTTTAAAACCCAACCGCGCGTTGTGTTTTAACAACTGACCGCGTGCGTAATAGTAAGAGGCAGTCAGTTGTTACTTCGAGAATGCTTTCTTCAATTATAAAAGACTGCAGTTTCAAAATAGAAAAAGGACGTAAAGACGGGTGAGATTATCTTTCATGAGTAAGTACTTAGTGTTTATTCCGATAATTATCCAAAAAAATTAGAAAAAATATCATACGTACCAGTTTGTTTGACAACGTGGTCGTAAAATATGGAAAACGACTTCATCATTCTAGGTTTTAATGGTTATTTTTTATTTTATTTGTATATTTTTTAGTGTTTAAGTGTGTTAAAAAAACTTATTTACTATAGATTTTCGCATGAAACAGAAAGAAAAATGTCTATAAGAATATATTTGAAAATTTCGATTTTATCATATATGAACAACCGGTCACATTCAATCATAATTTCCTTTAATAAAAAAGTGAGATCAAAGAATATATTAAACTTCCTCTCCGTCCATGTAACAAAAAAAAATCATTAGTTACTTTGGACACGGAAGTAACGTGATCGATTCTTACCACAGTCGTAATTCGGACCAAGTAAGTTAAATGTCAACTTATAACGATATTTTTCATACTTTTCGTATTATCGATCTGAACTAAACTGAATTAAACTCAGTTTCAAACATTAGTTCGTATCGTTCTTCCAGTTGCCCAATTATTAGCTTATACATAGATGTACTTACGTAAAACTTACGGCTGTATCAAGGATAGAGCAAACCAGGATTTTGTTTTTTATACGCCTATATATCAGGACACATACATAATGGTATCCTTGGGCTTTCTTAAAAACCGACAAAATTAAGTCGTTCTGCAACGTAATAAACGTAATAAACTCGTTTTTCGTGCTTTTAAATAACATTTTACATTTATTACGTATATACGCTATTGTAAAAGTCACAGGTTTTCGCCAGAATTTCATTAATTTTATATTAATTTCATTATTACTTAAATCATAGAAAGTAAGGCAGATTTGCAGCGAGGGCGCGAACCCTTGTCGCTAGATTGCTCAAAATGAACACAATTCTTGCGTCTAATCCACCGTTGTAGCCATTCGCGTTTCGCAGTGAATGTCTAGATGGTGATAAAGAGGTATGCAACAAAATAAACTTAATGCACTACAAGGTTTCAAATTGACTCGACGCTAAAACTTATCGTTAAACATAAACAAAGAAAAGTATCTAGAACTTATTTTGCCTATCGTTTAACAGTCGTGGAAATTTCAAGGGGGAGGCTCACGTCTGGCGGTGGGCGTGTAGTGGCTAAAACGGGTTGTGTAACAGGTTTACGACAGTTTATGAAGTGGAACTAATGTACCAGTTTTATTTTGTGCCCCTGTATTTTTAAACCATACCATTGTGATGTAACCGTTAAGGGAGTTGAGACTTAGGCTGCGGCTTGACTTATAAACTGAACTATTTCAGTTTAGCTCAGTTCACCACGAAAAGGGTTTTTTTGGGATCTTACCGCGCAACGACCAAAATGAAGCACACCCTGTCAACACACACGCGCGCCGTCCGGCTGCCTATTGGTACGGTGAAGTTGTTAAAGAACTCCAGGTAACGTTATCGCCGATCGAGCCGTTTCGTGACGGGGAAGTTCCCAGTGGGTGTCAGCCTCACATCCCCGCACGCAGGGTTGAGCGGGGGTGCGTTATGTATTTCATTACCTTTTCCTCGTCGCAAGAGGGGGGAAAAGAGCAAAAATGGTCAGCTGAGCGGGATGAGCCACGAAAAGTACGAATCCTTTGCATATCAGGTGCTTAGGTACCTGAACTAAGCTAAGGAGCGGTACCGCGTCTCCCGTACGTACCGTATTCGGATTTTTTTATCGCCTTCGTGTGGAAGGTAATATATTACAGTACAAATGATATCTTTGTTTATGATGAGAAACTTATTTGATGACAGCGATTCGTAAAATACGTCTCTTATTAAACAATAATATTTATTAAAGTCTGCGTCATCTATCTTAGAAAAACATATGAAATCGTTACTTGTTAATCGTCAATAAATATGATAATCGATCCAATAACTATATGGGTTTATTCCTGCGTTTTTTTTTATGATACCACAAAACAGCATTGTCTTTCAATAAAACTATAAAAGTCATTTGACATGACGTGTTGAAACTATTTTCCTTATAGTTTAGTAATTGGTAGAGACCAGTACTATTTCATTTATTTCTGCCTTAGGCCTAGTTTAGCTTACTCACTCAATCCAGTACTAAGTTAGTTTAACTTATCGGTCGAGCCCTGCTGATTCGCGGCATTTCATTGTTTTATAAGTGCCGATGTCATGGCAATTTTTCCCAATCAATAACGGCGTTGACAAGCGGTCTAAGTTGGAACTATTCCGAAGCTACGGTGTGAGCGAGGCAATGCGTTTTGCCCGTGGCGTAGCGACAGAAATGCCGGCGCTTGTCTTGAAAAAAATCGCGAGGATCAATACCGCCGAAGGGATGCGGGGCGATTAAAACTCATCCAATGAAACGCGTCTGAAAAAAGGGCTTATGATCAATTAAATGTTGAAGCAGAAAACACCTAGTTTTAGGGCTTCGGTTACCGAGACCGCCGACTTCTTCGGCGAGGAGAGACGGTCACAACTGCAACCACTGCTATGCTTGTAAGCACAGCACGCAGCGTGTGCGGCCGATTGTCGATAGACGCCGCGCAGTGTCCGCAGAAAACTGCTTCCGTTGAAGGAGCTCGTGAGGCCGAGGAATGCTAACCCCGTTGAAATAACGTGGTCAGATGTATTGCTTATTCGTAACGTGGTGTCCAGTGTTTTGCGCATGAATTTCGGAACAGATTATTTGACAACTCCTAGCTCTAATGGGTTCCTGTTTAGCATGTAGACTCTTTGTAAGCCCTCAATAAAAATGTATCTATTTGAAAAGCCGACTGAAAGCATGAATTTTAATTCTGTATGCGCCAGGACTGATTTATTACAGCTACTTTTTTTTTGCTTAATCGTAAGTGGTATTTTGCATTAGTGGAAAGGACTTTTAAACGTATATTTAAACAGTATAGTTTAAACAATATTTGTTTTACAAAAGGAGGAACTTGAATCTATTTGTATACGAAAGTGCGGAGGTAGACTACGATAGCTGAAACATTGTTACGTGACATCATTTTATGAGAATATTATGCATGTATGTAAATATATTAAATGCTTTCTCTAAATTGGAGAAATGTCACAATATGAATACAAGAAGAAAACATATGTGTGTAATGGCAGGTTTAAGTTGTTAAGAACTAATAAATCTTTTTTGGATGACTTAAATAATTAATACAAAAAATGTATCGAAGCTAGTCCATGAAAAAAAACCTGCTATTGAAACAATGAATACCTGTGATAATAACGCTTAGGAAGTCATAAGAATAATTTATAAATGTGAAAATGTTTGACAGAATTAAATTAAAGGCATCGAAAAATTAATATGCAAGGACTGGAAAGAATTTAGAAACTTTCATAGTTTAAATTCTTGCTTTGTTCCTTTTTACGGTTTTTAAGCCAGAGTTAGGTAAGTTTGTTTTAACTTTCGATGATAGTGGTTAACGCTTTATGCTATTAAAAAATATTATTTTTTTATTACCCGCTTACAGACAGTTGTTTTTGTAAGTACCATGCTTATAATCATTGTTTTAATAAAGCATTTCTGAATGCAAAATTTGAATTCAATGAAATAAAATAAGTGTATTTTTTTGAATACTCATTTACCTAGACCTAGCTGCCCGAAGTTGTGAGTCACATGGTTACAAATAATTTAATTTTGTCTGTCTTTAAGACCCTCGAGGCTTTATATACTAAGCAATACGCTATATTTCGTTCCCAGCAGACTGCCAACTACCGTAATATACCTAAATAGGTATTCAATGCCGATATCACCACATCGACGTTAAAAGTTTCAACTTCTGCACAGAAGTGAAAACAAAAAGCGTGACATTCAAATTAAACAACTTGGCGATAAATAAAACAGAAAAAAATTATAATACTATATTTAATAAAGTGCGACGAATCCTAAATGTTATGTTAAGTGTTATCGTGAACACCAAAGGGGGCTGTGGTCACAGGACATTCAATAGAATAGAAAGGAGTAATACTTTAGACGCTTACACATATTTTGGGTATCGGCGTCCTGTCTATATTAAAGGTAACCCTAGAAACATAATGACACATGCGACACACGCTTCTATGTCATAGACACGGCACGTATGTCCATGACATGAAAAGTGACACATAAAAAGCCAATCGGGAGGACTAAGAGATACATACGGAACTAAAATGTTCAAAATACCTTTTATTTTTTTTTTTGTATATACATGTACTTTGAATTAAATAGAACGAAGAAGTTACTCTCCGGCGTTGTGAGACTGTTATAATAGTTCTATGAAGTCCCGTTCAAATATTGTCATTAGATTGTCAACGTATAGATGGAATTGAAATTGTAGTAGAACGGATATTAATTTCGAAGCGATACAAAGCGATCCATTTTGTAGCTGCTTGATGACGGCACTTAACCACATCCGGATAAACGGATATTGTTCGAACTATTGAGACATTACTAAGGCGACTCCATTAAATACAATTAAAGTAATTTTGTAGGGTTCCTTATTATTATTGAACTTATGCTATGTGTATGTCTGTCTTGTAAAAGATTTTGTTTTGAACCGTATGGCAAAAGCCCGTTGAGATCGATATCCTAGCAAAAATAAGAAAGCAAATAAAATCTAAAGCGATTTCTTGTACAGAAGTGTTTATTTTTAACGTTTTTTTAGTATTCGGTCTATCGGGAAAAAGGTAATACGTACAAGCGTAAATTTATGTGATTACAGTGTATATTATAAAGTAAAACAATGATTAATAGACATTGATGTTGCGCGAAATATACAGTGTGATGGTACGGAGTCCTTAGTACTCGAGACCAACTCGCACTTGTCTTTTCTACGCCGCCCATCCGGCAACACCACCTTTGTTTGAACCAAATTGTTTATCACCAATAATTTGTCGTATACCTTATTAATTATATTCCATTCAATAATAATATAATAATTAATAAATTTTTAAATACGAAAAACAATATATATATATATATATATATTTAATAAATAGCTGAAATTTAAAATACGGAAAGATTTTCTGTACATTTTATAGTATGCACTTATGATTCCTGCACACAGGCAAACGTCGAGATATAAATATAATACATAATTGTTCACTATGAACTGTAACTTCTAACTAAGGTCATATCAAAAACGAACATTTTAAAATGTTTTAGATGCTGCTCATGCCTCCTTCAAACACATAAGCAGATGTTTGGAATTCTCAACGGCTTCTCGAAGCTATGTATTATTTCGACTTCTTGACATTATTTTTTACGATTTTTAGATAATAAATAAATAAATTACCATATATTAACATGTATCTCGATGCAATATGGCTATTTATTTATTTCCATATATTATTATTTTTTATTATTGTTAATATATATGGTAATCGATACAAGTAAATCTTTTTTTTTGGTGGAATTATCCGTCCACAAAAAAATGTGTACTACGAAAAAATACATGATAAATATTCTCAATTTGACAGATGTATACTTATCTATAGACAACGATTCTATTTAAACATACAAGAAGGCATCGTAACGCAAATGTAACTGATCATAATGAGGAGTGGCCGCTCACTACTTAATTAGGTGTATTAAACGGGAATCATATTAAATGTATTTATAAAGTATGTATTTTGATACGTTATTGCTGTTTTTACTAAATACGAGAGCTTACAAACTAAATGTTTCAACGAAAATAAAACCAATCTGCGATTAATTTGTATTAATAGATAATCAGCGGGTGTCATAAAATTCGAAAAATAAAAATTCATGATATCAATGAACAATTTATTTGGATATTTATAAAGAAACTTATTAATTCTAACACATTATCAAAAGGTTTTAGTAAATAATCATAATATTCAAATAGAGATCTGCACGCAGTTTGTATTGTACTTTGACTGGTTTTTAGGTACTCGTGGCCATTTTTTATTAATGTTTACTACTTTATCTAACGTTCTTTTTAATAAAATATTCTTATTCAAATAGTTTGCATAAAATTGAGCAATATGTATTTGTATTCCTTGGTCTCTATGACTTTATGGCACATAACATTTATAACTAAAATGATAGGTATTTAGTTAAAAAGATATCACTAAAACGTCACTTACACAATTATCTGACATTGGTAACAAAACTATCAGACTTTTTAATTTCGTAAAACAAATTGTTATTTAATTATTAACTAAGTCGCATATTAAACACATAAAAGATAAAAGAAACACGAGCATTAAAATGCCTTTGGCTTATGCTATTAAAAATTAACACTTTCTTGAAGTACTCCTTGTTATATACAGCTGTTAGATCTATATACATACCCTGTAGTCGAGCGATTTAACAATACAGTGGTTTGTAAAAAATATGTTTTTTTTTGCATCACTTCGTATATTTATTTCTTTTTGTATTTTTTTTTAATATACCAATTAAACGTTTTTGTGGTTCCATCTGTAGACAAAAGAAAAAGAAAATAAATGAAATATGTAAAAAGGTAGAAATATAACAAGATCATAGTGAAAGGGAGATTTTTGGAAAATTGTATGTCGTTATTTTACAATTATATTCATGGAATTTCTTTTAATCACTAGTAAAAATTTAACTTCGTTTAAAACAAAATCACATCCGTTACATTCACAATTGCTCAATAACACAATAAAAAAATGTCACCTCGTAATTATCATTTTTAGGCAACGGGTAGGCTGCGCTCGAAGCGTCTGCGCTCGCGCCAGCGGTGGACCTGGTTGCGTATGCGCGACACGTCCGAGGCGTAGGTGCGGCAGCAGCCGCCCACGTAGCGCACGCCGACGTCCAACCATTCCTGGATGAATGCTTCCACTGGTTCGCACTTGTCACGATCTATCCAACTGAAAATCGTAAAAATAGTATGTAATATAATAGTATGCTATTTTTTTTAGAACTAGCTGCATTGCTGTGTATATATTATTGTGTCTAATTTAAAATTTATTTGCGACCCCGATTCTGATATTGGTTTTGGTCTCGCTTTTAATCTCATTGTAGATTTCGGGCCTCACTTGCACATCGCTGCTATTTTTTTGATTATTACAAATGTCTTTTGTACAAAGAGCATCCTGTTTTCAATTTCAGGATATATTCTACTTCTATGTAACATTTTATTACAGTTAATTCAGCCCTTTCATATATAAGCCCTGACAAGCAGACAGAAAAAAATTAATTACTACAAATTATTTGCGTAAACGCATTTTGAACGAATAAACGAACTGTATCCTAAACTTCATCAAAATTGATCAAACCGTTGTTCGATTATCAGACCATACAAATAAACAGACAGACAGATAAATATTTTATTAATGTTGAATGTAGATTAAGCACTTCATAAAGCGAATATTTATCGCAAAATTTGTAAAAAAATTTGTTTGTAAAAACAACGTACATATTTATATTTTATATATTAATTAAGATTAGAAACCACATTTGTTTCCGATTTATTAATTCACCAATCAACACAACATTCGGTGACTGATCGAGATATCGTGTAAAATCATTATCAGGGGTCGTCTCGTCGGAGTGTCGTCGGTTGTCATTTCCCGCCGCACGAGCTGGCGTGTTCCTTACACCGCTCTCGACGTTAGTCCGAAAGCAAATTTGTGATTACAGTACAACGTACGAAACTCTGCCGCTGTGAAACTAGTCACGAAAGCGTCGAACAGGAACTCGGGGAAGAAGAAGGTAGGGTCGGAGAACGCTGAATTTGCGTATTACATCATTCGTAGGCAGTTCAGAGAGGCAGAGTTTGTACAGAGTATTATACAAAGCTTTCCTCCCGTTTCAATGGTCGGACGCAGCCTACAATTTCGTTTCTATATCTTTTTAACTGGTGAAAATTGAAAGTTATCTTAAAATTAGGGAAGTAATTTTTTCACTTCAATTTTAATTTAAAAATTTGATATCTCATTAGATTTTGACATTTTGGGATTTTAAGAATTTTTCTCATCATTTTCAGAGTTATGTGACCAACTAACCACACACACCCATATGGGCGTGTGTGATTGATTGTGTGTTTGTGTGTGTGTTTGTACGTGCTTTAGACAGTGTGTGTATGCGTGTAGGAGTGCGTATATAAACCTTGAACATCTTTTGCACAAACGGACCGTTTGGAATCACACTTGCGACTTTTACCAGGACTTAAAAGAACTCAAATTAATTATAAGATTTAACTTCAACCTATATTATGCAGAGTTTGAGAAAAATCTACTTTTGAAATATTGAAAAAACTAATCAGCTCAATTATTAATAAAACTGCGTTGAATCGAAATCGATTTATTTCTCTTCATTGTTTTTAAAACAATGCGAGAAACTTTGCAGTTGGCCTTTGTTATAGCGGATATCCTTTAGGAAATAGTGAAATAACGAGTTTTTGACTTTTTTTTTCGTTTTTTTTCTATCATAAAATCGGTTATTTACAAGCTTAATGTAATTACAGCGCAAACTCTACTGTAAAGTAATGAAATAATAAACACGGGCTAAGTGTGCATAGAACTTCCGGTATTGGATTCAGAAATGAATGAAAAAAAACGATTGCTATTTGATAAATATATTGTGTGGTGGTACGAATCGCTTAGTGAATTAATTCGACAGGCACTTGGCCGGTTCTCTTAAAGTTCATCGCTATATCGGAGGGCCGTATTTCCGCAGCGGATTTTTCTTTTTGTATATGCATATAAATAAACTGAAAAGCCCGTTTCGTATCGGTGCCCGGTTACGAAAGGAGTCAGAGTAATATTTTAGATAGGTTTTTTTGACTAATGCCATTTATATTATGAGATAGACGTTCCTATCTTTAAAGAGAAACTAGTGGAGTGAATAGAAATACACTTAGGTGATGATCGCATTGATATGATATGTTCAGGCAAATAAGTAGATACGACACTGTGATGTGTAATAGCTATATGTAGCTAGTAGCTATAAATAGCTAGCTGTATAATAGCTAATTATGATAAAATATTTAAAAGCAGATATTTTATCTTTTCAAATCATCACTTTTGAAATCAAGATATTTAATCTTTTAACAAATTTTTTTCTCTAGAATACGGTTATTGAAATTTTTCCATTTCTTTTTATTTAAAACTTTTTTCACTAAGGTACGCTGAATTGTAATTATTACGTAACTGTAAAAATAATCAATATATTTTAGTTTGGCAGTAGAGAGACGTACTTGTTATTTAAATAACTTGAAAAACTACTAATATAATGACTATTTTAACTTAGCGTTAGGGCACCATGAGACATTAATATCAAAATTTCAGTTTTGTCACGAACAAATGTAAGTAAAATACAACGTGTATTATTAAATATATGTAAAATAAATGTATTCAAACATTGATGATGGCTTTGATGGTTCACATTTCTTTTTAATTTTTATTTTGTTCATTTATTTGTTAACTTATTTCAGCTATATTTTGCTATGAAAAGCAATACATTCTGCCACATATAGGGTTAATAACCGTATTTATAAGAAGGTTAATAAATGTATTTATAAGAAGGTTAATAATTGTACCCTAATAATAAAGATATCTATGTACATATCTTTGGTAACTGTAGTAATTCTTTTCTGGTAACGTTTGGCTTTTCAATTTTATCTATATGTATAGATGTTTCCCCTGAAAAAACGTAAATGAAAACATGTCTTTCAAATTTTTCTAAAAGATGCTTCATAACGCAATCTCATAGAATTTTGGGCCTATTGCATTGTTCCTATGTTATCGAATGTAGTGGTGAAGTAGTAGTAGGTTTAACGTAACGTTAATGACGACAGATGGCATCAAGTAACAGAAATTTTACCAATGATTCTACATGGCATTATTGACCTGAGAGCAGAAAGTAGCAGAGAGCAGAAAGTAGCAAAGCAGCAGAGAGCAAAAGAGCAGAAAGAACAGAAAGCATGTATAATATACATACATATGTATATGTATTGTTTGACATGAAAATAAGCAAATCTTCCCATTGAAAGTTATCACTTTCTGACAGCAACCTCAAAAGATGTTGAGCTAGCTCGATTACTCAGATATTTGGACCGATTTGTGGAATCTGAAAGTTATTTGTTCGTTCTTGTTCAAAAGTGTGTAAAGGTAGATGTGCATTAAAATATACAGCCACGTTCGGTGAAAACATAACGCACTTCGTTCACCGAGCGGACATTACGAAAAAAGACATATCATCATTATTTATTGATCATTATCTCAGACGTGGCCAAGTCTTGTGTAAATGATTTGAAATGATTTTGAACCATACTCATAAATTATTGCTAGAACGTACCCGATCTGAGGATTGTATTTTTCTCCCGAGTTGGGGTAGACGATGAGGGGCACGGGCGCCGCGGGCCCGCCGTCGTTGAGCCCGCGCAGCAGCTTCGACACTATGGACGGCGCGCAGCAGTTCACGCCCACGGCTACCAACTGCTCGGGATTCGATTCCCAACATTTGCGTGCTACCTTCTGAAAGCTCTCGCCGTGCGCAATGCTCTGTTCGTCCTATTTAAGTCAATAAATAGCGTTAAGTAAATACATTGATCAATAAATTATAAAATACAATACGGATATAAACAGAGGCTTGTAAGAAGATCAAAAGTGAAATAAAAACTTATTTTTGATTTAAATCTCGGTCGCTGCGATCGCTGAATCATTGGTTTCTATTTTCAAACTCGATATCCATTTTCGCATCCAATTTTAATAAATATTTGAAGAGATATTTGAAGGAAATTAATATAATACGTTTACAATAATTTGTGGGCTAGCTGTTCGCCTTTGTGTTGTTATGAGATTTCTATTAGCTTGTTTTATACTCACTCTTGATAATTATATTGTTGTATAGCTTGAGTTTGTTTAAAAAGGAATAATACATATTTTTAAAAATTATACTAATGATTTCATCTAAAAAAACTACCCTTATTTCATGTAATTGAATTCGGGTATTTTACTATTTAAGTTATGTTTATGCCCATATATACAATGAACAGAAATATATATATATATATTTCTTTGTATATATGGGCATAAACATAACTTAAAGCTAGAAATTCGGATGGGTAAAGAAAAATTGCAATGACTACTAAAGTGTACCTTGAGTTCGAGTTTTACACATAGTGAAGAGGTACAGACAGAAAATTCAATTACCTATTGGAATTTCGAGCGTCTGGGTGATGCCGAACCCTACAGATCTGACGCAGAATATAGAATGATACTAGTGATAACAGTGCCGAGATTTGAGTGGTGTCGCAGAAAGAACAGTGACGCAATGACAAAGAAGACTAGTCAAGACTCAAAAAGTATTTTATTGTTTAATAAAAAGCTAAAAATAACCAGTTACAGATCTACGTTATATATTGTTAATACCATTGTCGACTGTTAACTTAAGCATTTATGAGTCTATGAGCCTCTTCCATCGTTTTCTTTTAAACGGATATTTAACAAAAAATCACTTTGAAAATAAAATTTGCTTTCCACGTCCTCCTTTAAACAATTGATCGAGCTAAAATCCGTTAAGAGAAAATTTTACTTTAGAAGACTTTTTGTTAAATGTCATTTTAAAAGAAGGTGGTAGAAGAGGCTCTAAAAGCGTTGGAATTGTAAGTCCCTCTCCTATTATAAAAAAATACGAGTTGTATTTCGGGAGTGCCGGAAGAAGTGAAAATTTGAACATTAATGTAGTGCATTTTTGAATGGTTAAGGAATAATTTCTCACGAATTGCTTTATTTATCAGCATAAAAGTACTATCATTTATGTAATAAAATACAATATTCCTTTATTGCGCAATCGTACACAAACATGATAATTTATATTAAGTTAAAAATTTAACACTTCAGAACTATTACAATTTCATGAATTTCACAAGTATACGGACGGTCGAGCCATCAGCAGTCATCATCCGTGAATGCGCGTAGCAGGCTGTAGTACAAACACACTCGCACACTCGCGCAAGCGCCCTGCGCCGCTTAAACGTAACAACAGGAGCAGGTATGCATTTTCGCCGCGCGGTACAATGAGAGGGGGATATTACTTCTCCTCCTACGCTGCGCCGGTGGTCCACTCTCCCTCCGTCTTACGAATTTTCGATCAGGTCACGTGTCCCTGACGCGAGTTTAACATTTTCTACCAATCCCAAAAAGTGCACAACGCTGCTAAAGAAGTTTTCACTTCAACAATTATGATACTCGTACTTTAACATTAAAAAAAATGCTATAGGTACCAACCTTGCAACTGAAGGAAAGCCATGCTTTCATGTGGGGATACCCGCGCAACATATCTACAAGAAGTTCTGCTTCTTCTTGACAAGGAATGGTTTCCAGCGCTAGTAGGTCCACGCCCGCCTCCACCAGCGCCTGAATGCGAGGTTTGTGCCATTCTCGCATAGTCTGCGAAAACATGATAATTTAACTAAATACCAAAATTCAAGAATTTGTTAAAAAAAATCAAGTATTTATAATACCGACTTTCGTTTTCTCATTTAAACTGCAAAGATACGCTCTCATCGTGAAACTTGACCTTTTCTTGGCAACGCGTTGAATAATAAACGATCGAAGACTCGTCTCCTCCGAAGTTTAATGTGCTAGCTTAGGAAAACACCGAAAGTTGCCCGCGCCGTCGGCGTGGTCGCCGCCGAAGGCTGATTGCTTTTAGTTAAATGGACGTATTTCGTTGAGATTCTTTGGTAGCAAAAAAAAAAATTAACCAATCTCCAAAAATAATATTCGTATCCCGGTCGGCGTAAGTCGCGTGCGCACCGACTCATCGACACTTTTCAATTAAAATTGCAAATTGCCAAGCCGGAGTTCTTTTCAGGGAGGTCAAATTACTTGTGCAATGTAAACGTTTATCGCCTTCCATCATTCCGCGCCAGATGGCGCGACTCTGTCATAGATTAAAGATCGTTTTCTGGCCAGGTCGCCATAGGTAAACCACTGAGAGGTAACGCATAAGTTTCGTAAATATAAATATTATTTGAGGTGTGGTCGACGCAGATAACTTTGTCGCCGTTGAATGGGTCTTTAAATCAATTGTTGTTTTGGTTTTTTATTTTTTTTTTCTTAAAACATGTTTTTGGTGGGTTTCTAAAGTGCTTATCGTTGAAGCAATAATCATAAATATATTAAATGTATACATCAAAATCAACTAAAAGTTTGTTGGATGAAAGTAATACAATTACGTTAGTATACTTTGATAATGTTGTGAGCATAGGGACTTGACAAATGTTTTCTGTAGTTCAAACCCTTTGCAAAGTTCTGCGTAACTTTATCCTAGTTTCATGATAAAAGCAACGTACATCATTTCTCCATTTAGCTGTTTTATCCTACAAAAATATGAGAGCTAATGTTACCATGCGAATAAAATAAAATGCACATCTTAGAAACCAACTTCATTTCATTCAACTTCATTTTGGGAATCCAGATTTTATATTACTCCGTCAATTAGCCCACTGGCTACTACTACTGACCTAGCTTGAAATTTATGAATAGAAAATTTATCGAGATATTTAACAAAAAATTTAAATTTCTAAAGACCAACTCCTCATTTCATATATTCCATGAGTGTATTACAGAATCATCGTAATATTTTGGTTTAATACATCATAAATCTTTCTTAATGTTAAATATTGTTTTATTGCATCATAAGGAAATAAACATTGTTTTCTCGATATAATGTTTGAATAGATACTATTCATTGCCCGAAGTTTCTATATAAAAAAAATAAATAAAAAAGAACTAATTTTGTGGTACATTTTTTATTGGAAGGAAGTACAATCTTGGGTTTCTTAGGTTATATGTGTCATGTGTTGTATTGCGTTTAATAACATAAGAAATATGTTTATAAATGAGAAATGAGAGATCACATATATGAGAAGCTGGCGAACAAAAGGACACAAGTTAGCGCTCAACCGTAAATAGTTTTGTATAATGTTATGCTTTATTCTAGAATATAACAAATATCATATTTTGATACAAGAGAAATCAAATATTTTCTGAAATTTTATGCAAATCTCGTTTTTCGATCAAAACAAGACAAAGTAGTAAGAGATATGTGAAAATTATTTGTTTAACCTGCCTGCTTTTGTTCGCCAGCTTCTCAAATATTTGATCTTATAGTATAGTACGTGAAAGGTTTAAGTTACCTGCATCTATTGTATTATAAATACTTTTTTTCATTAGAAAATCAATTTTGAAATACATACTTTGCTTTTCCTCTGCTTTTATCCTAAATTCTTGAATGTTCTTCTAATGAAGTTATAAATTGCAAAGCAATTTCTTTATGTCGAATAGGACTTGCATTATGAAGGCTTCATGCATACTTTATTGTATGTAGATATTTCATCTGTCAAAAGTCTCGACGATTTTTGCCTGTTTTTGATACCGATAGTGGCGAGATATCGTTCGGGGAATACTGAAACTTTTGTTTCTTTTTTTATTTATTTTGTTATTTATTTTTTCTGAATTTTTCAAAATATTAATTTTCATAGCAGGTATTCAAAAAATGTTTTCACATGTGTCGACCTACATCACAATCAATATTCCAACAGTAAATGCCATTTTATATTCGGGTTTTTTTTAATGATGTTGTTACAAATCAACGATTATCAGATTTCTTTCATTACTTGTGTTCTGAAACCTTGCTCTGTATAAAAATTATGATTCTAGGTTGACGGGAAGTATCCTATAAGTTTTGATGTATTTCCAAGTGTCAAAATATGCGACAAAAATAGCCGCATTTTTTGATTGCGTTAAAAAAATCAAGTTAGAGATTCGTTTTTTTTTTACCTGTACCTAAATATTTGATAACTATTTGAATTTGACATCTTCATACATTTATGAGAAAAAAAGGTCTCGATAGACAGGCAGATAGACGTTTCAATGAAGTGATAACATAAGAGATCCTTTTGAGGTACGTATCCCTAAAATCTGAGTTAATATGTATATATATTTTATTTTAGGTTGTGAAAAAAAATGTTTAATACCTAAATGGCCGTCTGCACGTGACGCTACTCGCGCGCTCCGAAGCGGGCCGCAGCGCTCGGGCCGAAGCGACCCCTCGCGGACGAAAAAAGGCGGGAATTAGCGAGCGACGGTTTTCATACTGCCGGTGTAAATTTTAATTTGCAGTCCAGTTTACGACTCTCTTTAACGAGTCAGTCGGCACGTTCGACCTTTATCGTTCTATGCATTTATTATCTGCTCTCAAAAATAATGCATTTTTACGATTTTCCTTCTTCTTTACAAAAACCTCTTTAGTGTTTCTATTAGGTCGGGGAAAAAGGTTTTTCGTATTTTGCAAGTAAAAAGTTGAAGCAAAATCTCTTTGATTATTTTTTTTGCATCTGGCTAGTTTTGGTATCATTAAATAGATGAAATTTTGAAAAAATTAAAACCGTGTCTCGTCATTTTTTCACTGTGTTTCTGTCCGCCAAAATAAATGAATCTAACATAGAAATTCGATATATTTTGAAGTTTTATTACAAAAAAGGGAAAATGCGACACAAGTCTTGAAAAAAATTGTGACGTTTATGGACTTAAGGCAATATCTATAAGAGTAGCACAAAACTGGTTCAAACGTTTTCAGTTCGGAAATTGTGATGTCAATGATGAACCTCACTCACCTCACCTACTACTTACAAAATGGCAACAAGATGTTGAACAAAATTGCATATGCATATATATATATATATATATATCATTTATATATATATATATATATATATATATTTTTTTTTTAATTAAATGTAAACAAAAATCATATAAAAATATTTTGAATTTGTATACAAAAGACGAAAAACTTTTCCTTGACCTTATATAACGATGATGTTTTTTGTCGATTTTATTATTATTATGGATTTATTTTTAGAAGCTGATAACACATAAGACACGACTGCGAATACAGATTGTCAACAGCCATTGCTATCAATTATCACTCGCTAGCACATCGCGGAAGTTTTACCACAATATTCAACGACACGTGGATATCCCAAAGATCCATTAGATCGGCGCCGTAGTGCTTAATATGCTCTTTACAAAGAACAACCAACAACAAGTGGGAAGTTTCGTTTGCTTGTGTACGACGATAGCTTGAGTACAGAGTACAGTGAAAACGTGTATTGCATTAATACTCTGTATAACTTTACATGGATATTGAAAAAAACACATTATTTCATAAAAAAATACTTGAAAAGTATACATACGGGGAACCGTTTCAGCTCCTGTTAGACTAGCCCCCCTTCTAAATTTCTCCGGCGTCGCCCCAGATGGACTGACTATCTGCTGAGGTACGGGAACAAGCGTTGCAAATGCTTTGACGTTAATTGCAAACAATAATTTGAGTTGTAGTTAATATTCGGTTCTATATCTATTTAAGACTCATTCGAAAGATTTATGCGACGAAAGAAAACTTTATTAAAGTAGCAATATAAAAAATGGGATTTTATATTGTTTACGAATATCGTAATAAAAAAGCAATAGCCTCATTTTTAATAAATGAATGTTAATGATTTGTTTTATAAATAAACGGAAGGTAATAACAAAACTATTTCCTTTAGTAATCTTGCTTATATATTTTTCTAAAAATATAATACAGGAAAGTAAATTGAAAGCAGTGTATTCTTGTATTAACAAGAAAACACTGAAGACTAGTAGCGTATTATCATTAATAATATGCTACTAGTCCGTGACTGGAGTCTTTAATTTATTTAAACTAAAACCAAATTTACTTTTTTTATCTAAAAAGAAAAAAAAATGTAAACTTGGTGCACCCTCCCTCCTTCACCCACCACTACCCCGTCAACGCCCCCTCTTTTTCCACCAATCTCCTTCCGTCACATATCCTGTTCCTACTTACGAGGACGGCACCGCACTAGTGACTTCTGTGGTTACGACTGACTATAGGCGTCCATGACTACCTACTCTGGTGGCTTGCAGGCTTGTTTGCACATCAAAACTGCTATAAAAATGTAATTTCGTTTACTTAATAATTTCGATTCTAGAACAATACTTATTTATGCTTAATCCCTATTATGCGAAATATATCGAAATAAATGCAATTCAATTACTACGAGTATGAAGCTTAAAGGTCGACATTAAGACCTATATAAAAAGGTATGTATATATATATATATATATAGTATGAGGTAATAAAAAATAACAAATATACTTTTTGTTTGTAAAGGATAATTCTAGGAACTACTGGATCAATTCAACCATCTTTTTATCAACCACTTTTCCTTTTTCATCGACTTTATCTAAATTAAGACATTATGTAGAAAAGTGGAAAAACAAAGTTAATTCAGCAGTAGATATAATCGGTTATCGATGCTCAGGTGCCTATAGACTGGGATGGAGTCTGGATCATAGGCTGAAGCTGAATCGGAACTGAAATTATGTCGTAAGCGGTAGTGGAGGTGACGTGTATTACGGTAATTACTGCATTTGTGTGAGTAAGCGAAACCATTACAAAGTAATAGAACAAAGATAGTATCTGTATTCCACATCGATTAAACAGCGGTGCGATTGATCGATACAACGAATAAACGTAATTAAGAGTATAATTATGGATCGGAATCGATAAAGACTTGATTGGAATTGAAAAGGACATCAGAAACGGGGTTGACAGTAGAATCAGAGTTTAAATTTAGACAGACAGAACAGAACAGAACCAGGATGGGGATTATTATTGAAAGAGAATAAACTCGATACCATAGATAAGGAATTCCATTACATATCCGCGCGGACCTGTAATAGAGTTTTCACGTGAAGTCACAAGTGAAAGTTATGAATTATATTTCATAGTTACCAATTTAAAGTGAACAATGGTGTCGGACCGCAGAGAAACTTATAATCATCGTTGAGCAAAAGTGCTGCCCACTGTTTGCTGTTGATAACAATTGGTAGTAAAAATGTTTACTCCTGTCATAGATTGTTATACGTGTTTGCCGGGAATAAGCTTTCGGTCGGTGATCGTAAACGAATGTCTAGACATTTGATTGGCCTATCAAATGTGAGAACGTGATAAAGGGGACCGTAAATCCTCGGTAATAACTAATATGACTTCTTTATTGAACGGTTCTTACCGTCGTTTAAATGTTGTCTCAGCATATTTTATAAAATACTCATTTCAACTTCTGGTGCTTTCACCTCACAGTAGTAAAGTGAACATTTCTCTGTAGACGTATAATTGAAATAGTATCAAACAATACACAAAGAAATAAAACTTCATTTAAGAGTTAAGAACTTAAACATTTGTGAATTGAGACAGACTAGAAATCTATTAAAACTTTAACATACGTAGAAGAAGCTCAACTTTTCAGTGAAGTAAGATACTATCGGCTCATAGAAGTTGAAAAAGAACTCCGTATCGGTACAATATTTGAGAATAACGTATCGATTCCCACAAAGCGACAGCCACGTTTTCACGAAACGTCGAACGTATTCGTCCGTTGGCGAACCGACGTAGATCGGGTTTCCGTTTGAAACGAAGAGGTCGTGCAAACGACGCGACTCACCTCGACGGTGGTGGTGTCGGCGTAGCTGCCGTCGTACTCGGAGCCGTCGTGGAGGTGCGCGCCGTACGGGCCCACCGACCCCACGACCCACGGCTCGCGTTCTGTACGACAACCACAGACAATTTGTCTTATTACTATGGAAAAGAGCAACAATAGACGTTTTAAGTTAATTCTTCTTGTTATAAAATAAAATTCGAACTTATCAGTGAGTGACAACACTATGTATTTATATATGAATGTACAATAACTGTTAGTTTTTCCCCTTTATATTTTTGTTTCTGTGGAACGTTTCGAATAAAACACGTTTATTGTAAAGTTATTCTTTGTAATTTTTTGTAAAGTTATTAGTAAATTTGTAAAGTTATTCAGAACTGATGTTTCATTAATAACATCAGTTCTCGACGTTTTAAAAATTGTATAATTCTACATGTAATAAATATGGAGGTATACAAAAAAAAAAACTAAATGTTTCGCTGAGAGTCGATGATTGCTGAACTGTGATGAACCATATGGGACATATGCACCATATGGTCGTGGATGCAAGCGGACGCAGCATTGCTGAGGAAAGATTGACGCTTCTTCCCATAGAGTAAGTCAGTATACAGACGAATTCTAAATATCCATTCATACCTAAGGCAAGTCCACCGACTGTCGTTATATATGCTGTCATTTTTCACTAGTTTCACGACGTCGTTATGCGTTGTCTCGGCCATTGTTTGTATACAGTAATGCTGCACCCGTTTATGTATTTAAATATTAAAAATAATTATTATACCTTAACAAATATTTAAAAAAAATTAACTTTTATTGAGAATGTTCTAGTGACTAATATTTTTAAATTTCCATTTTGATTTCACGACTTTATTATAGACATCAGTCACTTAATAATTTAAGAGCATTTTTCTAAAGCTTGTTATTTGAAGTTTATAAAGGAATAATTTACGGTTTTCCATATTTCAACTTCTTACATAAATTCAATAAAACGAGCCGTGCACCGATAATGACTTGTACAATAACTGGCTTTCAAGGCTGTCTAGTCAAATTAAAATTATGACACTAAAGTGTTGTTATTGAAGTGACGAATCAAATACCTACTTTAATCGTTATTGAATCCAAACAGCATTAAAAAAGTGTTGGCACAAATTTTTATTACAAATACGCCTTGCATATTATACGCCTTCGAATAGACCCACAATACGACTGGTAGTATTATCATATTCAGGTAATGATACTAAACTTTTATTATTAAGACCATTCGCAAAACCATTACAGACATAACGTGTCTATGGTTCGTTGTTGAGAACTTAGAGATGTGGTGACTTTAATAATTGAAGTGATATAACTACAGGCTCGCCTTGATAAAATTGTTGTCGCTATAAACGTGATAAATATAAACAAAAACGTATCTACCACAAGCAATAGAGGAATCACTCATGCCAATCCTTCTGGTAGCAACGTCATTTCAAGGTCATTAATTATATACACGTGGGTAAATTTTTACGATAGTGGTACAAGTGGAAATTGTACCACTATCGTAAAAATAGATAAGGCTGACAAAATTGGAATAAAATTATATCAATCAACTCCAACCCTCTATAAAAATGTCGATGTTATAACTAAAAGTTAATTTAATGACTACACCCATTGCATTTTTTGTTGATTTGAGTATTTTTGAATTGGATTTAAGTTTGAATGATTAAGCGAAATATCTATTTATACTACAGATCGCGTAGAATATAATAAAACATAACCTATTCAGAATGAAGGTATGTGTATAAATTTTACGTGCAAAAAAAAACACGTAAACACATTTGTTTATGGTTTAACATTGTAAATATTATGATTTAGATATGTTCGATAAGCTGGATTAGTGTAGAAACGTCTAGATATTATAAACAGATATGGATCGGTATGCATGGCTTTAAGAGCGAAGATAGCTAGGCCATTGAAACTTGTAATCCGCGCGCTGCCGTGCAAATACTGCTCCTGAAAATGCAAAGCCTTCGCAGTGAACGCCGTGAGGAGAGTTTGGCCGGTTGCCATTTGAATTCCACAATATGACTAGTTTCGAAGCCAAATACTTGATCACCCGAACAAATTACATCGCCAATCTAACGGAATTACGGTATCTATTTAGTATTGAGTACGGTCTATTTTTTTACACGTAATTCATTGAATTGTAATTACTATTAGCTGTACTGTGGTTACACCATCGATACCGCAATGCTGCATGCGATGTGTATGAGTACGCGAGGGCGGTAATTTAAATATATAGATATAGATTGAGTAAACTCAAAGTACTATGTCCTGAGTAATAGTGTTGACCGACAATTAATCTGTAATCCTAAATAAATCATTCGATCGAACATGTAGATGTTTCGCTTGTGAAAGTTACTCAAATTATTATTACATCACCACAAAGTCGCCAGGTTTCATTTAAATAATTTCTTTCTGTATTAATGTTTTGTGGAGATATTCAGCAGCCATTTAAACAAATATTGATTCATAACATGTTATAATAATGCAAATTGCGCGCATGGTGCCTAAATGGTCAGCAGGCTTACTTTCAGATTGAATGTTAAGTAACGGGTTTGGATCTTGTCCACGAGCTATTGATCAATGAGTATGTAATTTAAATTTAAGGAAATCACTCTCTTCGTATTTCGGAAAATATATTGAACTGCGAAATGTCGGATGCTGTAATCGCATCGGTGACAACAGATGTTAGTAAAAGACTTTGAACTGGTCACCTTTTGAGGGAGTATACCTCACAAGTCGGGTGATAATTATAATTAATCGGAAGATTGGAGAATTCTATAAATATGAGAAAATACAAAAAAAAAACGGCAGACAGATTTTATCTGTGAGAATGCTTGTGGATCATTAATACCAAATAGTAAAATAACCTGGTTTTATATAGTCCTGGTACTCCTCGATGTAGAGGTCGCGCGCGCGCTTGGCCAGCTCCGCCCCGCGCACTATCAGCTCGTAGCTTTCGCGCGGTGTCATGCCCAGGTGCTCCACGAATCCACCCACGGATGCCTGATAAGTGTTCGTGATGATCAGATCTGCTCCAGCTGAAATAAATTGTTTATGTAGTATACGTGATATGCTAAAGTTAAATTCTTTAATTTTAGCGTATAATTAAGTATAAAAAAATTATGTAATTGATACAATTGTCTGCTTGTTTGGCGAGTAAATATATATTTCTAATATGTTTAGGCTTCAAATAGATAAATGCACTAAATAAGAAGAAATTTATGGGAATAAAATACTTAAAGAAAATATTTTCGATTTTATTTTCAACTATTCTATGAGAGTTAAATAAAATAAAATATATAAGTACTATCTATTTCTAGAAGATACGTTTTTGTGAATGTGTAAGTTATAAGAAAAGTTTTAATAATATTCAATAATCATTAAAACGTAGGATATATATTAAATACTTATTAAAATTACTGTCGTTAGGTATTAGTTGTTTTAAATGTTGAACAATTTCTATTAAAAAAATATGCGGTTTAAATATAAATATGATGAAAAAAATTTAATCACTCACTTTTACATTTTTTTATATATCTGTCAATCTACTTAAAACTTAATCTTCTCATAGACTCAAAGCTGTTCATTTTTTAATATTCTTTGATAAATATTTAGCAACCCGTTAAATATTAATTGGTCGTTAATCATCAATTAAATAAATATGCGCTAACTTCGATCGATGAGATAGAAGTCGAGTTATGTAAATATTTTTTAAGGTGGTAATAAAGAAAACCAATACTTACGCTATATGAAAATAAAAATTACACTAAATTCACTGAAAATTTTATAAGAAAATATTACAATATTATAAAGCTACGATTCCCGGAGAATTTTATTAATAAAAATTAATTTTGTGAATTTTTAGAGTTCATAAGTCGACAAGGAACCCTTATAGTTTCATCATGTCCGTCCGTCCGACTGTCTATGTCTGTCAGCGGCTCTTGGTACTACAGAAACTTGTATTTTGGGTAATTAATACGCCAATACGTGGTAGAATAATATATTTAAAAAAAAATTATATGGTAACGTAAAGTGGGGATGAATTGTGTGACAGACCGGGAGCATTCGTATGGACGCTTAACGGCCCGTTTCTGGTTTTGCTGATCCTTGGCTAATTCGCAGAAGCGGCGCATCGCCAACTTAGGTCGTCGAAATAATACCTATGAGCACTAGGTGTCTATAGAGGTGAAGAGCTTCACTTCCGATATACCAACACGTATGCAATGTACTATAGTAGACTGTAGACTAGGTGCAGTACTGAGCAGGTGCAGGCTGAATTAAACCCCCGAAACAACATATTGGATGGCGGTTGTCCGTAGCCCTAATGTATTGGGGCTTTGAGGACTTCATCTAAAGCGGCCAGGAGGCATAAGGAGTGCCAACGGCGCGAAAGGTCGTTAGAACTCTTCCGGGTTACCACGATGTAAATAACGTCATAGGTAGCAATTGTGCCCCGGGAAGAGGCAAAATAACTAAATAATTACTTAATACAATGTGTAACAAATTAAGTATCAGACGACGCTTGTGAAAGCGAGTAGTGAAGAGGATGACAAAAAATAGTGATAGTGCGTATGTTCACGCCGCGTGTACGTCGGGGTGCGCAGGAACGTTTTAGTCGCAAACAAATTGTTTTTTTTTTTTTCGCCTATTCCATTGTGTGGGGTATCGTTGAATAGCAAATTCAAAAACATTGCCTGTTTTTGAGAACCACTTTTCGGTTTAGGGATACATTTGCGAAACGTTAAGTCTTAAAATGTTAATTTTTATATGCATGTGCCGGATAACCGCCCTCAGGTGATGCTGAGTACACTTGAAATATTCGAACACTTGAAAAAAAAGTGTAACGCAGTATAAAAAAACTATATATAATAATACACACGCTTTTGATATTAAAAAATATCTATTCAGCTAGCTTTTAATTTCTTTGGTCTCCAATCATTTTATATGACACGTATCAGATTATGAGAGTAATCTCGTAATCTTTATATACTGCATAAATAAACGAGGCAGCACTAAATAAAATATATGTACGGAAAGTGATTTTGGATTAGTGATATCTTACAAAAAGTTTCCATTAGTCCATTAGGATCTTAAAATAATTACGCAAGAAAACATGAAACGACCTTTTGCTTGTATACAGAAAGAGTTTTGCAAAATGTACACGCGAAAGTGGCGAAAATACATTTTGTTTGATCGATGCAAGTGACGAATAATTCGATAGTGTAAGAGAATAGTATTAGTCCAAAAGCCGGCATTAGGAGAACCTACCCTCATTTGTTAATTGAATAAGATAATGCCTTAAAGGCAGATAACAATATTATAAATTTATGAGAACAATGTCAGCCACCACTACGGTGGCTATTAGATTTAATTAATAATAATTTTTTTGCTTCTTATGTTAATTGCACATCGCAAATACAAAACTTTCGAATATGACGTTTTACACCTTGTTACAATATACAACGACCTTTATGACTGCTACAGCTACCTGTAGCCAGGCGTAAACAGGTGGATAAACCGAACTTATTTTACTTATCTGTTTATTAAAAAACATTAACACGTATGTAAAGTTTACAAAATTCTAAGTGTATTTATAACTGGCAGTTACGTGAAATTATTTGCAGCTTACATTAAAAAAAAGTAATTAATGTTAATAGCAGCAAGACTACGCTGGCAGATATTGCTCTCATAAATTTATAATATTGTTATCTGCCTTTAAAATATTATTTGATTCAATTAACAGATGAGGGTACATTTTCCCAATGCTGGATCTTAGACTATATTGTCAAATGTTTAAGTGCGAAACTGATGAATAACATTTCTTCTTTGAAGAATAACATACTCGTTGTTTGTGACTCGTTTTCGTTTTACTGATCGTTTCTGAACCGAAAAATATAAAGCCTTCGATCTGTTCAATTAATCCATAAAATTCATCAACTAACTTGAATGGAAAATACAATGTTGTATAAGAGCGGAGTAAGTGCCATCAGAAAGTTTCACTAATTATGTGATAGAAATGGAAAGCACATTAACGAACAACTCTGAAAATTTCATAATAAAAAACCAATCAAAAAATTAATAAAAATGTAAAATAATATTCATTTTTATCACGCCATACCCATGGTTTTCGAAACTGCGCCTGTTTAAACAATTTGTACTATTTAGAATTTTTTTCCAAAATATTCAAAAACATCTCAAAGGTGGTAATAAATTTATTCAGCAGTATATTAAACTATTATAATAATATATTATAATAGTTGTTACAAAAACCACTGAATAAGTTTTCAAAAACATTTTCAATATCATTTTTTTTTTCTATAGACAAACCTAGTACCCAACTTGTGACTCGATCTAATGGTGCGGTATCAGCATGTTATGAGTTAAGGATGTACAATGTAAAAATAACTGTCACGTGCGGCTATTAAGTAGAATTTAGCACAGAAATTTATATGGTAAGAATAAAGAAATTATGTACGGTGTTAAAAAAGCGCCTTTTGAAATCTTCAAAGAAGTGATGCATCTTTTATATTCTGTGATAACACGTAGAATCATTCTTGTAACGAGCATAAGAGTCGAAAACTGGATCACGTAATTGCTAATCCGGTCTAGTTATAGTTGAGAACTCCCCAATCGAAGTTGTTATTAACGAATACGCCTAGTCGGAACAAACTGATCGATTAGGCAGATCCAACTTTGATAAAGAGTCAGAGGAGTATAACAGTTCGGTTGAGCGGCGCTCGGGTAATTATACGACGTCCAATATACCTTAGTATTTAAGGACGAAAAGCTTAAACTGTAGGTTGTCAGTGATGATATGCAGATGCGAGAAACGCTCCTTAATATTAGTATTGAATTGAGATTTGAGATCGTTCAACGTACTATGGAAATAGTTTTACTCGAGGTTTTCCTGAGGCATAAAAACAGAAACGAAGATATCGGCATGAACCGAACCAGGGTGAGTGACATAGTACACCTGATCAGCAAATTGAATTAGTAATGGGCATACTATGGAACATGGAACCGATAGCCGCTAAAGAATAAAGGTTCACGAGTGAAGGCCAAGAACTGGATGTCGCAGCGTGAGACGGCCCATGCTAGGTGGACTGACGACCTGCTAAAGGTAGCGGACGGGCGTTGGTGCTGGTGGCTCAGGATAATACTTCGTGGAAGTCTAAGATATAGCTTTATATTCCGTGGTAGACGTTGTGCCTACTGTAGTAGTGTTGCACGTTCAGTATAAAGTAACGAGTGAATAATAGAAAAGTGTACAAGACTTTGAATAATTAATAGATACAATAGACTAATAAATAGACATACAGATGGATAGAAAGACAGATATTATGTTTTATGCGATAGTGTGCTCGATTATCTAACAAAATTTATTAAAATCGATTGAGCCATTGCCTAAATATGAGAAGACATACGGATAAATAAAGAGGTAAATAAATTGTAATATATATTTTTATGCAACGAGTATCTTATACTTAATGCGATGATGAGTTCTATAAATATACTAAATGTCATCAAAGTCAGCCGTACCCTTCTTGACTTGCCATACACAGATCAAATACAGTCGGACAAAGAAAAAGTAGCCTAAGTATATTTTTCCGTTCTTCTTCTTCGAATTCTTAGGGGCGTTTTATTAATTTAATCGGACAAGAAATATATTTTTTTAATTGCTTTTTTTTTAAATAATCGCTTAATTATTATAGTTACAAAATATTGTCAATTTTGTAACCATAATAATTATTCGATCGCTCGACATTTATCCATTTCAATAGACGTGGTCTCACAATAAAAGGTAAACAGCTCGGGGAGTTAAAGAGGCTCACGTTTATTGCACTACGGAAACTCCCGCCGGTAACTGCGCGGCGCAGCTAAACTACTAACTGCAATTCCCCGCGAAGTGAGGGAATGCAGTTAATTTTCAGAGACATCCGGCTCGAGTTCGTTAAACCGCGCTGTGTAATAAGCGCGGGCGGGACCGTCGCTTTGCATCGGCAAATGAAACTCGCCAGCAAAATTGAAAACGGAATTGCCCTGTGACGTGAGGTTACAGGCTTTGCCTTGGTTACATGTTTTTGTGATCACAAAAAATGGTTTCTGTGCAATAGATAGGTTTTGAGGTATCTCAAAAATAACGTTATTAGATAAACTTTTTTTTTAATAACTTTTAAACTACGCTACCGATCGATACCAAAATTTAATCTTCTCTTTTTTCCTAAACACGTCGATTGCTGTAAACTGCATAAAAATCAGTTTATTTGTTGAAAAGAAATCGTTGATGAAAATTTTTTTAACCAGTTTTTTTAATCAATATCGTTTTTTAAAGAAATAAACTAATTTCTTTAAAAAACGACGTTGATCGTCGCAAATTTCATCAATATCGGTAGGTATGTAAGACTTATGGTTAACAAAGGAATCGAACAAAAAGTGTTTTTATTAATACATGGAAAATACTTGATTAATTGTTGTTTTGTACTCACTCATATTTTTCTACATAAAAAACTGCCTCGCATGCCATAAAGCAGATCAAAATTGAAAAACGCATTTGTTAATTATCTCCGAACGCTTTGACCTCGAAAATAGTAAAAAGTTTCAGGGATGGCTTGCAAGGTCAACCGCCTTTCAAATTTTTAACCTTAAAAACTCATAGACAATATTTATAACTCAAGGAGCTTACAGATACATCGATAAATATTGTAACAGAATGTGTTAGATATGGCCTGCAGGGTCAACCGTTTCACAGATATTTTTTATTTATCTTCGAGATATTGAGGAACCGTTCTGTCTCATAACAAGGAACATTTCTTGATTAATGCAGTACATGCAAAATTAACCTTTTTCAAAATATTGACTCGCATACATTTCCTACTAAAATAATAAATTAAATTTTAATTTCGACAAAGATATAAGATATTGGGATGTGCCGTTTCAATCGTAACGAGAATATTTTAAACGATATTTAATTATTCGAAGTCATGTACACTATTCCATTATTCACTTTCATTACTTTACGCTGAAAAGCTTTAAGATTGTGCCTTTTTAAATTTTTCCATTCGTTGCATGCGTGTACACATATGTTGAATCTAAAATTTGCATTTATAATCCTTTCCAATTATGTACCATATAAAAAAAAAAAAACGAAACCGTATTGGAACTGATATTTATGAACTTTTTTAAACTGAACATAACAACAGTTTCTAGCAATACCGTCCAAACGTACAAATACGTAGTTAGTTGTCCACGCGGTGAGTACGGCGGGCGGCCTGGCTTAGCGCGGGCGCCGTCGGTGGGCGGGCGGAAAATCTACAAAAGATTCTCTTCGCCACAGCAAAATGATTTTGATGCTCGTATTTCATGTTAGTGCTGTAATCGAACGTTTTCTTTGTCTTTTCCATGTAAAGGCGGCTAACTGAACGATTTGAAATTTTTAAACTAGCTCACCGATTTTTAATTTTCTTTCACTGCATTCGATACCTTTCAATTGACATGCGTATGTCGCCTTTAGGTCAGACAGGGTTTTGTTATATAAATTATATGAACATGAACAATATGCAATAAAAATTCCATCTAAACCGTTGCCCGACCTACCTAAGAGTTTATCTATCGTGAATTAAAACTATATTTAAATTGAATAGAAAAACATGCTACGTATAATTAATGGAAATAAATTATAATTCTCAATATTTTACTTACTAAATGATTGTATAATATGCTATAGGTCGTTTTTTAGATGATTGCGTAATTGTCTAGTGACTAGACATTTACGCAATCATCTAACTAGACTAGACTCTAGTCGAAGTTATAAAGCTGTAATCTCGTCGGAGAAAGGTTTTTCCTTGAAATTGAGCGAAAGCCTACAAGTTTCGATTACGAGAATCGTAATTCACGACATAAAAAATGGTATCTGGATAAAATTCGTTTGAATATAGTTCGTTCGTTCGTTTACGCAGATTAAAGCCTGTAAGAATTTTTCATACTGTGAAAGTCTTCACAGCACAGCGTATCCGGGTCACTTAGTGATTCTTAAAAGTTTGTTTTAAACGGGATTCTCCATTTTTTTTTATTGTTCTATTATTTATTGTATATTAATATTTAATTCTTATACTGTTAGTTGCGAATTATTATTTTATTAGTTTCATTGCATTGCGCATAAAGTTTTACGTTGACACATTGAACATTCAAGAGGTCTTTCATGGCGAAATGATTCTGGTCACGACTTAAACCCATGGCTCAAGTTTATGGCTAAAGCCGTACTTATTCTTTTCAAAACTTTATGCGTATAATTTTATCTCATTGTTACTATAGTTACCCAGCAGAACCCCCTGCGAAGATATATTTCGGTTGCAGTACCAAATTATATCTAAAATTGTCATTTTTTACTATTGTGAAAATCGTAGTTCGATGAATTAACGGTTCACAACTTCTAATTTTGTGAAAAGATTTGATATTTGACTACAGTCCCGAGTAACTTAGTGCTTATATTTCTCGTTTTATTATTTGATTCATAAATTCTACTAAGCAGTTCATTCCGACTCTCAAATATTATCGGAGAGACAGTTAGATAACGTAAACAAAGAGGTGTACAATTATACTAAGTGGCGATGGTCTTAAAATGGATAATGACCGTTAATTTGGCAGACGTATCTATAGTTATTGGTAGTGGACGAATATTCGTTAAAAGTAAGAAGTGTGGAACGAGAAATTAATTTATAAAGTGACTTTTTGTCAAAAATCAGTTTAAAAGGGATGCTGGAACAGGCCCAAAATGTCTCAGTGCTCGAAGATAGGGATGTAAAACAATAAAGCCGAAAGTACATTACATTACATATTACAATATCATAATGAAAAAATGTTTTTAGAGTTTCGTACATTCGACGTTCGAACTAAAAGAAATGCAACTCTTATGTGATCACTCGTGTATTCGTCTGTTCGTCTGTCACGGTCAAATCTACTAGACTGATTAAATTCAAAAACTGATAGATATACGAATTTCTGTGACCCAAACAAACACGGACATGTAACGCAAATAAACAAATTTACAATAGGGTGTCACATTTATAAAGGTGAATTAGAAAATCATTCAAATACATATACGTGTATTATTATGTAAAAAGGTTTTCTTAAGAAAAAAAAATCCGTTTTAAGTTGACTATTTTCGTCCTTCTTATCTGCCAACTGAAAATTTTGAAAAAGGTCCTGAAAATAATTCTTAACTTAAAATTTACTGAAAAACTTATAAGAAGACTACGGTCTTAACATGGTGATTCTCTCAATATTGTATACAAAAACTTACATTTGTCGTTGTTTTAGTTACTACAAATAATATGAATCATATTTTAAAAAAATACAGCAGATCACATATTCATCGTACAGAACCCTCTTCACGCGAGTAAAACTTATTCCCTTTTGTTCCGTTTAAAATCAAGGGATGCGGCTGCTTTGGACCTACGGCGACCTGCGCGGTCTATGGTGCTATGAAATCGCATCCAACGTGTCGGACGGTGTGCGGGGTGTCTTAAGCGGCCGCCGCTCCCGCCCCCCGGCCCCCGCCACCCGCGTATAAATTACACATCCTTTTCACCGCAGGGGTTTCAGGAATTCCGAGTAATAAATAAGTTTGCCCGCGCAGCGCCGCACGCGCCGTGCGAAATCCCTCTATTATGTCAACAAGGGTGCTGACGTGTTATGAGTTCGCCCCCTTACGAATGCTTAGAATTTTTCAATAGTTGTAAATTCTGTCGATGCGGGGCCCCGTCGTGCGCTCATACTGGTTCTATTGAATTATCGTGCTGTATCGAATAAAATACGATTTTGAATAGAGGGAAAGGTATCTATCGTAGAAACTAATATTCAACGTATTTTTAATGTAATCATGTGCAAAATCACCGCTTCGCTTGTGTGAACATGGAATATGTTTTTTGGTTTTCACATTGAAGGTTCTGGCTGTCGATCTCGAACCCATTCCCGTTTTCAATCCCGTTCCCGGTACTGTTTGTGGTTTCGATCCCGACCACGTTCTTAATTCTAGGTTTCGCACCCGATTTCGACTCCGATCGTGATCTCCAATTTCTCATTGTTTTTCAGTAAGTCGAGCATGTCGCGAAGGAAGGTCGAGTTGCAGGTTTTTGTTTTTTTTTCCTCTTTTGAACATTGTTGTGTGTTCGCATTTTAATGCTTAAAGCCTTCGACGCTACTTGTAACTTCTGATGCTAAAGTTTTACGCGAAATTAAAATTTTTCGTGACATTTGACTTAAATAAAATAAAGCCTATATTCTGGCCTAAGCTTAGGCTCTATCAATCCGTGAAAACTGCATCAGAATCCGTTTAGTCATTTCAGAGGTGTACACTTATAGACTGATGAATAGACAGAAAAGAATTTGAAAATGGTTGTTTTTTCTTATATTACCTTATTACACTATTCCAATTTTCAGATATATCGGGTTCTACTGTTTTATCATAGTAATAGCATTCCGCCCACGGCTTCACCCGCGTGGACATAGAATGTGTTCCTTCATCTTTTATATGGACAGACATTCCTGTCAATCCCAATCTGGTTCCGGCTTTTAATTCTGGTTTCGGTACTGTCTAAATTTCGATACTGGTCACGTTCTTGATTCTAATTCCGATCCGATACTAGGTTACAACCCGGGTCCCTTTGTCAATTTCGGTCCTAGTTCTAGCTCTCGATTCTACTCCGTTTCGATTTTAATTCCGACACCGCTCACAGTTCGAATTTGTACGAAACCAGAACAAGTGCTAGTATTAAAATAAAATATAGGCTAAATTTCCTTAGGATAGTGTAACGTTTTATATGTTGAAGCATTTTTATGCTTTCTAAAACTCCAATACTCCACCACGAGTATAACTTTTTTTTTCTAACATCCTATTAAAATGAAATAATGCCTATAAATCTGCTGTAAAAACCATATTAAAATCCATTCATTAATTTCGAAATTGAGCGTGAACAGACAAACACACAGAGAGATAGACCTACAAAAAAAAAATAAAAATCATTCTCGTATTACCTTTCTATCATTCGTCCCATCTCTATTTTTCGTACAAGTCTTTAATATACAGACCCATCAGGTCCTCCTATTTTAATACATGTATAGACAGATTGTGTACGATGTTACTTCGCGGAAAATCATGACTGGATGCTTTCTTGCGATACGTAGTAACACACAACATGTTACACATATGTTATGCGTTTACATCTAATGGCGTAATGCATAGTGGTTGGAGGCACCTCCGTTGGTTGTTTCAATACTTCCAGCACTCCTGGCGAATGTGACTGTTTGGTTTTCCCCGAGAATGTGCGGTATTGGCAAGAAGCGTACATAGAAATTACATTCTAAAGATTTGATAGAGTAAGATAAGCAAAATAGTAACACTTGCTCATGCGTTTTATGTATGTTAACCCTCTCAAATCAATATTCAATTTGTCGCATAAGGATGCAAAGTGGAAAAGCAGATTCGAGAGTCAACGGCGGATGCATGCTGCAAATTACTAGATGTTGTCGGCGAGCATTCAATCGCTCATCGTAGAGTATGTTAAGCCGGTAGGCCTGAAAGTTAAAGCCGTTCAATGTAAATAAGATTGTGAAAGGGCATAATTCTGCGGTGCGAGGACGAAACCCCGAATGTACGTTTGTCCTGTAGGCACAAAACGAACTTTCGTAGCATAGGTCAATGTGGCAACCGCGACTAACTGGCATGTTATTTTGTAAATTATAATATGGTTTATGAAAGTTGATATGAAAGCCCTTTGCATGGCATATCTAAAAGAAATAATACACTGATCTTAGAAGAAACATTAATATACGGTATAATGGCGTTTGCGGCGGATATGGACTGCTGCTATTATTGCTGTAAACACATCTACATATATATACATATTAATAAATCTCTCTACAACTACATTGAAGTTATTAAAGAAAGATTGCACGAGAGGTATTTTTTAAATGGACATAAATTAAAACAAAGGTTTTGCCAAATTCAGCAAGTCTGTCCATATCTACATATCTATCTATACATATAAAAAAGAAAGTGTGTCTGTATGTTCCGGGTAGGCTCCGAAACGGCTGGACCGATTTTAATGAAACTTTCAGGAAATCTTTAGATTGACCTAACGAGTAATCCTGTAAAGTTTGGTGACGATCGGAGCACTTTTCTTTTTGAACTGTCAAGCACAGTTTTTATTTACTATGATGATATTCTATTGTTTTATAACCTAAATTTGTGTTGGTATATGTATGAAGTATAATAATGAAGTATAATAAAGTATACTGAAGTATATTAAAGTAAATAATTAAAGATTTTTAAGAATTCAAGGTAAGTTGTATGAGTAATCCTGTAAAGTTTGGTGACGATCGGAGCACTTTTCTTTTTGAACTGTCAAATACAATTATGAGAAAGGTTTAGGTATATAATTTGTCAAGGTTTGTATGAAAAATAAAAAAAACCGGGGGTGAAGTCGCGGGTGGGCCGCTAGTTCTTTATAATATGAATCGCGACATGACGACTGGACGACATTAAATGGAACTTTCAAAATTTTTTATGCGCTGCGATCTATGAGAAAGTTATTACTTCCTACGTGTACGTCAAATAACTGCATGTGAAGTTAATACATAACAAAAGTGCATGCACGTCGTCGCACATTGTGATATAATTAATATCGGCAGAGTATAGGAGTGATTAATAGAGGCCGTTCTTTGCCTCTGCACCGTCTACTGTTGCTATCTACACACCAGTATACTCTATGGTCTACGCCGTGGATGGGCGGACGGGGCGCGCGGCGCCTCAGCCGGCCGCTGCGCATTGTGTAAGCTGATTTACGCCTCCGCCGCGGCTCGCGACAGTTTCTCGGTTCGCGGCAATTACTCGGTTTTGCCTTTATACTATAGTTAACAGTTACTTGCATTTATTTTAAATAAAAGCAAACAAAATCTAAATATCTTTATTCTGTCAGTAATGATATTTCACTTGAAATATGTTATTAGTGAATTCTTTTCAACATTACCACACTTGTGTTAAAATTTCGTGTGGCACTGTTCTGATGTGAGCTCTGTTTTAATGACAATAAATTTGTATTGGAACGAAGTTCCTTATCCCAAGTTACACTCGCCGCTCGGCGGATGGGAGCTGCACGAAAAAAAGTGTAACCGCAACGAAAAATACTAACCGCTGTAGTATATGCTAGCCTTAGTGTATACTTTTCGATCTCTCTGTCTCCTACTCTCTTTTGTACATATAAAAGTGACATCTGTTATCGATTTCAATAATTACATAATTGTGCAACTTGACAAACTCAACAAAGTTTTTGGCAAAAAAAATTGGTTGTCTGGAAAGTCGGTTTACGAGCGATAATTTTACATTGATAACATTGATAAAAAATTACATACTTTTACGAATTGAATTGAATTATTATCACTTGCCGCAATTGTTGTTGTAATAAACAATGGAAACCACATTAACTTTTCATTTTACTTCATAGACAGTTGACAAAACAGTTCACGTGTAGGTTGTGTGCGGCCGCTGTATTTCTTCTACTCGGACGCATCGGCTGATGGAGTGGAAAAGAGATTGCTCGTTCCGCCTCCTCCTCGCACGCTCGGCTCAGGCGGAACGCGACAATGGGTCATGCTTTTTCGTGCGTGCAGTCGGCGTTCATCGATTTATAAGACGTTGTCACGTCCAAAAATATCGCTGCTTAGTTTTTTATTGAGTGTTTTTTTATCTGACTCGCAATTCACCATTTTGTATGTATCATATCCAATTTTAAGAGGATGAATATTTTTCTTAAGACAATATTTTGTATTTTTCCTTTAATTACTCTCAAAAGTTGTTAATTTATTTCACTGTCTTTGATATAACATAATATAAAGCGAAAGGAACTTCGTTCTAACCGGTGTCCTAAGACAGCTCTAGTTTATTTATTTTCTATTACATTCTGTAAATTCTTACAAGTAGGTGATACGAAGGTACAAATGTATTTAAAACACAATTTAGGTTTGGTTGTAAACAAAAGGAAGTGAAACATTAAAATTACTTATTCGTGTCACGAATTGAGTTTCACAATCTTTTAATTAAATCTTTTCGACTTTTGAATAAGGTTAAATTATTGTTTACAATAAAATTTTATACTGAAATTTACAGCACGTTATTAGAATTCGCTTTTAAAACAGTCTTTCATTTGCATACACCAACAATGAAGTGTAGGTATATGTAGTAAAAATTCTACATTTTTATTTATTGATTAATCTTTTCAAAATAAAACTATCAAAAATAATATTTCCTTCATTTTGAGCAGATATTTTTTTGGTCAAGGAAATATAAACCACAATCAATAAATAAATGAACCATTGAAAGTTCATTTATAATGAAAAATTCATGTAAACATACCGTATATTTAAGATTACGCAAGAAATCAATCTAGTTATTTATATCAAGTTACTATACGGGATAGATTTTTATATGTTTTTTATTGTTATTGCAAATTAAACATATAGTGACTAAATAGTAATAATGAAAAATGTATCTTTTTTGTTTTAGTGAGATTTTTACAACGTATCAATTAACAACAAAAATTAGGGTCGTACTCAAATTTGGTATAAAATTTAGTTACGCTGTCCATGAGTCTTGCTCACACGAACTGCGGTTTAGTCGCATTACCCTAAATCCTTTCTACTAACCTACGGAACGATACTACTAGTAGCAGAAAGTTCTTTCCTTAGCTGCCGTAAAACTCAAGTTAGTATTTGATTGATTTAAGGTGGATGGATTCCAGTGAGGTTTTCTTTTTGCAATCCTCTGAAAGTTGAAATATAACAAGGCGGATTTTTTAAAAATATCTACCTAACAATAGTAAACCAGCAACCATTGATTTTTTTTATCCGAACACTCAAGCGGTTCCCGATGATAAACGTCGAGATCCGGGTGATAATTACAGTTACATGCAGACAATTGTTACGATAGAACCTTATCGGAGTTTGAGGATTGAGATAGGATGAAGAGGTAGGCACTCAGAAAAACAAAAGGTTGTATTCAATGACACGAGATACAGAAATGTTTTATGAAACCACATTATTTTATTCGCTTATTTTAATTTGTAAAGGCAATGGCAGCCGTAAGAAAACTAAAACGTCAGCATTCGATTTGCGGAGTATATACATTATACCCCCTCGACGAGTGGTCTAGAACGTTCCCCGAGTGTAACCAAAATCATAAATTATCAATAAAAAGGGAAATGTAAACATGTCACGTTCGATGTAAATAAACAACATTTATGGTAATCTGTAACATTCTAACCTATCAAAATGCGAAGACAACATAAATACCCACCCATGCATTTTGAGATACACAAGGCAGTATACCATTTCCTAATTCTCTAGGGGAGTTGTTCAGTTAATACATTATTTCGTTTGTGAGCGAAATTCGTAGCATAATTTTACGATTATGTTGACTAAGAAAAAGAGCGCATTACAAAAACACAATGTTTATATAATTATACTGGCTTGAAATAAAATTATATAGATCACATATGCTCAACCTTGAAACTCGCGTACGATCTGTTGCTAATCTTAGCGACCTTGGTGACGTTCTCGAGTTAAAAGCCAAAGCTAAATAGTTCCTAAGATCTGATAGTTTAAAAGCGATAAGCTTAAGGCTCTAACGTTATTTAACATTGATTTGAAATTATGTGACTTTTATAAAAGGATTTAATTTTTTTTTTAAATTTAAGAAAGAACTTCGATATCAAGCAAAATTATCATGTTGAATATGAATTATGTTAGTGCCTTGTTTTTTAGGATTCCCTAAACATGATGTAGAAACGGAACCCGTGTGCGACATAAGATCATGTCTCGAATTTACTGGACAGCAAAAGCAATTTGCAATAACATATATATACTGAGGATGTCTCACGAGTAATGTCGACTTTCATAATTGAAATTCATATGCTTCTTTTCATACATACTTATTACAGGTCTCTATTTTTATGAAGAGTATAAATGTTTTGTTTTCTTTTATTGATACCGTTTGTGTTAATTGAAGCGCAAGACGTTTTGATAATAGAACGTATGGAGTGTGATAAATGTAAAAATGTTAAATTCATCTATTCTAAGACATTATTGCAAACAAAAGTGTAAAGCAGCCGCTGCAGCAAGGAAAATATGTGAAATATAAGGAGACGATACAGTCAATGAGTAAACAGCACAGCGTTGATCTAATCGCTTAAATAGTGAAGATTTATCGCTGGTAGATCTATTGCGGTCTACTCGCCCACCTCTATAGGGCATTGAGACGACAAAGGGAGTAGCATTAGTAGAAACCAACCTAGTACCAGCACTCGTCGATTATCGGACTGCGTTGGACCTTCTAAAGGCACTACACAAGGTGGAACTATTACTTCCGAGATATATAGTGAAAGGCTGACACAAATGTATGAGATTTTATCGTAGAAATATCCTGGTTCAGTAAATGGAAAACGGGTGGTCTTAGAACATGACAATGCTAAATCACATACTGGGAAAATTAAGCGGGATGTGTTGGAAGAACTAGGAACTATTGAACTCCGACCACACACATCATTTATTTCGGACCTTGCACCATCAGACTATTGTTTATTTAGATCCCTGTCTTCACATTTTTTCAGGACAAAAATTTTAATCCAAAGGAGATGTTGAAAGTGCAGCGTGGCATAGCTTTAGATCTAAGTCCAAGGAATGGTTTTCAACAAGTACTCACAGAGCTTGCTTTTAATATCGAAGTTCTCTTTTTATATAACTATTTATTAAAAAAGTGAACATTAAAAATAGACAATATTTATAAGACAACTTTATATTTTGAATATTGATTTAGAACATACTTATATTTTGAGGATGCAATTAAGAAATTAAAAAGAGATGTTAATTACACACATATATTGAAGTAAATGGTTTTTTATGAAAAATATGTAGCTTTTTATAATGAATTACAATTTAATAATGTATGGTATAATGTAAAAGATATTGTAGCAAATATACGGAAACCTACAATTTTTCTTTTTTATCTCTGAGTGACATCATGAATTTGAAATTTTTAAATCAGTACAAATTATAGAACTTAATCACAATTTACAAGAAAACCTAAACGAAGATGCTAAGTCGTCGAATTTACCGAGAAACACACACTAGAGTGTAAATAAAACTAAAATTCATCGCTCTATTTTACCGAGTACCAATGAGATGATTTATAGTGCGGAACCCACTTTGTGCTAATCTGAGTCACACTTGGCTATTTTTTTTACAGGTGTACCTCTAAGGAAATCAAGATGTGTGTTGACGACTTCGTCAGGATGCGTGTGAAGGAAGCGCGCACTCCACAACGGGTCCCCGTCGACGACGTGGCCCACGTGGCACGACAGCTGCGACGAGAAGCCTCCGTCCAGCACTATCACCCGGTCCTCGCCGGTAGGGCCCTCCGAACCTGGAGGCGTCATCGTCACTCCGTATGCAGTTCACTGAAAAAGAAGGGGAAAATAGATGAATAGAGTTATTATAATATTTTTAACCAACATCAAAAAAAAAGTTTTAAATCTGGTTGCTTCTTTTATATTTGTTACTTCAGAACTCGGTTATTTCTTAACTGATTTGAATTTTCTTTTCTTGATGTGTCCCATTTCTTTCAAAATCCATTTCTGATGATGTGATCCATAAGGAATTGAGGGGCGTCCTCAAATATTATAGGCATACATATAACGATTTGGTTTTCAGGTATAAATTAAGCATTTGTATTTAGAAACTGTCATTTAGTAACGTGAAACTGACGACGAAGGCCACTGATGGCCACCGAAACTCCTCAATGATAAGTTTTTCAAGGGTAGCGATAAGACGTCTCGATTAAGATAGTGAATTGTAGCAGAGTAAATTTAAGTACATGATTCTGACAAAAATAGTACTATGGACCCTATCTGATGATAAAGCCAGAAGGTAGGCGCCGGAACTTCATAATAAAGCAATGTATCATAGCCGTGTTTGGGCTTATTGAAATTGTCATGAAATTCATGCTGGCTATAAATGATTATTAACCGCCTAAAAAAAGTAGGAGGTACTATCTTCCTCTGTATGTTTTTTTTATATATATTCAGCTATAATTTCGTCATTCGTGGACCGATTGCGACATTTTTTCTTTACTATAAGGCATAAGAATAATTTATACACTTTGTATAATAACAATTTGGTAGTCGTACTCTTAAGAATGTAAAGATCCTGGAATGATTACCAGCGAATAATAAATTCGGAATAGGAACTTATTTTCCACTTGCTCAGTACAGAAGTAAAGGAGATACCTGGCCAACTTTATTAACCATGACTTATTTCACATGCGAATTAATTAAATGAATAACAGACTTATAATCACTCGATAATAAAAAAACTGAAATAAAATGAATTGAAAAAGTAAAACCGCCTCTGAAAACAAATTTGAATCATTTTCAAGACAGACTTCAAAAACAACTAGTTAGTTGTTCTTGGAGTTGGTTTCACCTAAAGATAAATCAATCACGGTAATGTTTACTTAGAAGAACATTTCTTTTTTGACTCAATATTTGACGTGTCATATGTACGTTTATAGATTATGTTTATAGATTATTTTGTCCTGCTTTAGATGAAACTGACTCCAAAACACAAGTAATCAGTTGTTTTTGAAGTCTGTTTTATGATTAACTGACGAACGGTATTTTGGAGATGCATTTTTCATACATTCGTGAATAATGTGATGATACTAGCAATTTTCAGCCCGCTTCGTTGAAAGTGAAATAGAACTTCGCAATGACTGTTTTATTTTATTATTTGAATTTGCTCATAGTTTTCTATTATCATATTTCTCGTACGAGTACAAAAATTTATAAAAAAAAGTACTTATAATGTATTCCAGATCATAACCTATGTTTCCGTAAAATTTCATTACAATCCGTCCAGCGGTTCAAGTTTGATCGAAGGATGAACATTCAAACAAACGTATTTTCATTTCATAATATACATAGACAAAATAAAACCAACAGCGTCCATTCGTGCATTCGGTGTTTATCCATTTGAGATTTCAAACGAAGACGAAAATTTGTTGCGAGATGTGGGATGTTTTTTAGGTTTAAACATGAATTCCCTGTGTATTTATAATCTTACATACATGTTGCTAAACAACTTTATAATACAAAAGTTTGAAATAAAAAATAATATACAACAGTAGGCTTAGGTTACCAATGCCACATCTATTTTATTATAAGAGCTTTTTGGCGGATTAAAAGTAATACCGCTATGGTCGGAAATTAAGTTCATATATGGTTATATGCACACACGGTCCTGGAATTCGTAAGCTTTTGCTCGGATGTAGTCAAAGCGAAAAGTTGGAAATGCCTCGGGACTTTGTTACGACACGAATTACCGTCGTAATAGGTAAAATTCGAATCCTACTAATATCATTATAAATGCGAAAGTTTATCTGGATGGATGGATGTTTACCACTGTTTCATTCAAAAAATTATTACACGGATTTTGGTGACACTTTACACAGTAATATAGCCCATACAATGGAATAACATATGACATGTATAGTTTTTAAAGATACCGGCTTTTGCTCAGGGCTTTGCTTCACGTGACCATAGAACGAATTCTTTTCTTTTTTATACTGAGACTGTTTATTCTTAATGTTCAGGAATGTTCAAGAAAGGATTAAGATCAACGCCGGCTCGGGACCAGATTACATAAACTGGACCGGATTCGGTGTCGGGAGCAGGACCAGGATAGAAATCATGATCGGCAACTTGACCGATTGATATAAAAGATGAAGGAATCGATTTTGTGTCCATACGGGCGAAAGCTATATACCCATCATATAATTAATTACGTTCTAAAAACAGATAGTTGTAAATATAAAGTAAGAAAAGTGAAAAATTATTTTTTTTTGGTTATATGTATGAATATGAGCCCTGTAGTACGTATGGCGTGAGGCAAGGAACGCACTTCTTGACAAACAAAATATCTGGGTTCGATGTAGAAAGGTCTATTTCGACTTGGTAATTTTGGCGTTCAAACCAAACAAAATAAAAAAAAAAGAAGTGTAAGAGGGGCTGCTGAGATTTAAGTAAAAGACCAGCTTTGGCTGGGGAGGAGTTTAAAGGAGAGAATCGGATTAGTCTGTTGAAAGAACGATTGCTTCAGTTTAGTGCGCTGTATTAAAACACCAGTTTCCCTTAGTTCAAGCCAATTTAGGATTTTAACCTTTATGACTACGTTTCGTTTGAAATCTATTTCCGTGGCCGGATTTGTTAGAAAAAAAAAGACTTAGATGTCCTTAAATGAAATATCTCTTTTGGCAAGGATGTAAAACATATATCAAAGAAGGATATATTTTTTGTCTGTTTAAACAAAAGAAGCGATTTGGTATGGAAGACATGGTATCAGTACTGACAATAAAATCGATATTTTCATTGTTTACATTACAGATACTCTGTTCGATAGAGCATACAGGAAGAGTCTTATGCAAATCGCGACCCGAAAAATTTAATAACATAAGGGGAGCAAGGTGACATTATTTGTGGCGGGCGGCGTCTACCGCACGGGCGGGCGGGCGCAAAAATTGGAACCGGCAAGCGGCATTAGGGCCGAGAGGGAAATATTGATTCGTGATGTCCGGCGCTCACGTTAAGATGTCAGCACGGCATTCACTCGACTGCCGACTTGCAGCAGACGCGAGAGCGAGTTCACCAACATTGCGCCCTGAAACCGTATCGATACCGAACTACCTAAAAATTGACGGAAGTAAGAATTCGGTATTACAGAAAAGTCAGTGCTCTTATGATCATGAATGGTCAATACGACTGATAACTTTCATGGAAAAAAAAAACAATTTGTAAGAACTAATTGGTAAATAATATGACAACTGTAAAATTGACTATGAACTGTTGACAATCGTTTGAACTTATTTAGTACAATATGATTATATACACAAACCAACCTAAATGTGCACACAATTTTGCTGCAATATAGTTTCTAATAAAATTATGTACATAGGCTGTTTTATTTTTGATATTTATCAAATAAATAAGTTTAATAAGTATTTTACTTATGTATATAAAACCAAAATACATAAAAACCATTCGGATTTCATTATCGAAGCTCAAAATCTTCACCATTAATAACATTTAACATTAAAATCAAATAGGTGCAATTGGTACGCAGCATAAAATATCTACCAGCGATTGTCTCTTGCAGTTTCGTAACTCTCTAATCTCTAACATATTGTACTAAGTCGTTATAATATAGCCGTATTCGTTAGCCAGTTTGCACATTAGGAGCTATATATTTTGTGGGGCATTGAGTTTATTAGTTAGGACACTTCCTAGGCGTTCTAATTTGTCATTATTTTGATAGTAACCTATCGGATAATTTTTGAGGTGTTTGTCGCTCGTCTTTATCAATACCCGTGGAAATAAATATCGGTAATCGAATTCTCATTCCAGAAGCAAAGAAAGTTATTATTGATTATGTGTCGAGATATTATTATGAGAATTACTTAAAAGAAAATTAAGCATTCAAAAAATTTAAAAGTGATTCAATTCTGGAAAATTTTGAGGAAAACAATGACTTAATCCAATAACTACTATTTATAGTTGAAGGTGTTCGTTGTGCTGAACCGGTAGACAATATCACATAAATTGCGATAAATGGCGTTATCGTCGAAAACCAGACAGACGGGTTTGTTGCTAGGCCGCCGGCCGCGGCGCCTCGCCTGCTAGTGATGCGCCGTTTACCTAATTAGTTGTACTCGATAAACCGGTTCCTTGAATAATATTCATTGGCCTTTGTAGAGAAATTCGTGTCCATAGCTCGTTTGCCTTATTTCTGTTCAATTATAAAATTATTTATGCTCCAGTCTTGTTGATGCGCTATCATTAAAATAGTAATAATTCGCTATTTCAAATTCAGCAATATAGAATTATTTAAACGAATTCAGTCTACTTCAAAACAGGTTCGATATTTTCTCGGATGATAGTCGTGACTTGGATATTTCTCTTCAGTTTCAAGTACATTTCGACACATACAAGAATATATTATCGTTGTAATGGTGTTTTAGTGAAATATATTTTTTTTTTATTGTGTGGGTACTTTATTTTTCTATAATTATATATTTCTTTTTTTCAGTGATTATTGGAAACATTTATATTGTAATATAAACAGTGTAAAAAGACATGTGGTGGTCTATAATATAGATAGAGAAAAAAAATAAAGGATTATAATTTTTTTTTCTTTTAGTACTCTATTAAAGGTGAAAAACAAGGAAATTAAATTATTTTGTCAGCTAAATTTCTCATCCTTTGTTTCTAAATAAATACAGACAATACAAAAATCTATAATTTGGTTCCAATGAAGCTTAGATTTCATAATAAAAAAGTAGATTAACTGGTCAAAAAGTATATAGAAAAATATTTTTCTAGGATTTCTTTTTGTGATGTGTCATAATGAAATAAAATGGTCTCTAAATGAAATAAAATTTATTAGGTGTAAAATAAAACAAAACAATTTTATCTTTAAGAAATCGATAAAATGCCTATCTATTCAAACAATAGATACTTGACATTAAGCGTGTTAAAAATATAAATGTCTTGAGATATAGTGCTTTGTATATACATTAAAATGCATTGAAAATTTTATTTGGAATTGCTCCTGCTTTATTATAAAATTAATTAAATCTATTTTTAAGGTTCTATTATTGTTTTTTTGGAATAATAAAAAAAAAACTGTGGTCAGTAAGTCATAATATTAATAATTCTATACAAATACAAAAAAAAAAAAATAAGGGTTGAAACACGTTCTAATATTTTTGTTATCGATTAATTTAATATAGTCAACTCACTATATTTTTCACGCAATATCTTGCGACCTTGTGGTATATTACGGAACGCGTGTACAAGTACGTGCAAGTGTGTTTATGGGCAATATACGCCAGGCATTATTAACTACGAATTCATAATATGTTTATACGTTAGAGATTAAATAAACTCGACTAAAAAATTAGCCAAAATATTTTTATACTTCAACACAATATATATTAACACGTATTTAATTTAAATACGAGCTTTCGTACGGGGACACCCTCGTGTGGACATAGAATGTATTCCTCGAGTTTTTATATCCAGCGATCTCTGTTTTAGTCATGATTCCGATCCCAGTTATGTCCTTGATGTCAGTTCCGGTACTTCTGTCTGTTCTCTTCTCTTCTCGCTTCTGCTCTGTTTTCGGATTCAGTCTAATTCTTAATTTCGAACCCGGCCTCGCTTGCTATTCTAATTATGTCTCGTTCTTGATCCCGTAGCTTTGTTATACTAAATTAGCACCTCGTGGAATATTATTCCTATTGTATGTCGCATTTGAGATTGCATAGTTTAGTCACGACGAAGCAATAGTCAATGTAGTGTTTATGTAAGTATGTAGTTAGGTATAGGAACATGTACGTATGTACATTTGTCTATGGCCTTCTAATTGTCTAATATAAAATTATCACACTAATATTATAAAGGTGAAAGTAAGATTGTGAAGTTGCACGTTTTTTAATAAAGAGCGATAAAACTATTTAATGGATTGTGATGAAATTTGGCAAAAACAATAATATATAAAACAACAAAAAGAAACAAAAAATTGAAGCTTTCAATTAGAGAAAGATTTTTTAGAATTGGTTAATTAATTCCAGATATTAGTATTTTAAACAAACAAGTTTTATCTGTTTATAATATCAGTCTTGATATACGAATCTACTTTTCATATTATAACATATTTTTTTTAATTTTCTTTGAACATTATGTATATGTATCTTTAGAATTTTTAAACTTAAAATGTATTCTTTATATTGTAGGACCATTTCGTAGTCTCTCCATTTATCTGTTTGTCTACGGACAAGAACCCTTTTCCTAGGGAATAGCTAGAGTTGCCATGTTAAGATTACTATCAAATACTAAGGTCTGATGTTTAGTCTTGCAAAAATGTAATAAAAAGCAACAGTGGTCCAGTGCTCAAGAGAGTTTCTTTCGAATATCGGGGAATCGAATATTCCAAGTATTGGGTTTGATTCGTAACCACGGGCACGTCAACTTATAATTATTAACTCATGTCAAATCAAACCACTCGCACTGTGTTTCGAAGACAATGTTAAGCTGTCGGTTCCGGACTTCGTTACTAAATAGGTGACAATGGTCGATTTGATAATCTCCAACACGCGCTGAGTCAGCGTGAAGAGCTGAAGCTCTAAGTTCTTTAATTCGAAATTTCGAATTAAAGAACTTAGAGTTCTTTAATTCGAAATGTAAAGATACAGGGAGCTTATGAGAGTGGGATAATAAATTTCAATAATGTAATGGTAAAGCGTTATAGAGTGAGATATATGTTTTCATGTCAATTAAATTATTTGGGTTTCGTCCAGTGAGTGAGAGTACCGGTGGTTCATTCCACTTCTTCTCTTTCCATCTACTCTTCCACTTCTTCTCTTTCTCATTTCCACCCAAGATACCGATAACGTACTAGTAACTCCTATGGGCTTACGAATGTCCATGGACGGCGGTGACCGGTTACTCTCTGATGGCTAGCCTATTCGTTTGTTCCTCGATTGTGCTATAAAAAAATTATTGATCATGGGGTATTTCTCATCCTGTCGAATCGAAATCCTGTCGATTTAGGATCTCGAAAGAGAAGATTTCCCATTCGTGACAAATTATTAATCACTTATTTCCCTAATCACAAAACTAGGAGCCGGAAAAACCCTAGTGAGCCTAAGTATACTTATACTTTATAAACCAAACTCCTTTAAAGTTTTTTTAAAGTTTTCTTTTATGAGTAATCTCAAGTAACAAAAAATAATAAGAAAATTTAGAAAAACCAAAGTCACGCCGTAAACTATTTAATAATAACAACATGAAAATTAATACACATATTATAAAAAATGACAAACATATAAGAACTCATATTCAATAAGGTTTTATTCCTCATAAATCCATTTATATTAAGAAAAGTCCAATGAATCTATAAAGCCGATAGAGCTTTTTCCTACATTTTTTTTTTGTAATCATAACTAGTGAAAAGTTAAAAGCGATATAAAGTTTGAAGAAAAACGATTTCTCTACGTAATAGTATATATACTTTTTATACCAATACTTAATGTATTCGTTTTTAAAACATAATTCAACAGTGGAAGGAGAAAAGATGTACAGAAAAGTGTAAGAAGTGTAGCCCCCTGCCAGAGTCTGCCAAATTGCCAATTACATAATACCTGGACATACATTAGTTTTCGTTCTTGCGAAAATACCTAGCACGAGTGTTAGTTCGTGGAAAAACGCGGGTGAGCTCCAACAACTTAAAGTACCATTAATTCCAAGTACCCAAATTCAAATCGTTATTACAAGAAGCGAACCTGTAAGCGAAACCTGCTAAATCAATGTATCTTAGGTATCAGCTATAAAATATTTTTGGTTGTTTACCATCTTCAGAATGTTATAAACAATTCCTAGCAAGTATCGTTTTCAAAAAATTAGAATATCGATATGAAACCTATTACTCATCCCTTTCACGTTGCAACGAGACGTTATATATTTTTTAACCCAGCGTTAGGTTTTTTATTACTTGAGTACACCAGACCGTCTTACAATCACATCACAGATAGAAGAGCATACACTTCAATCACTCCGACATGCAAAAGGATTGTAGTTCACGATGAGAATGGTATAACCTCCATGTCATATTAACAATGCTGAAAATTCATGATTTTAAAATAGCAGTATTCCAGATTCACCGTGAAATTACAAGCGGGCAATAAATTGAAAAAAAAAAAAATGTGTTCTGTACTGACTAAAAAAACTTTAAAAGGCTACTTAATAAACAAGATCGTACTGCAAACATCCCTTCTTTGTCCGATTTGTTCACAAAACGTGGTCATCAAAATAAACCAGTTGATTTATTTCATAAAGTACGCAAATTCACAATAGTTGTGGATTCATTTACATAGCACACTCTTAATAATTAAGAGTGTGCCATGTAAACGTCGTTCTTGTCAGTTGGATGCGGAGCGTGCGCCTGCGCCGGCTGTTGCCACGCCGCATTTAGGACGCGGCCATCGACCCGCGCTCTCTGCGGCGCTTATCGTTCGACGAATTAAGAATTCGTAGTAGCCCACTGGCTGAGCGAGTGCACACGTTTGCGCGTCTTATGTGCTATTATAAACAATAGAGTAAACAGGCAAGCTGACAAATTAGATGGAAACAGAATTGTTATTTATTACTCTACAGATTGAACTATTAATATTTTAAATAGACAGGTAAATATTTACATTTTCGTAAATAAAGTCGAAAACAACCTAATAATTTTGATTCGTTCGGGAGATATCGTGAACGAAAAAAATCGAATAAATTAAAAAACGGGCGTTTTTTTTAGAATAACTTTACGACTAATCGATTTTGCTCTTAGTATAACATTTTTGGGCCTCAAAAAACTGCCACGATTGCAGCCTTGAATATTGAAATCGAACAACGTGTTCCAAAGTTATGGCATTTTAAAACTTCAAAAAATTTTTATCAACACAATTTTGAAATTTTGAGATTTATCGATTTTGTGTGTTCAACATTTTTAGTACTCAAAAAAAAACTGCGTTAAAGGACGTTTAAAAAATTAAAATCGGTCAGTTTGTTTGTAAGATATCGTTGTTGCAAAAGTCGAAAAATAAAAAATTTAGAAAACAGTTGATCCTGCAGACTAACCCTAAAGCTTCTCGCTCAAAGCGCCTTAAAATAAGTTCAAATGGACATTAACAATTTTCGATCACTTTTTTCTCAAATCATTTTTAAATTTCGTTAAATAAGTTTTTTAAAATAACTTTTGCCTAAGAAGATAAAAAACCACCATTAAATGTCATAAAACAACTTAAATCGAACAATTTGTGTAAAAAATTACTTTGTTTAATGTATTTTTTGACCTCGAAAAGCTCAAAATAACATATAAACCGTATTTTTTGAGCTTGAAGAGCTCAAAATAACATATAAACCGTATTTTTTGAGCTTGAAGAGCTCAAAGACGTCACAACAAACTACGTTACTCTAGCTTTGTGGTTAAAATTAGCGAGAAGTTTTCCAATTTTTTTTTATGATCGTAATATTCTGAATAAGGTTTTTAAGGAAACAACAATTGGAATAGTCGTTCTGAAAATTGAGAATGTCGGAAAAAATTGACCATGACCCACAATTAGTACAATCATTATACGTAATTCTTTTTTCGTTTTCTTCGTTATGGTCCTAAAAAAGCAAAAAAAAAAGATAACACTTTCGTTTTTAGACCGTTGTAAATATAGGATGGATCTAGTTCGAAATGGTAAACGGAGTGGAGATCAGTATCGTGGCTGCCACCGTGATCGGTGTTTGTGAAACATGAACGAATTTGTTCTATACTCACATTGGCGAAAGTCTGTCAAATAACATAACGTAGCTTTATGTACTTGTGAGTTTAAATTTTTTTTAAAGTTATTTAAAACAGTAAGAAATCTCTCGTTTTCTGAGACGACAGAAATAAAATATTAACTTGTCAGTTCATATACAGTATCCGATTTATTGGCCTGTAAAAATGTTTATTCACAACGGGCTCATAGCCGCAACCGTTGGCTCCCTAGTTCACAGTTGAATTATTTGTGATTTGTGCCATAACGAGAAAAGGGCCGTGTATTGAAATCTGACATTTGTTAAAGTTCAGTTTCGGCGAAATGAGGGCTTATATTTTCTAATATACTTTATCAAAAAATATGTATTTATAAAAAAAAAGGCGTTGCGGCCGGCCGCAATTAATTATATTACCGTTGAAAGGTCACGTCTGATCCCGATCTCCCGTGCGCGAAATCGGTCTGAGAGACGGGGCGGCGGGGGCGGGGGAAGGGCGGCGGCGCGCAACTCTCATTACCTATTAACACGTTAATTGCGCGATTGTAGTTAAGACGTTGTTAATGAACGGCGTGGGCACCTAATCGGCTACAACAAATCGCCGGGCAATGTAATGACTGTCATAAAGCAAGAGTTGAGCGAAAACTGTTAATTATAGAAAAGACAATAGGATAATTTTATTTCGCATAGGATTCCTAAGTTGCTACGTCCGTTTCAGCCTTTGAATATCCCCTGTTGGATGTGAGCTTCCTTCATAGATTTCGCCGACGCGCCGCGCCATCTGTAGCGAACGTTGACCTGCTATCTTGACCGGGCCACCAGGCCACCAACCGGGGGGCCGTTCCACGTCGGAGTCCGATTCGTGGTCACAACCCGGCAACCTTTCTTCTCCAGCGGTCATCGGTTCTACGGGTGATCGACGTGGTCCGCCCATTGCAAGTTCAGCTCACTGTTTCCTTGAGCTACGTCGGTCATTTTTTTTCATCTTTGGATTTTCCCGTTTCAGGTTTCATCTCAATGGACAAGGCGAGAATGGGATAAACTTTTCGATTAGGTAGATCCAAGTTTGATAAAGAAGTCACGCGAAAAATCCAGGGCGGCCGGATAGCAGAGTTCAGGAAAATTCGAGGCATCTTCGCTCTCATGTATCGCAGTGCCTAAAGACGAAATCTTGATTTGAGTGTTGCCAGTGATGATTGTATGGATCCCAATCACGGTCCTTTACAGTTGGTCTCATAAATAATTTCTACGTAAATGTCTCCAATTATCTAAATGCTTCTCATTATAAAATAATTTATAATCTAAACCTAAACCTAAATTATATCCAGTGAAAGGTTAAAGATGATATAAAGTTTATAGAATGAATATTGTTATTGTAATAGTATATATAGGCTTTACACCAAATAAGTATATTTTTTATTAGTGGGAATGATTTAAGTAGACTTCTAGTTTTTACTTATTCACCTGTCTCGATGTTTATAATCAAATCTTGAAATTTAAATTTAACCTTTTGCCTGTTGTTCGATTGAGCTACAATTTTGCATATAGGTGTAAATCGGATGACGATGACATATAATGATTTCATAGAGTTAGTATGATGATGGAGCTGGAAGGCGGCCATAGGAACTCCGTAACGAAATGACGTGACCTCATTAAAAGGCGTCATTTGCTTTGTAATGACAAGTACTTTGATGTTTATTAAAAAAATTAAAATAAAGTTTTATATTGACAAAAAAGATCAAAAAAAAAATAAAAATAAATAATCGGATATAAATTAAAAACAAGCGTTTCTATTATTAAAAAAAATATAAAGTTAAAAATCAAATTAACTCGATTAAAAACAAGCCATTTACTACATTTTGACCTCTGATAAAAACTTTAAAGTTCCTTCATTTTTGTCAAACTCATTATATTACCAAAAACATATTGGTAATATAACGAGTTGTTATATTGCCAATGTGATTATATTGACAAAAATTATTAAAATTGATCAAAGGTTTTGAGACAACTCAATTTTAATCTCTTTGGTTTTTTTAATAACTATAAAAGCTTGTATTTAATTTTTCTTCTTTATTTATTTGTTAACCAGTTGTAAAGCACAACCACATTGTGGCGTGCAAAAAAATACAGTATTTAAAATTTGCAGCAAATAATGAATTGCGCCCCAATATTTATTTAAGTAAACAATTTTGATAGACAACTTTGCAGAACTTCAATTAATTACCATTTCTAAGTATTAGTGCACAACGTTGCCTATTAAAAACTACGGCTCCCGAGTACTTTATCAAATATCCTATGTATGTATGTTTTAAATGTGGAAGTTTGTATATTCATATGTTTGTTATTCAATTACGTTCTATAGGCTGAACAGAATCATCTGAATATGTACAGCGATATATTTTATACCTCAGAATAACATATTAGAGGTTATAATTTAAGAAGACACTAGCTATTGTTCACGACTTTGCTTGGGTGATCTTAGAAGAAATTCTTTACTTACGCCGATTAGTGATACCGATAGGTAACAACAACGTCCAAGAGAGATTCAAGTTCAATATCGGTCCGGGATCGAAATCGCGAGCAGGAGCGGGATCAGGATCATGACTGAACGTTATCGATATAAAAGACCAAAGAATTCGTTGTACGTCCATGGGGGTGGAGCCGCGAGTGAAACATGTGTATACATTTTCAATAGAAACTGTTCTTGATCGGAACCAGAATTAGAATCAAAAGCGGAGCGAAGACTGAAATCGAAAAACATCCGGATCGTGGCTTGCAGAGTTATCGGTCGATTTAAATGATGAAAGAATTCATTCGATGTCCATGCGGGCCGCGCCGCGAGCAAAAGCTAGTGATCCATAAAATTGGGTACAACTGATACAGTGGTAAATAGAGCCTATAGGCTCTATAAGTGACACACCTACTACCATTGATTTTACATGTATATAGAGAAAAATTGAGAGAAAATTAAGATATTAAAGATAATTAAGGATGCTCAAGACCATTTTCGCATTAAATTAATTGCATGGCCTACATTTGTAAGTAAATTAATTATAAAGTATCTATATAATTATTTCCCTTTTTGTTGGTATATTTTATTATTCCTGAAAAAAATATTTTAATAATATAAAACCGTATACCAGAAACTGTACGAAGCATAATGTAGCCCTAATACATATTTATCTATCGTCGTTTCAGTTTTAAATCTAGCCATTGTTTAGGAATACACTTTTAAAATCATGGGATTAAAGTCGAAAAAGTCAATTTATCCATGGTGAGGATCGATCTTAGCACCTCCCGGTTTGTGGGCGACGCTTTTAAACCCCGACCCGCCGCCGCCCGTTTATCCACTGAGCTAATCTTTCAAAATTTCAACTTTGCTTTTCATTATTTATTGCAAACGCAAATAATTCGATCAACTTAAATTAAACACGTTTATCGCTACAGGTCATTAGGCCTGAATTATGACCGTAAATGATGATATACATTCATTTATATTTTGATCACTGCAGTATTATTTTTGCCTCTACTAAACATTGACTTTGCTTTTGGTGAACTATATTTCAATTAGGGTCGTTAAGAACATAAGGTTAATTAAACTACTTTATGTTGTTATTTATATGTATATATATATGATTAAAAAACCAAAAAATTAACAAAAAAAAAACCGACTTCAAAAAAAACTATTTCAAAACAAATTAATATGCACTAAAAAGTAAAAAAATATTTGCGTATTCTTCTACAACTTAATAATCAATTTACTTTTTCTACTTATCAATATGTAGGTACGATCTATGTGTTTACCACGCAAGAAGGTAGGTAGGTACCTACCTACCCACTTCAAATTTAACTCAACACATACTTATGAATAACAAACAATGATCAAAATATTTTTTTAGAGTTCTCTTAAGTAAATGAAATGAAAAATATTAGACTACTTAAAAGTCAATCAGATTATTACAATAATATAATTTAGTTACAATTATTGTTATTTTTGGAGTCGGTGTCAGCTAAGGAAACACTACAATACATCTAGCCATAGACAATATCTTTGTCATGAGCTTTAATACTATAATTGTGCATGCAGAGCTCCCATTGTATTTTGCGTTAGTCCCGCGCACGTCGCGTGAGGGCGCTCGCCGACATGTCCGACCACAGAGCGCGGTGTTTGCGCACGCGGCGGTTCGCGCGCCGAGCGGCTCCCGTCAACAGGAGGCGGTCGGCCGACTTGTGTGTCAGTTCCGGACCGCGGTCCCGAATGCATAATGTCATGTTTAATCTGGGCCACTTTAATTCGGAGTTCGCGAACAGCGGCCGCATTGTTTGCCGGGTAACCCGAAGCCTAAGTACGAAATGCGTTGTGATGCATTAATACTTAAATGGATGTTAGGCTACCGGTTTTAGACGGACATAGTTGTTGCCGGACAACAATGAAATTGTTCTAGGGTCCACGATAACAATACCTTTTAGATTTAATAGTTAATTTAAATATAAATTCACAAATTAATATTCTATTATAGTATTTTTAGAATTGTTAATTTTATCATTTGTTTATAATTTATTCTAGGTAAGTATTTATGATTTAGGTACATTTTAATTTAATATCGATATTTACTCGTATACTTTCAGATTAATCTTCCACGTTCCTAAGATGTTCACAATAAATTTTTCATTATTTTTTTTTATAATAATCTTAACTGAGGGATTCAAAATGAAATCAAATTTTATTTCTGAAGTACCTGTTCAAAACCGTGTTTTTACAAAAAAAATATATATATATATAAACGTTCATTTAATAAATATGAATTACGATCCCGATCGCGGTCTCGATTTCGATTCTAATCTCGATCCAGATCCTTAGTCCGTTCTCGCTCTTGATCCCGATTCTGATTCCATCTCCGATTTAATTCCAATAAAACATTTGTACGATATAATTAAGAAAGTCATCTTAAGAAAACTATAGACATTCACGTAAATAAAAAAAATGGTTGTCTGTAAAGTCGGTTTACGGACGATAATTTTACGTGATAACGTCATAAGAAAATATTGATGAAAAATTGCATACTTTTATGAATTGAATTGAATTATTATCACTGAATTATCATTATTTTGTATTTGTCTTCCACTCCATCGGCCGATAGAGTAGAAGAGAGATAGATGCGTGACAAGTCGAACGCTTAGGCCGATCGGGCCTCTCCATTGTTCCGTGCTCTGGCTCGCACGCTCGGCTCAGGCGGAACGCGACAACGAGTCATGCTTTTTCGTGGGTACAGCCGGTGTTCATCGATTTATAAGACGTTATCACGTTAAAAAAATAAATTATTACAAGCAAAGGTAATCGTGTATGCCCCATTCGCTGTTAGTTAGTTTTTTCTTTAAGTGTGCTATTTTATAAAACTTAAATAACTTCCGGCTATACATCGGCGAACAATATGCAGACACGCTTTTACCGATGCATCATGCAGACGCATCGACGACTCTACCTCCCATCTGCAAAGCAAACAGCATATGGATGGTGCAGTCGGCGAAGATTACGTACGGGCCGACGACGGTCCGTCTGGCGTGCGGCGCTGGCGGCGCCCGCGCGATCTATGCAAATTTTGTGCTCCTCGTTCGCTACGTTCGCACACCGGTAGGTGTCATATAACAGCTGCATTAGTTTTTCAGTAAGACTCTTAAATATTCAGATTAAGCGTCCTATGTACAACAATCGATAAAGCTCTTGATGTTCCTGGCATTAAAAAATTTAACGAGTTGTAAACATTTGTACCGTCGATTTTGGATATCGGTGAAGACGTCTCGTTCTAGCGATCTCGCTAGTTGTATTTCGGTCAGAGTAGATAGCTATACATTGTCAGCAACACTTGGGTAAATTTCATATGAACGTTGTAATTCTTATGTATGTAATAACGATAATATCATACACATAAAATTAAAAAAAAACAGTGCGTTGAGTCCCTCTGCTCGGAAGAAGTGAAACTTCGTAATGTGGAAATGAAAATGGGAAGGGGTAGAAATTGCGTTTTTCGTCGCACGTTACAATTGCGAGTCGAAATCCACTGGCTCACACTCTTTCTCCCTCCTTCTTTCTGCCTTTGTGTATCTTTCTTTCTCTCTCCCTCTTGCGTTGGAATATTGGACGCTACTCGTTGCTAACGCTCGCGCTGGCCTGTAACATATACTACGCGCATGCGTTCAAGTGCCACGCATTCACACTCGCTCATCTCTTTCTATTCCCCCTTCCCAGGAGCGTTGAACGTTTAACGCAACAGTGCTTTCATACCCCCTCCATGGTAGTGTTAAACATTTAACGCAACCTTGTTGAAAGTCGCATTAGAAGTATCACTTCAAAAACATTTTTTAGATTTTGATTTTTAAAAAGTTGAGTCATGGTTACAGATTGCATTTGAATTTGAATTAGAAAATCTTAGTTGCGGCTGAGGTGAGGCCGATCAGATCCTTGCATGATGTCTAAAGAAGTGCACAATTATTTAATTAAATATTTAAACTCGAATTCGAAATCCCTACGTATATTCCTGGAACTGTAACGATAGCTTGTTAGGACCTTAAAAGGCCGATATCTAATGTAAGCTAGATTTTCCGGAATCCCTTGAAAAATTTCAATTTTCTCAATGGGAATCTATGAGGTCTCTTTATCTAAACGAATAGATAAAGGAATTCCTATATTTCGAATAAGAGGCATAAAGGTTATCTTCGTTTTACATTTTTCGTTCTAAATTTTATTCCTAGGAATAATTGAAATTTCCATCAATCCAAGCAGATAATTATTGATATTGTAAATGCGACATTTCCAGTTATGTTAGGGAACCCTGTATTTAGACTAATAAGCATTAGCTAAAACTGAAACAAACATGAGAACGTTAAACAAAATAACATTCATAATTAATGTTCTGTTAAATCTACACATTAATGCTTACTTCTTGGATATACTATTTTTCTGTATATACATAATACTAGAATGTATTTAAGAATCGGGTTGTTAATTATTTTTGGGAAATTGTTTTAAATTGCGTATAAGTACCTTAGATAGCCCTGGATAGGGAATTACTATTTTTCTTAAATCGTTCAAAAGCTTTAAAAATCGTGTTTTTAAATACCGTTTCAAATATCGCTCGAAAACGTCAATACCCTGTCACGTGACCGCTGTGACGTCAAATGTTCCCAAACGCACGTATACTAATAAAGATGATTTAACGTTTTTTCGCATTTATTGTTACATAATATAAATTCTATGTTTTGTAAGTGTTGTGCGGTGCGTCACTGTGCAATTGTTACAATCAGACGCCTGAAAATCTATTTATTCATGTTTTATGTTCGGCAAACAGTAGAAAAATGTGATTTGGGCTTATTTTTGTTATGGTCATTTTGATGTAAGTTCTAATAATACTATTTACTTTTCACATATTTATGTAGTTATCAAAAGACAAAATATTGTAATTTTAATATTAGAAATAAAGTAAATAAAATTGAAAATGTTTATTTCAGTTGAAAGTTGAAAATCATTCAATTTGAAAAAATTGTATGATTTATGAAAAATTGTAAAACATTCATCAAATTACGTAAAAATAAGGAAATATATTGTGATTTTCAGTATTTATGTCATAGAATCTACGACTTTACATTCAAATTGTGTTTTTATTTAAATACAGTCAAATTCACTATTATCGAACGTTTCCTCTTACTTCGCAAAGCATTTCGTAAGAAATATATATATATATATATATATATATATATATATATATATATATTGGTCGTATTTATTATTATCAAACTGAACAGCCACTGGTTATCAAGAGGTTGTAATTTACAAGAGTTCTCAAGGAAAACAGAAGCATTACCGCTCACAGTGTATCTAACCTAATTCATTAGATCGCTGTTCCAATATACAAAAAACCCTTAATCATAAATATCACACCAGTTTTACTGCAGATTCGTGGATGAAAAAGTAATTAAAGGGGACCATAAGCGATAACTCGATTCTTGAAAAACAAGTTCACAAATTAAAATCTGATTGCGGCGAAATGTGTCAAACGACATTTATTGTATATTTAATTACGAATCATTTTCTTTAGTAAAAAGATTCTGTGTGAACGTTGACAAAAATTTAAAAGTATTCAGTTAGTTCTACGACTTGTTATTTCAAACTTTACATTATTAAAAATTCATTTGAAAATTATAAAAATTTGGTTTACAATTAAATTGTATCTTGGAACATTTAAATATTAAAATTGTTTATTGAAGAACGTATTATTTATGAATACGATCTCGTAATTGTGGAAATATCGTAGGGTAACCTTTTAAGAAGTCATATACATTACGTACTTAGCTTTATTCAAAAGTCTCATCGTAATTCACACAGTTTTCCGTTGATTATGTCCCGATAGCGCTGATGGCGAGAACGCAGAAACCAATTAAAGTATAATCCGTTTTTAATAAGAGCCCGTTAGGCTCGGCGGGATCTAAACAGCTTACACAATTCTCGGATGGCTGTAATTGCTTTTAGATTAATGCCGCGGCCGAGAAAAATGTTTTCATATTTTACAAGAGGCTTTCGCGAACGCCGCGGCCGAAGCGGATGCTCCCCGTCAGCCTCCGAAACGTCAGATGTTTGTCATTCTTACGTATTGCACATTGTTTTATCGCACGTTCCTTGTGGACGCGTTAAGTGCAGATCGTAATGTTTGGAATGTGAAAGTTTTTCATAGCTGCTTAACGATTTGCATGAAATTGTATCTCAAATTTACAATACGAAGGTTGAGTGCCTCACTTTTTTGCAAAGAAAAAAAAAACCACTCAATGAACTATTAATTCTTGTAGTGTATTGAAGTTGCGTCCACTGTGCTGCATTTCAAGAAACATTTTTGAACAAATAGTATTTGAACTAGTATTGCAACTATAACAATGATAAATATAATTTGCATTCCATTCAAAATGTATGCCCGCGTTAGACACTTATGTAATTACCGTAAAATAATTAATAGTCGTTTGATTGTGCACATAAAACCGGCGCGTTCAGTATAAAACCGCAAGGGAAAAGCGTACAATCTCTAATCAAAGTCGAAATGACGAATGACTTTTAACTTTAAACGTTGCTCCGAACCCCGAAGAACATACTGTAAGCCGTCGGTCACGGACGCTGCGATCGTCCACCATCAACAAATCCACAACACTTACCGGACCAGACTAAGGATGACTTCAGCCTATTAAAGTGAATGGAGTTAGACCTGAGTCACTACGTTTATTCCTACAACTAATATTTTAAAGAAAATATGATTGTTGGAGGGTATGTCCCTGTAATGGGGCGACGAAAGCTGAGGGCGTGTTAAGGCGTATTTAGAGCATCTCATTAAAACCTTTGCCAGGAATGACAATTTTGAAAATTATTGATTTATTACATTTTTTTTTACAAAATACATCAATTAATTAGTAGCACGGATTTTTGTAATTCCTTACAATCATTTATTACGATAGTCACGTATAACACAAAAAAATAATTGTTACAATTCATAAACATTCTTCGATAATTCTCAACAGTAATAAAGATATTTTACAATCGTTTCTCATACAAACATGAGTTTGTAGAAAAGGATATTTTTTCTTTGGATACCCCATCGCGACTGATTTCATTTCCGTACATAAAATTACATCATTCGAAATCGCTCAAAATTTTGAATACAATGACGATACCAAAATTTGTACACAGGAGAACTTTCAGTGGCATACGAGGTATACAGTACAGATGCGCAGCGCCCGCATTTCTGTAGGCGTATCGGATCTTTCGCCAGTCCGTCCGTACGACTTCGAAAGGGTTTTCATTACCGTGCAGCATGACGTAGTACTCTCTGCGGGACCGCGCCGTGCTTATCCGGGGCGGGGGCGGGGCGGGGCCGGGCGGCGGGGGTGCGCTCGCGATAACGCGCCGATACACATATGCCGATATACGGACGGTGGGTCTTTCCTTTTACAATCGGCTTACGAGAGGAAAGGTCGAGGAGGGGAGTTTTCAGCGTTTCTTCTTTTCGGACTGCGACCGTTGCTGGAGGCTTTTCCCGCGCGCGAGTCATGCGATCTATTCTTTTGCGAAATTTAAATTTATCGCTCTTCAGAAGAGAGGTATAGACGTCTATGGAAAAATAAATAAATATAGAGGAATAAATTAGAAAGCAATAAATGTCTTTCTCTCTTTCTTTCATGTAAGAAATTGAATTCGGTTTAATTTATCTCTATCCGGTGTGCGCAGAAAATCTCATTCTTTCGCATTTTTTTTTGTCCAAATCTTCAGGACATTTCAAGGATTTTTTTTTCCTTTTGCAGATACGTTGTTGACAAATAATGTATAATTTCGATTAAAATATTTTATGATCAAACCCTCCTATTTTTTGGATATGTTTCAAAATGTTCAGAAAAATTGTGTTTATATTTATGATACTTTTTAGACCGACCAGTCTAAAAGGCGACGACAATTTGTAAAAAAAATAGTTGTTACGTCTACAAATATCTCAACAATGACTTACTTTATATAATTTAATTGATTATTAAAACAAAAAAGGTAGATAAATGGGTATAAAAATTCAGATCTATTTATATTTAAACAGAATATTAACCGAAAAAAACCAGTCAATTGCAATCTGACCACGCGCAACCTGACCGGTTTCCGTAGTTGCCTGTCATAAAATGCGAAGTTAAAAAGAGGCTTCCTATTTGATACTATTCATATTGAATCTATTAATTGACCGACTTCAAAAAAGGAGAAGATACTGAATTCTTTTGTATTTTGTGAGTTCGATGGTTTAACGGCTAATGACGTCCAAAATGGACCCACATTAAACGGGTGGTAAGGAAGTTATGATTTCGTATTTTCATAATTTTACTTGGTTCATAAACTTACATTTACTTCTATTTTACACAAGCAATAACGTGATCTAAGTAACTTTCAATAGGATTTGTACAAAATTTTGTTTTATATTTCTCCAAGTACGTTTTACGAGTTGGCCGGTTATTATTCGTAAACTTTTAAGCTCTATGTAACTTGTCCTTTTAACTTCGTCATATATACTTGAATTTTTTAACATGTCCAAGAGTAACCAGTTACCTGGTAGAGGGAGAAGACTTGAGTTTAATAAAAATTAGAATTTTAAAACATAATGTTTTGCACACAGATTCCTAAATCGAAAAATAGTTTTCACAAACCTGCAAAGATTTTAAATGAGCAATCAAACGGTACGTGACTCCATGGGATAGACGAAAAAAAAAACACTCATCCCTACTTTACTTTTATCCTAAAAAAATATATTTTCAATATTTTATTCTATAATTTTGTATGCGTGATTAGTATATATCTCCACATCAAATTACAGCTTTCTCATATTAACAATCTCTGAAATAGACCGCGGAAAGAGAGACGGACGGACATGACAGAACCATTAGGGTTTCTTATTGACTACTGAACCCTGAAAATGGTGCGTGTCAGCTCCGACGCCAGACTGAAGTTTACTCCTTAAAAAACGGTTGTCTCGGAGCATATACTACAAACAAACAGCCCAAATAAACGCATCTCTTAAAACACTAAAGTCATGAATATATTTATATTCATATTTATTAATATGAATAAAAATATGTACACACTATAAATATAAATCGATTTTAAGAATTACATTAAATAGAAGAAAAATACACGCATACAATATAAGATGCGCGAGTATGTTGCGCGGAAGGACAGCATGCAGATCGGCTCTTTGTTAACATTTGATTTCAATTCCCATGTGATTTGCATACCGCGGGCCACATCCAAAATCGATTCTCAGAGAGGAAACCACCAAAAATGAGGTCATCCGTAAGACAACTCATTTGGAACGGAATGATGAGGTACTGCGTCTACCGTTGCAGCACTGCACCCCGTTGGCATCGGCGCACGTAGAGCGGGGGCGGCACGCGTGCGGTGCGGAATAATACCGGCGCGGGTGAACTTCTATCGGTTCGCGGCGAATGCTCATTTTAGCGTGAACATAAACATTTTACTGCACAGACATTAGCGATAATGGGCGGGCTCGAGCTTCGGAATGGAAATCGGCCGAAGCTTTATTGCGACAGATCAATCACGCCTCGCCGGTGATAAAATGTTTCGCCTGTTTAACGCCGAACGCTCAAGTTATCGATTTGCGTGCGATTTCTCATTTCTCAGTGTAACGACCGCGTACTGCGACCGCTGGTAATGGAGTCGCGAACGTCTGTGTCGTGAAAACTTCCGTTCGCAAACTTTTTTGAAAATTTTTCGACAACTATGTTTTTCGTTCAAATTAATCGGCTTCGATAAGATTCGCTATGATCCATGCAGCAGCATTTTGAGAGGAAATACAGATTTTATTTTAAAAATCAATTATTCAAAAAAATTACAAACTATTACAAGAACCTCATTAATATCATTTTCGTTCACGACACTTTTTGAACGTATGTACCGATTTCAAACAGTTTAATAATTCAATACAGTTTTATTTAAAATACAGCTAATTCCATTTTGAAATCGATCGCTTGAAAATTTCAGAAATTATTCTAAAAAAGTATTCATCAATTTTTATAAGTTGTGTCATTTATATAATCTCGATTGATGTTAAGTTTTCCAAATATGGAAGTTCATGCTAATCCTTTCGTATGTCTTAAACTCAATTCCGATTCATATATTTGTTCAAAAATATTAGAAACACACACGCACGCACACACACATCACACATTTTTTCTGAAAATGGTCATAAAATTTAAAGACATTGAGCAAAACTTGACAAGTTTGAAGATAATCATATTAATATACATTAAATAGAGCACGCTTCTTCTTACATTCTGTTACACATTTCCGTCGAATGCAAGAAGTAAACCTTTAAGCATTAAAAACGAGGTCAATGGGTACTCAGTAGTTGATCCTTATGAAATTTGTTATTTCCCAGCACACAGCATCATTAATTTGAAAGAAGATGTAGTGACTAGATCAGAAAAAGGTATGTTGCGGTGATTTGGTCAACTGAAAAAGATGAATGAATGTAGATTGACCAAAGATATCTGATATGGATGTCAGAGAGCTGAAGCAAGAGAGGTATATAAAGGACGTACCACTTGGAGGTTGCGGTCTCTGCGTACCCTTTCTGACAAAATATATTTGATATTTTCTTAAATGATAGGCCTATAAAAAGAGTTCACAAATACAAGAATAAATAGCCATTAATGTTATTTAACAAGTTACGAGTGTATATATTTAGTTTTAGAATATCTCATGAAAGTATAATTATGAAAGATAATGAAGATAACTTTTAAATTATTCATGTGTCAAAGGTCGAGAGTCTCAAATGTCTTAGTATCCGTGACAGTGATAATTATAATTGCTCAACGATAATTGGGTTTAGTCGCCATGAACGATAATGTAAAAAGGTTGAACATTTTAATTGGATATCGTGCAAGATTGGCTGAGTGTCTTAGAGCATGGACTAATCGTTACAATGTAATAACTATTGTCATTAGAGGCAATACTTGTATTTAATATTTAGGCACAAGAGATATTTTAAAAATATCGTCCATTTTCCAATTAAAAGTAAAACATAGAAATTATATTTAGGTATACGTGTTTTGAACATTTTTGGATTTATCGATTAATGTCATAACGAATATGAAACGTATAGGGAAATATTAGCGGTAGGTTCATTAACACTGTCTGTTGATTTTGTTGAGTTTCTTTTTAATTCGCTACATTATAGTAAAAGTGTGCTATTCAAGATGATAGAAAAAATGAAATAGATTATCATTTCAGTTATTATTTCTTAAATGGCTGAAAGAGTAACTCGATACGAAAACGACATAAATAGAATTTTATTTAGATTCCAACTGGTGGTAACTTAAATAAATAGATCAGTAATTTTGATTTTTATGACATTTTTTTTATCTCAATAACTTTAAACAATGTTGCAAAATTACGATTGTATCTTTTTATATAGACAAGAGAATACTCCTGTGCCTTATTTATAGTAAACTTTAGATGATGGTCAAACTGACGTTTAGGGTTGACAGTTATTTCATGATCAGTGTTTTGTGGATGTTATTAAAAGAGTTGTTGATATTCTTTATAGAATTAAATTATATTAGGTTTCATGTCTTTTTAACTTAATTCCATATCTCTTTAATAAGTTTTTATAGTTGTAAAAGAATGAGATGTTTTTAATTTTACGGTAATATTAAAAATAAAATTATATTCAAAACTATCAAGACATAAATATTTTAACACGCAAACATTGTAAGAGGCAGGCGCTTTCATTTGGTACAACAGACTCAAAAAATCAAAGCATTGTACAATCCAAGTCATTACGTAAAAATCAATTTTACTAAAAACGAAATTGATTTCACAAAAATTAATTAATTATAATGCCCTCTATGGTCGTGGTTAAACGTCTCCAGCATTCATAGACATGTAGCACTTTCGGCGGCGGTAGACATAAACCGGGTCTGGCTATATTTGTATGTCGTACGTCTAAGCACACAGGTAAGAAATCGTTTTTCATACAGGCTAGATATCAGCATCCAGCAATAGGGCGATAAAAAGATATATAACAAAAGTTTTCAGTTTTTGATTAAACAAAAATTAAAAAGAAGTACTATAATTCGAAGTAGATAGATTCGCGCATGTGTCAGTGCAATGGCAAAATACTAATTTCAAACTTGAATACGTGCGTAGGCACTGAATATTATGCACAATTCATAAATAAAACAGTTCACAATTAAGGAAATGATTGATTTTGATTAGTAATCTTCAGTACATTTGTACATTTCGAGCGATTTTGAAAACAATGTTCGTCCATCTGAATGCATGTTTCTCCCGTGCTGGTAAAGGATACACACACAACCTCTTTGACTCCGTAAACGTCAAAACTCCAATGATAATTTTTCGACCTTTAAGAAAATAAAGACGTAGAGTCTAAACAAACGAATGAATTTCCATTGTGATCTTCATAAGTCATAATCTAGTTTTCTTGAATTGGAGGCGGCTCATTGAAGAAAACGAAAATTAACTCGGCGATCTCAGTCTAGGGCCGATCTTCAAGAATCTCATCACGGAGAGATACAAGACCGCGATTGAAGTCAGCGTACAAAGCCTCACTGAAGGAGAATTTTTATATTACAAAAAATTATCGTCCTAAAATATCTTCACGTCAATTCCATTTCTATCGAAGACAGCTAAATTCGATTTGCAATAAAAACACTAGACAAGCAATTTACCATCAAAAGATATTTTACTCAATAAACCACATTTAATTTTTTTAATGAAATATAACATTAGAAATTAAGAAATTTATGACCAGTTAGGAGTGTAAAAGTTTTAGTGTGCCCTACGAGTTGCCAAAGCTACGGCATATATAAATTTATTTTTTACGTACTATCAAAGATTGAATAGAAATAAGCATTTTACAATACATTTTTTTATTTTCAATTTTTGACCCCATCTTATTTTTTTTGTTGTCTTCTATGGTTTACATATACATTTTGCCCAAAAATTTCGGTACGAGTCGAGAATTCTAGTCCGCTGACGAGTATATAAAAATAAATTTAGAAGTCTACGAGAAAAATTGAAACATTGAAATAAATATATAAATTTCAAGATTACTCTCCTGCGATGCAAACGAAGATTAAATAATTGCTTATATTGATATAACGGCTGCACGCTAGATCTCGCAATTAATGTAATTTTGGACGGGATTTCCCCTGATCGAGCGATACCTGTATAAGCAAAGCTCGAGCCGACGCGGGTCAAATCTGTGACATTATCCGAGTGCGTGTCGATGTTCTTTCCGCGTCCTTAGTCTCGCAGTTGTTTGTTTGCGGGCGGCCCGCCCGCCCAGCGCCGGCCGCCCGCCCCGGCCTACGGACGCCGGCCTCGATTCTATTTTCATTGCAATTACATATTATTAGAAAGCATTATAGGTGCTGTCGTTGCGAAAACCGATTAAAATGGCACGACCACCGCCCCGTTTTTATTTACGGAACTTATTTAGCGTGCTTTTCCGTAAAAGCTTTTTTTTTGTATTGCGTCGCTTTTTTAAATTAATTTTGCATGTGGATAATTTTTTGAGCGTTAAAGTGCTCATAGTAATCGACAAACGTAATGTATTAGTTCTCTACAAATCTTGCCTACCGGAAGAATGGTAGTTCATTTACGAAATGGATCGCAGCAACCAGATTTATTTGATTTCTATTTACAGCTTTTATTTTGTTTAGTGGAATGAACTTTACATTAGGTTAAGTGTGTTTGTTATTACGTGAAATGCTTTGAGAAATGATTTAAGGTCAGTTTAGTTAAGATAATTAATACAGAATTAAAATTAACTTGTGCATTGAGAAATCGAATCAAGCAAACAAAACTCGTAACAGAGTAATATATTCCTTCAAAATACAGTTTTGACATTTTCAATTTTATTTTAGAACTTATATACATACAAGCATATATATATAATCTTCATATTTAACTATATATATGGATGTATGTATATATAGTTAAATATGAAGATTATATTGTGAGAAAATATTTTAATTATTCTTATGGGTAAATATTTTTGAGTCAATTTCGATTTTATCACTCGAGATATCCTATCAAATGACCTGATTCACCGCACGGGCCACGAGACAGATTTTCAAATCGTGAGCGGTCACCGAGATCGGCAGATCAGTAACTTACCTTAAGTTACCGCACTCGGTATTCGTTGTTTCATCTCTTAAGGAATATAGTTTGCACCGCTCATCGTATTCCACTTTTTCATTTCAAACTTGACCTAAGAGACGGTCTCGTTCAAGGTCAGCCCTCGAGATCCTCGAGTGTCGGTACGTGTATCTTAAATATGCACGATTTTTTAAATAGGATTTTTAAGGGGCAAATGAGCATGCAAGCCACCTAAGAGTACGTGATTATCGCCGCTCATGGACACCTGCAACCTCAAGGGAGTCACTAAGTGCGTTACCGGTCTTTTAGAAACGCTGGAACATATCAAAAAATATCTGTTTCTCTTGAAGAATTTTGAAAAAAATCAATAAAGAAAAGAGAAGAGAAGGAGATAAGACGAAACGTTTATTCTTAAAATCCATTCGGAACAAGAAAACAAAGATTAATGTACTTACGTAGTCATTTGTAAGTTAGTTATCGGATTCGCCGCGTTACATATAGCCATATCAAAATAAGTTATTTGACATCAGCGACAATACTGTAGTAATTTTCATCCATAGACACTTAAGTCATCCCGAGATAGTTAATAGTTAACTCTATGTCAATTTATCAGACGAGAATACGCTAACAGGGTCACGGCATACGGAATACGCAGCGATAACCGATTCGCGCGTATTACCGGGCCGACGACCTCGGCGGTGCGACGACCTCCCCGCGCACCACTAGAGAGATTTTTATGAGACCGACTCTTTTAGAAACGGACTAATTCAATCGCATTCGCGCGAGAGTTTCGCGTTCTTCGAACGTTTCGTCCGAGACCCGCGCCGGCGCATGATTCTGGACGCGACATCGCCGCCGCCTACGGATGAGCTGCGCGAATTATTTTATACGGCTCGGCGGACAATGAATTCGGGCAGTGGAGCTGCTAGTCGACGGCGATGATTGCGAAAGAGAAAGTTAATTTATTAGTCTCATTATTTGTAGTAGTAAAGACTGTCGTTTTAGCACTACGAGTTGGTTTTATTAGTTTAAGTGAGAAATTCTTGTACGCATACAAAATTAAACATCGATATTTTGGAGACCGCTCTAACGAATTCGATGATTTGTATTATGATAGCTTTTTGATTTTTAAGTTTTTCTATGTAGATGTCTGTCTACTCTGGAGAATGCAATTAATTGGTTTTCATAAGTGTAGTTTTATAGCGTCATCTCGAAGAATTTCGAGATAGCGGTAACCTTAATGTACCTTTCTCAACAATAGATGGCCCTACATGACATAAATAGAATACATATATGACATTACGTGATATTATTTATGTGAAAGCAGGCAGCAATTAAATAGATAACAGGCAAATTTTGCATATTATGTGTCTAAATATTTATTGTTGAAAATGAACCAACGCTACTTTTTCCGTGGGAAATCATCGCATTCCCACAAGAAACTCGAAATATGCTGAATATAGCTTTGTTACTGAATATAGCTAAATATAGCTTAATCTGTTACTGAATATAGCTCAGGCACTGTACAAAATAAGTACAATATTCAAAATACTCAGAAGTCTTTCTTCACAAAGCTGTTCTTATTTAGGTACAACTGGGACTTAAAGATGCATTGTTGAAATTCTTTTAAATTTAGTTAAGTGCTATTAACTGTTGTAAAGTTATTTTATGCGAAATTATTGCTATAAAAAAATTGATTTCAGTTACAGAATTTCAATATCATAGAACTTTTAAATGTGATAATAATCACGCATAATCAGATTATCTCTTTTATTTATGGTGTGAAGTTTTGCTTGTTACAAAATTTCGTGATTCCAGGTAAAGAGGTAGTATACCGTATTGCATTAGAATTATTTGTTAGAGTGAAAATATACAGCAAATGTGGTTATATTTTTTGATCGCTTTGATTTGGAAGTTTGAACTTTTTAAGGTTCTAAGGGAGCGTACACCTGAGTATTTGATTTCAACTTGATGCTTCTACGCATTCCTGATAAAAAAAAGGTCTTCACGTACAGAAAACGAAGTGATCGTGTAAATGTTCCTTTTAAGGTTTGGAACTTTAAAACTAAAATGAAGAAAAGAGTTGCCATTCTTTTAATTTGCCAAAGATTTTAACAAAAATAAGAATTTAAACGATAGGTTTGACAAGAAGGCTATAAGGTTATATGTTTTCGGCGCGTGCGTTTCGAGCTAAGCACGTCTATAGACAAGCCTAAGTACCGTACATAATAATATCGTGGTTAGATGCCTACTATTATTTTATATTGTTCTGCCTCGCCGCGACGAGACTCGGCTATGCGACTAAGGCACCTGCGCCGCGGCGCCGGCGCCGCCCGGGCGCGGGCGGGCGAGAGCGGCGATTTATCGCGGTAACACTGAGCCGAGGCGACAACGCCGCCGTTCTAGATGAACGACTGAATATTTTATGAGGGCTTGCGCTGGGCGTCGCGGCGAACGCGCCGGCAGCCCTTCTCTCGTCTTCGCGACAGAGCCGCGTCGTCGACGCGTAGGCAGCTTTTAATGTCTACTTTACGTCGAATTTCGCGAGTTTTCGGTGTACGAATGCCGTAAGTTCTTTAGGTCGGTTAAAATTACTCAATATTTAGGAGGAATTGTATTTTAAGGTATTCAGTCTTTAGTGAAAAGGTTATGGGAAGGTTGCCTCAGCGTTTGGAGTGAGAAAAAATTATGATTTAGTTACGAATTTTTTACGCGAGATTGAAGTACTTATAACTTTTTTGTTTTGTCTTGTGGCGGATATTACTACTGAAATAAAAATCATATAAATTATGTTACAATTCAAAAGTATAGACCGAGTTAGAATGATGATTGAAAGAGAAATCACTGGATATTAAAGAATTAAGGAAATGTCCACTCGGGCGGAGCCGCTGGCACCACAATTTATGAATAAAATAATTATTAATAAATATAGAAGAGGTTAATATATGAAGTTGTCGGTTTAGAATACTGGTCACTTTTAATATTTCTTGTTTGGCGTCAAATTCGAAATTCAAATTTTAAATGAGAAAATTTCGTAAACGGACTATAATACTCTAACGAACATTAGTTCCGTTCAAAAAAAATTTTTATTGATTCTCAAGCTACGCCTAAAAAAGTTTTCCTTCAAAAACCTACTTTTTTGTTTTATGTCACATCAACCGTTTCTGATTTCAATATTCTATAATAAGAAATAAGACAACGAATATTTTCTTTTAAATAATAAGAAAGATGATGCAATATATTATTCCGATGCAGCACATTATTGCATCATCTCCATATTGTTTTAAAGCACTCTATTGATTAAAATTTAATAATATTCATATATACAATTAAAAGTTCTATTAAATGATATAAATATTATATATCTAGATTATTATTATTTAGAATATTAATAAATCTGTCCAATTAAATATTTTTTATTGAATTTTCAAGGCGCAAACTAGATTGCGAGTCACCAGAATATACGTAGGTGGTCATCGTCTTCCATGCGCACTCGCAGCCCCAGAGGAGTCACCGGTGTGTTTCTGGCCTCATATAGGTAGGAATGCACATCGGATGGAAGAGGTATTAATGGACGCGATGGAGTGGAGAGTGGGCCACCTAGAACTCTCACTTACTGGACGAAACGCGACAGCGGAAGCTGTTTCACGTCTATATTCTGTGAGAGGCGATATCTCATCAGTCGAGCCGACCCATTTTCATGCTTCAGGTAAAGTGATCACAGCATGGTTCTATCACGCGATAATTTTCACTCAAACATCGCATACAAAATATATCTTAATACACGAGTGTTTTACCAATTCGTTTTGTTTCAGATATTTATTTCACGTATTTATATAACAATTTTAACTATATTTACACAACACATTATTTCATACAATATTACATTACATAAACGTTATTTAATAAGAACCATGCGCATCAGCTAACAACAAAAGTATAAAAACAATTTGTTTGGCCGGCCCGCGTCCGTTCTTGAAACAAAAGGGTCTCCGCTTTTCTTGTTATTACGCGGTCGGATAATTCAGAACAATCCGGCTAATTGTTATTCAGTCCGATTCTTGGGCGTGTGTAACAGACGTATAGCCCCTTTTTAAGGGCCCTTTCCGACCTTTACCCGGGCCGAGCCGACATTAAATATCAGAGCGGCCGTTTGCAGCGGAGATTATTCTGCTCCTCCTTTATATGCTCCACCTCCGAATTCCGAGCATAAGTCCGGGAGACAACGGACGGTGTGTTCCACAGAGCACTGTCGATGGAATGAAAATGCCCAACGTCGCAGTGTACCAGGAGTGGCATTTCGTATTGCACTCGCTTTCGGATTGTGCCGTTTCATAAAATCGACGGTTCGCTTAGTACAGTCGTTGAAGACGTCTAGACACAACGGTGGTTGGCAGCGAGGGATACGGTCCGTAACTATGGCTCTTTTAGCTCTATTGTGATGTTCTGTGGTGCAGCCGACGTCGCAGCTTAACAAAGTTGTTTCGATTCAGAGCAGGTAACATTCCTAGAGACTTTATAGAATTAAAAATATCCAATTACGTGAGTACGTAGGTCGTTACCGTGCCGACTAATGTATTTATTCCTACAAAAAATTCTGCTCCACTAGCCGGATAGCCAATAAAGAGTGGAACATGCAGGTTAATCCATAATGAACACAAGAAAAAGAAATGTTATTAAATATATTGGTACACAACGCTTATATTTAAGTAATAATCGTAAATATTTTATCTATGTTTCATGTTTATTATATACACAGATTTAGGTTAATACTATGTCGAATAAGTATCATGAAAATTGACATCTGCGCATCGCATGACTGTGCTTGCGCAGTCCGTGATTTCCAGGCTAATCGGCTACTGCCCACATAACACCGCTTGGTGTTCGGAACTTATCTTTCGTGACTCTGATTGTGTATTAATTATTCTAAGTTTTTAATTGTCAATTTGTATATAATTTAGCTTTGTCCGCGGCTCCGCCTTCATGGACAAAGCATCTTCATCTATTTTGTTCTTTATTGCCCCGATCCTAAATCGATACCGATCGCTCTCTCAACTCTCATTGCGTCTACTACTCTTCTGCCTTTTCCCTATAATTTCTCCCTATCAATCTTTATTTTATTTAATCTATTTATTATTATATATCTTTTATTAATGTATATATATGTGTGCGTGTGTGTGTGTGTGTGTGTGTTTCTGTGTGTATAGAATATAAAGGGCGTTATGAAGTTTTTATAGTTTTTACACTACAGCAGTGGTAGTAAGACAAACAATAGGACGCGATTATTCTTCCGACAAGGTGCACTGAAATTGTCGTTGCGAATATCTAAGTTACCTGTTCTAACTAAATATGTACTAAGCTTAGCCAAATAACATATTTTCATACCTACGAAAGAATTGTGCAAATCGGGGTAGTACTTTTCTAGTTCCAAGCGCACAAACGGATGGAAAGATAGACAGAAAAACGTTGAGTTTCATAACATGTATTGATGTTTTTTTTTTTTTGCTGTTCATATTATATTTCTAAAATAATGCTTAAATTAAGGTATATCCTAAATTATTATTATTTCATGTCTAAAATAAGATATAATTCGAATCTTACGAAAACATTGCAAACGATAGGAACTGATGAATAAATAAAATCAGAACATACAAACTACAATAAACATTCATAGAACATAGAACAAAATGCTCTTGCACTGTTTTCTTTAATAATCTGCACTAATATGTTATAAATCTGTAGCATCTGTCTGTACTTTAAATTTTTTTGGTGAAACTTTGTGATTAATTGACCTCAACTCTATAAGTTTTAAAATGTACGACTATCTGTCTGTCTGTATTTTGGTTTATAACTTAAGATCGATTTGGTCGATCGTCATGAAAACGTAAAAAATGCTGTAATTGCGCAAATAATAGGACATATATAATTTCCATACACCGTATGGCAAAAAAAAAAAATGTTTTTATATTTCTTTAGTAGCTACATTCATTTGTTCTTATATATAATAGTTACGTGTTACCTGTACGTGCGCGCGCGTGTGTGTTTTCCATGACTTTTGAATTTGTAAATTTAAATGTAATGCTATTTTAATGATGTCTATCAGAAACGAGATCGGAAAATTAATTGGAACAAGGATTAAAATCGGAGTTAAAATGTGGAAAATTGGAAGCAAGACAGTAAGCGGGTTAGAGTTCGAAATAGAATCCAAACAAAAGGATTTAATTTATCGTATGTCCGAACGGAGAAAGCCACAGAGAAAAGTTGTCATGTAAATATGAAAACAATTTGTTGGAGATGATTAAACTAATCGTTATTTTTGTACACAAATAAACAAATGACCTATAATAGTTGTTTTCGTCGTTAATCATAGTTGTCATTAGAAAATGATACATGTATATTAATCTAATGAATGAATACAATGCATTAGATTCTAATGTTGTTATATGTAATATGTATATATATATGTATATAGTATGGTTTTTGAAATTACCATGAGTATTTTAAATGTAAATCACGTCTCCTGAAACTGCATCACTTTTAACGAATTTCGCAAAGTATAACCTTTGTCATATTAAATTTATATTGAAAATATCCACATTGAGAGGTGAATTTTTCGTAAAATAGTCGGAATTTCTACAAAAACTACTAAACCTATCTCGATGAGACTTAAACAATTCCATAAGAATTTGTTTGTAGATGGTTTTATTTTTTCAATTCCTTTTTTGCAATGCCTTTTGCAATTGTTTTTTATTTACAGACATTCGCTATAAAGCCTAGCGAAACGGCCGGGTGACCACTAATGTACTATATAATCCGTTTGTAAGTCCATGTACCTGATCTTTTCAGACATAAATGTAGTGCGAGACCTTTGCGTGACAAATCCGTCTAATTAATAACGTTTTGTTTACGTCGTGCGCAAGGGAGCCGTTTGCCTCGATGGCCAATTAATTTGTTTTATCATTGTCTGATTTATTGATTTCGGAGAGACGTTAAAACCCCACAGCGGTACATAACATTAAACGAAAGCACGCTCTAGTTATCTGTCGACATTATAAATGATTTCCACATTACGTAATTAATGTTTGTAGAGGGTCGTATGGTTTGTGTTGTTTTGACGGCGCTAAATGTAGGAAGTATTAAAAATATGTATTGTTTTAACATTTCTGCTAATTTACACCTATATAGATCCGTAATAATATAACAATATTGTAAAATAATTTACTCCATCTGCAGAAAACATCCAAATTTGGTTCAATATATATAAATATTTAGTATCCAATATGTACTCAATGCAGTTTATATAATTGCTTTTTTTACAAGCTGGTAGTTTCAATTCTCGCCTAACTTTACGGTCAATCTGAATATAAGTTTAAGTCGCGTCGCAACAACGAATTGTCATAATCTATAAGAAAACGGTCTTCAATCGCAGCTGCGTTTTTGACTCGTTGTTGACTTCAATCGGCGATCATAATACTAGGCGCGTACAGTAGTACCTGAGTAGAATCTATAATAAACTTTGCGAACAAATAATTAGTTGACCGTTCGACCAGTCTTACAGGAACAGCTCTATTCTTTTTTATCAATTTTCAGTAGTCGCGTTTCTTATTACATCTCTTCATTTATACGTGCGTTCGCATGGCTTCATCCACGACGTCGCATCCTCCTTTATATCTCATATCTTTCGAGTTTCCTCCGCACACGCCGAAGTTCGCCGAGACCTCAACGACGGAACTTTTAACGAATTTAGCGTTTCAATCTCAGGAAAAAGTACATCATGTTTGAGAGACATTCTCCGTGCGTCGTGTGCAAATACGTCACAACAAATTTTTCGGTTCGTCGCTTTAACAATTCCACACTCAGGGTCCACCTTCTTTCGGGGTCCCGTATTAAATAGCATAAAACGAGGTACGTGACTGAACGATTGTTCGAATTCATTTCTCTCAATGCCCATTTATGATTTTATCTAATTGCGTGTGATACACGCGTGTAACGTAATTAGTAATGAACTGTAATAACATATCAGGTTACAAATTACGAGTTAATATTTTTTCATGATATTCCATTCGGATTTCATGCACTACGATAAATTCATTACGACCTCATGAGAAATTTCAGTGTTAAAGTGGATAAGAGACATTTATTTGATTATGAAAGTCCACTATTTTCCCAGTGTGTATTACAAAAAAGAAATATTGAAATGTAATTCTTTGCGAGAGACGAATCATTGCTAAATATTTTTTGTAGTTGCTAAAAAGACTTATTTTTTCATGATATTCCATTCGGATTTCATGCACTACGATAAATTCATTACGACCTCATGAGAAATTTCAGTATTAAAGTAGGTAAGTATAAAGACATTTATTTGATTATGAAAGTCCACTATTTTTCCAGTGTATATTACAAAAAAGAAACATTGAAATGGAATTCTTTGCGAGAGACGAATCATTGCTAAATATTTTTTGTAGTTGCTAAAAAGACTTATTTTTTCATGATATTTCATTTGGATTTCATACACTACGATAAATTCATTACGACCTCATGAGAAATTTCAGTATTAAAGTAGGTAAGTATAAAGACATTTATTTGATTATGAAAGTCCACTATTTTTCCAGTGTATATTACAAAAAAGAAACATTGAAATGGAATTCTTTGCGAGAGACGAATCATTGCTAAATATTTTTTGTAGTTGCTAAATTGACTAATTTTCATAAATTTGATATCGTAGTAAATATCAAGTCGATGTAACTACGTAAGAAAAATATATGAAACTTCATTGGTATTGTTGCGGATCTTTGCAGTCCGATAAGGAATTTAGTGTAGATAAAACAGACCTAGATTTAGACAAGGCGGATTACTCATAGAGTTCATTGTGAATTCATTCAAAGGAGATCTAATCAAGATTAGCATATATTCGCTGTGAAATTGGAACAGCCATTTTGCTTTAACTTCCAGACGTGAAAACGCCGCAAAAGTATTACATTGCGAAACTGCGATAAGTCTTAGTCATTCTCACAACGTCTTCCCTCACACTCGTTGAGTTAACTATTCGCAACGTAATTAATGCACTTAAAATATGCACTTCTTTGGTAATGCAGACAAAAATATTTGTTATTCTTCAGAACCTGCGACAGCGATTATTATTATATTATACAATGTAGTGGTGTTTTTATGTTTCGAAAGAGAAGCAAATCCCGTCAGGGTTCGATTGCAAGATTTATTCAAGAAGCCATTGAAGTCAAATCTGTATATGTTAAAATTTACGAATACGATGAAATTCAAATCGTTGAAATGGCGAGATGATCTCATCTAATCTAAATCATCTCATCTAATCTAAAAACTGTGGTAAGGAAATTTACATGTCGCAGAACGTTCGGCGCAGTGTGAAATTGAATGTGAAACCTAACCTAGGCTTGCGCCTTGCCTTGCGCCTGCGTGGGGACTGTTAAAGATACGCCGCGCCTGCGCAGACATTTTGCAAGTACTGTACTTTCATATTTATACATATACGATAACTAGCTTGATGAATATTAACGAAACATGCTATATTTACAAAAACATCACGATATATTATTGTAACTAATAAGCGACAAGGCTTGATATCCATATCGAATAGTATTATTAAAGTAATCAAGCGACAGTTCAAAGTGTCTGTTTAACGTAAGTACATAATATATTTTGATAACAGGGAACGAACTGTTTGTGTGAAGTCTACCGACTTCACACAAACTTCTGACTACGCTATAGGAAGAGTAGTAAGAGACGCTATTTCATAAGGAACTATTGATGCTTTATATAAAAATAGATGACGTTTCTACAAAGAATTACGCGTGTTTTTTTTTTAAATTCTCTAGCAGTTTTAAATAAATTCAACTCGTCATTATAAAAAGTTTTCAATAGACATTGAACCGGACAAGGTGAAGTCTATTGTTATCTGGTGTTCAACGGAATATATTTTTCTTTTTCCATAGAGTTGATTATTAGATCTATACAATGAAATGATCCAAAAATACTACGATGAATATTGTTATATTTTTATTTCGTATTCAATCATATTTCTGAGCGATTGGTGTTCCATTTCTATTATGTTTGTTAATATAAAAAAATAAATAACGAACGCAAAGAAAATAATATTGACAGGTTTGAGCCGTTTGTTATGGCGTTAACAAAAATGAAATATAAAGTCGGGATGGTTTATCCAAAATTCGCATCCTCGATATTCTCAAATCTTAAATAATACCAATAAAATATAGCAATTAAAACGCAATAAATATATTTAAACGTTTCGGAAAAAATCAAAAAGTTCTCGTTCTTCAAAAGGATATAAAAGCAATTAATTCAAAAACACAGATTAATTAAAAAAAAAAGAAAATAAACTCACCGAGAGACAATTAAAATAAAAGAAAAAATCTGCAGACGAACACCGGCATAAATACTGGTCACTGTTACCACTCGCGCGTGCGACGTGACGGCGGCGCTGGACGCAGAGGCGGTGTGCGCGCGCCGCGTGATACGCCGCTCGCCGCACTGTACGCGTGCGACGTATCTAAACCCTATACTTTCTAATTATCATATCTTATCATGTAGACACAATATTTTTGTGCAAATTTTTTGTTATCCAATATTGAAGTATCGATTATAAAGTGTTTTGCATGCATTATTCTTATTTTTTTTTTTAAGTGAAATTGATTATTTATAATTTGAATTACCGCCGACGTTTGTGTGTGTGCATGCCGATTGGGAAAAAAAGACAATTGCACGAAAGGGAACTTCATATTCTTTGAACTCTTGAATTTGTTGCTAATTCTCATTAATATTGTAAATACGAAAGTAATTTTGTCTGTATATCTGTTGTCTCTTCACGCTTAAATGGCTGAACCGATTTAGACGAAATTCGTTATGGAGATAGTTTGAGTCCCGGACATGGCGTACTTTTTGTTCGTTTGTCTGTCTGTTGGTTTGTATGTTTTTTATACTTCAACAATAGTGAAACTGATTTTAATGTAATAATATAACACACCATTTTTTTTATATATCGGTCACTGTTTATCTTTTTGTCTGTCTGTATATCTACTTCTAACTCTACAATAACAACAAATTTATGACTCCTCTTATCTAGAAAATCTAAATGTCATTCATTTTATTTCATTTTGACGTCCGTGTTTATTGTTTGCTTTGTTGAGAGAAGGAGCAGTGTTAAAGTAGTCGATTAGATTGAGAAGAGGGCCATTTAAATTCTACGTAAGCATAAAAGGTTGTCGCGGAGGGGGGTCTGGTTGATTATGTAATATTTACTTATTTTAAGTATCTGATTTTCTTCTACGAAATTTAATATATTTGGATTTGAACACATGACAACCTTACCTGTTATGTTCGAAAGCGAAAAACGTTTTCAGAGATTCCCTTAATTGCTCATTCGCTTTCACGAACTGGTTTATTACAAAAGACTTAAATTTTATCTGTGCAATAATACGAATTACACACATTAGTACTTTGGTCTTTGTTTCGACTTATTTACTTCGGTAGCAATTTATTCTAAATCGTATATATTAAATTTGTATTTATACATATAATAAGATCGGAAAGAAGCCAAATAATTTGTGGATTATTTTTTGTTTTGAAAAAGTAAATGATACGCACTGCATAATTATGTAATACGTTATGTAATTATGCAGTCCAAATACTTAAAAGAGTTAACATTTTTATTTTTTCGTTAGTGTGTTTGTCTCTTTGCTTGTTCAAACATCACTCAAAAAACAATGGACGGATTTGAACGAAAGTTTTTGTCTTTTATTTGCAATAATCTAATGCTGAACTTAGGATATAATTTATCAAGCTGAATTGTTTAGAGACTATATAGAGAGCAAATCAAATTTTTCCATCTCTTTAATTTGAAGTACCTACTGAGTACATTTGAACAAATGGTACCTACCTACTGTTAGATTTTTTTACAGTGCAAGCGTCACCTAAAAAAATGAGTCCAACTATGCATAACTTTTTTCAATTAATGCATTTCACGAAATAAAAAATAAATCTCGTTATAAACGTTGTGGTTCTGAAGAAAACCATGACATGACGTCTAAAATTACTTTCATTTATTTTTAAGAAGTTGTTATTTATCAAAACTACCACGCGAACGAAGTAGTGGACAACAGCTAATAGCAAATATCGTAAATAAGATTAATAAGCCTATAAAAATAATGTTTCATATTGCTTGACAAAATCGATGAAGGCTTATGAAAAAGGAAGGAAATTTTAGTAATAATTTAATTAAATAAAATATGTCTGATTTATTTCATAATATGCATTACAAAAGTGTATAATAATTTAATTAATATAAATTTGTTTGTAACATCATTAAAATGCCACAAAGAGACGGCAAGACAATCCGGTTTTATTTCAGATTCAGAAGCTTGGATTCAGAAGTTTCATGATACCTTCACGATGGTCTAGTGGAGGTTGGAGTTTCTAATGACTGTCGTCACCAATGTGTTTACAGTGTCCCGGGCCGATTGCTTAATGTGCTTTTCACGACACAAAGTGAATGGTTTCGTACAACTTAATTTAAAACACGTCGGTCAGTTTGTTCGTGATCATAATCAAATCCGGTACCGACCATCTGGTTCGAAAACGGTGCTCTTAACCATTAAACAAGCACCATAATGCGAGTTTATAGCATAGAAGTAACGCAAAAAGTTACTAGATTCAAACCACTAGGTGTTATTAAAGCATACGTTTAGCCGTTGTGTTGGCTGAACAACTTGTTTATTCGGTCAATATTTTGACGTATCTGATGAACATCGCATACCTGTTATCTCGTTTTACTTAAACATACAAAATAACAACTCAAATATGTAAATGAAACACGGCATTTGAAAACAAATGTGTTGATTTGTCAGATTGTGTTTAGCCAGCCGGTTTTCCTTATCCGCCATTGTTACATGGTAACTAGATATTAATTTATATACCAAACAAACAGCCGATTGTGCGAACTGCTTTGTTCGTCTGCTGGCATGAACCCTGCCAGCGCTATCTCTGCCCTCGGCTCGGTGACCCGCGCAACTCGCTGTGCTGATAACGGCTCGTATAGTGAAACATTTATTTAAGAATCAACATTATATCAAATGAGAGTACGAAAGGTTATATTGTAATCTATTTTAGAAGCGTTCTGTTTTCTGTTTTTTGAATTAATACTATAAATTTTCTGTATTAATGCTGAAGGTACTAGATGTTTTTTTCCTTTGTTAACTAATGAACGAACCTTCGTGGGTTTAAGGATTGAGATCAGATGAAAGGAAATACGTAGAAAAGCAGAAGGTGTGTATTCAGACACGTAGAGTTATAATAAATCTCAATGGAACCCCTTGATAGTTTGTGGTTGATCGCATTTGACTTGTGAACCCACTGATCGTAAAAACATAACTCACCCATTAGCCTTCTAACTTTGGTATACATACATCTCGACTAACAGTTTAGAATGTTCTTAAACAAAAAATAATGAATTACTTGTACGAATAAGTTGTAAACATGTCACATCTGACAAAAACAAACAAGATTTATGGTATTCTCAGAAGATCCACCCCCAAAGTAATAAATGCATTTAAAATAATTATGCGTGGGAAGCGTGATGGAGGGAAAGGCGCAGACGCGAGAGTGGGTTGTATACGCTTAGAAAATTCTATTCTCATTTTTTTTTCTCCTGAGAATTATATTTTAATGTTATTTTAGCTTGCGAGCGCAGTTCGCAACAATATGTTTATAGCAGTTTGTTTTTTTCGAGATATTATAACGTATATTGTACAGTTTACAGTGTGAATAGCTTCCGCCCGCGACTACGCCCGCGTGGACATAGAATGAATCCATTCATCTTATATCGACCGATTACGATGGTTCGGATCGCTATCCCGTTTCCGGTTCTAAACCCGGTCTCGATCTAAATAGGTTACGACTATGGAGCCGCCGTTAGTTCTGGTCTCGGCACTGCTCCTTATTCCAATTCAGAACGTGTTCTTGTTTCAAATTTTAGTCTCATACTCGATTCCGACCTTGGTTGCGTTCTCGATTTTGATCTCTTTCGGTTTCGACTTTCAATTCTCCTCATCGTCCCGTTTTCAATATCCATTCCGCTACCGATCACGGTTCTAATTTAGAAGGACATTGCATCAAAATAAAATTTAGGCGATCCGTAACCGAGCTTTAACCAGTAACCACCGAGCCACCATCGCCCCTTATACAATAAACTATTAGTTTTTATATGAATTTCTAGAGGGCACTTGAAAACCTCTTTCGATTTTAACATGAAAACCGTTTCTCTAGCTGAAATATTAAACACTATATGTATATTATGTATATACATATAGTGTATACATATATACATATACTTATAGTATATTATGTCGTGGATTTATTTGTGAAGCTACTAAAGGTTAATATCTTTGATACACATTTTATTTCCTTCTTTCAAACCGTTTAGGCAGCGCACGCTAATAAATCGACCAAATGTCTAGTTTCTTCTGATTTCCATTACTTACTGTTATTGTTACTGAAAAGAGATATTTATCAGAATGAAAAATAGCTTGTAGCACTCAGGAATCAGAATAATACCTTAGTATTCATGAGAGAATTTTCTAAATCGAATCAATATTTCCAGAGATTACATCCTACATCCAAATTTACAAATTTACATAATTTACCTCTTTACAATAATATTATAAACAAATGACAATCAAATACTTCTTTTGTTTCGGAATAAATGACAGCAGTTTCAATGATCAATTTACATAACCTATTAATCACAGAAAACCATAGTAAAATTATGACTTAAAAATATGGTAAGCCAACACATAGGTACATGGTGGCACATTCACACACCCATACGCACACATCACACACACACCCACAACACACGCACGCGAATACGCGCACATATATATACACACACAAGACAGAAAGACAAACATCAATCTATCATTTGCGCTATTATATGAGCTTATTGTATAACAATTTTCATCACGATCGTTCAAACTATTTTTAAATTATAAAAAGACATATAGACAGACAAGCATATGAACAGACGGACAGACAGACAGAAATAAATAATTTCAAAAATAGTAGAAATAGAATAAGTTAGTTTAAAAATGAACATCTATCGCGAAATTTCAAAAAAAACTTGAATTTACAGATCATAGATAAGAGTATAAACACAGTTTATTAATAATCCGTAACAGAATATAGTAATCCATTATTAGAATCTAATACCCATCTCGATCAGAATTTGGTTATTAGGGTTCCGCACCTCAAAAGATAAAACGGAACACTTATAAGATCAATTCGTCCGTCCGTCCATCCGTCGGTCCGTTTATCAAGAATCTTTTTCTCAGGAACACACGGAGATATCAAGCTGAAATTAATATCAAATACTCAAAACTGTAATTTCTTGAAGCAGTAAAAAAAATTAAACTTCTAAGTCAACGCAATCAAAAGATACGGCTGTTTATGCTCCGTTTAGCCGCATAGCTTGCAAGGGAATCGAAACCTATAGGGTGCTTCCCGTTGACTAAGACTCATGAAATTTGGCAAGTCATATAGTACAAATACAGGAAAAATCAGTTTTGTAGTTACATCACAAAAAAAAAATCCATCTGTAGTGCATTTCTTTATTGTAAAGGCTATGGCACACTAGACTGAACATAGCCCGACATGCTCTTGGCCGGCTTTTTTTATAGTATCTGAGAATGACGGTATCATCGTTGGGCCAGTTTTTTTTTATAGCGTTTGACAATGACGGTATCATTATTGAAGGTATGGTTATCGGTGCGATTTCAAGTTTTAAGTCCAATTTTAACGATTAAGGTTAAATATTAACAGGCCATTACAACTAAATTAAGGACTATTATGTTCGAAGAGAGGATTCTAAACTTAAATTAATTGCTCGTTAATTGATGTAAACATTGTTTAGTGAATTAGGATCCCAAAGTGTTAAATATTTGACTTTTAGGTTCTGTGCTGAAAGTTTGATAACGGGATCCTATTATTATGCGTCCGTTGTCCGTTTGTCTGTCTGTTTATCTGTTCGTCCAACTGTCTATCTGTCTGTTTTTTTGCCTGTTTGTCTGTTTGTTTGTCTGTCCGTCCATCAGGTCTATTTGTCTATCAGCTATATTTCATGAACCATAATAGGCGGACAGTTAAAATTTTGACAATGTGTATTTCTATTTCGACTATAAGATAATATAAAAAATAAAATTAAATTAAAAATTAAAGCAGGCCTCCTTACAAGAATCATGTTTTTGGCATTTCTTGTTTAATGTAAATAATGAAAATAATCACTGAATAAACGAATGATATAAATAACTTTAAATTAAAATTATCGCTATACAAGAAACGTGAATTTTAGGCTTTTTTTGTGTTTTTGTTTAATATTAATTTTTGTTTTATTATTTTTTTTTAAAATACTATTAAGTGTTCAATATTGTAACACGGAATCTTTCGTGTGCGAGTCCGCTAGGCACTTGGCCGGTTTTTATTATTAAAGTTTCTTCGCTCTTACAAAAATTGATGTCATTGCTCGCAAAGATCATAAAGTATTTAATGAAGTAATTCAAATTAAAGGAACGAGTTAATAAATTATTAATACTTACAAATAATTAATTTAAAAAATAGATTAACACTAAAACAATCAAATTTATTTATTATTTTTTGATCTATTGTCGAGTAGAATACGGGCTACGTGCAAATATATTATTTTTTAAAGCATTACTAATTTTTAGTCTACTAATGACGATTCTTGGTGCGATTTTCTAACAAACTTATATAAGTAATTACAATCAATTGACGCTGATAGTATACTTGAAAATTTTTTTCAATGTTTTCTACAAATGTAATAACCATATGCAACCATGTTTAAATAATGCCATTGTAAATATATTCCAATAACTTTATAGTTAGATATTATTCTTTTTAATGCAGCGCGCAATCACTACACAGCTGACAATTACACCGGCCCACAAAACAAAAAATCGAATAGTGTCGTGGAACACCAGATAGGAACTAATTTCCTTATTATAAAAATGATAATTTCAAGTTCTATTCGAGGTATAAAAAAAAACCCCAGAAAATTGCGGAAAAGAGCAAAAAATTGCAGTTATTGTGATAAAATAAATTCTATTGAGCTACATTAATAGATAAATCATGATTTTTATATAGTTCGATCCGTTGAATCTAAATCTTAAGCCTAATTGGCTCATACATCTTTAAAAATCTAGGTGAATAACAAAAATTCTTTGAAAATTTTAAAAAATTGGTGTTGTAAAAATCATTTTAAAATCTAAACAAAATATATATTATGTTATTTGATTCGCGGAGTCTAAATTTAAATTTATTTTTCAGATTTTGATGGCTTTCCAGTCTTATAATTCTTTATTAATTTTAAATATTAACAATTTTTAAATAAATATAAATTTAAAGTTTATTTGGCCCATTAGCCCTCAAAAAAATTAAGTCGATGCGGAAAATTGCACATATACCTAGTAATGGAAAAAATTGATTGAAGTTAATTAAATTTATTTCTATCAAACAATCTTTTTAAAACCATACGAAGCTGTTTTCAAGCTGTTCTTCGCTTGTGTCGAGCTCTTTTGTCTTCGAATGACCTACGCAAAGGGTTTCATTTTCGCTTCTTGTTTTCATCGGGTTCATCTCTCTTCAGTGTCCAGCAATGATCTGCCATCATTTTGACATTCCGCTTTCCTTGATATCGACTCTCCATTTTACTTTATTTTGTCTTGGTGGAAGCTTTCGCCTTGCTCTGTACTGTAGTAGTCAAGATTTTTAGGAAATTGTTGAAGGTGAGAATGTAAGAAATACAATTTAACATTCATTAAGCAACCCATAGTGTCGTAATTGTCCAATAACTCTTCAACTAAATTTCCGTAATTTTCACTCTTTTCATTTCCCAAAAGAATTTTGTAACACATCTTTGAAACTTGACTATGCTGCTTTTTCAATATCGTGCTTTTCATAAGCGAAGTTATCGTCTAGGAATAAAGTTAGAATTAGAGGCCCATCTAAAATTCCTTTTTTAATTTGGCATTACGTACAGCCGGAAACTTTTCTCCCAAATATCTAAAACAATTGCCATATTTTTCCAGGGCTTTGATGAACTGCTTCATAAGATCAAATTTAATGTGAAATGGTGGTAGTAGGCATTAACGAAGGATCGATTAACGGTGTTCGTATGACATTGTGAGAACTAGGATCCAAGTTCACTCTCGTTGGCCATTCTTTCTTTGCATAGAGATTTTTCCGATCTCGACTATCCCACAAACATAAAAGCAGGGATATTTTATAAACTCTGATTGTTGACCGAATAGAAGTATTGCAATTTTCACCACAAACTTTCCATTGATGCTCAGAATACTTGATTTTATTGCATGCCTTAAGTGCGAACGTAGGTATGCTTCTACTGTCGTCTGAAAATTCCGTGTAATCACGGTAACTAAAAAACTATTTAACTTTTAAACTTAATTTCTTTTTCAATCTCATCACTAATCGATTGAGAATAACTGTATTGAAAATCATAGCTTGATATAGTACCGATTAGCTGTAATTGAATTTTTTAACTCTCAGTTATTCATGTTTTGATCTGTCATTTCGTTTAAATATCTAAAATGGAGATAGAAATGAATGCTTTTGTAATTGCCAACAGATGGCGGTAGTAATATCGAAAATAAAACAACTATTTTCACCCGAGGATCAGCTGTACAATTTAGTTCAACTGTTTAGCTTTAAGTTGCGCGCGCAGGGTGCCCTGGTTAAAATCTGTCCTAGAATTTGTTTTTTTTTTATTTATTTTTAATTACTTTCAAATGTTTTAATTAATTCTAAAGTTATTTTTAATGTAATTAGTAATATATTTATATTAACAACAATTATTATACAATAATTTTAATTAATGACTTCGGGAAAGTTTTGGAGAAATTCAAAAAAGGATTTTTGGTGAAAAGCTCATATTTTATCATTAACCTCTAATTTAAATAATGTATGTATGTCACGAGCGCTTAAGGCGTGCACATTTGGTTTTACCAAATTTCTTAATAATGTGTACAAAAACCTAACCGAAATTTTAGTTAACTCCTATTTATATAATACAAACTGTAAATTTCCATAAGTATCTTTAAGTTTAGTCGAGTGGGCTATTGAAATCGGTGCATTCGTGTTTCCTTTATGAAGAAGAACAGCTTTGAGGCTTCTCTTTGACGAATCAATAAAAAGCTTTCACACTCTGACCAGACACCGATACTGGAATTTCGAGTTCCTTCCATCGTAAAACACATTGTTTCACGTGTTATTCTATTTGCCTGTACCGTCCATGACGGCACACACGCTGTTAACCCAGAGACTCTGCTAGATGGTTCTGGCAGAGTCTCTGGGTTACTCTAACTTGCCCACCATTACCACGTGGAGGTGGCCTGGTTACAGATACAAGCTTCTAACTTTCAATTTTTTTCTATTTTTCGCAATTTTCAGGGGTTTGTACAGTTTACGTGGATTTTAAACGACTTATGGTTGAAAAAACTTCAGATTCGGATTAGGGGACCAAAATACATAAAAATCATACTTGGCCTATAGTTTCATAAACTTTTTTTTACCAAAACTGCTAATTTTTGGCCATTTTTATGGTTTTTGCAATCTACTTAAAATTTTGAAGGTGTACGGGCAAAACTTTAGATTCGGATTCAGCGCGTATAAATATAGGTAGGTCCGGTCAAAAGTACAGACCACTTTTTTTTTGTGGGTCGGTGTTATTATTGTCTAATATCCAGTCATTCTTTATTACTGACAGATAGTCCAATGTGGCTTATCTTCTAAAAAAGCATCGTTGAACCATCTGCATTCATTTCTTTTCCGTTTGACTAAATCGATTCGCCCGCTAATGGAAATGGTAACATTAACACCTGCTGTGTTGTTAATTACGCTGATGACAGAAGAATCTTTCTCTTTTTAATTGCGTATAGATGTATCCAAATCAGCGTTAATTGATTGTGATTACTTATGTAAGTTTGTTATAAAATCGTACCAAGAATCGTTATTAGTAAACTGAAAATTAGTAATGGTTTTAAAAAATAATATTTTTTCAGGTGGCCCGTATTTTACTCAATAATAGATCAAAAAATAACACATATTTTATTGTTTCTGTGTTATTCAATTTTTAAATTATTGATAAGTATTAATAATTTATTAACTCGTTCCTTTAATTTGAATTACTTCATTAAATTCTTTATGATCTTTGCGAGCAATGACATCAACTTTTGCATGAGCGAAGAAACTTTTATTAGAAAAAGCGGCCAAGTTCCCAGCGGACTTGCACACAAAATATGCCGTTTCACCGTACAATATTAAAAACTTTATAGCTTTTAAAAAAATTAATAAAACAAAAATTAATATTAAACAAAAAAAAGCCTCAAATGCACATTTCTTGTATGGCGATCATTTTTAATTTAAAGTTATTTTTATTATTTGTTTTTCACCGATTATTTCCATTATTTAAATTAAACAAGAAACGCTAAAAACATGATTCTTGTAAGGAGGCCTGCTTTAATTTTTAATTTAATTAAATTTCTTATATTATCTTATAGCCGAAATAGAAGTACACACTGTCAAAATATTAACTGTCTGCCTATTATAGTTCATAAGATATAGCTGACAGGCAAATGGACAGATGGACGGACAGACAAACACACAGACAAACAATGATATAACTATAAATCTGATTTTTCCTTTATTCTATACGACTTGCTAAATTTCATGATTCTGAGTCAACGGGAAGTTCCCTGTAGGTTATGATTCCCTTGCAAGAGTCAATATATGTGGCTAAACATCCACGGTGGTTCCTATCCAATCGCGCGGGATTTATTGCAGCGTCACTTCCAGAACACTTGGCGATTAGTGGATTCCTTTAACTCGAAGATCTTAAATTTCCCGAGTGTTGCGGGTGCAAAGTCGAAGTTGCGGGTAAAATTCCTCAACCCTCTCCTGACAGCCACCAAGTCGTTGAAGAGGTTATGACTTCCGGTGAGAGAGTTGTCGTACTTGCTGTTCCACATAGCAGCGACTAAAATTCCGACCGAGTTGAAAACACGGTTAGAGTAAATGTACGGCAGCGACCTTTGAGTACCGCCAGCTATCGACCAGCTCCTGGAGTTTCTCGAAGATGAATGTCGGATCCTCGATAATATTCTATGAGATATGCGGGATCGTACGGTATTTCGGGTCGTCAGATGACACCCGGGCAGCGAACGGGTGGCAGAAAACGGAGATACAAAACCCCTCTACCATTACGACGGGAATCGAATACAAAACCGTCCGGTTGATGCAAAGGAAGGGGACCAAAGATGGTGCCCCTTTTTTGAAGGTGGTGGTCATGTATTGACTTCATGTGAACGGTTCTACAACTTGAATCCCGACAAGCAAAACGTTTGTAACATAACACAGCTTGAGTTACGACTGCCTCAGAAGCCATTATACGCAGGAGTATGATACGGTGCGGCCGTATCATTTCTGCGACAGGACTTCGCACAACTTTTTCTTAAGCTTTAATGCACCATCAGTTAGGCGAAAAAAAATACGGCGGGCCCTCCTAGGCAGCAATGTGGGTCGACGCACCCCGCGGGCAGGGGATTCAGTAACAACCGTCCGAGATGCAACTCGCCTAGGTGCGGTGTAAGTGAGAATCGTAAAACGGCCTAGAAATCCCCCGATCCTCGAGACATAAATTGTGAGCAGTATCGGGATGAACGACTGGCTCGGCGGTGCACAATTATGACTCTCGGGGACTCCGTGTGTCCCCCCGGGACTCCACTACACAATCTCCGTTTTGGTCACCGCCATGGAATTAGGACGTGATGCGGGAAACACTTCCAGCGGGGAGGTGGACGCGGTACTCCTAACTTCAGCTAGCAGTGGTAGGGAATTCATCAAGTTGATTTAATTAATCTTATTGAGAGTTACTTATAATAAATATTGTTATTAATGTTTATATAGTAGCTTTAGATATCAAGACAAGTTTATAATGGTCACGGGATGACTACTGAGGTATTTGATTAAATTGCGAGTTAGGAAATTTTGAAACTTGTTTACGGATCACATTTCGGTGAAAGAGCGTATCAACACTACACTTGTGGATAAAGCGGCTTCAGTCAACTCATTTCAAGGAAGAATTGAAGTTATTACAAAGCAGTAAAATTATCCGTAATTCTTTAAGGCGGCTTAATTTATTTTTTAGACGAAAAGGGTATAATTCGAGTAGACGGACGGTTGGGGTATGTGGACCGGTCTTACAAGGCTAGGCATCCGTTATCAGTACTTAAGTGGGATCCATTAGTAGATTTGGTAATAATACATCATTATCTGAAAAATTCACATGTGAGCGCTAATACACTATTAGGAATATTTCAGCGGGATTTTTGGATAATAGCGGTGCGAAATATGGTTCGATGTATCCCATTTCGTTGCATTTTGTGTAGAAGATTAAAACCTTAAGCGTCTCAAACCATGATGGAAGATTTAAATAAGGATCCGATTTCTTCGGTTCGATCATTCGTTGGCGGGAGTCATGGATCAATTTTGTATCAAATCTTACAACCTGCGGAATCCTAAAATATTAAAGGTATACTTTTGTGTCTTCGTTTTTTCTTACAAATAAAGCAGTCCATTTGGAGGTGGTGTCAAACTTCTCCACACCAGCCTTTTTTTTGACGCATTAAAGTGGTTTACTTCGTAGTGCAGGTTACCTACATTGATTCGTTCCGACTGCGGAACCAATCACGTAGGTGCGGATAATCACTTGCGGGATCTTCATACCTACTTGTGGGAAAATCGACTATTGTTGTTCACGAGCTTTTAAAACTCAGGATAACTTGGATATTCGATTGGCATAACGCTGATTGTTCTAAGTAATAGCAAAATCAATTAAATACATTTACACGGGTGATCGGAAAGGAGAAGCTCACCTTTGAAGAGCTGTAGACCGTTTTTTGCAAAATTATTGCGGTGTTAAATTCTCGGCCGTTATATCCTTTTTTAAATGACCCTAATGATCTACCGGTGTTGACTCCTGGTCATTTTCTGATTGACCAGCCAATAAATCCGGTTCCGGAATATCCATATTGCTATACGTCAATCTCGTGGTCATCGCGTTTTCAAGGGTTGCAGCCGATCGTGCAAAATATTTGGAAGTGGTTCCAATGGACAGACTTAGTGGAATTTTCTCAAGTTGGTCTTAATAAAGCAGGAAAACATTTCTCTCCTTCAGTGGCAATGCTTGTGGATTTTAAAATTGTACCCTGGACGGGATGGCATTGTGCAGATGGCAGATGTGCGGACACCTATCAGTATTTTACATGAAGCGGTCACCAACCTTGCACCTCTGCCAGTTCAGTAACCAGCTTAGGGCGGGGGATGTTTACGCCATTGTCCCCTTTTTAAATATTATAGTTTGATACCCTAGACCATAGACAACCGATGAACGCGGGGTGGGCTTGACAGCGTGGGAAGTGACGTCATACTTTCAGCTCGATTAACATAGGGAGCGAAGCGTACCGTCGATGTGCGAACGCACAGACGAAAATAAATAAAAAACGGGCTGTTGCGGGAAAAATCCCAATCGCATTATTAGCGGAAATGAGTACTGAAGTGGAAGTTAACCCCCTGCGGTCATTAGACAGTTATCGGCTACGCGCGTCTGGACTTTTGGGAAGAAAGCTGGCGTAAGGTGGTACATCTAGTGCACACCACGCACGGATGTATCTCGTGAGATGGCACGTTCACGTTTTGACCTATTTTTCTCAGGAAAGACTACTTCAATGATTTTTACTTCTTTGGCAAAGTTGTTCTAAAAAGAAGATTATGAATATTTGCGGAAATCACGTATGATCGATTCCATACGGTATACCCTATATTATCGTAACACGTTTATATTCCATATTTGGACTAAGCTTTAACAGTCTTCATTTTGAGGTGTTTCAATTTTTGGAATTAAACTTTTATATCGATGTAGTAGAAAATTTTAGTATAGTATTAAATAAACTAAACATCACGTTTTGTTTTACCGCCACGGCTGTATGTTTCCTTATAAAGACAGATACGTGTTTACAATTCGAGGAAGATACTGACAATTCAAATGTTTAATAGACGAAACTAATAAATGCTTTATAATCCTGTTCTTTTACAGTTATTTTCATGTTTCCTTTCAAAATAAAATTGAGAAGACCGTTTTTTAATTTACCAAACGTCTCACAGTTTAATTGATAAATAACCACGTGATCATTTCTTGATTTTTATTGTTTGTTATTAATTAAAGTATAGTCTACCTATGTTATGCTTTCACATTACTTGACCTAATGTTTATTGGATTTAAAACTATTTTCTTTTTCATCAAGCTTGCTCTTCTTTTTGCCAAATTCAAATTAACATAAAATAGGGACAAATATCATTTGGCTTTTATTTCGGAGGTGCAAAGTGTTTTTAAAATCAATAGTTGAAGTATTTAATTGCAAGTTTCATCCGTATTTGCAATAAAAATACGCTTAATTGCCTCCTTCAATTTCCACATTTTGTGGGTCTACAGTTTGCAGTCGCTCAGGTAGTGAATACAAATACACAAGAAACGCCTGGCTAGATTGTACGGCAAGAAAACACTAACAAGGTAATACGTATTATAATAGGAAATTGTAATCCCCTCTTTATAGTCTATGATCCGGCATTAGCAAAATGTACCATCTGTTGATTGAATTAAATAAGGTTTTAAAGGCAGATAACAGTATTATAAATTTATGAGAAGGAAGAACTTCTATCACCGTAGTTTTGCAGGTATTAACATCAATCACTTATTTTTTTTTATATAAGGTATAAATAATTTTACGGCAACTGCCAGTTATACATTAGATTTTTGTAAACTTTACATACGTCTTAATATTTTTTTAATTAACAAATAAGAGAATAAGTTCAGATGATCTACCTGCTTACACCTGGCTGCAGATAACTGTTGCAGTCATAAAGTTCGCTACCTATTGTAACAAGGTGTAAAACCTCATATTCGAAAATTAAGTACTTGTGATTTGCAATTAACATACGAAGCAAAAAAAAATATTGTCAATTAAGTAATTACTGTTAATAGCAGCACAACTAATGATAATGTTCTCACACACAGATAATGTTCTCACAAATTTATAATATTGATGCCTTAAAAACATTATTTGATTTAATTAATAGGTGAGGGTACATTTTTCTAATGCTCGATCTTAGACTATTACAGTGAATAGTAAATGCCATTGGATGTGATTTGATTTCGAATCCGGCCTTGATTTAATAGACTTTGTTTCTGGTCTACCATTTGATTCTGGACCCGTTCTTAAATCTATTTCGGTACTGCTCCTTATTTCGATTCAAATCACGCTATTAAATTTAATTATAGTCCCACACTCAATTTGGGCTTTGTTACCGTTCTCCATTTTGATTCTTTCTGGTTCCGAATCTCGCTCACGACTTAGACTCCGCCATTGGTCACCGTTTTGGTTTGGACATTTATTGTTAAGGCAAATGCTAGTATCAAAATAGCCAAGCTAAGCTTAGCCAAGTTAGCCACACGTGGGTATATCACATTAAAATTACATACATTTACAACATTAACATCACAACAATTAACAGTTTATATGCCAATAATGAAATTTGATACTTTATTTTTGAGATTAAGTTGTGTGATTATACACAACCATTACATAATCTTACAAGATGAATTTAACACATACGTTTATATGCAAAAACCATAAAATATAAACGGCCATCGATATGTAACTCTCAGATATGTGCTCAACCCGCTGTAGACAAAGCATAACATGCATATTCTTGGCAGTCATGAGGAATGCAACTATTCTATAGCAATGCAATGAAAAATATATGTATAAAATAAAACATACATAAATAAACAAGTGATTTCTTAAAATTAAATAAACAGTGTTGTCAACAAAAAAAGCGTGTTGCGTTGTGTTTTGACGTTATGCCACACCTGAGATGACACGCCCACCGAGCGCCTAAAAGTCCCCGGATGCTAAGGTGTAAACATCATTTTTTCGGCTATAACACTTACGTAATACTATCAATGTTACGTTTTTCTTCTATTGTGTTATCTCATTATTTGTTTTACTGTATTTTTTTTTCTCTTTTGAAGTGGAAAATCTATAAAGTCGTTGTAATTTGAAACTCGATGAAACGAAAATGCATCACGACAGAGACACACACCTAAATATATAAGATTAGGCCCGCGAGGGAATGAGATAGAATACATTCGTAGTCATCGCACTTTCGTCCAATAAGCATAGTACATACTTTTGTGTGCGACTGTATATTGCCGAGCAAAGTGGAAGAGCAAGCGTCGGTGTGTATGTATATTGCACACTATCTAGTACTTGTTCTCATCCGAACGTTTTATGTGTGTTCATGCACGTAGGTCTCTATATTGCGAAGCTTTCGGAGAAGACCCCGTGTACTGAGTATAGTTGGTATATATATATATTGCACTTGAATATTTCCTAACCAATAAATTTGATTCTCATTCCTTACTTCTCGTAAATCATATGTACAATCTCATTAAAATATGATATAACTCTTAGATTTAGAAAAAAATAAACTTTACAAATATTTTACTCCTTATACTTAATATTCATCTCATTTTCTCTTAGGTTATTCTATGCAGTTTCACTTGTCTGTGTGTGAATATCACATACACAGTCACACACATTTTTTTACCTTGTCTTTATTCAATTTATTCAAATCTAGTTAATTCGCTTCTTTTGAATAATGCATCCAAATTCCAATCCACATTTATTATTTACTGATTATACACGGAGGTTCCGACTGCATAGTCATTAATAAAAAATAGGAAATAAATTTCAGAAACTATAAATTCTCTTGGGGGAGAACTTATTATTTTCCTTAAGTTTGCTTATGTGATCCCGTTATTGTAACTATTTACTCAAGTTCCGTGACAAATTTAGCGAGCTTGTTTCTTACCCGCTTATGCAATTGACGTCTGTCGGATTATGATTCCACACAGTCGTAATATTACCATATATGAAATTGGGAATTATTATGTTAATATGTTTCATGTTTTGGAGCTGAATATTTTGTTCATAACATAACACGATTTTAGCAAAAATGTTTTTAACTGGTGAAAGGAATTTTGATTATTTTTTAATGTAGAAAAAAATTGAACTGCTTTAGTATTTTTTGTGACATTTGTAAAATATAGTCCGAATTTGAGGCTCGAGTATATAGAAAAGGGTGACATGAAAGGGGCAAAAGATATCATAAAAATCGAACATTTCAACTTTTTTTATTGCAAAAGTTAGACTAAAGTCGTAAACAGTAGACTCGGTAATTATCTTAAATCATTTTTCTTCCTGAGCCAAAAATATGTCTTTGAATGGACTAAACGGGATCGAAAGGAAAGATAAGGTATGAATAAGTAAGATACAGCGCATATGTAAAAGCGAAAATATCAATTGATATGTCAAAGATAAGAGTAATGCAATATCATTATTTTTCATGAGTCACACCGCGCAACTTTATAATCAATACATCGATTTCTTATCGTATTATGTACATTCTCTTATAATTATTATATTTGATTATAATGATCTGCTTAAAAAATATATATTCATATACTAAATATGTAGAATTTGAAATACGTGCGGTTAATATCAATTCAAAACAGCTATAAAGTAATTTTATTTTTATATTATTTGCATTAAATTACAAAATAAATTTAAAAAGCTTGAGCTTGAGTTTACAAGTTTGAGCTTTGGCTGAACTTACGTGGGCCTGTTTGAATCTGTTTACGTCTTAAATAGAAATCCTTTTGTTTTCGCATATCTTTGCTACAGTGTCAGCTTACGGTGCGTGTGTTTAACTAGTTACTTAACACTATGAAACAAATAAAATGGACTCATAAAAAATATAATAATATGTAAAATTAGCGGTTAAATAGTTCAATTTTAGGTACAGTCCTGGTTGCAACTACAGGACGTGTTTGTCAAATATTTTGTCGCATTTTTATTCTAAAAATCATATATTCAAATTACAAAAGAGACTGCAGCTATAATATGGATAAAATTCAATTTTATTTAATGCTACCAAATAAAAATAGGCAAAACTTACGTTAATTCAAAAGATTGTGAAAAATACTAAATAAATTATTTAAAATTGAATCACTTAATTTGATATACATAATAACTATGATTATTTATTTTTGATTAATCAATAATGTGAGATTTTGTTTATGTTATTTAAATACTTAAATATTAATCAAATAGAAAAAAAAATGTTTATTTCTTTGTTAATATCTTAAGGTTTTTAACTGTATCACTCAAATTGAATTTAGTATGAATTTGGAAATGATAAATCCACATTTTGAAGAAATTTCATTTAAATAAATAAAGTGTATACGGTAAAAAAATATTTTAATTCTATTTTATATATGCTATAAGTATATTTCATATTTAAGAGATCAAAATCTACAGTCACGATGATAACGTTAATGTATATAAAGAAGGCACTCCACGAATAATCAGTTGGACGATCAACACGCCAGTGATATAACGCTTTCATCATGCCTGCGCACGCGCCTCCAGAGATTAAATACACCAAGGTCCGTGGCATTTTATTATTTTACAAGGATCTATTGGGTTTAAGCGTCACATTTTTTTAAAGCGTTTTTAGCACAAAGGCTGATATATTCGTATATTATTACGAAAAAAAAATTACATTATTAAGAAAAAATTAAATAATATCACTAGAAATATAAGACTATATTTTGGTTTTACATTGAAAAAATTAAATTTAAAGTGTATTGAAATATAAATAATGTTTTTTTATGTTACATTCTTTATATTTATGTACTAATATAATTTAATTTAGCGTAAATATACAGATTACATTTACATGACAGCTTAATCGAAAGATATGGCTTTGTTTCCTCAAAAGAATTTCTTTACAAACTAAACGCTCGTTAAATATTATTTACATATTTAATACTAATAGCAAATAAAAATAAGATTTATGCAACTCGCACAACGTTTCTGTTGTGTATTTCCTTTTATTTCTATATTTTATTTCTTTATTTTTATTTCTATATCTAATAGATATTATATCAATTTATTTTCCAATTCAGTAGCGTTGGGAAATACATTAGGTTATAGTCTGTGCTGTACTAATTTATAGTGGATAGTTGATCAAGTCTTTGAAAACTTTAATGATTCTTCCCTGAATTGGAGGGTTCAATAAGATATTCAATTATAATAAAAGCGTACACTACGTTAGTCGTTTATTCACTCAATCAAACATCAAAATGAAATTGAATTTGAACACATAAATCACTTTGCATTAACTATAAAAAGCTGAGAATATAAATAAGATTGGTTATTTTTCATTTTTGTCTCATTCTATACACTTTTTTTATCAGTTATTGTAAGTAGTCTGGATATAAACAAATGATATTTACCACGATCACGATATCATGTTTTTAAATGCATAAAAGCAAACGAATTGAAGATTTTATACAGACTCCAAATATATAGTATACATTAAGTTGGTTTTGTAGTTGCCTTTAAAAAAATATTAAAAGCAACTTCTCGATGATATAGGGTTAACTGTTGCGAGGGCATATTTTGATTTGTTTGTCGGCTGTCCTAGGTCGTGGGCGTGGCCGCCAAAAGAAATAGTAAAGTGGTGATAGAAATCTATTAGGATTCATCGAAGTATCAAACGGTACCCCGTTATTTTATTTTTACAGCCTTAAATTCAGGGTTATTTTTCTGAATTATTACAAATATTTTCTAAGAAACGTTCGAGATATTATTTATACCAGGTATATATTTATGAGGGACCATATGAATAGTTCCAAATTCGATTTTTAGGACTGATTTCTATTATGCGTACCATAAGGATTCGAAAAAAGTTCTATGTGTTTTGAAAATTCATTATAGACTTTGACGTGAAATAGGTTTTGTTAGTTTCATTTTTTAACTTATGTTCTTACTACAAAACTGGACAGTTTTTTTTTTTGTGGCCGGAAAAGTCTTACTTATGGTCATGAATGGTGTAATTATTGATGAAGACGTGTAATTATTGTCAAATAATAACAGAAGAAAGTATTAACTAAAAATTTTTTAGTGAATTATTATTATTTATGTATAACAATTATTTAGTACAAATAATTACATTGTAGTGACTTTTTTGTCTATTCTTGTTGATAAATGTTTTGCAGTTGTTCATCGACAACGAGTGGGTGGACGCCGAAAGCGGCAAGACCTTCGAGACGGTGAGCCCCATCGACGGCAAGGTGATAACTCGCGTCGCAGAAGGAGACAAGGTACGTGCTTAATGCACACTAATAGTCTAGGGCGAATTTGCACCAATAGTATAATATAAGAATTTATCGATAAAAATGTATATTGGAGATCATGTCTATATAAATGACAAAAACTGAAGTATCTGCCTGTGAACATGATGATTTCACAATCATGTACACTGATTCGATTATATACCTTTCAACTCACACAAGTTAAGCCATCCAAATTAAGGTTTCGGCTGGGTTTCGGTATCGTTTCCAAAATTGTATGGCGTTAGGGTTGCGAAAAGTTATAGTTTACTATAGTGATACACTCTCGATTTAAGGTTTGGGTACACTTAACTGTACTCGTACACAGTCTGGTAAAGTCTTCTATATGAACCTCTGGAGAGGAGAAAGAATCGATATTCAGATGTCGTGGGAAATGTAAAAGGAAATGTAAAAAAAAGGATAGAAAACCTTTTATGTTACGTAAACTATACACGGTATTTTAGATAATGATTTAAGAGCAAGAAAATAAATAATTATTTCACTAGTAATATTTTGGAGTGGAGTTTTCAAGAGACAATAAATCTTGTTTGTTTATGTCAGATGTGACATATTTACAATTTATATGTTGCGGATTATTGGAATATCTTCTGGAAGGTCAGTCAGCAGAGAAGTGAAACGCATTGGGAGGGGAGTTTTGCTTTTGCGATCAGATTGTTTACAAGTTAAGTGCGATCAACGACAAGCAATAAATTGGTTCCGTAACAGTTTATTGTGACTTTTCACTTCTAAATATACGCCATCTACTGTTCTTTGTGTTTCCTTTGATATATTGATATAATCTCAATTTTCGCACCCCCAATAGGGTCATTTTTTTACCAATATTTTCACTTACTAATAAAAAACTACTTACGAGTAATATTGTCCTTATAAATTTAAATATATATTAGATTTATTAGTGTCATTAATAGGACCATTAGTGACGCTACATATTCTCTAGTAATAGAAGATATCTAAATTATCATGATTATTTAAAACCTTCCATATTTCTGGGCCGTGTTCGTTACTTTCTACAATTTTAATGGCTCTGCTTTCATAGACTTTTAATTGTTTTACGTCCGCATTTAATACGTTTTAATAGGATAGTCTAAACGACATCGGAATCGAGGTTGAAACCCTCACGGCATCAATTCCGCTGACGATTCCTACTTGTATGGAATGAGATAGTAGAGCTCTGAGAAAGCAGAGCCGGGGCCGAAATAAACTATAAAACCGATATGGTATTTGTCAGTGAAACAGGAATTTTAAAAAACGAACAGAGCGGGTTTGTCATTGACAGCAATGTGACTCAGTATATCAGAGGTGAACGAATTGGGTCCACGTCCACGCGGACGGAACCGTGAGCAAAAGATAGTTTGGAATAATAGAATATTTTAAAGTAGATAGAAATGAATTTTTGTAATGAGTTTAAGAAAACATGTTTACTATTATAATAGTTACGAAAGTATAACTTTATATTTATTTGTGTAATACTTAATTTCGCAAGTCTAATACGAAAAGAACGGATTCCAGTGATTTAACCGAAATTAATAAAAAATAGGATTAATGCAATAGGAAATAACAATAATGTAATTTTTTGTACTTAAGCTAATTAAACAATAAATTTCTTTCCTGACATCGATATTTTATATAAACTTCATGCTGCACAAATGAGAAAATAAAATCTGAGAAGACATAACTGTTTCGATGAATATTCCAGTAAGAATCATAAATTAAATTTGTAAATTAATCCAAATGAATGTATCTCAGGCCGACATCGAGAAGGCGGTGGCGGCGGCCCGGCGCGCCTTCCACCGCAAGTCCGAGTGGCGCCAGCTGACGGCGTCGGCGCGCGGCCGCCTGCTGCACCGGTTCGCGGACCTCATCGAGAGGGACCGGGAGTATTTGTCGACTCTAGAAACCATCGACAATGGCATAGTATATGCCATGTCACGTTTTATGATAGAGAGAGTCACCAGCACAGTGCGTTTCGCCGCCGGTCTAGCTGACAAAGTGCACGGTGACACGATACCTTCAGGTATACTTATACATTACTCCTATGTTATTGGCAAAAAAATTTTATTTGTTTATACAAATCCAATTTAAACGAATTTTATGATTTAGACGACTCATAAAACTAAATTTTAGATTCACAAATATTGATAAAACTTTTTTTTTTTAAACCCATTTTTATGAAGGCGCTTAATTTGTTTTTCAATAATGACTGCGAAATTTTATTTTGATTTTCCAGTACGTTTCAAATTCAAGATAATATTAAAGATTAGATTTAAAGAGACTAATTACCAAATACAAATTAATCAATTTGTCCTGGTTCTTAAGATGCTTACATTTCTCATTTTTCTAGAATGAACTTTCGTCAGTAAAATCATATAGATGCTTTTAATTATATCCATTTTTCTGATCAGAAAATATGATGAGAAATAAAGTATAAGGCCTCAATAGAACTAATTGTTCTTTCAGATTTCGAGGGGTTCACGTACACTTTGAGGCAGCCGGTGGGCGTGTGCGGCCTTATTCTTCCATGGAACGCTCCAATGTCAATGTTTGTGAGCAAAGTTGCAACAGCATTAGCCGCTGGTAATATTTTAATACTTTTCATAAATTGTACAAGATCCTGGGTATAATGTTAAAAGTTAAGTTTGAAGTTGACATAAAAACAGTCAAATGTGATTAGTCGCGTGGATAGGATTCCATAAAACATTAAATTACCCCTATACTTTTTTTAATCTGATATAAATTTGTTTATGGTGACTTTTGTAGTTAAGCTTTATACAAGAGTTTTACGAAACAAAAAAAAATATAGAAAAAGTTATCGCGTGCTAGGATTTTTTATCGACTCTCGTTAAAGTAGGCTACCAAATTGACCATTAGGTTAACTCAATTTCTTAATATTCAGTGAAATTAAGCAACACATTTTATGCATATTTTCTCTTTTCAAATATTTTTACTTTCTTACTTAAATTTAGAAACTCAAGACTTAGGGTTTTCCTGTAAATAGTGAATGAGGCTTTATACATAGGTCATATTGAAAATTTATAGAACCGGCCATTGTAAATAAGAATATTTAAAAAAAGAACACTTTTTTGAAAACGGAATTCTTATTTAATAGGTTGCGTTTTGGTTTGTGTGGATTATCATTTGTTTTTCCACTGTGACATTCTTTTGAAAAGTGTATGTCGGCATTACAATGAATTTTAGTCGAGAGATTACTTGCGTTACGATTTTTTTACGATTTTTACTGTGGTTTGAGTCAACAAGAACGTTACCAGAGACTTCAATTGGTGATGAAGCTTCATCTTGTACCTCTGTATATTCCTGGTTCAGTGAATTCAGACTTGGACGTGATGACCTCTCTGACGATTTACGTGAAAGTTGGTCTTCGGTTGCAGTTACCGAAATCAATATTAATATTGTACGACAACTAATTGAAACGTGTAAAAAGAGATTAGTGGTGAGCAAATTTATATTGTATTAGGCATTGTTATGAGCTAAGTGCAATAAATTTTGTATGTACAACCGACGTTCAAAAGCTTTGCATTCGATAGATGCCGCGTGATTTAACGAATGATCGGAAACGTGTAAAGTGATTTCATATAACATGATAAGTAATATAACCGGGACGATCGTATATAACATAGTCGCAGACGAGGAGAGCTGGCTGTACTGCTTGGAACCTGAAAGGAAAAAAAATTTGTTCTATTTGAAGATGAAAATGGTTTCCTTTTTTTGGCAAATCGGTATATTACAGTACAGTCTTGTTTGAAAACCAATGGACAGCAAATGCAAAAGGGTATTTGAGTGCCTGTTTGTCAGTAACGTTTGAAATAGTTCGCAAAGTGCTTCCTCGCAGGAAAATCGTCCTTCACAACGACATTGCCTTCACAAAGTGCGCTAAGGTAAAGAATGGGTTTTTGAAGGCCTCAAATGTAGCACTAATGACGCATCCGCCATTATCCGCCACAGTTGGACTTTGCTTTGTGATTTTCTTTCATTCCTGAAAATTAAAGATAAGCTTAGAGGTACACGATTTGTAAGGCTCGAAGCGGCGGTGAATGCGTTCCGAGGGGCCATTGAAGACGTTTATAAGGAAAACTGGAACAACCATTTTTTACAATGGTTTTAAAGAATACAAAAGTGCGTAAATAGTGAGGGGATATACTTAGCAAAACGATAATTATATCATGGGCAAAATGAGTGGTTTTCTTAATGAGAATCCAGGATTTTCATTATTGTCCACGTATGCCATATATTTTTGAAAGTTTTAGGGTGAGTAGTTTTGAAAAAAAGGAAAGGAATGCCCGTTTTCTTTATACATTAATAACTTTTAAACTGTACATTTTGAAAGTGTTAAAAATGTTCTTCTCTTAACAAAGGCGTTCATATGTCACGTACTTCACTTGACAATTTTTTTTACGTTTCAAATATTCCCTTTAAAATTAACCCCAAAATCGAGCTTCCTTTAATGAAAATATAGGTCGGGCACTTGCTTTGTATCAGATTACAACTTTTTTAATAAATATTAACAGAAAAAAAACGCATGATCAAGCGAACGTACAGACAAAGAGAAGGTGTTAGACAGGAACGTGTTCCGTGTTCCATTTATTTTTTAAGTACAAAAGTCTGAAAATTTGGAAAGAGTACTTTGTATACCATATGAAGCGCAGTCATAGGAACGATAAGTGTGTGCATTCATGTAAACGAAAATGTCTTAAGATAAAAGTTATTAACTACTGACATAAAACTATTAAATGGTGAATGTATTAGGTGTAACACTGGTGTGGCTCTATACAACTTCTAATATTTTGTTTCAGCATAATTATAGATACTTGAATATTACGGCACTATTCAATAATTGAATATTTAAAAGGTTAGATTTTTACACAATAAAACTGTACAGGTTGTACGATGGTGGTGAAGCCGGCGGAGCAGACGCCGCTGACGGCGCTGGCGCTGGCGGCGCTGCTGGCCGAGGCCGGCGTGCCGCGCGGCGTCGTCAACGTGGTCAACGGCTACGGGTCCACCGCCGGCGCCGCGCTCACCCACCATCCGCACGTCGCCAAAGTCTCCTTCACCGGATCACTAGAGGTTTATACTTATGAGTAAATTATTTAGTTTTAATTGAATTAGTACGAGTTAAGTTCTCATTAAATATTTCAGAGTTGTTATCTTATTTAAGTGAGTAAGTTGTGTAAACCTATATATACAGATCTATGTATTGGTATCTCGGAAACGGCTTCAACGACGTTGATAGTAATTTTCACTTTGATAAGGTTTTGTATTATAAGTTTATCTATCTGTTTCATCTGGAAAAGGCGATTTAAATAAATAATTTTTAAGCACTTATAGAGCCATCTCGTACAATTTTGAGATAGTTCCGTTGTTGATATACTATTGAATGCGATGTCAAAGTACCAGTAGGCTTAACGTATCGTTTCAACAAATGGCTCTCTGTGATATAAAAAAAAAAAACTAGGAAGATACAGAGCATTGCTCAGTTGCCCAAGCAGTTAATATTAATACTAATATTTTAATTTTAATGGATTCCAAAAACGTAACTGTTCTAATGAACTAACTCTCTTTAGTTATAAAACTTGTAGAGAAAAAGGTTTAGTAAAACAAAAAAAATAATAATTTCAGGTCGGTAAAATAATCCAACAAGCCGCTGGAGCATCAAACCTGAAACGTGTGACGTTGGAGCTCGGAGGGAAGAGCCCCCTGGTGATCTGTGACGACGCCGACTGTAAGTCCACTTTCTTAGCAGTAGATTTGTAATTATTAGTAATGAAAGTTAAAGTATATGATTTGTTCACAAATGTCGGTAAGCATGATATAAATATTTAAAATAAAGTGAATGAGGGGACTAAAGTGAATAGGACTTTGCTTACTGGTATGATTTGTTAAAGTATCTCATGACAAACACGTTTGGCTATCCACAACGGTTTTCTGTTTGCTAAGCTTGTATGTGTTTTGATAAAAGCGATATATAGCAGAAGAAAAATAAAAGTAGAATAGAAAGCAATGGAGATTCATTAATTGCGAGTTATGTGTTAAGCGTTTTAAAAAGATAAATTTAAAAACAGTGATGTCAGAGAATGGCAGGATTTGAAAGAAGATGTCGTAACTAGAGTAAAAAAGGCATATTGTGTTGGTTTAGCCATCTGAAAAGGATGAAAATATATGGACAAAACAAATTTACAAAACGAATGTGTGTGATAGGAGGGTTGGCTAGAGTCGCTCTAGAAAATATTATGCAAATGAAATTGTTTGTATAATTAAGAAAGTCAAATTTTAAACATACGAAACTGACGAGTTTACATAAAACGATCGCTAGACGTTAGTGAAGATTGAATCATATGCAAACATCGTACCGTGAGGAAATTTGTAGTTTTTGCCGACCTTTCTGGAAAATAGGCGTGAATTTAGAACTGTTTATAATTGTTATATTTAGGTAAATTTTCTTTTAAGTAAAAAGGTTTTCTATACAGTAAATTTTGCGGTGCCTTATGCTGCGGAAGGCGTATTCAGTCTCCAAGGACAGGTGTGCGTCGCCGCTTCGCGCCTCTTTGTACAATCAAAAATCTATGACGAATTCGTGAAACGAGCTGTTGAATATGCCAAGAAACGTAAAGTCGGCAATCCATTCAGCGAGGGCATCCAAAACGGACCCCAGGTTAGATGTAAAAACAATATTTACAAAATTAAATGCATGAGTTTTTAATTACTATCATTGAGTATTATTGTCAATGTTTTTATATAATGAATTATCGTCGTATGTGGGGTTTTACATAGGTGGACGAAGAGATGATGAATAAGGTCCTAGGCTACATCGAGAAGGGCAAGGCGGAAGGGGCAAAACTGCTGACGGGCGGCCAGCGCATCGGCACCACCGGCTACTACCTCGAGCCCGCCGTCTTCGCTGACGTCACTGACGACATGACCATCGCCAAGGAGGAGGTGAGTCGAAGTTTATTATAATGTATTTTATTTGGTTGTTTTTTAAGCAAGCTATATCATACCCCTTTTCATGGTGTGGGTTATTTCTTATAGAAGGGGTATAAGTATAATCTCCACGCTGGTTAAATGCACGTTTGAAATATTTCATATTGGAATTTCTGGTGAATTATCTCAAATCTATGAATTTCTCTAAGTCATTTTCCTTTGTTCCTAAAGAAAAAAATGATTGATCTTTTAATCAACATAAGTCATAAGTTAAAAGTTTAAAGAGTTTAAAGTTTACGAGTGTGATTTCGCCTCATCTGTTTCGTCGCGTCGACGTGTATGCTGATGATCCTAATTTCACTCTGTTCACATTAATCATAATCCATTATTTTTCTAATTTCAGCGCATTCACCATAACTGAATCATGATTATTTTTGCTAACAGTATATTTTTACTTCATTTTATTTATTAAACGGGTTTCAAATATTTTGTGTGCTAAAAATTGCTTAACTATATTTCACAGCAAACATTTAAAGATGGAGTAAGTAGCTTTTGGTATTTTGAACAGAAATCACAAAAAATACTAAATTCCAATGGGAATCGTATTGTCGCTTTCTTTTTGAAGAAAGTGAAAAGGTAGTAACACTTGCAGTATTTGACAAAAATATGACACAACGGCTTCAACAATGTTTGACTCATGCTTACTGGTGATGTTATGTATTGACCGAGTAATATCACCAAAGCTTTTTTTATGTTTTCATTAGATTTTCGGGCCCGTTCAAAGCATCATGAAGTTCGAGACGCTGGACGAGGTGATCGACCGCGCCAACGACACCAACTACGGGCTGGCGGCCGGAATCTTCACCACCAACGTCCAAACGGCGCTGCAGTTCAGCAACCTCGTCGAGGCCGGCACAGTCTGGTACGTAATTTATAATTTACTTAGAAATTATGTTTACAATATTCGATTTACAATATCATCCCATCTACAAAGATCTTGTATTGATGTTAGACACTGTTTTTATGTTTCAGGGTGAATAACTACTTTACGATGGAACCTCGAATTCCATTCGGAGGATTTAAAGATTCGGGACTTGGTCGTGAGCAGTAAGTATGAATTATTATCTTTGGTATTTTTTATTACCTTATACTAATTCGAAAGTACATAATTTTTTTTTTTTCAGTGGTCTTGAGGGAATTCTGCAGTATTTGGAAATAAAGACTGTCAACATTGCACTTCCGAAATTGACATAGTTTATTATTTTTGTATTGAAGTTTAGGATCATGAAAGCGATTTTATTTCCTTTTATGGGAATTTGTATTTATAAAAATTACAAAGCTCTAGTGCAACATAAAGAATTATAGTGTACTGTAATTATAGAACAGTCAATTGATTTATTAAATACAATTTTTAATTTTGTAAAAGTTATTTTATTTACCTTTTCAAGCTTCCGTAGGTAACATGGAATACTTATATTTACATTTCGCCATGTGTGTTCGTGCGTTCATCTGTCTGTCGGCACCTTAGCCAAGAGACTTAATACTAGAAAGTTTTAATTTGACCTGTGTATATAAATATAAATGACGATGAGAAAATAGTAAAATAAAATCATGAATGAAACACAAATGTTTTTTGGAGTATATCCCCTACATGTAAAATGGGGAATTTTTTCTTTTCTATTACATAGTGTAGGGTGTCGTGAATAGGCTGTTGATAAATATAGAGGATGTGTAAAAACTATTTTCGGATCCAGGGATCCTTTTGAAAAATATTAAGCTTTGAAGTGCTGATTTTGTTAAAGCCAAGTGTTATCCCCTTCCTGTCAGCTAAGTGATTGTTGTAAGATATGTAAAAAAGTTTATGTCAGCAATAATGAAGTTAAAAGGAAATCTATCCCAGCTGTAAGCAATAATCTTACAAGTTAATGAGTAATAATCGACTAACTTATAAAATGCACTTCGAGAAGTAAAAAGTGAAATTTCGTACAAACTTCATTGAAAATTACTTAGATGATGTTGTTAGTTATGTAAAACGGGTAGTAAATATAACTTTATAAACCATGTAAAGATATGGAAAAATAAAATCGTATCTGAATAACCGTCCTATGTGGGCCTGTATTCACATGTTATTAGCCGTTAACCCGTGAACTCAATTAATGTGTTTCAAATCAAGCAAAAAGTCTCCATCTAAGTGCGCATATTGTGATGAGCAACTACGTACCCTAGACTGCGCGAGGCTCGAAACGCACTTGGCCGGTTTTTTAATGATTATGATATTAAATTCGTCTAGCTTTTGCTGATTGTTTAATAGAATTATATGTATAGATTAACTATTCACGCAAAATTTGTACGAAGATAGTAGAAAACCCCTTCTGATTCAGATTTTTTTGTTGGTACAAAAACCCAGTGTATATCTTGGCAAGATTCGGTTGGTCATCATCATCATCGCTCAATCTTCAGCCAATCGCAATCACTGAAAGGGAAAAGTCCCTATACACCGAAGGGAGGGTAATTATAAGGGGGAGTGCAGGTTTTACTCTTTTGGTTAGGAGTGGCGAGAGTGTAGATCCAGCCGGTGTTCGTGTAACCTTTAGCCAGAAACTTAGTTCAGGACAGGTAATAGATACTGTAATGTGTCAGAAAATATAGTGGGAAAGGGCAAGTTCCTTCCATTTGTCTTCTATTCTCCGTTGTCTTCGCTTGGTGCAGAACTCTCAGTGTTTGCTTCTGGAAGTTGGTGTGCTTCATCTGTAACCTTTTAGGTTCTACATTGCTCTTTGCTAATGTGGCCTTTCCATATGGTCTAAGGTATTCTTTTTTTATAAATTTATTTCCTAAGTTAATCTTTCGTACCTCATTTTTTTGCTAGATATAAACTTTCGGTGTTAGTGAGAGGTGGTAAATTTCGTCCACAGCCTTTCTAATACCTAATTTGCTTTGTTTTTTTGGTTCCTGTTGTAGTGACGTTCAAAATTATTATATACACGTACGTATTTATATAATAATTTTGAAACAAATTTATTTCTCCCGTTAATCTTTTATTCTTCATTTTCTTCACTTGTTGCAGAGCTTTCAGTGTCTATTTTTGGAGTTGGTATACTTCATCCGCAGCCTTTTTCTTTTTTGTTTTGTTCTGAACGAATGTGATCCATTCCTCTTGGTTTCTATTGTGATAACTTAAGTTTTGTCGAAGCGAATCTTCTCGTGTATAAATAGCGCGTACATTTTTTCTCTTTGTTATAGTATATCTTAGAGCAGAGTTAAGTATGTGGGTTTGGCCTCTTCTTAAAAGATGACCGTAGTAGCATATTCTACTAACCTTGATGATTTTGGTGAACGTTTTTCCTTCGAGGATTTCTTGTGTTTTCAGTCTAGGTTGGTTTCTTGCGGCTTGTAATATGTCTTTCAGGATCTCTCTTTCACACTGTTTTATTCTTGTTTTATTTGATTTGGTTAGTGCTACTACAATACATTGAGACCGTATGTCCTGGAGAGAGACATCACTATTTTGTAAACCAACTTCACGATTTTCCCGTGCATTTTGGTCTTCTTGAAGAAGGAAATGAGACCTTTTGCATTGTGGATTACTTGCTTACATCTTGTCTCTATCGTGTCCCTCAGCTCTGAGGTCAGGTACGTACCTAAGTATTTAATTATGTTCCCGGGTGTGATTGGGACGCCATTTATTTCCTGTCTCTGTTTGGATTTGCTCTTATTGATTGGATCTCTGACGAACATCTTGGTTTTAGTTTCATTTAATTTTAAACCTATTGATATTAGGAGTTTTATTAAGTTTTTCATTATATTAGTAAGAATTATGGTGTCATCGCCTATAATAATAATAATAATGTCGTCTGCGAATGATAATGTAACGGAGATATTAATTTCGTCATCATGGCCTAACCTTACTTCACTGATTAATTCCTCTAGAGTTCTTAAGACGTCATTCAACATAATGGTAAAAAGGCGAGTCGAGAGTGAACATTCTTGTTTGACACCTTTTCCTTTGGTTATACTCTGAATTTTTTGTCAAAACCATAGGATTGACGTGTTCTTTAAGACAAATTATGATTATGTTGACTAGAGTAATATTGACCTTTGTTCTTAGAATATCATATAGAACATAAAAGTCTACCGAATCAAACGCTTTTTCTATATCGATCTTGGCAAGATTTGGTTTGTCCTAAAATAATTTAGTAGGTAATTGTTTGTTATCTATTTTTGATAAGTAACCAATACTTATGATTCAAATATTGTAATTTACGTTGGTTAAAAAATACAAATAATGATAATGATGTAGAAGTAGATAAATTTACATCACAGTAAATAATAAATAATTTCCATAACATTCACGAAATATGATGTGTATTTTTGAGAAGCAATTACTTGACGAACTTAATATTATATAATCCGACAAGATTAAATCCACATACATTATAAACTTATATGAAAAGACTATAAAGAATATTAGGTGTGAAACTCGCACAAAAGAGCTCAATGCCGATTTTTTCCACTACCACCATCTTCTTTTTTACTGTAAATATTGCTGTCTCTTTTTATTTTCATTCATCTGTTTGAATTACTGTTCATTCGATTTCATTTCTATGTTTTTTTTATTATGAACTCTCTTAATCTCAATTAAATATTTAGTTATTATATATGAAGCCATTGACTAGATATTAATAAATAGAAACAAGGAAAATTTGCTTTGAGTAGTATTTGATATTTTTTTTAAAACACTTAAATTAAATTTTCTTAGTCAAATTCAGAGTTTTATTGATCTATTTAGTCATATTTTATGTCAGATTTAGCGCGTTTATTTCGTTTTCGTTAATGTAATGACGATTGTTAAATGCGATTCCACGTAAATATAAAATTAATACGTATTGTAATATATGACATAGGGAATGGTTGTGGTTATTTGTTTCATTTTTTGAATACGAATTTTTGGTAACGGAATCACATTAGCTTCCGTCAACGCCTCTTTTTGCGTGAACACAAAATTGATTCGTTTATTTTTTAAATTGATCGATTTTGTTTGCCCATTAATAAACATAAAAGACTATCAGTCTAAACTCAATTACGTTCTAATTCCTATTCCAGTAATTTCCTTGATTTCTATTCCTGTGGCACATTCGATTTTGAGCCCTATCCCATTTTTAAATCCAGTCCTAGTTCCGCTGTCGTACATAGATATAGTGTGGTTCCTTTCTCTTGTTTACAGCTATTATTATTATTATATATTTTTACCATATGAAATAATCGTACTTTGCTGCATGAAAAGTTTCATAAAAAGCTTATACCCACTTTCGTCGACTTTTCCAGTGAGTTTTTTAGGAAATGATGAAAGATGTGTCTCAAAGTTTTAATAAACATAATATATAATAAATTTCATTGTCGTAATTCCCTCCATAAAATTTTTTACACAAAGTTCAACTTCCTTTTTGTCCCGATGAAAAAGAAAGAATCAAAAAATTGTTTCTAAATGGGTCCTTACATTATGAAACCAATCATCTAACCTAACCAAATTTCATGACCTTACCTGAGTGGTTTTTGATATTTTGTAATTAATAAGGCGAGTGAGTGGCATATCGGTTTTATGTAAAAATATATTGCAAATATGTTTCTACTTAGTAAGTTGTGTTTAAATATTTTCATTGCTGAAAAGACTGAACTGCTAAATTATTGGTTTGTTGGTTCTAGAAAAAATTAGTCCGAATTTGGGACTCCGGTGAAATAAAATGAAAAATGTTATGTAAAAGGTCCAAAAGATATAAGAAATAGAGAAATTTTTAATTCGTTTCTATTGTAAAAGTTAAGCTAAACTTAGGAACAGTAAACACCACTTTTCTTTTAGTTAATTTTCTTCTTGCAAACCAAAAATAAGGCTTTCTGTGATCTGAATAGAATTGAAAAGAAGGCTTAATTAGATGGATTAATATGATATGGTGAATATTATGAAACGACGATATCAATTAATTTACAAAGTATAGAAGTAATGCAATATCATTATTTATCATGAGCCACTCCACGTAGCTGTAGAATCAAAACACCGATTACATATCGTATATATGCTTATTATTAATTAGGCGTCACCCGCCCACATCTTTAGGTGGTGAAGGGCGTCATGTAATTCAAAATATGAATAATCTTAAAACATCTACGTACGATTCTGCGTTGAATGGTCAACATCCTATACCGATACGTTAATCAGTTTTAAATTAATCATTTTCGTTATCTAAACGACGTGCCCTGCGAAAACTTTTAAAATAATACACAAAATAATGTTCTACACGTTTATAATACTCATCATTACCCACTAAAAAGTCGGCGAGGCTATATTATTATACTTAACATGCGATAATGTTTTTTTTTCAGTTTAGTTAATCAAAACTAGAGGGAATTAAAGATGATGACATTCGTATCGTGACATTGATCTTGATCGAACGAAATACTTTCATAATCGAGAGTTGATTATGTACACGTAAATTTATTTTATATTATTAGAATCGGATTTTTGCTTAGAAGAAAAATGCCGCTATGCTAGCGAACAGTCCTACAGTTAGTCTACCAGTTACTTACGTATTTTATTTTTTATGGACTAATAGCAATTAAATAGCTATTTGTAATTTTAATTGCGTATATTTTTTATGACTTTAAAGCGGCTACATTATTCATGAGTGGTACAAGGGATATTCAACTTTTTGTGAGAGTAAAAGGAAATTAATTTTTGTATAAAACTTCATAGAACGTTTTTCCTAAATTATGTCAATACCGAGGGTCCGCGTGGGCGCAGACACTTTTGCGCGCGCCACTGACGAGAAATTGCACACGAGGAGCCTCAACGCAGTGCAACCGCTCTGTATGTGCCTGAATTATTTATTTCATTTCAAAAAGAATATAAAAAAATCTCCATTATCTAAACTATGTAATCTACATAGTTTATGTAGACGAGTTTGGAAGTCGTAATTTGTACATACAAAACATTGCTTTTCGGTATATTTATTAAACAATAATAGTTCATAAAAGAATGTATAGTATTTTTGTAAATAAAAATATGAGTTCGCATGAGTTTTACTTCCGAAATACATCATGCACATATGCAGTATTGTTTCGGTAATCCTTCAAAGGGCTGACCACGTGACATAGAAATCGACGGTCCTCCTGGCGGTAGGGCCGAGAACGATCTTGCTGCTCGTAAAACCCGTCTAAGCAAAGTTAATAAATCGTTTAAGGGGCAATGTGTTCGCTTTTTTAATAAAATCCCAGCTGAAATTCAAAATTTTCCGTTTTATGTATTTATACGTTTTGTTAAAAGAAAGTTATATGGCAAAGGTTGTTACACCGTGTCTGAATATGTTAATGAAAAAAAAAAACCATAAGATTGAACTGCTCGATTATCAGATTGCTTCATGTTATTACATATGTTGTATTAAATGTTTAATTATTCAACATTTTATAACGATGAGTAAAAAAGAGCAAACCTTGAGTTTCTTGCCCATTCTTCCCATGGAAAATCAGCATTTGGAACGGGTGGTAATTTTAATTTTAATGTGGAAACGGTTGTTTATATCGCATTTCAAATGTAATTTCTATTACCAACGAAATAAAGATATTTTTGATTTGATTTGATTTGAATCCGGAAATTGCAGAAAATAGTATATAAATGCAGCTGCATGTTGCATCAAATCCTGAACTGCACCACTGACAGAATTACTGTAGGTACTTCATTCCTTGCAGTCTGTTATAGTACATTGTATACGTTTTGGCAGATCGGAGGTGAAAATCTTCGCCTCTATAGACACTGGGCTAATTATTCAGTGTCGCTAGTCTAACTTTAAAACGTGCTTAGACAACAGCATAACGCGAGTTTAAAAAAAAAAACTATTCAGAAATCTTGTTTAATTTGTAAACACTGTTTAAACCTCGTTCAGCCGTCATACAATAGTTAAACATAGGCAAAGGATGTTTAACAGTGATCTAAGGATTGTTTTACTGAATATTTGACGTAGGTTGTCAAAAGTGACATTTGATTATCGTGTTTTTGTCATGATGTTAAAGATTGATTTCAACAAATTGCGAATTATTAATTCGAAGCGCATTCATAATGGAAGAATTATCTGAAATTAAAGAATTTCACAAATATTTCAATAAATATAAATTTTATACATGTATGTATATCTATATTATATAAATACTTACTTTTCAGCAATTTCCTTCCAGGCACATATCTTTTTTTATTAATGTTTGTGTCGGTTTGTTTATCGTCGACAATCTGCACATAATTTTGAAGTATCTGGATTAAAACTTCTTTTTCCATACTACTCCAATTCTCTTCTCGAATTCTTTTAATCGAATTTTCATAGTTCTGCTTATTATTTTTACTATTCATTTTGTTTGGTATAAAAGGTGAAAAAAATAGATAAATTACGGAGCTTAAACGATTGTTATGTAATTCTAAACTTAAGCCGCGCAAAATACTAACATTAATTTTTTTTTGTATGAGTTACTAGATACTAAATATTTTCAAGTTTTTTAAAACATTTTTTGATCAGAATGTTGCCATTTTAACGCTTAAACACCGTTTAAATTAAACTGCAGTGACATTCTGAATTGCTTAATGCCTAAACAGCTGTTTAAGAAGTAAATAGTATTTAGTTAAACTACCTTTGAACGATGTTTTAAATATAATGTTCAGAGGTATCATTTCGACGACCTAAGTTGGCGAGGCACCGCGACGCTAGTCAGCCGATCAGCAAACAACAAAAACAGGCCGTTAAGCGTTCCATTCGCTTGCGCCCGGTCCGTCACAGCATCCATCCAATTACTATGAAATCGGTGATATGTTCTTCTAGCAACGGAAAGATTTCTGAGAAAAAAAAACTAACAGTTATTCCCGACTAATTTGCATATTACTAGTGAGACGAATGTGCTATTGAAGCGAACTACTTCACGGTTTCTATAAGTCTTTTCACTAATAAAAAAATCCCCAAGTATAATAAACTATTAACATTTCGTCTTGGCTTCATTTGCATATTTGTATTACTACAGTTTTTAAAAATTCTTTCACTTGTAACAAGCTACGCTATCCCTATAAGTAATATAGTCTAAATTCTATTTTGATACTAGTTTATTCGTCCGATTTGGCTTCGACCTAATCGGACCAAAATTTTAATCAACAGTGTGCCTGGAGTCGGAATAAGAAGGAGCACTATTAACAGAATTGAGATTAGAATCGCAATAAACATAGATCGATGCAGAGATAAGAATCAAAAGCGAAACCAGGAACAGAATCAAATATCTAACTAGGAACAGATAGCCATCATGATCACAACTTAGTACGGGATCGGTTGATATACTGGTGTGGGCAACTATTGACATATTGTGGGCCCAACTTTTTTTAGTGTGCAAATACGTTCGCGGGCCGCGTTCAAAATTAGTACATTTTAAAGATGTATTCATAATTTTTAGCCATAGATATCAGACACGAAATAATACGATAATATTGTTATAATACAATTTAATAAAATAACAAGATGAAATAAAGAAAATAGGTGCAACATTATAATTAAATCGTAAAATTTGGAATTCAATACAAACTACGAAAGTTAAATAATGAACGAACATAAAACGAAATTTATGAGGCACTTGAATTTGGGGAACCAATCCATCGTTGTTTGGATTAATTCTACTGATACAAAGACGTAAAGAATTTTCCAAATTATCGTCAGTCAGCATTGTACGAAGTTTTGATTTATTAACTTTCATCATTGAAAAGAACTGTTCGCATTTATAAGTACTGCCAAACACATAAATTAATCTTTTTGCGGAATTTTATAAGCTGCGCTAAATGGTCTTCTTCAAGGTAATTTTTGTAGAAATCGCACAACTCCACGTCTTCAAATTTAGATTTTAGGAGTTTTCTTGAATCTTGATTAACTCCATTTGCAAGTGTATTGGAGCATTTTGTACATTACTTTTTGTTGGAGTAGCAAATAAATTGAAACAGTCTTCCATTTTTTTGAAATCGCTAAATTTGTTCGAAAATTACTCCGACAGTAACTTGGGTCCTTTAGCGTATTGAGCATTAGCAAAATTTTCATACGCAGAGACCGTGGTGAAATGGTAACTGTTACCAGACAGCATCTGTGCCTCCCACAGGCGGATTTTGTTCTGAAACACTTTCAAATGGCTGTACAAATCATTTACTAATTGTCCTTGTTTTTGAAGTTTTCAAGTTTAAATTATTCAAATAGCCGGTAAGGTCGACCAGAAATGCTAAGTCACATATCCATTTTGGATCACTCAATTCAGATAGTTGTTTATTCTTTATTTGCATAAAATTTACTATCCTCATTTCTAAGCTCGTAAAACCGTTTCAGTATTTTCCTTTTGCTTCGCCATCTGACTTCACAATAATATGTTACGTCGTCATATTCGGCTGATATTTCATTCAAAAACGCCTTGAACTGACAATGGATAAGCCCTCGGGATCAAATAAAAATGATGTTTTTTACTACCAAATTCATAACTTGCTGGGGTCAAATAGACTTAGAACACAAGTTCTGTTGGTAGATAATGCAATGAAGGATTATCAAATTAACTTTTTGCACATTTAATTCAGTTGCTTCTTCATTCAAAATTCTGATGAAACCTTTATGTAAGCCGACCACAGAAGGTACACCATCTGTGGTCAAAATTAGCCATGGTCAAAATTAGTTTAAGTATTCAACAAATTTTGACCATGGCAAGCCCAAACTTGTGAATACCTTTTGAACTTGATTAAAAATGTCCTCTCCTGTAGTGGTTCCTTTTAGCGGCTGTAAAACAAACAATTCCTTAGTAACAGTGAACTCTTTATCAACACCTCGAATAAATATAGCCAGTTGAGCTGTGTCAGACAAATCGGTGCTCTTGTCTAATGTTATGGAAAATGATTCAAAACCAGTCATACGGTCAGCCAATATTATTTTTATATCATTAGTCATCATTTCTATACGTCGGATAACAGTCCGTCTTGACAAACTAATTTTTCAAATTAATTTTTATTTTCGGGACACAAAATACTGCAAACTTTTGACATACACTCCTTGATACATTCTCCTTCGGAAAATGGTTTTAATGACTTTGCCAATTTAGGACTAACTATAAAAGTAGCTTTCACAATATCATCAAGTTGTGTTCTTTGTTTATGAAACATTTGCTGCTGCTTTTCCAAATTTGCGATAAGGTTCTAGATTTTGTCTTTTCTTATTTGTCCTGTCAGTGAGTGTAACATAGGATGCTTAGTCGAGTAATGCCTCTTTATATCGAATTCTTTCATCACTGATATGGATTTATTACACAGCAAACAAATAGGCTTACCATTATGCAAGATAAAAAATAATTCTTCACTCCATTACTGTTCAAACTAGCGACCCTTTGCATTTACTTTTCGTTTCTTTCCAATAGACATCAGTTTCATTTACTTTTCGTTCAATAAACTTAATAAGATATCATTACATTACTGTTAAATTTCCACGTGTGTACCACTCACCTATAAACAAACAAGGCAAACTAAGGCAAATTATCTCGCAAACGATACTTTATGCAACTTACGGACTCGCAAGCAGCAATGTCATCTCTGCAAACTCCCCAACAATAACTTATGTTTGCATATTCGATAACAGTGAAAGGCATTGTTATTAAACACATCAATATTAATAATAAGCAATCTTTGTCTCAGAATCGCCAATGTCGTAAATATAACATAATACCCAAACTTCTAAAGCCGCGGCTTTGGTCGTTGATCATGCGTGGACGGGCGGATGCGTCGTGACTTACTGCTGGCGCCCGTGTGCAAGCCTCGGATGATATGGATGTGAGGGGAATGCGCGCACATCGGGCACCCATCACATGTCACTAAGCGCTAAAAGGTTGCACCTCGTGCGTTAACATGTTTACATTTTGACTTATTTTTCTCAGAAATGACTACTTCAATGACTTTTTTTTTTGGCGAAGTTATTCTAAAAAAGAAGGACATTATGAATATTTTCGGAGAGACGCATGATCGATTTCGTGTGGTATATGAATAAAATTCAATTTCATAATTATAATACCACCTAACAAAAGTAGGTAAGTTTATATTTTCAAGTAACAGTAAGAAAAATAAATGAAATTGTTTTAAATTACACAAACAATCTATTAATTTTGGTCTATTGATGTAACTTTAAATTCGATTGTTTTTATTTATTTATGTAAATTGTAACCAGATATTTACGAATTGAAGGAATGAAAAATGCAAAATGACAAATCTGTGTAAGGAGTTAATTTATTTAAATAAATACAGAAATACCTTTAAGAAATATTGTTTTTTATAATATACTACCTGAACCTGGCAGAAGTTATCGTGCCAGTCTATATTATGCCTATATAAATGAATTTAATTTTATTTATATTTTCAGTAATAAAATAATTATTTATTTTTAGTAACAGATTAAAGTATATGTAATATTTATTATAATAAAGTTAATTTAACATATTTTTAAAATTTATTTAAAGTTATCCTTTGTATATCAATCTTGGTCGTCACACTCAATTTCAATACTCCAATTCTTCACAATAAAGCGAAACCTCTTCTACGAAAATATATATATATATATATATATATATATACATACCAAACAAGATGATAAATTGAACGGTACAGAAATTGGTATGCTGCAGCGCTACCTGGTGCAGAGTTACAACAAATGAGATAGCATAAAGACCATCTCCATGACAAATTATATATTGATACCAATTTTTATTGTGATTGGTAGAACGGTGTTAAAGTTTAGCTATAACATATATGTTTATTTATATTGATGTATATTTCATTCCATTTTTACATCAAAAACGCACGTTTAAAACTTTAGGACCGCCCGTGTACCGACAGATATCGATTGACAACTTGTATTATATGAATGTCAAGGGCAACGCCAATCGAGTTGGTACGTAGCACATATTCACTTGTGTAGAGTGCACGCGAAACTTATTATTATCACAATCCAGGGACTGATCATGTCTATTATACACATGTATTATGTAAGTATACATAAACCGCTTCACATTCTTCGTCACAATAGTTGCACTTTTTATGACTTTATTTTTAGTGTTGTGGCCACTTAAAGCTAACATTGATAATTATTTAAAAGTAATGCTAATAATTGTAATAACTAAATTAATTCTCAATGTCCTTAAACAGTACATTTAACTATTACAATAAAATGGGGTATTTATTTATATGCTCATACCTTTATTGAAATATTACATATAATAATTTAACAAAATCATTTAAATTAATATGTATTTGCTAAGCAACTGTCTTAAACAACTTCAACATTGAACTGTAACTTCAACTGTAACATTGGTGAAATTTTCTAACAAAAAGTGAAATTTAATATTAAATTGGTATAGAGAAATAGCTTGTTTACTTAAATAAAACGGCTTTTTTTAACCAAAGTTAACTCTCAAAGGGAACTCCGTATACTAAAACGAACAAGTTAACAAATAAATAAAGACTAAGTAATTTGAAAATTACTAAATAAATATTTTTATCGATATCACGTATTCAAAAATTTCAACTCTAAGCGCCGATGGGTGAGGTGTTCCTCTAGCCATAATTCCCACATCACAGAATTTGAGAAACGAAATGAATTTATCACAATTAAATAAACGTTGTACACTGCTTTTTTAAACTGATAAGGTATAAATACATTACGTACAGTAAGTGTTAGCAATTTATTCTGGGGTAAAACTCGTTCAAGCTTACTTACATTACATATAAAATACATTATTACATAAATAGTGCTTTATTTTAATTACAAATAGATTTTTGATTTACGTCGATAAAAAAACCTCTTCGGGGTTATATTTGACACTTGACCACAGAAAGTACATATTATAATAACGAAGGACGGTATTTTCAACACTATTGCTCGGAGCTTCTTTCATTGTAAATTTCTACAGAGTGCAACGCGCGTTCCGGTACATTCCGTCATTTGCTCATATAACAGGCACGCGCGTTTCGCCCACTTACCATTTCTATTTTGTACGTTTTCTGTGGTAGAGCCGACATGGAATCATGGATTACCGGTTTAATTACTTCCAGACAATATTATTTAATTTCTTAAAAATAACAATCGTTATGGTCATTTTATAGTTAATAAAAATACTCAATTAATTTACCATTTTGGTTGAAATGTTAAAAGACAACTGCAGTTTTTTTTCCAAAATTGAACTTTATTTTGACTGGGTTAACTTTTAATGGATAAATTACAAAAGAGACAAATTTAATGCGGATAAAATACAAGTATAATTCGTTTCCTTTTTACCGTCGGTGTGAAGACAACAACCGATCTAGAACATTTGTATTCTACCAATGTCAAGGGCAACACCAAACGAGACGGTATATAGCGCATATTCACTAGAATGCATGCAAACCTATTATCATCATAATTCAGGGACTGATTATGTCTATTAAACAATGTTGTGCAATGCTAATACACACAAACAACCGCACACACATATATCACATAAATATACGTAAACCGCTTCTCATCCTTCGTCTCAATAGGTGCATGTTTACGCGGTAAAATGCGCAGTCACGATGATAACGTCGGCAAAGCACAAGGATTGACTTCTTCGCATTATTAAAATTATTGAAAAATTCGCATTATTGAAAAATTGATGTACGTATTGATTAAATTTTTATCAATAAACTAAACAATATTATCAAATTAATCTTACAAATTGTCAAAGTAATCGCCAAGGATTCTTGGTCTGCATAGATAAATTGAGTTAAAAGTGCTGAAACATAATTATATTGGCGTATTTTTGTTTTCACATTATTGTGTATTTAATTTTTCTTCCAAAAGCTTGCTGGTAAATCTTCGTGTTTTGAGTAGATTCAAAATTATTCTCAATCATAATCTATATGAGAAATTTTAAGTTTTGCAAATTATAACAGTTATTATGCTTAAAAACAGGATAATATTGCCCTTTTCACGTTCTATTTTAAGAACATAGATAAGCACCTACTAAAATTATTTTTCATAATTTTGACTATGAAACATATCGAATCAGGAAATGATTCAAATTACGGAGAAATTGTTATTAATAAATCGAATGAATTTGTTATTTAAGAAACCTCTTCCAGTAATGTTTTTATTATTGAAGAAATGTCCTGCGTGTAGGTATCTCTGAAAACATTATTTACATAGCAATGAAAATAACGTATGTTTATCTTATCTCATTTTCGTTATTAAAGTGAGTGACTATACGTGACGATATCCATGTATGTACCTACGTAGTTGTTTGTGTTGTTATAATTTGTATACTTATGTATTAAAATGAAATGTATGAATGTTAAATCAAAAGCACGTAATTAATTGGTTAAAGTATTGTTATTTGTATACAAACTAAAAGCATGTTAAATCCCCTTTAGATAGTAATGAAAATTAAGATTTACATAAGTTATGGCACGTTCCGGCGCCAAATTGGGAAAAGACTATCAGGTCGTATTCCTCACGCTGGATCACTCTGTAGTGGGACCTTGGTGATAAGTTCACCGTGTCTTTAAAAACTTTGGTGAACCTTCTCTGACATACAGATTTCATTAAAATATTTAATTAGAATAATAGCGGATTTTGTGTTTGCTGCTTGTCCGCTCAATCGGAAGTGAAACTGGTCCGATGACTATTACCTCGTATTTTTGTGAATTAGGAATCCCGATTTGGCAATCTCTATGACAAAATTTCGACTGGTCAAACTTTGTTCACGAGAGTACATGATTACCTTTGTACTAAAAATACTACAAATTACTTTATTTGGCAGATACTGCCTTTAAAATTACGCAAATCATATATAACACATTAAGGGAATTGAAGCATATTTTTATTTTATTATTAAAACAAAAACGTTTTGTATGTTTAAAAGGAAAATACCTTTAATTAATTTCTATTTAAAGAAAAACCATAAAAAAATTAATAAAAAATTTGAAAGACTGCTTACGTAAATAATACCTCTATTTTTTTTTTAAATATTACGTATTTACTCTATAAGTTCAATATGAATAGTTGGTAATATTTTAATCCAAGCGGCGTCATCTCAGGGGACCCTTAAGTCTTAATGATAACATTGACTCAATAATCGGATACTGATGTTTTACTTATTTACTTAGCATACCTAAATAGCTAATTAGTATTTTAGATACTACGCAACGACGCGAAGCGAACTTTTCATCCTGGTATGAAAAAAATCGTATATGCACCACGGGAAAAGAAAAGTAGGATTTTTCTCTTTTGGTGCATAATATATTATTATTATCAACTTAGGGGTCCCCGATACAACGATGCTTGGGTCAAAATATTGTCTAGTATTTATATTAAGCTTAAAAGGTCAACACAAATTATTTTCTTAATTTTTAAAGGTGTTGTTTATGTCAGGAGTTTTTTTTTTAACTTTTTTCCTTTTATTTAAACTTGTTGTGTTTTAATTAAACTTGTTTCCTGTTTTTTAAACTAAAAGTTAAATTACTAGTAGATAGGCTTTGATCAACATGTGTCCATAAGTTGCAAGGGACTTAGAAAAAGTGGATTTAAGGCCAAGCTTATGTGGCTTTGAATCGTATAAAAACTAAAGGATTTTGGTTTTAGTTTAAACTCAATCAAAAAAGGCTGTTTAATAATCCTCATGACGGATTTACTTTAGCATTAGACTTCGGTTGGTCTTTCACGATGAAGCTCCATCCCTTGTCACTCTTTACAACTGGTTTAGTGAGTTCAAAAGTGGTCGCACTAATCTGACTGACAATCTGCATAAGGGATGTTCTTCTACGGTGACGATCGAAGACATTAGTGCTGAGCCACTCATGATAGAGACTGACAAAAGAGTTACCTACCAGTAAATTTGGAAAAGCTTAGGCCTCAGTATGTGTTAAGTATACAAAATCCTTCATGAACATTTAGCGGTCAGGAAGCTTTATACTCGGTGGATACCTCAAATTTTAGCGAAGCCCAAAAACTCCGTCGTGGCAATTGGTGCTCCGAAAGTATGGCAAAATTTTCCGGTGCTGACTTAAATACTGCATACGTCATAGTTGTAGATGACAAAAAATGGATTTACTGTAGGATTCTCCTTCATTACGATAACGCCTCACCACATACTGCTAGGTAACTAACGATTTGGAGACGTTAGATATAGAAATAATGGCTCAGCCTCCTCATAGCTCAGACTTCGTACCATACGATTTTTATTTAATTACTAAAATAAAAGAAAAGCTTTGAGGAAAGAGGTTTACGGACGATGAGGGAACGAAGGCTGTATGTGAAAAGAATGCCTAAACGCGAATGGACAAAGCGTTTTTCTAATTGATTCCATCGAATGCAGCAATGTATTAATGTTAACGGGCATTATTTTGAAAAACAATAATAATAATAACTTGCTAGTTAATTCAGTTTTTGATTTTCTAACGACTTTCAGATTGATCCACGTATCAATGGTACCAGAATATTCTATATAGTCTCTAAATAAACTGTATACTCTAACTCTTTTTATGAAAAAATATGAAGGTAATTTAAAATAAAATGTGAAATATGGATTTAAATGAACCCGTTCAATCTGCCATGTGGCTCCTCTTAGATTATCTGTCGGATGTCTGTGAAAATATTTTTTTTGACCACTGCGATCTCAAATTACTGAATGTATCGACGCTCAGTAGTTTTAAACAGACGGCTGGACGAATTGTAATGGGACTTGACCATTCGACGCGGAATCGTTTATAAATTGTTATAGTCAATTTATTCATAATACGAAAAATGTTATAGTATGTTTGTATGTTCGTTTGTCATACGCTGACAGCTGAATTGGATTGTAATCTTTGGTAAAGAGGTAAATTATGTTCTCGAATAGGTTATAATATTAATATAATCATATAACATACCAATATTACCTTTTATGTAAAAAATGTACAAACACGAGTAAAAGTGCTAATCCGTTATCACTGACATCTATAGCCAAAAAGGAACAAAATTGGCATCAAGCTCGCTATTAGAGTAGCGGGACAATGGTACCAAAATTGACATAGATAACAGGACCTTGATTGGGAGTAGAATTGACAGCTAGAATGGCTAATATTAAAAATGAAGGGATTCATTCCATGCACACGCGACCGAAACCACGGACATATCTTAATCATAAATATACTTATTGCTGAATATTAGTTTACATTTAATTTAGCGGATGGGTAACGGCTACATATAATGAAAATAGTTTTCTTCGTCTCGTAATCACGTAAAAATGACTGAACACAACTGTATGGGATTTTGATCGTTCAATGCGGAACTATTTATAGATGGTTTTAGGATTCCTATGTTTGCTTGGATGTCAATTGCAGTATAAATAGTAATTCGTTATCACTACCATTAACACCTAAGGAAGGACCAAGATCAGCAAGATTGGAATCGAGAGCAGGATGGAGCCGGACCCGGTAGTGTAACCAGAATCGACGCCGAGAATAAGACTATGATCGCGAAGAAAACTGACAAAAAAATTGGCTAATAGAGAAGACGGAAAAATTCATTTTTTGTCCATGTGAGCAAAGCCAGAGGCACATTTGAGTAGTAAAAAAATTGCCAAATTTAAATTTACGCCCAGTTGAATGGACGGGTAACCGTTAGTTTTTATATTATACGTATATGAAGAGTTAATTTTTATTGAAATAATGCAAAACGAACCAATAAACCGCAATTCAATATCTCAAGAAACGATTGTCAGAGATGTTAATTATCCTAAAGATACCCCAAGAAAGGAATAATATTAAGAAAAATAGCATAAGTTACTGTCCGTATAAATGAATAATTATAAATCAAATTTCTTAAGTTTTATTCTTATATGTTTATGTATTTGAAAAAAATGGTATGTTTTCTGCAAAATTATTCGATTTGGAAGTCAAATATGTTTTGTTAATTTCATTTTGATTTTCACTATAAAACTAATTTTTTTTATAAATAAAAGCTGTTACAAACTGCTTTAAATGGCGTATTTTCATCTTTAATTTGTAATAATAATAACCAAATAAATACAGAGAAAAATATTAGTTAAATGTTTTTAGTGATTTACAATAAATATTTAGAACATAAAATTAAAAAATATATTATAACTTTTTTTTTTTAAATTTGTGTTGATTAATGTTTTGCAGTTGTTCATCGACAACGAGTGGGTGGACGCCGAAAGCGGCAAGACCTTCGAGACGGTGAGCCCCATCGACGGCAAGGTCATAACTCGCGTCGCAGAAGGAGACAAGGCACGTGGTTAACGCACACTAATAGTCTAGAGTGAATGTGATATACGAGCTTATTGAAAAATAATGTGTACTTAAACAGAATATATATTAGTAAAATTAATGGAACATAGTTACTATAAGTCAGTAAAAAGTATGCAAAAAAGAACATTTTATTGACTATTGTTGTTATTTCTCAATAGGGTCTCAAAAAAAACATTGACCAAGAGAAATCAAAATCTTGAACCATTTTTATATATATAGCTATCTCGACAGAAGGCCTAACGATTTTGTTGACAATGTTTACTTTGAAACAGTTATAATTTTCAAACTTATCTATAGGTACCTTTCCTGAAAAACGCGATTTTAAATAAAAAATATTTTTTTCCGAGAGATCACTATTTACGCTCATACTAACAATGTATTCTAGCGCCATTTCGTAATTTTTTACGTACTTTCATTATTAATAACTGAAAATTTTGTGAGATAGCGTTTAAATTATCACAGTATGAAAATAATATCCTATTACTTTGAAAAATTATGATTACTTTCATGCTTATTAATTTAAGTGAACAACTTTTGTACAAATATAAACGCTATCTTGGGAACAGTCTTAATGATTTTAATTTAAACGCGAAAACGGTTAATGGTAAATAATTCGGTAAAGAAGTACGTATACTTAACAGTCAGTTTTCATCACCTTCATGTACCTTGCAGCGACACTGATTTCAAGTAAGATCCGCATATTTGATATGTATTCAAGTTTGAAAACCAAACTTTCGACTTATGATCATCGATTTTTATATATGGCGTGTTGCATGTAGCATTTTCCAGAGTTAAGCCAGCAACTACCTTAAAAGCATTCCTCTCAAATGAAAATCCTTGACATATCCGCACCATAGTATAGAATCTGGTCACCATAGTAAAATCGGATCTTAACCTAATACTTCCAGACCAAGTTAGAACCAGGTTTAACGTCAAAAATTTATAATTAATGATTGGTAAACTTTAAAGTAAAAACCATAGTATAGTAGATTGTTTAATATAAAGTGTAAAATGCATTCATGATTCATTTTAGGGTTCGGAGCCAAAATGACAAAAACGGAACCCTTATAACTTCGTCAAGTCCGTCCGTTCGTCCGTATGTTACAGGCATTTTATTCAAATCCTACAAGACGTGTATTGAAAAAAATTATAATGTAGGTGCATTGTATAAGCCGTTACTTATTTTAGTGGTTAAATAACAAAAACAAATATTTCGAGAGGGGGCACTCCATACATGTAACAGAAGTTGAAAAAATTTTTTTCAGAAAGCATCAATGTGTGATACATATAGTATCACACGTTAATATTATTTTAAAAACACTTTAAGGTTTTTAAGCAATTTTTCTGATTACGTGAATAATTTAGGAAATAATCGCTCTGAAAGTAGCTGAAATTGAGTCCGCCCCATTTGTTTTCTAAACCGTATGTCCAAAAAAAATATAAAAAAATTAACACAGGTAACGCATAACAATTTTTTTTAATAATAAATTTCAACGAAGATTATATTGAATATGGTCGGATATACTATTTTCAAGTTATTGCCGAAAAACTGTGTTTCTTAAGAAAAGGATGTAAGTGCCATGAAGATACGCTCTTTTGCTGATGCACTTTAGTTTACACTAGTTTTATAGTAATAGTCGACATATCTGCTTGTTTGTCTAGTTTCTGAGTTACTAAAGTGCTTGTAAAACTATTCCATGCGGGAAACGTGGAAAAAGTGTAATAACGTACTTTTTTCATCTGTAGTGCATTTCTCTGTAATAATGACTTCGCAACCCTATAATGAGCATGATCCGACATGTCTTTGGCCAGTTTTTTGTTAATGACTGTATTCGTATGCACTGTGTATGATAACAAAATTATTATACACAATAAGATTTTACAAAAAAAAAAGACTCGGAACGAAATTGGGTCACCGGGTTCTACGATAGTTTATTAGTCAAAATGTATAATACTTTTAATGTTTTTAAACGGTTATATTTATAGAGCCACCTTGTAAATTTCTTGTTTTCATTTTTGTAAAAATTGCAATTAGTTTAGAACAAATTTTGTACTTTATCGATTCTTATCATGGTAATGATATGTTATCATGGTAGTGTAATGGTAATGATCAACTTAATTATCATGACAATAAATTATTAAGTTAACTCCAGATTGCAACTCTTTAATCCACGTCTATGAATGCTTATGATCGGCTGATATTTGATTTATATTTTTGATAATAAGCATAGATATATTAAGAGGCACCTAATACATCATTTTAATATAGAAAAACATATACAGTGATTCCATTAGATTCCTTTTAATTCGCCTAAATCAAGATTCTTGTATTGTCTCGAAAATTGGGTGGCGTTAGAATGATTAAAAAGTATATGCCAGTTATAATACACCGTCAAGACTTGGGCACATTTTTTTTGTACTCGTATATAGTCTGATATATTCCTTTATGTCAACCTTTGAGGGACAGGACAAGTTTCAGTTGTTCAATAATCTTGAGCATTGTATGGATAACAAAACAAATGAGAAATCCAAAAGTGCACGGATCATACTGCTTTTTTAATTATAATGTAAAGTATTGTTGACATTTGTTGACTATTGTTGACATTGAAGTATAGTAGAGAAGGAAAAAATTTTTTAATAGTTATTAAAAAAAAAATCAAAAATACAGACGTCGGGCAGAGTGTTGGGTTAAAATTAATTTTAAGTGATAGAATACTCCAAACTAGATTAAAAATGAATTTTTGTAATAACTCTTAAAACCATTTTTATTATTATTTACCATTACCATAATAATGTGTATCAAAGTAACAAAATTCGATAACCGAACCTATATTTAAAAACATTAAACGTATTTGCATAATAGCTATTATGATCAATAATGTAGCTTTTGTATTTAAAATAATTCAAAAATACATTTCTATAAAAGTTTGCTTGCACAAATGTAATTTCTATAATAGTTTGGTTACATAAATTTAACCTAAGCCTGAGACCATACTTTTGTTGCTATAAATGATACTCTCATATACGTCCGTTAGAGCTTCTTCCACTATCTTCTTTTAAACAGACATTTAACAAAACGTCACTTCTAAAATAAAATTTCCTTTTCCCGTCCCCCTTTTAACGGTTGTTCGGGCTAAAATCTGTGGAGGGGGCTTTTAGCATTAACATAAAATATATTTTCTCAGATTGACGTAATAGAATATGTCCTAGGCTGATGTCGAGAAGGCGGTGGCGGCGGCCCGGCGCGCCTTCCACCGCAAGTCCGAGTGGCGCCAGCTGACGGCGTCAGCGCGCGGCCGCCTGCTGCACCGGTTCGCGGACCTCATCGAGAGGGACGGGGAGTACCTGTCGACCCTCGAAACCACCGACAATGGCATGTTATATGCCATGTGTCGTCATATGATACACGGTGCTGTCAGCACGGTGCGTTACGCCGCCGGCCTAGCTGACAAAGTGCATGGTGACACTATACCTTCAGGTATGCATACAATAGCTTTTATCTTATTAGCAAAGTATTTTAAAATATACATTTTTACTGTACCCACTAATTCGTTTTGCATGTACAGAAACTTTGTGTGTTGATGGAACAAAAATATTTTATAAATTCATATGACGAATTCATTCAATTTTATTCCTTTAAAAAAAATATACAGGCCATTACATTTCATTAACCGCGAAATTATTAAATAAATCTTCAGTATAATTCACATCTAAATAGTAATACAACTAAGACTTAAATATACTGATTATTCACGCCCAACTCTCAGAATGATTGACAAAGACTACAGAATACAATATATTCACGGAAAAAAATGGTTAAAATAAAAAAATAAGCTGATTCCTAGAGTTAATATAGGACCTATATAAGTTCAACATTATTTTTGTTAAATAAATATTGTTAAAGTAACTAAATTTATTAATATGAATTTAATCCATGATACAGTGAATTCAACTAGTTCATATTATATTAATTTAACGTAAAACTTAAATGAAACTTATAATTCGTAAAATCTGTAAAAGAAGGGTTCCTTTTACTTAACGAGTACAATAGTATTTACTAGGAATCTCCATATTTTTAAGTATATTATTTTAGTATATATTATTAGCGGTGTTTAGTATATGCTGGTAAATGATTTTAGTACTTTTACCGAAATTAATTTTGTACTTGTAACAAAACTGTGTTCATGTGGTTTATTCTGCGCCGCTCCGACGGCGCAAAAATCAATGAGTCGTCGACGTTCAGAAGGCATTTAAGAGACAGCTCACCTATTATTAGACTACATTCAAACACTTTCAGCACAGCTCGGTTCAATAGTGGTAAGGTTCAATTGCCACCGTGACGCTATGTATCCCTGTTTGACCCCTGTACGGATGTCAAATCAGTCAGTATACCCCGTTCTTCTGACACTAGCACTGAAGCCTTTATCTGGAGATTGCAGTGCCCTTTCTGACCTCGTACCTATCCATAAGTAGATTGAGGGCTTTTTATTATTCTTTCCTTTGGATTATATGAGCTTTTTCCAGAGCTAAGAAAATACAGAAAACATTATTGTTCTTCGCCGAAAACTTTTCTGTTACGTTTCTCAAGAAAAAACTTTGTTCGTACATCCCATCCCTTTTAGAAATCCTGCTTGTATATCTTAGATTTTACTTTCAGTATCATTCACAACTCTTTCAATAATAATTTTCGAATATAGTTTGTCAACGACGCTGAGAAGACATATAGGACGGTATATAATTTGTGCAAACAGGCTTTTGCAGAAGAGTACAATGACGACTTTGAACCAGTCATAAGGTACTTTATGACTTTTTCAGCACTAAATAAAGAGTTGATATAACATCTCAACCAATCTTCAACATCTCTGACCCAACATTATCATGCCAGGCAGCTTCTCTGTTTTCATATATTTCTCGATTTCATAATTTTTCCTTGCTAATTTTATTTTCAATTTCATTAATTATTTATAATATATAAGTAGTTGTTAGTTATTTGCAACTGTATTGTCCCATGCAAAAGCAATTTATAAATAGTTTTGCCGACACTCCTTCACATAGTTTTTTTCATTCAGTAAACGTCCTTTATCATCTTTATTATTATTGTATTACAAATTAGTTGTTTTAAAAAGAGAACAGCAAAATAATGCCGTTAAAAAATTATCCGAGAATAGAATTCTGCAAAGAAACATGTCCCCGCGCTAGACGCGCGTCGCGCACCGGTCGTCCCCGTCGGCGCCTTCGATAATTACTCAAATCTTATTTTTAAATGGATTTATTTTATGGGGTGGAATTTTCAATAGGCAATAAATCCTGTTTGTTTGTGTCTAACTTGAAACGTTTACGTCGTATTTTATTCTATAATTCGAGTACGTTTTAGAGGCCAATCGTTTAGCATAAAAAAAAAGAAGTAAAGTGCGTAAGAAGCAAAGTTTTAATTTTGCATTCAGAGCGACAACAAGTCAAGTACAATATCGATAAACAATTAACTTATTCCGTAGCATCTATTGCGATTCTATATTTCTGAATATACGCCTTCTGCTGTTGTAGGTGATTTCTTTCATTTAAACTCAATCTGCGAACACTCGATAGGGTAATTTCATAACAATGTTTTATTCCATGTCTATGAATCATTAAGGGTCTTTTTCATCAAAATTCAGAAAAATTTTGGTTCACCTGGAAGTTATATGAGAATCTCTTGTGACAGCCTTCTTTTATATAATTTTTTCTCGTTTCACAAATTTTTTGGCTTTTATTTTATAGCTTTATATGAATTTACATAACTCCAATGTCACATTTTTTTGCAATGAAACTTTAATCATATAAGTACATTAGCGAATTTAAACATGTATTTATTTTTATTCAAAATATAACAATAGCAATTGGAAACTGAAGCCTTAATGGATTTATATGGCCTTTTCAGATTTCGAAGGGTTCACGTATACTTTGAGGCAGCCTGTGGGTGTGTGCGGCCTCATTCTTCCATGGAACGGCCCCATAGGATTGTTTGTGAATAAAGTCGCAACAGCATTAGCAGCTGGTAAGAGCTAAATATTTCTCAAAAACTGTACAATGCATGGGATATAGTTTTAAAAGCTTATTTACATCACATCATTTTATTCATAACACATCCCTTTTAACAGAAAAAATATGTATTAGTATTATTGGAATCTTATTACTGTAAAAAACCAATTTTAATATATATGTAAATTTATTTATTGATATCTCCAAAACGGCTGTAATGATTTCTATGAAAATTTATACTGTATTAAGCTTTTGATTTTCTAGTGTGTCTATATAATTGCTGTTCTTTATAAAAACGAGATTAGTGAAATTTTTCTAAACGTTAGCTTTATAGCGGTATTCCATAGAATTTTGAAATGATTTCATTGTTGTTGTGCTATTAGATGCCCCGCTGAGGCGCCAGTAGTCTTAACGTAAAGTTCTTTTCATAGATGTCATTACATTACACATTACATAGATTCCGTGACATTAATGACGTGGGCACAGATAACAGGTAATTTTGCATATTTGTAGGGTGTGCATATAATGTCCCTAAATATTTATTAGCGGAAATGAACATAAGCAATTTTTGCCGAGGGAAGTTATCATAATCCAATGACCAAATCGAAAGACGACGAGCAAAGCTCGGTTGTACCTGGTACTGAAAAGTAAAATAAAAATGAGTTTATTAATTTTAACAAACATTTGGCTTAATTATATTTTATACCTACTTAGTTACAGTATATTAACAAATACTTGAATGTTGCGTTAACATTGAATTCTTGAATAATTAATTATTTATAAAGCTTTATTTCTACACAACACAATCTTGCAGGTTGCACGATGGTGGTAAAGCCGGCGGAGCAGACGCCGCTGACGGCGCTGGCGCTGGCGGCGCTGCTGGCCGAGGCCGGCGTGCCGCGCGGCGTCGTCAACGTGGTCAACGGCTACGGGCCCACCGCCGGCGCCGCGCTCACCCACCATCCGCACGTCGCTAAAGTCTCCTTCACCGGATCACTAGAGGTGGATATACTTATTACTCAGTTCTATAATTTCAAATGAATCGGCAAGATTTGAAAGAAGCAACTGATTTTCATTAAATATGTCAGTTTTATTACGTCATGTTTGAATGACTTATGTCAATATTAATGAATTTAATACATATAGTTGAGATAATACAGTAATATCTTTTTCCTTCTCTTACAACGTAAAGATTCTAATTTAACCTTTCGAATTTGACGACATCTAATATAAATTGTTATACTGATTATAAAAGTCGAAAGGAAATATTTGGATGGATAAATGGAGTAAGCAAAATAAAAATATTTCAAATGCAGGTTGGCAAAATAATTCAACAAGCCGCTGGAGCATCAAACCTGAAACGTGTGACGTTGGAGCTCGGAGGGAAGAGCCCCCTGGTGATCTGTGACGACGCCGACTGTAAGTCCACTTTCAGAAGTGGTAGACTTGTAACTGTCAGCAATGACAAAGATTAATATAAGTAACTTCTGAGGTTGGTTTTTAATAACAAAAACGTATTTTATACAGTGAATGTAGCGGTGCCTTATGCGGCGGAAGGCGTATTCACCCTCCAGGGCCAGGTGTGCGTCGCCGCCTCGCGCCTCTTTGTACAATCAAAAATCTATGACGAATTCGTGAAACGAGCAGTTGAATATGCCAAGAAACGTAAAGTCGGCAATCCCTTCACCGAGGGCAACCAAAACGGACCTCAGGTTAGGCGCGAAAAGATTATTTACTAAAAGAAAATGCAAGAGTTTTTACTAATTTGATATCTGTATCAAACCTTTTTATAATAATTAATGTCATATGTTGCGTTTTTTAGGTCGACGAAGAAATGATGAATAAGGTTCTAGGCTACATCGAGAAGGGCAAGGCGGAAGGGGCGAAACTATTGACGGGCGGCCAGCGCATCGGCACCACCGGCTACTACCTCGAGCCCACCGTCTTCGCTGACGTCACTGACGACATGACCATTGCCAAGGAGGAGGTGAGTCGAAGTTTATTATAAATGTTTATTTAGTGTTTCACGTACAATCCACATAATAAAAGCCTTCTTCAAGGCAAGGATTCTTTATTAGTATAGGATATGAGTATTGTCTGCATTGTGCTACAATTCGCATTTGTAACTTTCTATGTTAGAGTTTCTGGTTAATTATCATCACGAATTTATCGATTTCATATCTAAATTTGAACCACGATTAGAATATTTTTGCTAACATTACTATTAGTTGTTGTTTCATTTTATTTATAGAATGGCTTTAAAATATTTTGTATGGCATATTTTTTTTAACTATATTTCATAACGATTGTTTAATTATTGATATACAAAGAGTATTTTATTTTTAATTGCCATGGTAATATTTTGAAAATTAATGTTGAAAATAATAATTTGGTTCTGTGTTGGAATTTAGGTGTATTTTAAATTACATGGCTTAATGTATGTATGTTTTGAACTAAAATTAGAAAAACTAAAATCATATAGGAATTATATTGTTGTTTTCTTTTAGTAGATTGTAATGTACCTTCAGTGTGTAGTAAATACTTAGCACAACAAATTCAATAGTACTCAATAATAACATAATCAAAATAATTTGCTTTATCTTTAACAGATTTTCGGGCCCGTGCAAAGCATCTTGAAGTTCGAGACCCTGGACGAGGTGATCGATCGCGCCAACGACACCAACTACGGGCTGGCGGCCGGCATCTTCACCAACAACGTCCAAACGGCGCTGCAGTTCAGCAATCTCGTCGAGGCCGGCACCGTCTGGTAAATAACCAGTGATTCATTTTGAAATTATGCTTAACAATATTCGAAAACATCGTTAAGTCTGCTGTTAGGTACACGGTTGTGACCAACTGTTGTATGTGTTGCGCTGAGAGCCCAGGTTAGGTTTTGGCACAAAGCAAACATTTACTTATAGAAAAAATGTATTTGATCAACTGTCTGATAACCAAAGTGCCAACCTCGTTGTTTACTTTGCGACCAGATGGTGCTATGTGTGGCCTAAGATATTATGATTTATTTATCTACAAAGGCATTGAATTGACTTTAGACTTTGTTCTTTTTTCCTCAGGGTGAATAATTACTTCACGTTCGAACCTCGAATTCCATTCGGAGGATTTAAAGATTCAGGAATTGGCCGAGAGAAGTAAGCATACATTATTATTTTTGATGTATTTTATTATAATGGATTAGAAAATAAAATCTCATCATTATTTATTTACTTTTACAGTGCGCTGGAGGGACTTCTGCAATATTTGGAAACGAAGACTGTCAACATTGCGGTTCCGAAATTGACATAATTTACTTTGTAACGAAATTTGTAATGATATTAAAAAATTGTTAATACATATAAATATATTTTATTAGAATTTAATTTTACAGAAATTTTTATTATAGTGTAAGCTGTTAATTCCCGAATTTTTATCGTACATTAAGCAGTAAAGAAAGTTTATGTACAAAGAGTTTGTATTTTAATCCTTTAATTCAGAGGGCCGGTGTAAAGGAAAAAATAGAAGAAGTTAATACCTTTATTAAATATCTCACAAAAGCGTATACTCTATCTGCAGCATAATCACACTTGGTTTAAAACTTTAAAGTTTCTCCTTATTTACGATTTAAATGCTTGCCTTGGTTCTTGCCTAATGAAATATCAGACTATACTGTCGCCATAACGTAGAAAAGTTTGTAAACTGAACTCTTAATGTTATTTATGACGATGTTGTGTAATATAAATATTTTTGGAAAACTTCATCCCGTTTTAAATACTTTGGGACACAATATATTGACTGTCGTTCAACAATTAATATAATTAAAGTACTGAAACACTAAGAAAATGAAATATTGAATACTGATTTATAAGCAGGTCTTGAAGTGTTATTAATTTCTATACAAGGTGAGGCAGCCGAAGTTGCTGGTTGCTCGTTAAATTTTTTTAGACGATTATTTTCACGTTGCTTCGGGAAGTATTTGTATAGAATTCTCAAAAAGGGAGTTATCGGTCAAGGGCTATCAGAGACACACCTCAACGCATGTTGGAAAAATGTCCTGCCTGAACAGTCCGACCTCGGCGGCCGTAGTGGGATCACCTTTCATTGTCGACGATTCTGGAGACGGTGATCGGTAACGGAGAATCGTGAAACCTTCTCTGGAAAAAATATTCCACACACGGAAAACTTAGACTCGAAGACGGTGGAGTTGGGGAAACTGACCGTCTATCTGCGGGTACTAGGTGACTCGGTGCGTGTTCTCGCGTGCCGCTTCTTTAGCCACCAGGGCGGTGTCCGACCGAAAGAAGATTGTTTTTGTTTTTCATTACAGAAAGAGCCAACGCTGGTGGAGTGGTGAATAAATACGAAAGCATATCCAAGGCTCGGCACGGGCGACAAAAAGAACACCATGGTACTTTAGTTAATAGTCCAGCGTAACTCCGTTGGCCTTTTTTTGAGTTCCGGGATATCCATGTGAATTTCCCTATGTCAAAAAAAGAAGGAAAAGCGACCACCAACCTACAAGTAACAAAACAAAAATACATATGGTCCCTAAAATACTCTGTTCAAATAAATGCATCGCGTATACTGCTATACATAATACCGTCTTATTTAGGAACTCTTAAAGTTCTACAAAACTATTACAAGTTCTAAAAATGTGCATTGATCGATTTAGCGAATAAGTGAAGTTTAACGTCTAAAAAATATTACGGAAGAATATAACCAATTTGTTCTTTACTATAAAGGATATTCCATGTTAATCTGGATATATTCAGACTGATGTGAAACATATTTTAAGAACAAGAAATAACAGCTATATAGTTCACATGATTCATTATTATGTCAGAGTATAATGAAAATATTTTCAAGACAATTGTGTAAAATAACTAGCCTTTAAAACCCTAAATTATTTAAATACACTAATTTGTCAGTAATAATATATATTTTGAATTTGCTTTGTGCTGGCACCGACTCCAAAAACAATTAATTATTTAATTAAATTAATGTTACTGAAGGCAGTTTTAATATTTTGTTATATTCTTTTTACGCGATTTTGAAATCTTTTCAGTCAGACAAATAATTGTCCTAAAAACTCTTATTAACTATTAGTTAACTTGTTCTCCTGAATTCGTATTACAGAAGAGCGTAGGGCGATATCTCCCTCTCTTGTCTTACACTACAACCACGTTATTTCACAGACATTACGCTTATCAACGTAATCATCTATGTAATATGATAAACTCTTTCTTTGACATCTATTCTCTCTCAGGATTCAAGTGCAAAACAGTAATCAGTAAGTATGTACAAATATTAGACTACGACCAAACAGAGGATCTTCTAACTCCTCCTGTTTAATTTGTACGTTTTTACTTCTGTCGTACGTTATCACTCTAAGTCTCATCTATTTTTTCCCACTCATACACACACCTACTCACCTCACATACACTGTGAATGACATCCACACCGTCATCCTCCTACACCTAAAACTGCAATTATTATTCATTAAACGTACCTCATACATTTATAGCAAAACTTGAAATGCATCTTATTTGTTGTAATATTTGCATTGTTTTAAGATGATTCGAAATGATTACAAAAAGCTAACATGTTGAGAAATTAATATTTCACTGCTTACCTGAGTATTTAAACATACTACATTCTCTTTTTAAAATGCCTTCCACCTTGTTGAATGCACAATCGAGCACGTTTACGCAAATTATTTTCGATCGTTTAAGTTTGTCTACAACCAAAAACCGTAACGGCTTGGTAGGTACTAGCTACGGGATTTTCAATAATCTCGAAATGTTCTCTTGTAGTTCAACAATTATAATGTTTACGCCACGATCTACGAAAATCGGAGGTGTAAATTGTCCAAAATCTCGGAGACGCTGCGTCGCACTAGTGTTCTTAATTAGTGTTCTAAAATTACACTTGTTCCGAACCGTTCACGATCGACACAAACTGCCTCTGTAACGTTGTCATTGCGTGTTGCAAATGTTCGTATCATTTCCATATATTCGATGTGTTAATATCGGAGCGGCGCACTATGGACCGCGGGGGGGAAACATATGTCATAAATCTATAACTCCACTGTTTTTAGAGCTAAAATTTTGAAATTTTGGGATTATTTAGAAGAATAAATAAACTACTAATACAATTCGATAAAATAATTTTAATATAATAATTACCATGGAAAAATTAATTATTGTCAAAAATTTCAAATTTAATTTCGAATATTTATTTTTAAGGTATACCTACATAAAAAGAAAAATATAAAACTAATCAAAACATTAATGAGATAGCTAAATCAAACTAAATTTATTGTTATACCTAATTTTATTCAAAATAAGTCGTTAGAAAAATCTATTAAATTTTGTGTCTTCCGTTAAAGATTTAGTAATCTTTTTAGGAGTTTTTTTTAGACTGTAAATTTAAGGTTAGGATGTACAATAAATAATAAAGTATGAAAAACATCTTCATTTGTAGCTTCTCTAGAACATTTTCGCCCATGATGTAGCCTAAATTTTTTATAATCCTTATGTCTCGATTCCTGTGCATTTCCGAAAACGGGCCCAAAGGTAAAACAGCATCATATCGTATGATGCTTTCACCATGCATTAATATTTTGTAAAAGAAGAAGGCATGTAGTACCAATTATATTGATTTACATAACAGTTTTGCTATTTCTAAAGCACATTCTCCGAATTGTTCTGGGTTAATTTTATGCCACATGAGACTGGAGGATTGTATGAAATCTTTGATTAAATCCTCATCAAAATCCGTTATTTCGGCACTAAAGTAAGATTAAAGAAAAATCTTCTTGATGTATTTCCATTGTTAGAATTACCACTGAACTGTCTTGGCTTATCGATGATCAAACCCATTTCTTTTCGGAATCTTTTTCTTTCGTATATACCGTTTCTTTTCTTCTTTTAATTTTGGTTTTGTAGGCCTTTCGCAGCCCATGTTTTGAAAAGCATATCATAGGACACGTGTAGCACAAATTCCATAAACCTAATCCAGGCATATAATGTAGGCAAGCCGTATCTAAATGTTTCTTCCTTTTCATATTTCGCACTTGCGTCAAATTATTCATTTCGGAAAGTTTTGCACCACAAACCTCGCAAACGAAGGTTGCATTTGTATCTTTAAAACATGGCTTTTCATCTATCATAGTCAAAACAATTCATAATTCACTGATACTTGTATTCCGTTTTGTACTATTAGAGAAGGTATTAAATTCTGAATTCCATTTTTCATCACATTTATCAAAGTTGACATTTTTCTAGCGTTTGGCTTCATGTAAATTTTATATTTTCCCATAATTTCCATCAATAATATATATGTTTGATAACCTAAATTTTATCAAACGTATCTAAACCAAAACACAATCATTCAAAACAAACGATTGGAGTCAATTTCGTGGGCATTCGATAGCTTTAATAGCGTATCATTGATTTCTAACCATTGCATAATAAAATAAAAAAACGTTGAGATAACATACTTCACGTAGTCCTTATATATAGAGCAATTTTCCAAAGAAACCTAATATTCCTTAATAATCTATTTAGCTATAATGAAATAGGTATCTACAAATTTAATCTTAATTGCCTTCGAGTTGATAAACTAAATCAATATAAAAAAAATTTTTAATCATTGCAAAGTAGTAGTTAAAAGTATGTAAAAGTCACTACGCGCCGTATCTTCGACGTTTACCGAGTGCGTCTGTATTTAGTATTTCGAATGCATATCGTTAGTTCGCAAGTTGTTGCAAAAAAAAATTGTTTTATTATGTAGCTACATACATTTCTAAAAAAACAGAATAAATATCCCAACTGAGGCAAACTGAGATAACAATTAAAACTCTAATTGAAATTTAGAAATGCGTGAAAAATCTGCTTCTTGATAAAAATTCCGATTGAAAAATAATTTATAAATAAAATGTAAAAAACAAATAGTTTTAAAGTAGATAAACCACACATTATTTAAAATAAATTTTAAATTCATGGGTTGCATACTTTTATGTTACATAACGATGAAGCTGTAGCATGTAAATACACTTAAACAGAAAAGCGGAGTAAATCAAAGTTTAATTATTTTTTTAAGTAATTTAAATAAACTTCTGGTACTTATAATTTTTGAAATCATACATCTTGATATGTTGACAACAATATTCTGTCATTTTTTTGAATTAAGGAGAATAATGACTTTAACCATTTTTGGCATATTTCCCTTCCCCGCGTCCTATAGTGCGGCGGCTACCCCAAAGTGCGCCGCTCGCCGCCGCCTGCCGGTATCTACATAGTATAACTAAATTTATGAAATTTTACAAGTCAAATTTAGTTAAAAAAAATACTAGGTATACAAAATCGATTTTGTTGCTGATCTAGAACAAAGCGTTTTTTAGTTTCTTAGATAATTAAAATTACGTTGTATAAAAAGCGTAATGTAGAAAACGCAATAAATATAATAAAAAGTGGTATCCTAGACTTAGTTTTATTGAATGTATTAGGTTAAAATTATGAACACTAAGTAAATCTTACCTTCATATCAAAAGTCTTGTTTTTGGCTTGCGATTAAAAAATGACGTACTCGAGTCTTTCGATCAACTAAACAGAATTGAAGTGATAGATAAAGTATAAATAAACATATTACGATCAGTATCACTAAATGATGATACAACATGATTCGTAAAAAATAGGCGTAATTGACTGTGAATTTATCATAAATCAAACTATAGAATCAAAACAGTGATTTCATGTCGTTATAACCTATAATTGTAAGAGTAATTCTAAATATTGTTCTTCAGAAATTATAATCTTGAATTAATTGAAAACATGAAACAACGAATAATAAATACCAACTTAAAACAATTATAAACTATGAAGCTCACTATCTATAAGTTTGAGCTCTGGCTGAATTTGTACTTGAATTTGTTTGCGTCATAAATGTAGGAATCCTTTTGAGGGTTTTCGCATATCTTTGCTACAATATCAGCTGAAGGTAATTCGACTACTATTAACATTACTGCGACATAAACAAAATGAATTTAAAAATATTGTCGAACTGCTTACCCTTAGCAGTAGACTAATTAATTCCAAGTACTGATTTGATTACACCTATAGGACTTTTTCGTCAAATCACTATTTTGTTGTTTATTTCAAGTACACCCCACCCCAGTCAAATTAGACTAAAAATAATTTGGCTGGATTTATTTTATAAACAAATGTTAATTGCTATTTTTTAGAAAAATATTTAGAAATGCTATATTTAATAATAAAGCATAAAAAAAGTATGGTTAGTATATATATATTTTTTGAAAACCCTATTTTTCATTTGTGTCTTCTAAACCAAAAACGATAATTGGTATTTTATTTGCTAAATTTTTGTTATATACGATAAGTTGTTACCAAATTAAAAATTAAGTATGCAAAACTTACGTGTAGTGAGATTTTTTGTTAATAACACCTTTTTTGTTTTCTTAAACCTCAATGTTTTATATTACGTGAAATACTCATTTGTTGTTTATAAAATATATTTTTAACTATTAAACAACAATTTTTTAATTATATAATAGTTCGCATGTACAATTAAAATGATTATTAGCTAGGATACGTAAAAAAAACCGCCCAAGTGCGGGTCGGATTCGTGCACGAAGGGTTCCGTACCATTGCCGTTATCAATATTGAGCGAAAACGAGCAAAAAAATCACGTTTGTTGTATGGGAGCCCCCCTTAAATATTTATTTTATTCTGTTTTTAGTACTTGTTGTTATAGCGGCAACAGAAATACATCATCTGTGAAAATTTCAACTATCTGACTATCACGGTTCATGAGATACAGCCTGGTGACAGACGAACGGGCAGCGGAGTCTTAGTAATAGGGTCGCGTTATTTACCCTTTGGGTACGGAACCCTAAAAAGAATGGTTGAATTTATTAAATTCATCTAAAAGTTTATAATTTTAGATGAAGTCAGGAAAAGAGAAAATTTAAATGAAAAATTACATTCATGATTGTGCAGCGCCTCTGTACATGATGGCTAATATACATCGTAGAACCCACAGAACATAAAAATAGGATAGAAGTGGCGTTATTATCCTTCACACACCAGGAGGGGTGTCACATTCCAATCTACATAAATTGTATTTATTGAACAAAATGTAACTGAACAATATTAGTGGTTGGGTTTTACAAAGCAAAAACGCTTATGAAAAAATATTATGATTTTTTGAAATATGCTTTACATTTATTGTGTTAAGCCTAAATTGTTTTGCATTATATTTTTACTTAAAATTGAAATTACCGTACATAAGAAAAGAAAGTCAAATATATAAAGGCGGTTAAAAACCATGACAAAAGAATAAGTAATAAAATTTAATACTTATGTCGGTAAGAATTATGTTGCAATTTCCACTATTAAAAATAGAACGATTATTTGGAGCGAATTATTTTTATGACTTTATTTTTAGTGTTGTGGCCACTTAAAGCTAACATTGATAATTTGTTTAAAAGTAATGCTAATAATTGTAAAAACTAAATTAATTCTTAATGTCCTTAAACAGTACCTTTAACTATTACAATAAAGTGGGGTATTTATTTATATACTCATACCTTTATTTATATATTACATATAATAATTTAACAAAATCATTTAAATTAATATGTATTTGCTAAGCAACTGTCTTAAACAACTTCAACAAGGTAACATTGTTGAAGTTTTCTAACAAAATGAAATTTAATATTGAATTGGTATAGAGAAATAGCTTGTTAACTTCAATAAAACAGCTTTTATCAACCAAAGTTAATTCTCAAAGGGAACTCCGTATACTAAAACGAACAAGTTAACAAATAAATAAAGACTAAGCAATTTGAAAATTACTCAATAAATATTTTTATCGCTATCGCGTATTCAAAAATTTCAACTCTAAGTGCCGATGGGGGAGGTGTTCCTTTAGGCATAGAAACGAAATGAATTTATCACAAAAATATACGTTGTACACTGCTTTTTTAAACTGATAAGGTATAAATACATTACGTACAGTAAGTGTTAGCAATTTATTCTGGAGTAAAACTCGTTCAAGCTTACTTACATTACATATAAAATACATTATTACATAAATAGTGCTTTATTTTAATTTCAAATAGATTTTTGATTTACCGACGATAAAAAACCCCTCTTCGGGGTTATATTTGACACTTGACCACAGAAAGTACATTTTATAACAACGGAGGATCGTATTTTCAACACTATTGCTCGGAGCTTTTTTCGTTGTCAATTTCTACAAAGTGCAACGTGCGTTCCGGTACATTCCGTCATTTTCTCATATAACAGGCACGCGCGTTTCGCCCACTTACCATTTCTATTTTGTACGTTCTTCTGTGGTAGAGCCGACATGGAATCATGGATTACCGGTTTAATTACTTCCAGACAATATTATTTAATTTCTTAAAAATAACAATCGTTATGGTCATTTTATAGTTGATATTTTAAATAAATATTACTTCGTTTAGGTTGACATGTTAAAAGACAACTGCAGTGTTTTTTTTCCAAAATTGAACTTTATTGTGACTGGGTTAACCTTTTATGGACTAATTACAAAAGAGACAAATTTAATGCGGATAAAATACAAGTATAATTCGTTTCCTTTTTACCATCGGTGTGAAGACAACCGATCTAGAACATTTGTATTCTACGAATGTCAAGGTCAACACCAAACGAGACGGTATATAGCGCATATTCACTAGAATGCATGCAAACCTATTATCATCATAATTCAGGGACTGATTACGTCTATTAAACAATATTGTGCAATGCTAACACACACACACATATATCACATAAATATAGACAAACCGCTTCTCATCCTTCGTCTCTATAGGTGCATGTTTACGCGGTAAAATGCGCAGTCACGATGATAACGTCGGCGTATATGAAGAGGCCGGCGCGCCAATCGCCAGTCGGACGACACCGCGCCAGCGCACGCCGCCAACATGCCCGCGCCGCCGGAGATCAAGTACACTAAGGTCCGTTACATTTTATTGGTTCACAGGGATCTGTTCTGATTAAGTACTGCATTTTTTATTTTTTTTAATACATTTTCAAGAACAAGGGTCAATTTATTCGTATTATAATATCAGAATATTAAATAATACTATTAAATTAATCTAAAATTGTCAAAAGAATCATTCGTCACATATATGAAATTTTAAATTTGGCAAATCATGGCACCTATGATATTTCGAAACAGGATGATACTGTTCCACGTACGTTTCACACTCACTTTCCGCCAGACCATTCGCCTTCTATCGTGTATCCTATTTCTAGTCAAGGGAGCTGCAACGCTGTGGTGACTCCTTTAGTTGTGAGTGTCCTTGGGCGCCGGATACCGTCTACGGCGGCGGTTGGCACGCTCGCTTGCGATCTATAAAATATGTACATACATCTATTTAGATTTTTTTTAATTTTGGCTGTGAAATATATAGAACTAAAAAATAATTACATTTATGCGCTAATTATTACCAACAAATTGCGTTAAATTGATGTTTAAGAAACCTGTTGCATTATTTCATTATTGACAAAAATCAATTCAATGAAAAAAATCAATCAATTCTGTATCTCTTAGAAAACTGAAAAGGTTGTAGCAATTAGAACGACGTATGTTTATCTTATCTAATAATTGTCATTCTTTAAGCAATTGATGACACTCAAAAATATCAGTGTAATTAATTATTTGTGCTGTTATAATCTGTGTACTTATGTACTGTTACGAATTTCGTAAACGCTAAATCAAAAGACTACTATTAATTGTTCAATATATTGTAATTTCATTATAACTTATAAGCTCATCAAACTCTTTTTTAATACTAATTAAAAGTGAGATTTATGTAAGTTATATTATATAGCTTTCCGATGCCGCGTTGCTAATATATTAATTTAAATTATCTTATAGCAAAAGATGAAAATAACGGGTCTCTAGACGATTGTATTCTAATTCCAATCATGTATACGATTTGAAAGAAATTTTCTCACATTCGCACAAAAAAACAAAGTTGTTCCGACAACCAAAATAGGAGGTACTAGTAAGAAGCTCGCATTTTATTCTGCGAATTAGTCTTTCCGGATGCAACACAACCAATTTGCAATCTCTATGACATCATCCCAACTGATCAAATTTTACTCAGTAGCGAAGTGGCATACGTATGTTCTAAAAATGACTTTACTCGATAGATACTACCTATAAGAATAAGCACATCGTAGATTATACAATGTATTGAAGTAGATCTTTCTTTGTTATAAAAATAGAAATCTTTGGTATATTACAAGAAAAAAGAATACGTGCAATTTAATTGCATGCTTTGAGCGCGAGCGTAGGTATACTACTATTGTCGCCTGAAAATCTCGTCTACACTGGGTGTGACCACGATAACTAAAAAACTATCTAACTTTTAAACTTAAGTTTAAAAGTTAGATAGTTTTTCAGTTATCATTTCATTTTTAATCTCATTACTAATCGATTGGCAAGAACTGTATTGAAAATTGCAGCTTGATATAGTACCGATTAGCTGTAATTGAATTTTTTAACTGGCAGTTATTCTCGTTTTGATCCGCCATTTCGCTTAAATATCTAAAATAGAGGTTGAGATTGAGCGTGAAGTTGTTTATTTTGCATTATGATGTCTAATAAATATGAAATTATCTATCCTTTTTTCGATTCAAGTTTACTGTAAATCTATTTGATAACCAAAAATAAAAAAAGAAGATTTTTGATGAAAAGCTCATATGTTATCATAAACCTCTAATTTAAATAACATTCGTATGGCACGAGCGCGTAAGGCATGCACATTTAATTTTACCATTTTTATTTTATTTATATTTAAAGAAAAATAATGAAAAAATTATAACGAAAAGTTTGAAATGGTGTTAAGTTTCTCTTGTTATGAATATAAATTGTTAGAAGCGGTAATTGCTGAATCGATAATTGCTGAATCGATAATTACAAAATTATAAACGGACTCCAAAAATACTGGATACTCGTACTTTTTAAGTAAAAAATATTAATATGACATAAAAAGTTAAATATAGATTTTAAAGATCCCGCGCAATCTGTCGGGAGGCGCCTCTTAGGTTGTCCGTTAGATGATCAAGGTCGGGGACGCGCGCGCCGCCAGAAGGAAACAGTAAACGGGCGATAATATTCTATTAGGCACACTCGAAGTATGAGATTCTACTTCTTTATTTATACAGATCTGAATTCAGGATTAGTTTTTTGAAATAATCCAGATCTTTGTCAAGAAAGGTTTGTTCGAAATATTAATTAAATCAGTAACATGTCAAGAGGGAATTAACTATACGAGTTATTAGTTACGGTGGAATAAAAACGCGCATACATACATGAACATCAACACATATATGAACCCATGAAAACATTACACTTTTTTTTAGGCAGTCGTGCATAAAGTAGTATGCATTCTGAGAATTGATTCGAATCAAAAGTGATATACGTCTTGTTAACTTCATTTTATTACTAAGACTCTTACCACAAAACTGTGCAATTATTTATGGTTAAGAAAATACTGATTTTTGAGTCATTAAATGTATAGTACAAATAAATAAAAAATCTACATTAATGGTGTCTCATTTTGTTAATTTGTGTTGACAAATGTTTTGCAGTTGTTCATCGACAACGAGTGGGTGGACGCCGAAAGCGGCAAGACCTTCGAGACGGTGAGCCCCATCGACGGCAAGGTGATAACTCGCGTCGCAGAAGGAGACAAGGTACGTGGTTAACGCACACTAATAGTCTAGGGCGAATGTGATATACGAGCTTAGTGATAAAAATTGTGTACTTAATACACACAATATGCAAAAAAAAAAATATTAACCAGGACAATTTAATGTTGAAATACTAAAATGAAATATAAAAAAAGATAATGCGTGGAGTCCCTCCGCGCTGAAGAAGTAAAACTTCGTAATGTGGAAATGAAAATAGAAAGGATAGAAATTGATTTTTAGTGAACTCATATCGTTTCTTTAAGACAAACTTTATTAATATTGCTTACAATTCACATTTGATCGCATCTTTTAATTATCATTTCCGAGTGGAGAAATATCCAAATCAATTGGAATATTGGATACTACTCGTTGCTAACACTCGCGCTACCCTGTAACAGGTATACTACGCGCATGCGTTCGAGTGCCACGCATTCACTCTCGCTCTGTCTCTTTCTATTCCCCCCCAGGGCGTTGAACTTTTAACGCAACAGTGCTCATACCCCCTCCATGGTAGCGTCAAACGTTTAACAACCTTGTTTGGAGTCGCATTGGAAGTTTAACTTCAATAAATATTATAAATATATTTTTATTAACACGAATTAAAGCTAATTATATTCAGTAAGCTAAGTACTCGCAGTAATTCTAATGTTCATAAAAATAAATATGGTTCCGATGCAAGAGGTTTTTCGCCCGTTATCGTGACTATATACAGAATCCATAAACACACATACCTGGAGTCTAGGTATTTTTTTTGTTGAACAAAATAAATATTTTTTAGAAATGACAACACTATTAATAAGATTATATACGTGTACTCACACATCCTATAAGTGCAATGTGAATATAATCCTTCCAGAAAACTGCTTAACCATAATAAGTCGAGAGTCGAGTACAACTCAAACACTTCCTTAAGATGCGTGCAAAATAAAATTGAAATATTGAAAATAATAAAAAAAACTGACCAAGAGCATGTCGGACCAGGCTCATTATAGAGTTCCGAAGCCATCATTCCAAAAAAATGGACTACATGTAAAAAAAAGCGCGTTACACTTTTTCCATGTGTTCGGCATAGCATAGTTTTAAACACTTTAGTCGCCTATAACTAGAAAAACAAGTAGGTATGTCGACTTTTAAACTAACCGACACTAATAAACTAGTGTAACCTAAAGGGCATTAGCACAAAGAGCGTATCTTCATGGCACTTAAGTCTTTTTGTTGACAAGCGCAGTTTTTCGGCAAGAACTCAAAAACCGATCAATATCCGATCATATTCAAAATAATTTTCATGTTAAAAATAATGTAAGTATTAATTAAGCGATATTTTTTTCATATTTTTGAATATATGGTTTAGAAAATAAAGAGGGGGAGACACAATTTCTGCAAATTTCGGAGTGATTATTTCCGAAATTATTCATGTGATCAGAAAAATTGCTCAGAAAGTTTAAAGAGTTTTTTAAAAAACTGTCGAAATATGTGCCGCTTGTTGGTGCTTGCTGAAAAAAAAATATTTTCAGCTTCTTTTATAAATATGATGTGCCCCTCTAGAAATATTTATTTTTATTATTTAACCACTGAACTAAGTAGTTCTTGAACAAAATGTCTGTGACATACGGACGGACGGACATGACGAAACTATAAGGATTCCAGTTTTGCCATTTCGGCTCAGAACCCTACAAATGATTAACCCAAAGCGTATATTGTATTTTAGAAGATGTATTAAAAGCTAAAAAATAATACTGGACCTATGGATTAATGATATCCTCTAGTATTAGCAGGTTATATTTGTTATGTGCTATTGAATCAGTGCAATCAACGCAACAAAGAAATTATGGTTTGCATTTTGATCTTGTTAATTTAAAACTGGGGTACTTTCTGGGTCCCGTTTTTTATTTTAAACCTTCCGATTTCATAATCTTTAGGAGTTATTCTATCTCGAGAATGCGTTCTTATGGGATAAATTTTCGGGGCCGGAATCGAGAGAGAGAGAATTGGGAATAAAACGTAAGCGATTTCGAAATCGGAAGAGGGTCCAAGATCGGGGTTGAGATCAGGGCTCGGATCAGGACTGACAATGGGATTGGAATTCAAAGTGGGACTCGGATCAATATCGGGCTCAAAACGGGTACTTGGATCGGAATCGAGGTGTGACCGAGACAGATATGGAGAGAACTGAAGTCAGGATTGAGAACAGGGCCGACATCGATACCGTGACTGACAGAGGTGACTCGATACAACAGCGTAAAGGGATTCGTTCAATGTGGACTCGGGCGAGTATTGGGCAAAAACTAGTTTTGAGTAGAACATTGTAAACTAGAAATGAATTTTTGTAATTTTAAATACCACTTTTACCATTGTATACCATTACCATTAAAATACTTATGATATTATCAAAATTTTATTACTGAACCTAAATTAAAGAGATTAACTGGATTACAATTACTGTGGTTTTGTATAAAAATAACTCGATAATACATTTCTTTCTATGAGATTTTGGTTGTACAAATAAGAACCCAAAACCTGCAGACATATTTATTTCGTAAGTCAAGCCCTACATATTTAAGTTAGAATCCTAAATTATATTTTCATCATATTAACCTAAAGAATGTATTTCAGGCCGACATCGAGAAGGCGGTGGCGGCGGCCCGGCGCGCCGTCCACCGCAAGTCCGAGTGGCGCCAGCTGACGGCGTCGGCGCGCGGCCGCCTGCTGCCCCGGTTCGCGGACCTCATCGAGAGGGACGCGGGTACCTCGACCCTCGAAACCACCGACAATGGCATGTTATATGTCACGTTTAATGATGCAGGGATCGCCGGCACTGTGCGTTATGCAGCTGGCCTAGCTGATAAAGTGCACGGTGACACTATACCTTCAGGTATACATAAACACGTATTTTTACATACACATACAAATCCGTTTTTAACAGAAAAATTGTATGTTAATGGCACATTGTGTGTTAATTACTAAAACTAAATAAATTCATACAACTTTATTTCTTTTAAAATCCCATTTTATTCAGGCGCTTAAATTACATTTTAGTGAAAGAGAAATTACATTAGAATTCTCTAGTACAATTTGCATCTATAAAATATTACAATTATTACTTAGGTGAGTGATTACTCAACTTCTGCATGTCCTTAAAATTTACTGATAACATCATTGAAGAATGAGATATGTACATAACTCTTTCTTCTAACATGAACATTCATCAGTATAAACATATTGGTGATTTTAAATATAACAATCTTTGTACTGAGAACATCATAACGAAAATTAAATAGTGGGTCCTTATCGGAATGAAATTATTAATATAAATTATAAAAAATATAAATGAAATTGTTCTTTCAGATTTCGAGGGGTTCACGTATACTTTGAGGCAGCCGGTGGGCGTGTGCGGCCTCATTCTTCCTTGGAACGGCCCAATGTCAATGTTTGTGAACAAAGTCGCAACAGCATTGGCCGCTGGTAATAGCTCAAGACTCTTCATTAATTGTAGCAAATCGGGCATAATCTTAAAAGTTTAATTTTATTGAAAAATATGTTTCGTTCAACGTACACAGCGCAGTCAAACGAACGTAAATGTTTTTTTTTTTATTATTGTAGTATTTTTGAATTCTAAGCACACGCGCGCATGCACACAATATGTACAAATGTTTAGTGTTCTATTCAAATCAGAAAATAATATACATATTAATTAATTTATTTATTTTAACACATATTTGACTTCATAACTCCTTATACTTCATTACAGTATAATAACAAATATTTATTTTACTGTTGAATGCTCGAATAATTATGTATTAGAAAGTTTTATTTCTACACAACACAAACATGCAGGTTGCACGATGGTGGTGAAGCCGGCGGAGCAGACGCCGCTGACGGCGCTGGCGCTGGCGGCGCTGCTGGCCGAGGCCGGCGTGCCACGCGGCGTCGTCAACGTGGTCAACGGCTACGGGCCCACCGCCGGCGCCGCGCTCACCCACCATCCGCACGCTAAAGTCTCCTTCACCGGATCACTAGAGGTGTGATACTCTTTTAACTACATTATTTAATTTTAAATGAGTGAGTAGGATTTGAGGAAAGCAATTAAATTTCATTAAATGTGCCGCTGTCGTTATTATGAGTTATTTCAACATTATTGAATTTAAAAGTACACTATATTTTTTCACCTTATTTTTCGCTCATTTAACCTTATGAACTGAAGGATCCGATTTAAACTGCAATATTGTTTACAAAAGTTACGACGGAAATGTCCACTGGACTAGGTTCAATAAAAACAATATATCAATTTCAGGTCGGTAAAATAATCCAACAAGCCGCTGGAGCATCAAACCTGAAACGTGTGACGTTGGAGCTGGGAGGGAAGAGCCCCCTGGTGATCTGTGACGACGCCGACTGTAAGTCCACTTTCAGAAGTGGTAGACTTGTAACTGTCAGCAATGACAAAAATTAACTTAGGTAAATTATAAAGTTTTGCTTGTTTAAATGAAAAGTTGTTTTATACAGTAAATGTTGCGGTGCCTTATGCGGCGGAAGGCGTATTCACTCACCAGGGCCAGGTGTGCGTCGCCGCATCGCGCCTCTTCGTACAATCAAAAATCTATGACGAATTCGTGAAACGAGCTGTTGAATACGCCAAGAATCGTAAAGTCGGCAATCCCTTCACCGAGGGCAACCAAAACGGACCTCAGGTTAGGCGCGAAAAGATTATTTACTAAAAGAAAATGCAAGAGTTTTAACTAATTTGATATCTGTATCAAACCTTTTTATAATAATTAATGTTATATGTTGCGTTTTTAGGTCGACGAAGAGGATGATGAATAAGGTCCTATCGAGAAGGCAAGGCGGAAGGGCAAAACTACTGACTGGCGGTCAGCGCATCGGCACCACCGGCTACTACCTCCATCTTCGCTCACTGACAACATGACTATCGCTGGAGGAGTCGAAGTTTATTATAACATAATTTAGTTGTTCATATAAGCCTTCTTCAAGGTATGGATTCTTTATTAGTAGAATGTATGAGTGCAATCTCCACTCTGGTAAAATTCGCTTTTGGAACTCTCGGAGTTCATCACAAATCTATTTATTCCTCTACGTTTTCCTTTATTTAAAGAAAGTACTGACTGATATTTCAATTATTGGAAGAAGTTAGGAGGCTTACGGGTGTCGTATAGTTTCATCTGCTTTGTCGGCGGGTGTGCTGGAGACCATGTTTTCAGTCTATTCACACTGACCATAAACTGTTTACTTATTTGTTAATTTTACCATTTTCATCATAGTTGAAACACGATTGAATACTTTTGCAAGAATCGTTATTCATTATTTCGTTTTCGTCATTGAATGGCATTAAAAATTATTTATGCCATATTTTTAGCTATGTTTCATAACGATTGTATAACATAAGTACTACTTTTAATGACCGTGACAAAATTTTGAAAATTGAAAATTTATCTTGAAATTAATGATCCAATTTTAAGTAGAAAGTCAGGTGTAGCTTTAAAGTACGTAGCGGATGCAACTATTTCTGCTATTTTGAATAAAATTAGTTCAAGTAAATTCCTACGAAAATCCTATTGTTCTTTCCCTTTAGAATATTTTGAGAGGATAATGCACCTTCAGTCTTTAACAAAACTTAACACAATAGATTCAATAGTGCCCAATGGTGATATCATTAAAGTCACTTCTTTTATCTTTAACAGATTTTCGGGCCCGTTCAGAGCATCTTGAAGTTCGAGACGCTGGACGAGGTGATCGACCGCGCCAACGACACCAACTACGGGTTGGCGGCCGGCATCTTCACCACCAACGTCCAAACGGCACTGCAATTCAGCAACCTCGTCGAGGCCGGCATCGTCTGGTAAATGACCAGTGATTAATTTGGAATTTATGCTTTACAATATTCGAAAATATCATTACATCTACTGTTGTTGCGCTGAGAGTTTGAATTATATTTCGGCATTAAGCAAGTATACATTTATTTATAAAAAAAAATAATATTCGTCTTGGGTATTTCTATGTATTATGTGTATTAATTTACAAAAAAAAAAGAATATATGTAGTCTAACAACTATCCGATACCAGCCTCTTGCTTACTTTGGGACCAGATGGTGCTATGTGTGTCCAAAGATATTTATTATTTATTTATCTACAAAGGCATTGAATTGACTTTGGACATTGTTTTTTTTTCCTCAGGGTGAATAATTACTTTACGTTCGAACCTCGAATTCCTTTCGGAGGATTTAAAGATTCAGGACTTGGTCGAGAGAAGTAAGCATAAATCATTATATTTGATGTCTTTTGTTATAATGAATTAGAAAAAAAATCTCATCATTATTTCTTTACTTTTTACAGTGGGCTGGAGGGAATTCTGCAATATTTGGAAACGAAGACTGTCAACATTGCAGTTCCGAAACTGACATAGTTTATTTAATTGTCAACTTTGTAACGACGTTACGAAAGAGAATTTGTTGTTTTTATCTTTCTACTGTGAGTTTACGTTTACGTAAATTATAAGGCATTCATATAAAAAAAGATGTTTTTTAATGCGTTCCTTTTTGAATTTTTATTGTATCTTGAATTATAGCATATTACCCGTTTTGATACGAATGGCTGTGTAAAGTAACTGATAGAAGAGGTGAATAGTTTTAATAAATACCTCGTAAAGACGTATATTCCGTATGAAATAAGTGAAATATGGTTTAGGACATTTGAATTTATCTTTCATTGCGACTTTAATGCGATTTTCTCTCTCAATTAGCGTTAACCCACAGTGTCTGTCTACGTGACAAACATAGTTTCTAAATAGAACTTTGTGTCTAATGAACTTAAAAAGTATGTAAAATAAAAATAAAACTCTGACTCGTTATAAGTACTTTAAAATTAAATCTTTAGATTTAACATATCAGAATATAGGCAGGTTTAAAGCGCCACCTGGTGTCGAATAAAACAAAGGCATAATGCAAAATGTTCTCCACGAAAAATACATATACATGCCAATTTCGTGGTGATCGAGTTAATGTATGAACTTATATGCTGCAGTACCATGTGGTAGGGAGTTACAACAAAGCGGATAGCACAAAAACTTCCTCTATCGTAAAATACATATACATGCCAATTTTCGTGGTGATCGAGTGGTATGGAACCTGATATGCTGCAGTACCATGTGGTGGGGAGTTACAACAAAGCGGATAGCACAAAACTTTCTCTATTCGTAAAATACATATACATGCCAATGTGGTGATCGAGTGAATGGTATGGAACTTCATATGCTGCAGTACCATGTGGTGGGAGTTACAACAAAGCGGATAGCATAAAAAACTTTCTCTATTGTAAAATACATATACATGCCAATTTCCGTGGTGATCGAGTGAATGGTATAGAACTTCATATGCTGCAGTACCATGTGGTTAACAACAAAGCGGATAGCACAAAAACTTTCTCTATTGTAAAATACATATGCATGCCATTTTCGTGTGGTGATCAAATGAATTGTATGAACTTCATATGCTGCAGTACCATGTGGTAGGAGTTACAACAAAGCGGATAGCACTAAAACTTTCTCTATTGTAAAATACATATACATGCCAATTTTCGTGGTGATCGAGTGAATGTATAGAACTTCATATGCTGCAGTACCATGTGGTAGGGAGTTACAACAAAGCGGATAGCACAAAAACTTTCTCTATTGTAAAATACATATGCATGCCAATTTTCGTGGTGATCAAATGAATTGTATAGAACTTCATATGCTGCAGTACCATGTGGTAGGGAGTTACAACAAAGCGGATAGCACAAAAACTTTCTCTATTGTAAAATACATATGCATGCCAATTTTCGTGGTGATCAAATGAATGGTATAGAACTTCATATGCTGCAGTACCATGTGGTAGGGAGTTACAACAAAGCGGATAGCACAAAAACTTTCTCTATTGTAAAATACATATGCATGCCAATTTTCGTGGTGATCAAATGAATTGTATAGAACTTCATATGCTGCAGTACCATGTGGTAGGGACAACAAAGCGTATAGCACAAAACTTTCTCTATTGTAAAATACATATACATGCCAATTTTCGTGGTGATCAAATGAATGGTATAGAACTTCATATGCTGCAGTACCATGTGGTGGGAGTTACAACAAAGCGGATAGCACAAAAACTTTCTCTATTGTAAAATACTTATAAATGTACCAATTTTCGTGGTGATCAAATGAATGGTATAGAACTTCATATGCTGCAGTTTACCATGTGGTGGGGAGTTACAATAAAACGGATAGCACAAAACTTTCTCTCTATCGTAAAATACATATACATGCACCAATTTTCGTGGTGATCAGTTGTATAGAACATATGCTGCAATTACCATGTGAACAGGAGTTACAACAAGCGTATAGCACAAAAACTTTCTCTATTGTAAAATACATATACATGCCAATTTTCGTGGTGATCGAGTGAATTGTATAGAACTTCATATGCTGCAGTACCATGTGGTGGGAGTTACAACAAAAGCGGATAGCACAAAAACTTTCTCTATTGTAAGAAATACATATGCATGCCAATTTTAGTGGTGATCAAATGAATGGTATAGAACTTCGCATAACTGCAGTACCATTGTGAGGGGTTACAATAAAGCGGATAGCACAAAAACTTTCTCTATTGTAAAATACATATGCATGCCAATTTTTCGTGGTGATCAAATGAATTGTATAGAACTTCATATGCTGCAATTACCATGTGGTAGGGAGTTACAACAAAGCGTTATAGCACAAAACTCTCTATTGTAAAATACATATGCATGCAATTTTTCGTGGTGATCAAATGAATTATTATAGAACTTCATATGCTGCAATTGTTACCTTGTGGTGGGAGTTACAACAAAGCGTATAGCACAAAACTTTCTCTATTGTAAAATATTGTACATGCCAATTTTCGTGGTGATCAAATGAATGGTATAGAACATATGCTGCAATACCATGTGGTAGGGAGTTACAATAAAACGGATAACACAAAACTTTCACTATTGGTATATACATGCCAATTTTCGTGGTGATCAAATGAATTGTATAGAACTTCATATGCTGCAGTACCATGTGGTGGGGAGTTACAACAAAGCGTATAGCACAAAACTTTCTCTATTGTAAAATACATATGCATGCCAATTTTCGTTGGTGATCAAATGAATGGTATAGAACTTCATATGCTGCAGTTACCATGTGGTAGGAGTTACAATAAAGCCGGATAGCACAAAAACTTTCTCTATTGTAAAATACATACGCATGCCAATTTTCGGTCAAATGAATTGTATAGAACTTCATATGCTGCAGTACCATGTGGTAGGGAGTTACAACAAAGCGTATAGCACAAAACTTTCTCTATTGTAAAATACATATGCATGCCAATTTTTCATTGGTGATCAAATGAATTGTATAGAACTTCATATGCTGCGATACCATGTGGTAGGGAGTTACAATAAAGCGTATAGCACAAAAACTTTCTCTATTGTAAAATACATATGCATTACACAATTTTCGTGGTGATCAAATGATTGTATAGAACTTCATATGCTGCAGTACCATGTGGTAGGAGTTACAACAGCGTATAGCACAAAACTTTCTCTATTGTAAAATACATATGCATACCAATTTTCATGGTGATCAAATGAATGGTATAGAACTTTATATGCTGCAGTACCATGTGGTAGGGAGTTACAATAAAGCGGATAGCACAAAAACTTTCTCTATTGTAAAATACATATGCATGCCAATTTTCGTGGTGATCAAATGAATGGTATAGAACTTCATATGCTGCAGTACCATGTGGTAGGGAGTTACAATAAAGCGGATAGCACAAAAACTTTCTCTATTGTAAAATACATATGCATGCCAATTTTCGTTGGTGATCGAGTGAATTGTATAGATCTTGATATGCTGCAGTACCAAGTGGTGGGGAGTTACAACAAAGCGCATAGCACAAAAACTTTCTCTATTGTAAAATACATATACATGCCAATTTTCGTGGTGTTCGAGTGAATTGTATAGAACTTCATATGCTGCAATGACATGTGGTGGGGAGTTACAACAAAGCGGATAGCACAAAAACTTTCCTCTATTGTAAATGTATACAATGCAATTTTCGTGGTGTTCGAAATTGAATGGTATAGAACTTCATATGCTGCAGTGATACCATGTGGTGGGGAGTTACAATAAAGCGGATAGCACAAAACTTTCTCTATTGTAAAATACATATGCATGCCAATTTTCGTGGTGATCAAATGGTGTATAGAACTTCATATGCTGCAGTACCATGTGGTAGGGAGTTACAACAAAGCGGATAGCACAAAAAGCTTCCTCATTGTGGAAATACATGGCACAGTAAAACCCTCCTTATTCGCGCTTCCTTTATTCGCGTTTTCACTATTCGCGGATTAAAATTTGGACAATTCCTATATTCGCGACTAAAAATTTTTTTATTCGCGGATCCTATCATCATACATAATAATAAAATTGCAATAGGTATCAACCCCAATATCCATGTCCAAATGGACTTATAAAAAAAGTAAAATAGATCTTATTACAACTTTGCCTAAAGTATGTTAAATGATATCGCCAGGAACCTTTAACACAAGCCGCCTTCGCCCGCGATCGGTTTTGAGAATGTAAACAAACAGATGAAACAACCTTATAACTCAAAAATAAAAGTATATTTTTAAATGTTGTTGTTCCGTTTATAGTAAAGCCGCTTTGCGTGTTTTATTGTTTAGTCTTCACATTCGTTACAAATAGTGATCCAGTAACACGTCTCTACACCCTCTTCCTAGTTTATAATGTCAACTAAAAGAAAATGAAAACGAGTTTCGATACAGAAAAAATCTTGTTACTGCTTAAAATGAAAATAGAAATGCTTGATCGTTTTTACGTTAATTAATTAAAATGTTCAAAACTTCCATTAAAATTAATTTTTTATATATTTGTTTTTTATTTGTCACCTAGTCACGTATCCCTTATAATCCCATATAAATTACCATTCCGTATTCACGGTTTCTGTATTCGCGGCATATTTATGGAACATATACCCCGCGAATAAAACTTTACTATTACGCAATTTCCGTGGTGTTCAGGTGAATGGTGCTTAGAGCCTATATTCTGCAATACCATGTGGTAGGGAGTTACAACAAAGTGGATAAGCACAAAAACTTTCTCTATTGTAAAAATACATATACATGCAATTTCCATGTGATCGAGTAAATGGTTAAGAACTTCCATCCACTCACTCAACTTAGACTTCCTAAAACTTCAACTAGCTTCGTCCGGCACATTTTGAGGAATCTTTCTAATAAAGTTTTTAGATAAATGTTTTCAAAAAATTTTAGACTACTGTACTGATCTAACATAAAGTATAATCAGGTATTTTCTTTATACAGTTGCATCGACTGTCGTAAACAGTATAAAATCTATTGATTTTTCAAGAGATGGATGGAGAAATATATTGGGTAATAAATTATTCAGATAAAGTATACAAAAATACCTATATTTAGTGATATTGTTTAAGCTTAGCATACAAGTAGCTGTGTGCCTTTGGTTACGTTGCTGATATATCAGCTGGGTAATACGTTATGATGTATTTCTCCATAAGGTCAAATGGGCAAATGTCCGGAACGGTCCTTCAGGGACGACCCTCTAGTGCCATAAATATTGCATGAAATATTATTTTATATGTTCAAGCTTGAAACTTTCTTATTTATAATTATTTCACGTCGCTTATTTCGGGCCACAATTATAATAAAACGAAGGTGCTACCTATTTAAAGAAAAGTGCAATATTTCATGATCCAGTGACACGAAGAACGGAATGAGTAAATTAACTACGGGCTTGAACGACGTCCAACGGGCGGGTCAGCCTCACAGGATATGACTCTGGTACAGAAGAATTTACGTCAAAGTAATTCCAAATTTCCCTAGATCGAGCGATTCGATACCTACTGCTGTAAGGATGTCGTATGAAAATTAAATATATAATTATTTTTCCATTTTTATATCTCAAGTAAAAGAATATACATGGGCGTGCGTGTGTGCGTGCTCGATGTGTGTATGTATCAAACATCTATAACTTTTGAATGGGTGATTTTATTTTGATCGGTCTAATGGTGCAAGAAAAGATTTTAGTGAATTCTAACTTCCGAAAGTTTTCAAAATCATTCCACTCCGCTCTATATATTAGTCTTTTCTAAGCGTTTCTATCCCCTCCATCAGATATTTTATAATTTGTTTCTAAAGGTTAGCAACTAGTGACTCCTTAGGGAATTTAATGCAAGGGCGGCGGTGATCCCCTACTTTGTGATGGTTCGAATACTCGTTTTCTTCTAGACGTGCTATTAAAAATGTTATATTATTATAGCAATACATACTTTTGTTAAAAATTTAATTTAAGGAGGTTCAGGAAAAGACGCTAAGAATAATTAATTGTTCTCTTTCAAAATACAGGTAACGTTTATCTTCAAAACTTTTTCCGAATCAGTCAGTTTAATCAAGAGACGAGCTTGGAAATAACTTAATGTTATTTTTAAATTTCATAGGTTCTAAAGAAATTGATTGGTTGAGCTCTAGTTCACGACTATTGCAAGGGTTTTATATGCTCTGAATCTGTTCTTGCTCAAAAATATAAATGTGTGTATAATTTCCAATTTTTGAGTTCTAAAATAGAAGGAAATTTATGGGTGGCCGTGCAAGGTTAACTATATCCTAAAATCCAAAAAAAATTTAATTAAATTGCATTGAAAATTATAATGATAGTGCATAGCAACGTAACAGGCGGACTGCTCTTGAATATATACTTCACACACCTATCTTCTATTATCTATTCATATATGTATATGCGAAATATCACTGACTGGCCGACTGATAGACTGACCCATTACGAGATCTCCGAAAGTATAGGTCCGATTGACTTGAAATTCGGCAGTTACTCTTTTCAGGGAGTAGGCGCTCACGAAAAACAAATTTAACAAATGCAATCCAAAAATGTTCATTCACCAGCAAATATTACTCCCGCATGCTACGCGGGCGGGCTGTGGGCAAAAGCAACTAAACGTAGTTACAAGTAACTAGCATTTGAATACTTAAATTGTAAATAATATGACACAGAATACATCTTAAATGATATTGCATTCACGCTTTTACTTTCTGCGTATTATGTTTACCGAGTTAGTTGAACTTCAAAATCTTGTAAAAGAAGTAATAATGCGCATGATCTATGCGCGTATACTTATAGAAATGTATATTTCTATTGAACCCACACATGTAACACAACAGATATGCGGAACCCACACTTCTTCTTGTGGTCCGATGGCTAAACCAAAATACTGTTCGTATAACTCAGTTACTAATGGTATCAAATTCCTTCGTTGAGTTTTAAAAATAATATCGACACAAATGGAAGAAAACTTGTTAGGATAATTTTTTCTTTCTTGACATTATTTAAGAATCACTTAACTCTGAAAACAGAACAAAACCTACGCTCGTCAAATAAATAAATTGTTTGAATGCGAAAGTTAAACAAAAACGGTTAATTTTCATTTTTGTGGTTACTAGTTGAAACATGAAAACGAGACCTGATGGAATCAAAATGAATATAGTGATAACATAAGGCTAGATAGGTAATTCAAAATTAGTAATCTCCTTTCTTGTTACAAAATTTTGTTGACCAGTGTAATATTTACGCCGCAATCTACAAAAATCGGAACTCTAAATTGTTCAAAATTTCGGAGACACTGCGTCGCACTTAACATAGTGTTCTAAATTACACTTGTTCCGAACCGTTCACGATCGACATGTGCTGCCTCTGAAACGTTGTCATTGCGTATTGCAAATGTTCGTACCATTTCCATATATTCGACGTGTGAATATCGGTAAGCCATTACTAAAGTGCGCGATGTAAGTATTAATCAGCAAACCGACAAGACAGCTCAACGCGAGTCGGCTCACTAAGGTCGCGGCCGCCGGCATGCGCGATGTTCGAGCGGGGATGTGATCCACGTATTTTTTAGAAAGAAAAAGCGATACCTTGTCCGCGTGCGAGTGTACAGGATAACTCGCAGCGAGCGGGCAGCGGCTACGTGCGCCGCTCGCCGCCGCCGATATCTACATAATATAACTAAATTTATGAAATTTTACAAGTCCAATTTAATTTAAAAATGCATGATATACAGAATCGATTTTTTGCTGATGTGGAACAAAGCGTTTTCTATTTTCTTACATAATTAAAATTACGTTGTATAAAAGCGTAATGTAGAAAACGCAATAAATATAATAAAAGTGGTATCCTAGACTTAGTTTTATTGAATGTATTAGGTTAAAATTATGAACACTAAGTAAATCTTACCTTCATATCAAAAGTCTTGTTTTGGCTTGCGATTAAAATGACGTACTCGAGTCTTTCGATCAACTAAACAGAATTGAAGTGATAGATAAAGTATAAATAAACATATTACGATCAGTATCACTAGATGATGATACAACATGATTCGTAAAAAATAGGCGTAATTGACTGTGAATTTATCATAAATCAAACTATAGAATCAAAACAGTGATTTCATGTCGTTATAACCTATAATTGTAAGAGTAATTCTAAATATTGTTCTTCAGAAATTATAATCTTGAATTAATTGAAAACATGAAACAACGAATAATAAATACCAACTTAAAACAATTATAAACTATGAAGCTCACTATTTATAAGTTTGAGCTCTGGCTGAATTTGTACTTGAATTTGTTTGCGTCATAAATGTAGGAATCCTTTTGAGGGTTTTCGCATATCTTTGCTACAATATCAGCTGAAGGTAATTCGACTACTATTAACATTACTGCGACATAAACAAAATGAATTTAAAAATATTGTCGAACTGCTTACCCTTAGCAGTAGACTAATTAATTCCAAGTACTGATTTGATTACACCTATAGGACTTTTTCGTCAAATCACTATGTTGTTGTTTATTTCAAGTACACCCCACCCCAGTCACATTAGACTAAAAATAATTTGGCTGGATTTATTTTATAAACAACTGTTAATTGCTATTTTTTAGAAAAATATTTAGAAATGCTATATTTAATAATAAAGCATAAAAAAAGTATGGTTAGTATATATATATTTTTGAAAACCCTATTTTTCATTTGTGTCTTCTAAACCAAAAACGATAATTGGTATTTTATTTGCTAAATTTTTGTTATATACGATAAGTTGTTACCAAATTAAAAATTAAGTATGCAAAACTTACGTGTAGTGAGATTTTTTGTTAATAACACCTTTTTTGTTTTCTTAAACCTCAATGTTTTATATTACGTGAAATACTCATTTGTTGTTTATAAAATATATTTTTAACTATTAAACAACAATCTTTTAATTATATAATAGTTCGCATGTACAATTAAAATGATTATTAGCTAGGATACGTAAAAAAAACCGGCCAAGTGCGGGTCGGATTCGTGCACGAAGGGTTCCGTACCATTATGTATAACAATGGTACGGAATTTTATTGTTGCTAAATCTAATGCTCAATTCGATTGTATCCATAAAGGTTTATTGTAACTAAAGGGGCGCAGTATGTGCCAGCATTCAAGTCAATATTCCTAAACACATTATCTATTTGAGTATAACCCGTTGTGGTAACAATACGAAGTTTGACTTTAGTTCAATACAGCGATGTATATCGTCCATTTCTGAAGTGAATATATAACTTAATATTCTGTGAATATTTCAAGCGTCTACCTGTTGCCGTTATCAATATTGAGCGAAAACGAGCAAAAAAATCACGTTTGTTGTATGGGAGCCCCCCTTAAATATTTATTTTATTCTGTTTTTAGTACTTGTTGTTATAGCGGCAACAGAAATACATCATCTGTGAAAATTTCAACTATCTGACTATCACGGTTCATGAGATACAGCCTGGTGACAGACGAACGGGCAGCGGAGTCTTAGTAATAGGGTCCCGTTTTTTACCCTTTGGGTACGGAACCCTAAAAAGAATGGTTGAATTCATTAAATTCATCTAAAAGTTTATAATTTTAGATGAAGTCAAGAAAAGAGAAAATTTAAATGAAAAATTACATTCATGATTGTGCAGCGTCTCTGTACATGATGGCTAATATACATCGTAGAACCCACAGAACATAAAAAGAGGATAGAAGTGGCGTTATTATCCTTCACACACCAGGAGGGGTGTCACATTCTAATCTACATAAATTGTATTTATTGAACAAAATGTAACTGAACAATATTAGTGGTTGGGTTTTACAAAGCAAAAACGCTTATGAAAAAATATTATGATTTTTTGAAATATGCTTTACATTTATTGTGTTAAGCCTAATTGTTTTTGCATTATATTTTTACTCAAAAATTGAAATTACCGTACATAAGAAAAGAAAGTCAAATATATAAAGGCGGTTAAAAACCATGACAAAAAGAATAAGTAATAAAATTTAATACTTATGTCGGTAAGAATTATGTTGCAATTTCCACTATTAAAAATAGAACGATTATTTGGAGCGAATTATTTTTTATGACTTTATTTTTAGTGTTGTGGCCACTTAAAGCTAACATTGATAATTTGTTTAAAAGTAATGCTAATAATTGTAAAAACTAAATTAATTCTTAATGTCCTTAAACAGTACATTTAACTTTTACAATAAAATGGGGTATTTATTTATATACTCATACCTTTATTTATATATTGCATATAATAATTTAACAAAATCATGTAAATTAATATGTATTTGCTAAGCAACTGTCTTAAACAACTTCAACAAGGTAACATTGTTGAAGTTTTCTAACAAAAAGTGAAATTTAATATCAAATTAATAAAGAAAAATAGCTTGTTAACTTCAATAAAACAGCTTTTATCAACCAAAGTTAATTCTCAAAGGGAACTCCATATACTAAAACAAACAAGTTAACAAACAAATAAATACTGTACAATTTGAAAATTAATAAATATTTTTATCGATATCGCGTATTCAAAAATTTCAAATCTAAGCGCCGATGGGGAGGTGTTCCTTACCCATTATTCCATAACAGAAATAGAGAAACGAAATGAATTTATCACAATGAAATAAACGTTGTACACTGCTTTTTAAACTGATAAGGTATAAATACATTACGTACGGTAAGTGTTAGCAATTTATTCTGGGGTAAAACTCGTTCAAGCTTACTTACATTACATATAAAATACATTATTACATAAATAGAGCTTTATTTTAATTTCAAATAGATTTTTGATTTACGTCGATAAAAAAAACCTCTTCGGCGTTATATTTGACACTTGACCACAGAAAGTACATATTATAATAACGAAGGACGGTATTTTCAACACTATTGCTCGGAGCTTCTTTCATTGTCTACAAAGTGCAACGCGCGTTCCGGTACATTCCGTCATTTGCTCACATAACAGGCACGCGCGTTTCGCCCACTTACCATTTCTATTCTAACACCAAACGAGACGGTATGTAGCGCATATTCACTAGAAATGCATGTAAACCTATTATCAGCATAATTCAGGGACTGATTATGTCTATTAAACAATATTGTGCAATGCTAACACACACACACATGTATCACATAAATATAGACAAACCGCTTCTCATCCTTCGTCTCTATAGGTGCATGTTTACGCGGTAAAATGCGCGGTCACGATGATAACATCGGTGTATATGAAGAGGCCGGCGCGCCAATCGCCAGTCGGACGACACCGCGCCAGCACGCGCCAACATGCCCGCGCCGCCGGAGATCAAGTACACTAAGGTCCGTTACATTTTATTGGTTCACAGGGATCTGTTCTGATTAAATACTGCATTTTTATTTTTTAATACATTTTCAAGAACAAGGGTCAATTTATTCGTATTATAATATCAAAATATTAAATAATACTATTAAATTAATCTCAAAATTGTCAAAATAATCATTCGTCATATATATGAAATTTTAAATTTGGCAAATCATGGCACCTATGATATTTCGAAACAGGATGATACTGTTCCACTTACGTTTCACACTCACTTTCCGCCAGACCATTCGCCTTCTATCGTGTATCCTATTTCTAGTCAAGGGCTGCAACGCTGTGGTGACTCCTTTAGTTGTGAGTGTCCTTGGGCGCCGGATACCGTCGCCGGCGGTTGGCACGCTCGCTTCTATAAAATATGTACATACATCTATTTAGATTTTTTTTAATTTTGGCTGTGAAATATATAGAACTAAAGAATAATTACATTTATGCGCTAATTATTACCAACAAATTGCGTTAAATTGATGTTTAAGAAACCTGTTGCATTATTTCATTATTGACAAAAATCAATTCAATGAAAAGAATCAATCAATTCTGTATCTCTGAAAAAAACTGAAAAGATTGTAGCAATTAGAACAACGTATGTTTATTTCATCTAATTGTCATTTTTTAAGCAAGTGAAGACACTCAGAAATATCAGTGTCATTAATTGTTTGTGCTGTTATAATCTGTGTACTTATGTACTGTTATAAATTACATAAACGCCAAATCAAAAGACCATCATTAATTATTCAATAATTGTAATTTCTTTATAACTTATCAAACTCTTTTTTTAATAGTAATTAAAAGCAAGATTTATGTAAGTTGTATAGCGTTCCGATGCCGAGTTGCTAATAGATTAATTCAAATTATCTAATACAAAAAGATGAAAATAACGGGTCTCTAGACGATTGCATTCTAATTACAATCATGTATACGATTTGAAAGAAATTTTCTCGCATTCGCAAAAAAAAATAAAGTTGTTCCGACGACCAAAATAGGAGGTACTAGTGAAAGCTCGCATTTTATTCTGCGAATTAGCCTTTTCGAATGCGACACAACCAATTTGAAATCTCTATGACATCATCCCAACTGATCAAATTTTACTCAGGAGCGAAGTGGCATACGTATGTTCTAAAATGACTTTACTCGATAGATACTACCTATAAGAATAAGCACATCGTAGATTATACAATCCAAATATATACAAAATCTTTCTTTGTTACAAAATAGAAATCTTTTGTATATTACAAGAAGAAAGAATACGTGTAGTTTAATAAAAACTATCTAACTTTTAAACTTAAGTTTAAACTTAACTTTTAAGCTTAAGTTTTAAACTTAAGTTTAAAAGTTATCATTTCATTTTCGATCTCATTACTAATCGATCGGCAAGAACTGTATTGAAAATTGCAGCTTGATATAGTATCGATTAGCTTTAATTGAATTTTTTAACTGGCAGTTATTCACGTTTTGATTCGCCATTTCGCTTAAATATATAAAATAGAGATTAAGATTGAGCGTGAAGTTGTTTATTTTGCATTACGATATCTAATAAATATGAAATTACCTATCCTTTTTTCGATTCAACTTTGCTATAAAACTATTTGATAATCAAAAATAAAAAAAGAAGAATTTTGGTGAAAAGCTCATATGTCATCCTAAACCTTTAATTTAAATAACATTCGAATGGCACGAGCGCGTAAGGCATGCACATTTAGTTTTATCATTTTTATTTTATTTATATTTAAAGAAAAATAATGAAAAAATGATAACGAAAAGTTTGAAATGGTGTTAAGTTTCTCTTGTTATGAATATAAATTGTTAGAAGCGGTAATTGCTGAATCGATAATTACAAAATTATAAACGGACTCCAAAAATACTGGATACTCGTACTTTTTAAGTAAAAAAAATGAATAATTGAATATGATATAGAGCGTTAAATATAGATTTTAAAGATCCCGCGCAATCTGTCGGGAGGCGCCTCTTAGGTTGTCCGTTAGATGATCAAGGTCGGGGACGCGCGCGCCAGAAGGAAACAGTAAACAGGCAATAATATTCTGTTAGGCACACTCGAAGTATGAGATTCTACTTCGTTATTTATACAGATCTGAATTCAGGATTAGTTTTTGAAATATTTCAGATCTTTGTCAAGAAAGGTTTGTTCGAAATATTAATTATATCAGTGACATGTCAAGAGGGAATTAACTATACGAGTTATTAGTTACGGTGGAATAAAAACGCATACATACATGAACATCAACACATATGAAAACATTACACTTTTTAGGCAGTCGTGCAAAAGTAGTATGCATTCTGAGAATTGATTCGAATCAAAAGAGATATACGTTTTGTTAACTTCATTTTATTACTAAGACTCTTACCACAAAACTGTGCAATTATTTATGGTTAAGAAAATACTGATTTTGAGTCATTAAATGTATAGTACAAATAAATAAAAATCTACATTAATGATGTCTCATTTTGTTAATTCGTGTTGATAAATGTTTTGCAGCTATTCATCGACAACGAGTGGGTGGACGCCGAAAGCGGCAAGACCTTCGAGACAGTGAGCCCCATCGACGGCAAGGTCATAACTCGCGTCGCAGAAGGAGACAAGGTACGTGGTTAACGCACACTAATGTAGGGCGAATGTGATATACGAGCTTATTGATAAAAAATGTGTACTTAATACACACAATAGATTTAATATAATTACTACAGACTAGTAATAGCAATGCAAAAAAATATTAACCAGGACAATTTAAAAAAACTGACCAAGAGCATGTCGGACCAGGCTCATTATAGAGTTCCGAAGCCATCATTCCAAAAAAATGGACTACATGTAAAAAAAGCACGTTACACTTTTTCCATGTGTTCAGCATAGCATATTTATAAACACTTTAGTCGCTTATAATTAAAAAAACAAGTAGATTTGTCGACTTTTAAACTAAACGACACTAATAAACTAGTGTAAACTAAAGGGCATTGGCACAAAGAGCGTATCTTCATGGCACTTAGGTCTTTTTGTTGACAAGCGCAGTTTTTCGGCAAGAACTCAAAAACCGATCAATATCCGATCATATTCAAAATTATTTTCATGTTAAAAATAATGTAAGTATTAATTAAGCGTTACGTTAGATATTTTTTTCATATTTTTGAATATACGGTTTAGAAAATAAAGAGGGGGACACAATTTCTGCAAATTTCAGACGATTATTTCCGAAATTATTCATGTGATCAGAAAAATTGCTCAGAAACTTTAAAGAGTTTTCAAAAACTGTCGAAATATGTGCCACTTGTTGGTGCTTGCTGAAAAAATATATTTTCAGCTTCTTTTATAAATATTTTGTGCCCCTCTAGAAATATTTATTTTATTATTCAACCACTAAACTAAGTAGTGTCTTAAACAAGACACCTACACTGTAAATTTCATCAATATGTATCCTGTAGTTCTTGAACAAAATGTCTGTGACATACGGACGGACGGACATGACGAAACTATAAGGATTCCAGTTTTGCCATTTCGGCTCAGAATCCTACAAATGATTAACCCAACGCGTATATTGTATTTTAGAGATGTATTAAAAGCTAAAAATAATACTGGACCTATGGATTAATGATATCCTCTAGTATTAGCAGGTTATATTTGCTATGTGCTGTTGAATCAGTGCAATCAATGCAACAAAGAAAGTATGTTTTGCTTTTGATCTTGTTTATTTAAAACCGGGGTATTTTCTGGTTCCCGTTTTTATTTTAAAGCCTTCCGATTTCATAATCTTTTAGGAGTTATCTATCTCGAGAATGCGTTCTTATGGGATAAATTTTTCGGGGCTGGAATCGAGAGTGAGATCGCAATTGGGAATAAAAACGTAAGCGATTTCGAAATCGGAAGAGGGTCCAAGATCGGGGTTGAGATCAGGGCTCGGATCAGGACTGACAACGACATCGGGATCGGAATTCAAAGTGGGACTCGGATCAATATCGGGCTCAAAACGGGTACTTGGATCGGAATTGAGGGTGTGACCGAGACAGATATGGAGAGGAGAACTGAAGTCGGGATTGAGAACAGGGCCGACATCGATACCGTGACTGACAGAGGTGACTCGATACAACAGCGTAAAGGGATTCGTTCAATGTGGACTCGGGCGGAGTATTGGGCAAAACTAGTTTTGAGTAGAACATTGTAAACTAGAAATGAATTTTTGTAATTTTAAATACCACTTTTACCATTGTATACCATTACCATTAAAATACTTATGATATTATCAAAATTTTATTACTGAACCTAAATTAAGAGAGATTAACTGGATTACAATTACTGTGGTTTTTGTATAAAAATAACTCGATAATACATTTCTTTTCTATGAGATTTTGGTTGTACAAATAAGAATCCAAAACCTGCGAGCACATATTTATTTCCGTAAGTCAAGCCCCTACATATTTAAGTTAGAATTCTAAATTATATTTTCATCATATTAACCTAAAAGAATGTATTTCAGGCCGACATCGAGAAGGCGGTGGCGGCGGCCCGGCGCCTTCCACCGCAAGTCCGAGTGGCGCCAGCTGACGGCGTCGGCGCGCGGCCGCCTGCTGCACCGGTTCGCGGACCTCATCGAGAGGGACGCGGGTACCTGTCGACCCTCGAAACCACCGACAATGGCATGTTATACGCCATGTCACGTTTAATGATGCAAGGGATCGCCGGCACTGTGCGTTATGCAGCTGGCCTAGCTGATAAAGTGCACGGTGACACTATACCTTCAGGTATACATAAACACGTATTTTTACATACACATACAAATCCGTTTTTAACAGAAAAATTGTATGTTAATGGCACATTGTGTGTTAATTACTAAAACTAAATAAATTCATACAACTTTATTTCTTTTAAAATCCCATTTTATTCAGGCGCTTAAATTACATTTTAGTGAAGGAGAAATTACATTAGAATTCTCTAGTACAATTGCATCTATAAAATAATACAATTATTACTTAGGTGAGTGATTACTCAACTTCTGCATGTCCTTAAAATTTACTGATAACATCATTGAAGAATGAGATATGTACATAACTCTTTCTTCTAGCATGAACATTCATGAGTATAAACATATTGGTGATTTTAAATATAACAATCTTTGTACTGAGAACATCATAACGAAAATTAAATAGTGGGTCCTTATCGGTATGAAATTATTAATATAAATTATAAAAAATATAAATGAAATTGTTCTTTCAGATTTCGAGGGGTTCACGTATACTTTGAGGCAGCCGGTGGGCGTGTGCGGCCTCATTCTCCCATGGAACGGCCCAATGTCAATGTTTGTGAGCAAAGTCGCAACAGCATTGGCCGCTGGTAATAGCTCAATACTCTTCATTAATTGTAGCAAATCGGGCATAATCTTAAAAGTTTAATTTTATTGAAAAATATGTTTGGTTCAACGTACACAGCGCAGTCAAACGAACGTAATTGTTTTTTTATTATTCTAGTATTTTTGAATTCTAAGCACACGCGCGCATGCACACAATATGTACATTTGTACATATTTTTTAGTGTTCTATTCAAATGAGAAAATAATATACATATTAATTAATTTATTTATTTTAACACATATTTGACTTCATAACTCCTTATACTTCATTACAGTATAATAACAAATATTTATTTTACTGTTGAATGCTCGAATAATTATGTATTAGAAAGTTTTATTTCTACACAACACAAACATGCAGGTTGCACGATGGTGGTGAAGCCGGCGGAGCAGACGCCGCTGACGGCGCTGGCGCTGGCGGCGCTGCTGGCCGAGGCCGGCGTGCCACGCGGCGTCGTCAACGTGGTCAACGGCTACGGGCCCACCGCCGGCGCCGCGCTCACCCACCATCCGCACGTCGCTAAAGTCTCCTTCACCGGATCACTAGAGGTGTGATACTCTTTTAACTACATTATTTAATTTTAAATGAGTGAGTAGGATTTGAGGGAAGCAATTAAATTTCATTAAATGTGCCGCTGTCGTTATTATGAGTTATTTCAACATTATTGAATTTAAAAGTACACTTATATATTTTTCTTCACTTACAATGATTTTCGCTCATTTAACCTTATGAACTGAAGAAGATCCGATTTAAACTGCAATATTGTTTACAAAAGTTACGACGGAAATGTCCACTGGACTAGGTTCAATAAAAACAATATATCAATTTCAGGTCGGTAAAATAATCCAACAAGCCGCTGGAGCATCAAACCTGAAACGTGTGACGTTGGAGCTGGGAGGGAAGAGCCCCCTGGTGATCTGTGACGACGCCGACTGTAAGTCCACTTTCAGAAGTGGTAGACTTGTAACTGTCAGCAATGACAAAAATTAACTTAGGTAAATTATAAAGTTTTGCTTGTTTAAATAAAAGGTGTTTTATACAGTAAATGTTGCGGTGCCTTATGCGGCGGAAGGCGTATTCGCCCACCAGGGTCAGGTGTGCGTCGCCGCCTCGCGTCTCTTCGTACAATCAAAAATCTATGACGAATTCGTGAAACGAGCTGTTGAATACGCCAAGAATCGTAAAGTCGGCAATCCCTTCACCGAGGGCAACCAAAACGGACCTCAGGTTAGGCGCGAAAAGATTATTTACTAAAAGAAAATGCAAGAGTTTTAACTAATTTGATATCTGTATCAAACCTTTTTATAATAATTAATGTTATATGTTGCGTTTTTTAGGTCGACGAAGAAATGATGAATAAGGTCCTAGGCTATATCGAGAAAGGCAAGGCGGAAGGGGCAAAACTGCTGACGGGCGGCCAGCGCATCGGCACCACCGGCTACTACCTCGAGCCCACCGTCTTCGCTGACGTCACTGACAACATGACCATCGCCAAGGAGGAGGTGAGTCGAAGTTTATTATAACATATTTTATTTAGTTGTTCATGTATAAGCCTTCTTCAAGGTATGGATTCTTTATTAGTAGAATGTATGAGCGCAATCTCCACTCTGGTAAAATTCGCTTTTGGAACTCTCCATTTTGGAGTTCATCACAAATCTATTTATTCCTCTACGGCGTTTTCCTTTATTTCTAAAGAAAGTACTGACTGATATTTCAATTATTGGAAGAAGTTAGGAGGCTTACGGGTGTCGTATAGTTTCATCTGCTTTGTCGGCGGGTGTGCTGCAGACCATGTTTTCAGTCTATTCACACTGACCATAAACTGTTTATTTATTTGTTAATTTTACCATTTTCATCATAGTTAAAACACGATTGAATACTTTTGCAAGAATCGTTATTCATTATTTCGTTTTCGTCATTGAATGGCATTAAAAAATTATTTATGCCATATTTTTTAGCTATGTTGCATAACGATTGTATAACATAAGTACTACTTTTTAATGACCGTGACAAAATTTTGAAAATTGAAAATTTATCTTGAAATTAATGATCCAATTTTAAGTAGAAAGTCAGGTGTAGCTTTAAAGTACGTAGCTACGAATGCAACTATTTCTGCTATTTTGAAGTAAAATTAGTTCAAGTAAATTCCTACGAAAATCCTATTGTTCTTTCCCTTTAGAATACTTTGAGAGGATAATGCACCTTCAGTCTTTAACAAAAACTTAACACAATAGATTCAATAGTGCCCAATAGTGATATCATTAAAGTCACTTCTTTTATCTTTAACAGATTTTCGGGCCCGTTCAGAGCATCTTGAAGTTCGAGACGCTGGACGAGGTGATCGACCGCGCCAACGACACCAACTACGGGTTGGCGGCCGGCATCTTCACCACCAACGTCCAAACGGCACTGCAATTCAGCAACCTCGTCGAGGCCGGCATCGTCTGGTAAATGACCAGTGATTAATTTGGAATTTATGCTTTACAATATTCGAAAATATCATTACATCTACTGTTGTCGCGCTGAGAGTTTGAGTTCGATTTCGGCATTAAGCATATACATTTATTTATAAAAAAAAATAATATTCGTCTTGGGTATTTCTATGTATTATGTGTATTAATTTACAAAAAAAAAAGAATATATGTAGTCTAACAACTATCCGATACCAGCCTCTTGCTTACTTTGGGACCAGATGGTGCTATGTGTGTCCAAAGATATTTATTATTTATTTATCTACAAAGGCATTGAATTGACTTTGGACATTGTTTTTTTTTCCTCAGGGTGAATAATTACTTTACGTTCGAACCTCGAATTCCTTTCGGAGGATTTAAAGATTCAGGACTTGGTCGAGAGAAGTAAGCATAAATCATTATATTTGATGTCTTTTGTTATAATGAATTAGAAAAAAAATCTCATCATTATTTCTTTACTTTTACAGTGGGCTGGAGGGAATTCTGCAATATTTGGAAACGAAGACTGTCAACATTGCAGTTCCGAAACTGACATAGTTTATTTAATTGTCAACTTTGTAACGACGTTACGAAAGAGAATTTGTTGTTTTTATCTTTCTACTGTGAGTTTACGTTTACGTAAATTATAAGGCATTCATATAAAAAAAGATGTTTTTTAATGCGTTCCTTTTTGAATTTTTATTGTATCTTGAATTATAGCATATTACCCGTTTTGATACGAATGGCTGTGTAAAGTAACTGATAGAAGAGGTGAATAGTTTTAATAAATACCTCGTAAAGACGTATATTCCGTATGAAATAAGTGAAATATGGTTTAGGACATTTGAATTTATCTTTCATTGCGACTTTAATGCGATTTTTCTCTACTCGTGTTAATTAGCGTTAACCCACAGTGTCTGTCTACGTGACAAACATAGTTTCTAAATAGAGCTTTGTGCTTCTAATGAAACTTAAAAAGTATGTAAAATAAAAATAAAACTCTGACTCGTTATAAGTACTTTAAAATTAAATCTTTGAGAATTAACATATCAGAATATAGGCAGGTTTAAAGTGCCACCTGGTGTCGAATTAAAACAAAGGCATAGTGCGAAAATGTTCTCCACGAAAAAATACATATGCATGCCAATTTTCGTGGTGATCGAGTGAATTGTATAGAACTTCATATGCTGCAGTACCATGTGGTAGGGAGTTACAACAAAGCGAATAGAACAAAAACTTTCTCTATCGTAAAATACATATACATGCCAATTTCGTGGTGATCGAGTGAATGGTATGGAACTTCATATGCTGCAGTACCATGTGGTGGGGAGTTACAACAAAGCGGATAGCACAAAAACTTTCTCTATTGTAAAATACATATACATGCCAATTTCCGTGGTGATCGAGTGAATGGTATGGAACTTCATATGCTGCAGTACCATGTGGTGGGAGTTACAACAAAGCGGATAGCACAAAACTTTCTCTATTGTAAAATACATATACATGCCAATTTCGTGGTGATCAAGTGAATGGTATAGAACTTCATATGCTGCAGTACCATGTGGTGGGAGTTACAACAAAGCGGATAGCACAAAACTTTCTCTATTGTAAAATACATATGCATGCCAATTTTCGTGGTGATCAAATGAATTGTATAGAACTTCATATGCTGCAGTACCATGTGGTAGGGAGTTACAACAAAGCGGATAGCATAAAACTTTCTCTATTGTAAAATACATATGCATGCCAATTTTCGTGGTGATCAAATGAATTGTATAGAACTTCATATGCTGCAGTACCATGTGGTGGGGAGTTACAACAAAGCGGATAGCACAAAAACTTTCTCTATTGTAAAATACATATGCATGCCAATTTTCGTGGTGATCAAATGAATGGTATAGAACTTCATATGCTGCAGTACCATGTGGTGGGGAGTTACAACAAAGCGGATAGCACAAAAACTTTCTCTATTGTAAAATACATATACATGCCAATTTTCGTGGTGATCAAATGAATGGTATAGAACTTCATATGCTGCAGTACCATGTGGTAGGGAGTTACAACAAAGCGGATAGCACAAAACTTTCTCTATTGTAAAATACATATACATGCCAATTTTCGTGGTGATCAAAATGGTGTATAGAACTTCATATGCTGCAGTACCATGTGGTGGGGAGTTACAACAAAGCGGATAGCACAAAACTTTCTCTATTGTAAAATACATATGCATGCCAATTTCGTGGTGATCAAATAAATGGTATAGAACTTCATATGCTGCAGTACCATGTGGTGGGAGTTACAACAAAGCGGATAGCACAAAAACTTTCTCTATCGTAAAATACATATGCATGCCAATTTTCGTGGTGATCAAATGAATTGTATAGAACTTCATATGCTGCAGTACCATGTGGTGGGGAGTTACAACAAAGCGTATAGCACAAAAACTTTCTCTATTGTAAAATACATATGCATGCCAATTTTCGTGGTGATCGAGTGAATTGTATAGAACTTCATATGCTGCAGTACCATGTGGTGGGGAGTTACAACAAAGCGGATAGCACAAAAACTTTCTCTATTGTAAAATACATATGCATGCCAATTTTCGTGGTGATCAAATGAATGGTATAGAACTTCATATGCTGCAGTACCATGTGGTAGGGAGTTACAATAAAGCGGATAGCACAAAAACTTTCTCTATTGTAAAATACATATGCATGCCAATTTTCGTGGTGATCAAATGAATTGTATAGAACTTCATATGCTGCAGTACCATGTGGTAGGGAGTTACAACAAAGCGTATAGCACAAAAACTTTCTCTATTGTAAAATACATATGCATGCCAATTTTCGTGGTGATCAAATGAATTGTATAGAACTTCATATGCTGCAGTACCATGTGGTAGGGAGTTACAACAAAGCGTATAGCACAAAAACTTTCTCTATTGTAAAATACATATGCATGCCAATTTTCATGGTGATCAAATGAATGGTATAGAACTTCATATGCTGCAATACCATGTGGTAGGGAGTTACAATAAAACGGATAGCACAAAACTTTCACTATTATAAAATACATATGCATGCCAATTTTCGTGGTGATCAAATAATTGTATAGAACTTCATATATGCTGCATTACCATGTGGTGGGGAGTTACAACAAAGCGTATAGCACAAAACTTTCTCTATTAAAATACATATGCATACCAATTTTCGTGGTGATCAAATGAATGGTATAGAACTTCATATGCTGCAGTACCATGTGGTAGGGAGTTACAATAAAGCGGATAGCACAAAAACTTTCTCTATTGTAAAATACATACGCATACCAATTTTCGTGGTGATCAAATGGTTATAGAACTTCATATGCTGCAATACCATGTGGTGAGGTTACAACAAAGCGTATAGCACAAAACTTTCTCTATTATAAAATACATATGCATGCCAATTTTCGTGGTGATCAAATGAATTGTATAGAACTTCATATGCTGCAGTACCATGTGGTAGGGAGTTACAACAAAGCGTATAGCACAAAACTTTCTCTATTGTAAAATACATATGCATGCCAATTTTTCGTGGTGATCAAATGGTGTATAGAACTTCATATGCTGCAATACCATGTGGTAGGGAGTTACAACAAAGCGTATAGCACAAAAACTTTCTCTATTGTAAAATACATATACATGCCAATTTTCGTGGTGATCAAATGAATGGTATAGAACTTTATATGCTGCAGTTACCATGTGGTGGGAGTTACAATAAAACGGATAGCACAAAACTTTCTCTATTGTAAAAATACATATGATAATTTTCGTGGTGATCAAATGAATGGTATAGAACTTCATATGCTGCAGTACCATGTGTAGGGAGTTACAATAAAGCGGATAGCACAAAAACTTTCTCTATTGTAAAATACATATGCATGCCAATTTTCGTGGTGATCGAGTGAATTGTATAGATCTTGATATGCTGCAGTACTACCAAGTGGTGGGGGAGTTACAACAAAGCGCATAGCACAAAAACTTTCTCTATTGTAAAATACATATACATGCCAATTTTCGTGGTGTTCGAGTGAATTGTATAGAACTTCATATGCTGCAGTACCATGTGGTGGGGAGTTACAACAAAGCGGATAGCACAAAAACTTTCTCTATTGTAAAATACGTATACATGCCAATTTTCGTGGTGTTCGAGTGAATGGTATAGAACTTCATATGCTGCAGTACCATGTGGTGGGGAGTTACAATAAAGCGGATAGCACAAAAACTTTCTCTATTGTAAAATACATATGCATGCCAATTTTCGTGGTGATCAAATGAATTGTATAGAACTTCATATGCTGCAGTACCATGTGGTAGGGAGTTACAACAAAGCGGATAGCACAAAAACTTCCTCTATTGTAAAATACATATACAGTAAAACCTCCTTATTCGCGCTTCCTTTATTCGCGTTTTCACTATTCGCGGATTAAAAAAATGCGACCCAATTCCTATATTAGCGACTAAAAATTTTTTTATTCCGGATCTATCATCCATACATAATAATAAAATTTTCCAATGGTATCAACCCAATATCCATGTCAAATGGACTTATAAAAGTAAAATAGATCTTATTACAACTTTGCCTAAAGTATGTTGTTAAATGATATCGCCGAGGCCTTTAACACAAGCCGCCTTCGCCGCGATCGGTTTTGAATGTAAACAAACAGAGATGAAACAACCTTATAACTCAAAAAATAAGTATATTTTTAAATGTTGTTGTTCCGTTTATAGTAAAACCGCTTTGCGTGTTTTATTGTTTAGTCTTTCACATTCGTTACAAAAATAGTGATCGAGTAACACGTCTCTACTGCCCTCTTCCTAGTTTATAATGTCAACTAAAGAAAATGAGAAACGAGTTTCGATACGAAAAAAATCTCTGTTACTGCTTAAAGTGAAAATAGAAATGCTTGATCGTTTACGTTAATTAATTAAAATGTTCAAAAACTTCAATTAAATTAATTTTTTATATATTTGTTTTTTTTTATTTTGTCACCTAGTCACGTATCCCTTATAATCCCATATAAATTACCATTCCGTATTCACGGTTTCTGTATTCGCGGCATATTTATGGAACATATACCCCGCGAATAAAGAGCTTTTACTGTACATGCCAATTTCCGTGGTGTTCGAGTGAATGGTATAGAACCTCATATGCTGCAGTACCATGTGGTAGGGAGTTACAACAAAGCGGATAGCACAAAAACTTTCTCTATTGTAAAATACATATACATGCCAATTTCCATGGTGATCGAGTAAATGGTTAAGAACTTCCATCCACTCCACTCAACTTAGACTTCCTAAAACTTCCAACTAGCTTCGTCCGGCACATTTTGAGGAATCTTTCTAATAAAAGTTTTTAGATAAATGCTTTTTCAAAAAAAATTTTAGACTACTGTACTGATCTAACATAAAGTATAATCAGGTATTTTCTTTATACAGTTGCATCGACTGTCGTAAACAGTATAAAATCTATTGATTTTTTCAAGAGATGGATGGAGAAATATATTGGGTAATAAATTATTCAGATAAAGTATACAAAAATACCTATATTTAGTGATATTGTTTAAGCTTAGCATACAAAGTAGCTGTGTGCCCTTTGGTTACGTTGCTGATATATCAGCTGGGTAATACGTTATGATGTATTTCTCCATAAGGTCAAATGGGCAAATGTCCGGAACAGTCCTTCCCGAGGACGACCCTCTAGTGCCGCGAAATATTGCATGAAATATTATTTTATATGTTCAAGCTTGAAACTTTCTTATTTATAATTATTTCACGTCGCTTATTTCGGGCCGCAAAATTATAATAAAACGAAAGTGCTACCTATTTAAAGAAAAGTGCCACTTAATATTTCATGATCCAGTGACACGAAGAACGGAATGAGTAAATTAACTACGAAACACTTGAACGACGTCCAACGGCCGCGGGTCAGCCTCACAGGATATGACTCTGGTACAGAAGAATTTACGTCAAAGTAATTCCAAATTTCCCTAGATCGAGCGATTCGATACCTACTGCTGTAAGGATGTCGTATGAAAATTAAATATATAATTATTTTTCCATTTTTTATATCTCAAGTAAAAGATAATATACATGGGCGTGCGTGTGTGCGTGCTTGCATGTGTTTGTGTATGTATCAAACATCTATAACTTTTGAATGGGTGATTTTATTTTGATCGGTCTAATGGTGCAAGAAAAGATTTTAGTGAATTCTAACTTTCCGAAAGTTTTCAAAAATCATTCCACTCCCACTCTATCATATATATTAGTCTTTTCTAAGCGTTTCTATTACCCAATCCCCTCCATCAGATATTTTATAATTTGTTTCTAAAAGGTTAGCAACACACTAGTGACTCCTTCGGGAATTTAATGCAAGGGCGGCGGTGATCCCCTACTTTGTGATGGTTCGAATACTCGTTTTCTTCTAGACGTGCTATTAAAAAAATGTTATATTATTATAGCAATACATACTTTTGTTAAAAATTTAATTTAAGGAGGTTCAGGAAAAGACGCTAAGAATAATTAATTGTTCTCTTTCAAAATACAGGTAACGTTTATCTTCAAAACTTTTTCCGAATCAGTCAGTTTAATCAAGAGACGAGCTTGGAAATAACTTAATGTTTTTTTTAAATTTCATAGGTTCTAAAGAAATTGATTGGTTGAGCTCTAGTTCACGACTATTGCAAGGGTTTTATATGCTCTGAATCTGTTCTTGCTCAAAAATATAAATGTGTGTATAATTTCCTAATTTTGAGTTCTAAAATAGAAGGAAATTTATGGGTGGCCGTGCAAGGTTAACTATATCCTAAAATCCAAAAAAAATTTAATTAAATTGCATTGAAAATTATAATGATAGTGCATAGCAACGTAACAGGCGGACTGCTCTTGAATATATACTTCACACACCTATCTTCTATTATCTATTCATATATGTATATGCGAAATATCACTGACTGGCCGACTGATAGACTGACCCATTACGAGATCTCCGAAAGTATAGGTCCGATTGACTTGAAATTCGGCAGTTACTCTTTTCAGGGAGTAGGCGCTCACGAAAAACAAATTTAACGCAAATGCAATCCAAAAAAATGTTCATTCACCAGCAAATATTACTCCCGCATGCTACGCGGGCGGAGCTGTGGGCAAAAGCAACTAAACGTAGTTACAAGTAACTAGCATTTGAATACTTAAATTGTAAATAATATGACACAGAATACATCTTAAATGATATTGCATTCACGTTGCTTTTACTTTCTGCGTATTATGTTTACCGAGTTAGTTGAACTTCAAAAATCTTGTAAAAAGAAGTAATAATGCGCATGATCTATGCGCGTATACTTATAGAAATGTATATTTCTATTGAACCCACACATGTAACACAACAGATATGCGGAACCCACACTTCTTCTTGTGGTCCGATGGCTAAACCAAAATACTGTTCGTATAACTCAGTTACTAATGGTATCAAATTCCTTCGTTGAGTTTTAAAAATAATATCGACACAAATGGAAGAAAACTTGTTAGGATAATTTTTTCTTTCTTGACATTATTTAAGAATCACTTAACTCTGAAAACAGAACAAAACCTACGCTCGTCAAATAAATAAATTGTTTGAATGCGAAAGTTAAACAAAACGGTTAATTTTCATTTTGTGGTTACTAGTTGAAACATGAAAACGAGACCTGATGGAATCAAAATGAATATAGTGATAACATAAGGCTAGATAGGTAATTCAAAATTAGTAATCTCCTTTCTTGTTACAAAATTTTGTTGACCAGTGTAATATTTACGCCGCAATCTACAAAAATCGGAACTCTAAATTGTTCAAAATTTCGGAGACACTGCGTCGCACTTAACATAGTGTTCTAAATTACACTTGTTCCGAACCGTTCACGATCGACATGTGCTGCCTCTGAAACGTTGTCATTGCGTATTGCAAATGTTCGTACCATTTCCATATATTCGACGTGTGAATATCGGTAAGCCATTACTAAAGTGCGCGATGTAAGTATTAATCAGCAAACCGACAAGACAGCTCAACGCGAGTCGGCTCACTAAGGTCGCGGCCGCCGGCATGCGCGATGTTCGAGCGGGGATGTGATCCACGTATTTTTTAGAAAGAAAAAGCGATACCTTGTCCGCGTGCGAGTGTACAGGATAACTCGCAGCGAGCGGAGCGGCGGCTACGTGCGCCGCTCGCCGCCGCCTGCCGATATCTACATAATATAACTAAATTTATGAAATTTTACAAGTCCAATTTAATTTAAAAAATGCATGATATACAGAATCGATTTTTTTGCTGATGTGGAACAAAGCGTTTTCTATTTTCTTACATAATTAAAATTACGTTGTATAAAAAGCGTAATGTAGAAAACGCAATAAATATAATAAAAAGTGGTATCCTAGACTTAGTTTTATTGAATGTATTAGGTTAAAATTATGAACACTAAGTAAATCTTACCTTCATATCAAAAGTCTTGTTTTTGGCTTGCGATTAAAAAATGACGTACTCGAGTCTTTCGATCAACTAAACAGAATTGAAGTGATAGATAAAGTATAAATAAACATATTACGATCAGTATCACTAGATGATGATACAACATGATTCGTAAAAAATAGGCGTAATTGACTGTGAATTTATCATAAATCAAACTATAGAATCAAAACAGTGATTTCATGTCGTTATAACCTATAATTGTAAGAGTAATTCTAAATATTGTTCTTCAGAAATTATAATCTTGAATTAATTGAAAACATGAAACAACGAATAATAAATACCAACTTAAAACAATTATAAACTATGAAGCTCACTATTTATAAGTTTGAGCTCTGGCTGAATTTGTACTTGAATTTGTTTGCGTCATAAATGTAGGAATCCTTTTGAGGGTTTTCGCATATCTTTGCTACAATATCAGCTGAAGGTAATTCGACTACTATTAACATTACTGCGACATAAACAAAATGAATTTAAAAATATTGTCGAACTGCTTACCCTTAGCAGTAGACTAATTAATTCCAAGTACTGATTTGATTACACCTATAGGACTTTTTCGTCAAATCACTATGTTGCTGTTTATTTCATGTACATCCCAGTCAAATTAGACTGAAAATAATTTGGCTGGATTTAATTTATAAACAACTGTTAATTGCTATCTTTTAAAAAATACTTAGAAATGCTATATTTAATAATAAAGCGTAAAAAAGTACGGTTAGTATATATATATTTTTGAAAACCCTATTTTTCATTTGTGTCTTCTAAACCAAAAACGATAATTGGTATTTTATTTGCTAAATTTTTGTTATATACGATAAGTTGTTACCAAATTAAAATTAAGTATGCAAAACTTACGTGTAGTGAGATTTTTGTTAATAACACCTTTTTTGTTTTCTTAAACCTCAATGTTTTATATTACGTGAAATACTCATTTGTTGTTTATAAAATATATTTTTAACTATTAAACAACAATCTTTTAATTATATAATAGTTCGCATGTACAATTAAAATGATTATTAGCTAGGATACGTAAAAAAAACCGGCCAAGTGCGGGTCGGATTCGTGCACGAAGGGTTCCGTACCATTATGTATAACAATGGTACGGAATTTTATTTGTTGCTAAATCTAATGCTCAATTCGAAATTGTATCCATAAAGGTTTATTGTAACTAAAGAGGGCGCAGTATGTGCCAGCATTCAAGTCAATATTCCTAAACACATTATCTATTTGAGTATAACCCGTTGTGGTAACAATACGAAGAAGTTTTGACTTTAGTTTACAATACAGCGATGTATATCGTCCATTTCTGAAGTGAATATATAACTTAATATTCTGTGAATATTTCAAGCGTCTACCTGTTGCCGTTATCAATATTGAGCGAAAACGAGCAAAAAAATCACGTTTGTTGTATGGGAGCCCCCCTTAAATATTTATTTTATTCTGTTTTTAGTACTTGTTGTTATAGCGGCAACAGAAATACATCATCTGTGAAAATTTCAACTATCTGACTATCACGGTTCATGAGATACAGCCTGGTGACAGACGAACGGGCAGCGGAGTCTTAGTAATAGGGTCCCGTTGTTACCCTTTGGGTACGGAACCCTAAAAGAATGGTTGAATTCATTAAATTCATCTAAAAGTTTATAATTTTAGATGAAGTCAGAAAAGAAAATTTAAATGAAAAATTACATTCATGATTGTGCAGCGTCTCTGTACATGATGGCTAATATACATCGTAGAACCCACAGAACATAAAAAGGATAGAAGTGGCGTTATTATCCTTCACACACCAGGAGGGGTGTCACATTCTAATCTACATAAATTGTATTTATTGAACAAAATGTAACTGAACAATATTAGTGGTTGGGTTTTACAAAGCAAAAACGCTTATGAAAAAATATTATGATTTTTTGAAATATGCTTTACATTTATTGTGTTAAGCCTAATTGTTTTTGCATTATATTTTTACTCAAAAATTGAAATTACCGTACATAAGAAAAGAAAGTCAAATATATAAAGGCGGTTAAAAACCATGACAAAAAGAATAAGTAATAAAATTTAATACTTATGTCGGTAAGAATTATGTTGCAATTTCCACTATTAAAAATAGAACGATTATTTGGAGCGAATTATTTTTCATGACTTTATTTTTAGTGTTGTGGCCACTTAAAGCTAACATTGATAATTTGTTTAAAAGTAATGCTAATAATTGTAAAAACTAAATTAATTCTTAATGTCCTTAAACAGTACATTTAACTTTTACAATAAAATGGGGTATTTATTTATATACTCATACCTTTATTTATATATTGCATATAATAATTTAACAAAATCATGTAAATTAATATGTATTTGCTAAGCAACTGTCTTAAACAACTTCAACAAGGTAACATTGTTGAAGTTTTCTAACAAAAAGTGAAATTTAATATCAAATTAATAAAGAAAAATAGCTTGTTAACTTCAATAAAACAGCTTTTATCAACCAAAGTTAATTCTCAAAGGGAACTCCATATACTAAAACAAACAAGTTAACAAACAAATAAATACTGTACAATTTGAAAATTAATAAATATTTTTATCGATATCGCGTATTCAAAAATTTCAAATCTAAGCGCCGATGGGGAGGTGTTCCTTACCCATTATTCCCACATAACAGAATTAGAGAAACGAAATGAATTTATCACAATGAAATAAACGTTGTACACTGCTTTTTTAAACTGATAAGGTATAAATACATTACGTACGGTAAGTGTTAGCAATTTATTCTGGGGTAAAACTCGTTCAAGCTTACTTACATTACATATAAAATACATTATTACATAAATAGAGCTTTATTTTAATTTCAAATAGATTTTTGATTTACGTCGATAAAAAAAACCTCTTCGGCGTTATATTTGACACTTGACCACAGAAAGTACATATTATAATAACGAAGGACGGTATTTTCAACACTATTGCTCGGAGCTTCTTTCATTGTCTACAAAGTGCAACGCGCGTTCCGGTACATTCCGTCATTTGCTCACATAACAGGCACGCGCGTTTCGCCCACTTACCATTTCTATTTCTAACACCAAACGAGACGGTATGTAGCGCATATTCACTAGAATGCATGTAAACCTATTATCAGCATAATTCAGGGACTGATTATGTCTATTAAACAATATTGTGCAATGCTAACACACACACACACACATGTATCACATAAATATAGACAAACCGCTTCTCATCCTTCGTCTCTATAGGTGCATGTTTACGCGGTAAAATGCGCGGTCACGATGATAACATCGGTGTATATGAAGAGGCCGGCGCGCCAATCGCCAGTCGGACGACACCGCGCCAGCGCACGCCGCCAACATGCCCGCGCCGCCGGAGATCAAGTACACTAAGGTCCGTTACATTTTATTGGTTCACAGGGATCTGTTCTGATTAAGTACTGCATTTTTATTTTTTTTAATACATTTTCAAGAACAAGGGTCAATTTATTCGTATTATAATATCAAAATATTAAATAATACTATTAAATTAATCTCAAAATTGTCAAAATAATCATTCGTCATATATATGAAATTTTAAATTTGGCAAATCATGGCACCTATGATATTTCGAAACAGGATGATACTGTTCCACTTACGTTTCACACTCACTTTCCGCCAGACCATTCGCCTTCTATCGTGTATCCTATTTCTAGTCAAGGGAGCTGCAACGCTGTGGTGACTCCTTTAGTTGTGAGTGTCCTTGGGCGCCGGATACCGTCTACGCCGGCGGTTGGCACGCTCGCTTGCGATCTATAAAATATGTACATACATCTATTTAGATTTTTTTTAATTTTGGCTGTGAAATATATAGAACTAAAGAATAATTACATTTATGCGCTAATTATTACCAACAAATTGCGTTAAATTGATGTTTAAGAAACCTGTTGCATTATTTCATTATTGACAAAAATCAATTCAATGAAAAGAATCAATCAATTCTGTATCTCTGAAAAACTGAAAAGATTGTAGCAATTAGAACAACGTATGTTTATTTCATCTAATTGTCATTTTTAAGCAAGTGAAGACACTCAAAATATCAGTGTCATTAATTGTTTGTGCTGTTATAATCTGTGTACTTATGTACTGTTATAAATTACATAAACGCCAAATCAAAAGACCATCATTAATTATTCAATAATTGTAATTTCTTTATAACTTATCAAACTCTTTTTTTAATAGTAATTAAAAGCAAGATTTATGTAAGTTGTATAGCGTTCCGATGCCGAGTTGCTAATAGATTAATTCAAATTATCTAATACAAAAAGATGAAAATAACGGGTCTCTAGACGATTGCATTCTAATTACAATCATGTATACGATTTGAAAGAAATTTTCTCGCATTCGCAAAAAAAAATAAAGTTGTTCCGACGACCAAAATAGGAGGTACTAGTGAGAAGCTCGCATTTTATTCTGCGAATTAGCCTTTTCGAATGCGACACAACCAATTTGAAATCTCTATGACATCATCCCAACTGATCAAATTTTACTCAGGAGCGAAGTGGCATACGTATGTTCTAAAAATGACTTTACTCGATAGATACTACCTATAAGAATAAGCACATCGTAGATTATACAATCCAAATATATACAAAATCTTTCTTTGTTACAAAAATAGAAATCTTTTGTATATTACAAGAAGAAAGAATACGTGTAGTTTAATAAAAAACTATCTAACTTTTAAACTTAAGTTTTAAACTTAACTTTTAAACTTAAGTTTTAAACTTAAGTTTAAAAGTTATCATTTCATTTTCGATCTCATTACTAATCGATCGGCAAGAACTGTATTGAAAATTGCAGCTTGATATAGTATCGATTAGCTTTAATTGAATTTTTTAACTGGCAGTTATTCACGTTTTGATTCGCCATTTCGCTTAAATATATAAAATAGAGATTAAGATTGAGCGTGAAGTTGTTTATTTTGCATTACGATATCTAATAAATATGAAATTACCTATCCTTTTTCGATTCAACTTTGCTATAAAACTATTTGATAATCAAAAATAAAAAAAGAAGAATTTTGGTGAAAAGCTCATATGTCATCCTAAACCTTTAATTTAAATAACATTCGAATGGCACGAGCGCGTAAGGCATGCACATTTAGTTTTATCATTTTTATTTTATTTATATTTAAAGAAAAATAATGAAAAAATGATAACGAAAAGTTTGAAATGGTGTTAAGTTTCTCTTGTTATGAATATAAATTGTTAGAAGCGGTAATTGCTGAATCGATAATTACAAAATTATAAACGGACTCCAAAAATACTGGATACTCGTACTTTTTAAGTAAAAAAAATGAATAATTGAATATGATATAGAGCGTTAAATATAGATTTTAAAGATCCCGCGCAATCTGTCGGGAGGCGCCTCTTAGGTTGTCCGTTAGATGATCAAGGTCGGGGACGCGCGCGCCGCCAGAAGGAAACAGTAAACAGGCAATAATATTCTGTTAGGCACACTCGAAGTATGAGATTCTACTTCGTTATTTATACAGATCTGAATTCAGGATTAGTTTTTTGAAATATTTCAGATCTTTGTCAAGAAAGGTTTGTTCGAAATATTAATTATATCAGTGACATGTCAAGAGGGAATTAACTATACGAGTTATTAGTTACGGTGGAATAAAAACGCGCATACATACATGAACATCAACACATATGAAAACATTACACTTTTTTTTAGGCAGTCGTGCAAAAAGTAGTATGCATTCTGAGAATTGATTCGAATCAAAAGAGATATACGTTTTGTTAACTTCATTTTATTACTAAGACTCTTACCACAAAACTGTGCAATTATTTATGGTTAAGAAAATACTGATTTTTGAGTCATTAAATGTATAGTACAAATAAATAAAAAATCTACATTAATGATGTCTCATTTTGTTAATTCGTGTTGATAAATGTTTTGCAGCTATTCATCGACAACGAGTGGGTGGACGCCGAAAGCGGCAAGACCTTCGAGACAGTGAGCCCCATCGACGGCAAGGTCATAACTCGCGTCGCAGAAGGAGACAAGGTACGTGGTTAACGCACACTAATGTAGGGCGAATGTGATATACGAGCTTATTGATAAAAAATGTGTACTTAATACACACAATAGATTTAATATAATTACTACAGACTAGTAATAGCAATGCAAAAAAATATTAACCAGGACAATTTAAAAAAACTGACCAAGAGCATGTCGGACCAGGCTCATTATAGAGTTCCGAAGCCATCATTCCAAAAAAATGGACTACATGTAAAAAAAGCACGTTACACTTTTTCCATGTGTTCAGCATAGCATATTTATAAACACTTTAGTCGCTTATAATTAAAAAAACAAGTAGATTTGTCGACTTTTAAACTAAACGACACTAATAAACTAGTGTAAACTAAAGGGCATTGGCACAAAGAGCGTATCTTCATGGCACTTAGGTCTTTTTGTTGACAAGCGCAGTTTTTCGGCAAGAACTCAAAAACCGATCAATATCCGATCATATTCAAAATTATTTTCATGTTAAAAATAATGTAAGTATTAATTAAGCGTTACGTTAGATATTTTTTTCATATTTTTGAATATACGGTTTAGAAAATAAAGAGGGGGAGACACAATTTCTGCAAATTTCGGAGCGATTATTTCCGAAATTATTCATGTGATCAGAAAAATTGCTCAGAAAGCTTTAAAGAGTTTTCAAAAAAACTGTCGAAATATGTGCCACTTGTTGGTGCTTGCTGAAAAAAAATATATTTTCAGCTTCTTTTATAAATATTTTGTGCCCCTCTAGAAATATTTATTTTTATTATTCAACCACTAAACTAAGTAGTGTCTTAAACAAGACACCTACACTGTAAATTTCATCAATATGTATCCTGTAGTTCTTGAACAAAATGTCTGTGACATACGGACGGACGGACATGACGAAACTATAAGGATTCCAGTTTTGCCATTTCGGCTCAGAATCCTACAAATGATTAACCCAACGCGTATATTGTATTTTAGAGATGTATTAAAAGCTAAAAAATAATACTGGACCTATGGATTAATGATATCCTCTAGTATTAGCAGGTTATATTTGCTATGTGCTGTTGAATCAGTGCAATCAATGCAACAAAGAAAGTATGTTTTGCTTTTTGATCTTGTTTATTTAAAACCGGGGTATTTTCTGGTTCCCGTTTTTTATTTTAAAGCCTTCCGATTTCATAATCTTTTAGGAGTTATCTATCTCGAGAATGCGTTCTTATGGGATAAATTTTTCGGGGCTGGAATCGAGAGTGAGATCGCAATTGGGAATAAAAACGTAAGCGATTTCGAAATCGGAAGAGGGTCCAAGATCGGGGTTGAGATCAGGGCTCGGATCAGGACTGACAACGACATCGGGATCGGAATTCAAAGTGGGACTCGGATCAATATCGGGCTCAAAACGGGTACTTGGATCGGAATTGAGGGTGTGACCGAGACAGATATGGAGAGGAGAACTGAAGTCGGGATTGAGAACAGGGCCGACATCGATACCGTGACTGACAGAGAGGTGACTCGATACAACAGCGTAAAGGGATTCGTTCAATGTGGACTCGGGCGGAGTATTGGGCAAAAACTATTTTTTGAGTAGAACATTGTAAACTAGAAATGAATTTTTGTAATTTTAAATACCACTTTTACCATTGTATACCATTACCATTAAAATACTTATGATATTATCAAAATTTTATTACTGAACCTAAATTAAGAGAGATTAACTGGATTACAATTACTGTGGTTTTTGTATAAAAATAACTCGATAATACATTTCTTTTCTATGAGATTTTGGTTGTACAAATAAGAACCCAAAACCTGCGAGCACATATTTATTTCCGTAAGTCAAGCCCCTACATATTTAAGTTAGAATTCTAAATTATATTTTCATCATATTAACCTAAAAGAATGTATTTCAGGCCGACATCGAGAAGGCGGTGGCGGCGGCCCGGCGCGCCTTCCACCGCAAGTCCGAGTGGCGCCAGCTGACGGCGTCGGCGCGCGGCCGCCTGCTGCACCGGTTCGCGGACCTCATCGAGAGGGACGCGGAGTACCTGTCGACCCTCGAAACCACCGACAATGGCATGTTATACGCCATGTCACGTTTAATGATGCAAGGGATCGCCGGCACTGTGCGTTATGCAGCTGGCCTAGCTGATAAAGTGCACGGTGACACTATACCTTCAGGTATACATAAACACGTATTTTTACATACACATACAAATCCGTTTTTAACAGAAAAATTGTATGTTAATGGCACATTGTGTGTTAATTACTAAAACTAAATAAATTCATACAACTTTATTTCTTTTAAAATCCCATTTTATTCAGGCGCTTAAATTACATTTTAGTGAAAAGAGAAATTACATTAGAATTCTCTAGTACAATTTGCATCTATAAAATATTACAATTATTACTTAGGTGAGTGATTACTCAACTTCTGCATGTCCTTAAAATTTACTGATAACATCATTGAAGAATGAGATATGTACATAACTCTTTCTTCTAACATGAACATTCATCAGTATAAACATATTGGTGATTTTAAATATAACAATCTTTGTACTGAGAACATCATAACGAAAATTAAATAGTGGGTCCTTATCGGTATGAAATTATTAATATAAATTATAAAAATATAAATGAAATTGTTCTTTCAGATTTCGAGGGTTCACGTATACTTTGAGGCAGCCGGTGGGCGTGTGCGGCCTCATTCTCCCATGGAACGGCCCAATGTCAATGTTTGTGAGCAAAGTCGCAACAGCATTGGCCGCTGGTAATAGCTCAATACTCTTCATTAATTGTAGCAAATCGGGCATAATCTTAAAAGTTTAATTTTGTTGAAAAATATGTTTCGTTCAACGTACACAGCGCAGTCAAACGAAAGTAATTGTTTTTTTTATTATTCTAGTATTTTTGAATTCTAAGCACACGTGCGCATGCACACAATATGTACATTTGTACATATTTTTTAATGTTCTATTCAAATGCGAATGTAATATACATATTAATTAATTAATTTATTTTAACACATATTTGACTTCATAACTCCATACTTCATTACAGTATAATAACAAATATTTATTTTACTGTTGAATGCTCCAATAATTATGTATTTAGAAAGTTTTATTTCTACACAACACAAACATGCAGGTTGCACGATGGTGGTGAAGCCGGCGGAGCAGACGCCGCTGACGGCGCTGGCGCTGGCGGCGCTGCTGGCCGAGGCCGGCGTGCCACGCGGCGTCGTCAACGTGGTCAACGGCTACGGGCCCACCGCCGGCGCCGCGCTCACCCACCATCCGCACGTCGCTAAAGTCTCCTTCACCGGATCACTAGAGGTGTGATACTCTTTTAACTACATTATTTAATTTTAAATGAGTGAGTAGGATTTGAGAAGCAATTAAATTTCATTAAATGTGCCGCTGTCGTTATTATGAGTTATTTCAACATTATTGAATTTAAAAGTACACTTATATATTTTCTTTACTTACAATGATTTTCGCTCATTTAACCTTATGAACTGAAGAAGATCCGATTTAAACTGCAATATTGTTTACAAAAGTTACGACGGAAATGTCCACTGGACTAGGTTCAATAAAAACAATATATCAATTTCAGGTCGGTAAAATAATCCAACAAGCCGCTGGAGCATCAAACCTGAAACGTGTGACGTTGGAGCTGGGAGGGAAGAGCCCCCTGGTGATCTGTGACGACGCCGACTGTAAGTCCACTTTCAGAAGTGGTAGACTTGTAACTGTCAGCAATGACAAAGATTAACTTAGGTAAATTACAAAGTTTTGCTTGTCTAAATAAAAAGGTGTTTTATACAGTAAATGTTGCGGTGCCTTATGCGGCGGAAGGCGTATTCGCCCACCAGGGTCAGGTGTGCGTCGCCGCCTCGCGTCTCTTTGTACAATCAAAAATCTATGACGAATTCGTGAAACGAGCTGTTGAATACGCCAAGAATCGTAAAGTCGGCAATCCCTTCACCGAGGGCAACCAAAACGGACCTCAGGTTAGGCGCGAAAAGAATATTTCCTAAAAGAAAATGCAAGAGTTTTTAACTAATTTGATATCTGTATCAAACCTTTTTATAATAAATAATTTCATATGTTGCGCTATTTTAGGTCGACGAAGAGATGATGAATAAGGTCCTAGGCTATATCGAGAAGGGCAAGGCGGAAGGGGCAAACTACTGACTGGCGGTCAGCGCATCGGCACCACCGGCTACTACCTCGAGCCCACCGTCTTCGCCGACGTCACTGACAACATGACTATCGCCAAGGAGGAGGTGAGTCGAAGTTTATTATAACATATTTTATTTAGTTGTTCATGTATAAGCCTTCTTCAAGGTATGGGTTCTTTATTAGTAGAAGGTATGAGTGCAATCTCCACTCTGGTAAAATTCGCTTTTGGAACTCTCCATTTTGGAGTTCATCACAAATCTATTTATTCCTCTACGGCGTTTTCCTTTATTTCTAAAGAAAGTACTGACTGATATTTCAATTATTGGAAGAAGTTAGGAGGCTTACGGTGTCGTATAGTTTCATCTGCTTTGTCGGCGAGTGCTGGAGACCATGTTTTCAGTCTATTCACACTGACCATAAACTGTTTACTTATTTGTTAATTTTACCATTTTCATCATAGTTGAAACACGATTGAATACTTTTGCAAGAATTGTTATTCATTATTTCGTTTTCGTCATTGAAGGGCATTAAAATATTATTTATGCCATATTTTTTAGCTATGTTTCATAACGATTGTATAAACATAAGTACTACTTTTTAATGACCGTGACAAAATTTTGAAAATTGAAAATTTATCTTGAAATTAATGATCCAATTTTAAGTAGAAAGTCAGGTGTAGCTTTAAAGTACGTAGCTACGAATGCAACTATTTCTGCTATTTTGAACGAAAATTAGTTCAAGTAAATTCCTACGAAAATCCTATTGTTCTTTCCCTTTAGAATATTTTGAGAGGATAATGCACCTTCAGTCTTTAACAAAACTTAACACAATAGATTCAATAGTGCCCAATGGTGATATATTAAAGTCACTTTCTTTATCTTTAACAGATTTTCGGGCCCGTTCAAAGCATCTTGAAGTTCGAGACGCTGGACGAGGTGATCGACCGCGCCAACGACACCAACTACGGGTTGGCGGCCGGCATCTTCACCACCAACGTCCAAACGGCACTGCAATTCAGCAACCTCGTCGAGGCCGGCATCGTCTGGTAAATGACCAGTGATTAATTTGGAATTTATGCTTTACAATATTCGAAAATATCATTACATCTACTGTTGTCGCGCTGAGAGCTTGAGTTCGATTTCGGCACTAAGCATACAATTATTTATAAAAAAATAATGTTCGTTTTGGATATTTCTATGAATTATGTGTATTAATTTCCGAAAAAAATGAATATATGTAGTCTATCAACTATCTGATACTCAAAGTATCAGCCTCTTTCTTAGTTTGGGACCAGATGGTGTTACGTGTGTCCAAAGATATTTATTATTTATTTATCTACAAAGGCATTGAATTGACTTTAGACTTTGTTTTTTCCTCAGGGTGAATAACTACTTTACGTTCGAACCTCGAATTCCTTTCGGAGGATTTAAAGATTCAGGACTTGGCCGAGAGAAGTAAGCATAAGTTATTATAATTGATGTCTTTTATTATAATGGATTAGAAAATAAAATCTCATCATTATTTCGTTACTTTTACAGTGGGCTGGAGGAATTCAGCAATATTTGGAAACGAAGACTGTCAACATTGCAGTTCCGAAACTGACATAGTTTATTTTATTGTCAACTTTGTAACGACGTTACGAAAGAGAATTTGTTGTTTTATCTTTCTACTGTGAGTTTACGTTTACGTAAATTATAAGGCATTGATATAAAAAGATGTTTTTAATGCGTTCCTTTTGAATTTTATTATGATTTTTGAAATATGCATATTACCTGTTTTGATACGAATACTTTGTAAAGTAACTGATAGAAGAAGTGAATAGTTTTAATAAATACCTCGTAAAGACGTATATTCCGTATGAAATAAGTGAAATATGGTTTAGGACATTTGAATTTCCACTTTAAAAATAGAACGATTTTTGGAGCGATTATTTCTCTACTTTATTTTTAGTGTTGTACCCACAGTGCTACATGATAAATATAGTTTCTAATATAGTAACTAAATTAATTCTCAATGTCCTTAAAAAGTACATGTAAAATAAAAATAAAACTCTACTATTTATATACTCATAAAACTAAATCTTTAAGATTTAACATACCAGAATATAGGCATTTTAAAGCAACTGGTGTCGAAGTAAAAGAAAGGCATAATGAAATGTTCTCCACGAAAAATACATATAATATTAATTGTGGTGATCGAGTTAATGGTATGGAACTTGATATGCTGCAGTACCATGGTGGGAGTTACAACTAAAGCGGATAGCATAAAAACTTTCTCTATCGTAAAATACATATACATGCCAATTTCCGTGGTGATCGAGTAAATGGTATGGAACTTGAAATGCTGCAGTACCATGGTGGGGAGTTACAACAAAGCATAGCATAAAAATTTCTCTATCAAAATACATATACATGCCATTTCCGTGGTGATCGAGTAAATGGTATGGAACATATGCTGCAGTATATGTGGTGGGAGTTACAAACATAGCATAAAACTTTCTTATCATAAAATACATTATACATAAATAGTGCTGATTTTAATTTCAAATAGTTTAGATTTTATACGATAAAAACCATCTTCGGGGTTATAACAAACGGATACATAAAACTTTTCTATCGTAAAATCTATACATGCAATTTTTCGTTGTCAATTTCTACAATTGTGCAACGTGCGTTCCGGTACATTCCGTCATTTGCTCATATAACAGGCACGCGCGTTTCGCCCACTTACCATTTCTATTTTGTACGTTCTTCTGTGGTAGAGCCGACATGGAATCATGGATTACCGGTTTAATTACTTCCAGACAATATTATATAATTTCTTAAAAATAACAATCGTTATGGTCATTTTATAGTTAATAAAAGTACTCAATTAATTTACCATTATAGAATATTTTTTGTATATATACATATTTATATTAATTTCAACAAGTTTAGGTTTAAATGTTAAAAGACAACTGCAGTGTTTTTTCCAAAATTGAACTTTATTTTGACTGGGTTAACCTTATATGGACTAATTACAAAAGAGACAAATTTAATGCGGATAAAATACAAGTATAATTCGTTTCCTTTTTAAAATCGGTGTGAAGACGACAACCGATCTAGAACATTTGTATTCTACGAATGTCAAGGTCAACACCAAACGAGACGGTATATAGCGCATATTCACTAGAATGCATGCAAACCTATTATCATCATAATTCAGGGACTGATTACGTCTATTAAACAATGTTGTGCAATGCTAACACACACACACATATATCACATAAATATAGACAAACCGCTTCTCATCCTTCGTCTCTATAGGTGCATGTTTACGCGGTAAAATGCGCAGTCACGATGATAACGTCGGCGTATATGAAGAGGCCGGCGCGCCAATCGCCAGTCGGACGACACCGCGCCAGCGCACGCCGCCAACATGCCCGCGCCGCCGGAGATCAAGTACACTAAGGTCCGTTACATTTTATTGGTTCACAGGGATCTGTTCTGATTAAGTACTGCATTTTAATTTTTTTTAATACATTTTAAAGAACAAGGGTCGATTTATTCGTATTATAATATCAAAATATTAATTATTACTATTAAATTAATTTTAAAATTGTCAAAAGAATCATTCGTCACATATATGAAATTTAAAATTTTGCAAATCATAGCACCTATGATATTTCGAAACAGGATGATACTGTTCCACGTACGTTTCACACTCACTTTCCGCCAGACCATTCGCCTTCTATCGTGTATCCTATTTCTAGTCAAGGGAGCTGCAACGCTGTGGTGACTCCTTTAGTTGTGAGTGTCCTTGGGCGCCGGATACCGTCTACGGCGGCGGTTGGCACGCTCGCTTGCGATCTATAAAATATGTACATACATCTATTTAGATTTTTTTTTTAATTTTGTCTGTGAAATATATAGAACTAAAGAATAATTACATTTATGCGCTAAATATTACCAACAAATTAAGTTAGATTGTTATTTAAGAAACCTGTTGCATTTTTTTTATTATTGAAAAAATCAATCAATTCAGTATCTCTGAAAAAAACTGAAAAGATTGTAGCAATCAGAACAAGGTATGTTTATCTTATCTAATTGTCATTCTTTAAGCAAGTGATGATACTTAAAAATATCAGTGTAATTAATTGTTTGTGCTGTTATAATGTGTGTACTTATGTACCGTTATGAATTACATGAACGCCAAATCAAAAGACCATCATTAATTATTCAATAATTGTAATTTCTTTATAACTTATCAAACTCTTTTTTCAATAGTAAATAAAAGCAAGATTTATGTAAGTTATATAGTGTTCCGATGCCGAGTTGCTAATAGATTAATTCAAATTATCTAATACAAAAAGATGAAAATAACGGGTCTCTAGACGATTGTATTCTAATTCCAATCATGTATACGATTTGCAAGAAATTTTCAAGCATTCGCAAAAAAAAAATGAAGTGTTCCGACGACCAAAATAGGAGGTACTAGTGAGAAGCTCGCATTTTATTCTGCGAATTAGTCTTTCCGAATGCAACACAACCAATTTTCAATCTCTATGACATCATCCCAACTGATCAAATTTTACTAACGAGCAAACGGGTGTACGTATGTTCTAAAAATGACTTTACTCGATAGATACTACCTATAAGAATAAGCACATCGTAGATTATACAATGTATTGAAGTAGATCTTTCTTTGTTATAAAAATAGAAATCTTTGGTGTATTACAAGAAGAAAGAATACGTGTAGTTTTAATTGCATGCCTTAAGCGCGAGTTTAGGTATGCTTCGACTGTCGTCTGAAAATCCCGTGTACACTTGGTGTGACCACGATAACTAAAAAACTATCTTATCATTTCATTTTCAATCTCATTACTAATTGATTGGCAAGAACTGTATTGAAAATCACAGCTTAATGTAGTACCGATTAGCTGTAATTGAATTTTTTAACTGGCAGTTATTCACGTTTTGATCCGCCATTTCGCTTAAATATCTAAAATAGAGGTTGAGATTGAGCGTGAAGTTGTTTATTTTGAATTATGATGTCTAAATAAATATGTAATTATCTATCCTTTTTTTCGATTCAAGTTTACTGTAAATCTATTTGATAACCAAAAATAAAAAAAGAAGATTTTTGATGAAAAGCTCATATGTTATTAAACCTCTAATTTAAATAACATTCGTATGGCACGAGCGCGTAAGGCATGCACATTTAATTTTACCATTTTTATTTTATTTATATTTAAAGAAAAATAATGAAAAAATGATAACGAAAAGTTTGAAATGGTGTTAAGTTTCTCTTGTTATGAATATAAATTGTTAGAAGCGGTAATTGCTGTAACGATAATTACAAAATTATAAACGGACTCCAAAAATACTGGATACTCGTACTTTTTAAGTAAAAAATATGAATATGATATGGAACGTTAAATATAGATTTTAAAGATCCCCGGCAATCTGTCGGGAGGCGCTCTTAGGTTGTCCGTTAGATGATCAAGGTCGGGGACGCGCGCGCCGCCAGAAGGAAACAGTAAACGGGCAATAATATTCTATTAGGCACACTCGAAGTATGAGATTCTACTTCGTTATTTATACAGATCTGAATTCAGGATTAGTTTTTTGAAATATTTCAGATCTTTGTCAAGAAAGGTTTGTTTGAAATATTAATTATATCAGTGACATGTCAAGAGGGAATTAACTATACAAGTTATTAGTTACGGTGGAATAAAAACGCGCATACATACATGAACATCAACACATATATGAACCCATGAAAACATTACACTTTTTTTTAGGCAGTCGTGCAAAAAGTAGTATGCATTCTGAGAATTGATTCGAATCAAAAGTGATATACGTTTTGTTAACTTCATTTTATTACTAAGACTATTACCACAAAATTGTGCAATTATTTATGGTTAAGAAAATACTGATTTTTGAGTCATTAAATGTATAGTACAAATAAATAAAAAATCTACATTAATGGTGTCTCATTTTGTTAATTCGTGTTGATGAATGTATTGCAGTTGTTCATCGACAACGAGTGGGTGGACGCCGAAAGCGGCAAGACCTTCGAGACGGTGAGCCCCATCGACGGCAAGGTGATAACTCGCGTCGCAGAAGGAGACAAGGTACGTGGTTAACGCACACTAATAGTCTAGGGCGAATGTGATATACGAGCTTAGTGATAAAAAATGTGTACTTAATACACACAATAGATTTAATATAATTACTACAGACTAGTAATAGCAATGCAAAAAAAAAATATTAACCAAGACAATTTAATATTGAAATACCAAAATGAAATATAAAAAAAAATAATGCGTGGAGTCCCTCCGCGCTGAAGAAGTAAAACTTCGTAATGTGGAAACGAAAATAGAAAGGATAGAAATTGATTTTTAGTGAACTCATATCGTTTCTTTAAGACAAACTTCATTAATATTGCTTACAATTTACAATTGATCGCATCTTTTAATTATCATTTCCGAGTGGAGAAATATCCAAATCTATTGGACGCTACTCGTTGCTAAGGCTTGCGCTGGCCTCTAACAGGTATACTACGCGCATGCGTTCGAGTGCCACGCATTCACTCTCGCTCTGTCTCTTTCTATTCCCCTTCCCAGGAGCGTTGAACTTTTAACGCAACAGTGCTTTCATACCCCCTCCATGGTAGCGTTAAACGTTTAACGCAACCTTGTTGGAAGTCGCATTGGAAGTTTAACTTCAATAAATATTATAAATATATTTTTGATTAACACGAATTAGGCTAATTATATTCAGTACTATGCTAAGTACTCGCAGTAATTCTAATGTTAATAAAAATAAATGTGGTTCCGATGCAAGAGGTTTTTCGCCCGTTATCGTGATTATATACAGAATCCATAAACACAGATACCTCGACGTCTAGGTATTTTTTTTGTTTTTTTTTTTTTTTTGTTGAACAAAATAAATATTTTTTGAAATGACAACACTATTAATAAGATTATATACGTGTACTCACACATCCTACAAGTGCAATGTGAATATAATACTTCCAGAAAACTGCTTAACCTTATAGTCGGAGAGCCAGTAACACCCGTTTCATGACGTGCTTGATGCACATTGAAATTTTTATATTGTATTTATATTGGATTGAGAGGTAGATTTACCTGTGTTTGCCTGGCCTATCCTGGGACACCAGGTATTGCGCATAAAGAACAGGTGTAAAAAAATTAATTCCGAAAAAAGTGTTTGATTCACAGGCCAACAAGTAAAAATTGAAAATTTGGACTATTTTAAAAATAAAATTAATTGAGGCAGACACTTTCAAGGGGGTTGATATCGAATAAATCTACCCCAAAGTTGATTTTCTTTAAATTAAATTTGAAGTGTTTGATTCACGCTGCCATTTTTTTAGCGTTTTAATTAAATATAAAAAATATATGCAAAAAGGCAGACACTTTTTCCGGGGTTTAATCACCGGAAAATGTGAAAAAAATTATAAAATACAATAGAAAGAGATAGGATGCGCGCGACTGTCGATATGAGTGAGAGCGCCGATCACTGTCGTTGCGGCGGTTCTTCTCTACGCTCTCATTGGCTGTTGGTCACGTGATCATGTACAGCTGTACCGGCAGTACTCTGTACGTTTACATCGCATCATTTTTTGGTTTTATTTAATTTATAGTTCATCTGTGAGTTTAATTTAGTTTGAAAAAATGGAAAGTGTTTTGTGTGATTTGTCAGTGATCGGCGGCCAATGAGAGAGAGAAGAACCGCCGCAACGACAGTGATCAGCTCTCATCATATCGACAGTATCATCTTTCTTTTATTTTTTTCACATTTTCCGGTGATTAAACCCCGATCTGCACATATATATATATTAAAAAAATGCTAAAAATGGCAGCGTGAATCAAACACTTCAAATTTGATTTAAAGAAAATCAACTTTGGGTAGATTTATTCGATATCAACCCCTTGAAAGTGTCTGCCTCAATTAATTTTATTTTTAAAATAGTCCAAATTTTCAATTTTTACTTGTTGGCCTGTGAATCAAACACTTTTTCGGAATAAATTTTTTTACACCTGTTCTTTATGCGCAGTACCTGGTGTCCCAGGATAGGCCAGGCAAACACAGGTAAATCTACCTCTCAATCCAATATAAATACAATATAAAAATTTCAATGTGCATCAAGCACGTCATGAAACGGCTGTTACTGGCTCTTGGACTATTAATAAGTCGAGAGTGGAGTACAACCCAAACGCTTCCTTTATGATGCGTGCAAAATAAAATTGAAATATTGAAAATAATAAAAAAAACTGACCAAGATCATGTCAGACCAGGCTCATTATAGAGTTCCGAAGCCATTATTCCAAAAAATTGGACTACATATAAAAAAAAGCATGTCACACTTTTTCCATGTATTCCGCATAGCATATTTATAAACACTTTAGTCGCCTATAACTAGAAAAACAAGTAGATATGTCGACTTTTAAACTAAACGACATTAATAAACTAGTGTAAACTAAAGGGCATTGGCACAAAGAGCGTATCTTCATGGCACTTAAGTCTTTTTGTTGACAAGTGCAGTTTTTCGGCAATAACTCAAAAACCGATCAATATCCGATCATATTCAAAATAATTTTCATGTTAAAAATAATGTAAGTATTAATTAAGCGTTACGGTAGATATTTTTTTCATGTTTTTGAATATACGGTTTAGAAAATAAAGAGGGGGAGACACAATTTCTGCAAATTTCGGAGCGATTATTTCCGAAATTATTCATGTGATCAGAAAAATTGCTCAGAAACCTTAAAGAGTTTTTAAAAAAACTGACGAAATATGTGCCACTTGTTGGTGCTTGCTGAAAAAAAATATATTTTCAGCTTCTTTTATAAATATTTTGTGCCCCTCTAGAAATATTTATTTTTATTATTCAACCACTAAACTAAGTAGTGTCTTAAACAAGACACCTACACTGTAAATTTCATCAATATGTATCCTGTAGTTCTTGAACAAAATGTCTGAGACATACGGACGGACGAACATGACGAAACTATAAGGATTCCATTTTTGCCATTTCGGCTCAGAATCCTACAAATGATTAACCCAACGCGTATATTGTATTTTAGAGATGTATTAAAAGCTAAAAAATAATACTGGACCTATGGATTAATGATATCCTCTAGTATTAGCAGGTTATATGTGCTATGTGCTGTTGAATCAGTGCAATCAATGCAACAAAGAAAGTATGGTTTGCTTTTTGATCTTGTTTATTTAAAACCGGGGTATTTTCTGGGTCCCGTTTTTTATTTTAAAGCCTTCCGATTTCATAATCTTTTAGGAGTATTCTATCTCGAGAATGCGTTCTTATGGGATAAATTTTTCGGGGCCGGAATCGAGAGTGAGATCGCAATTGGGAATAAAAACGTAAGCGATTTCGAAATCGGAAGAGGGTCCAAGATCGGGGTTGAGATCAGGGCTCGGATCAGGACTGACAACGACATCGGGATTGGAATTCAAAGTGGCACTCGGATCAATATCGGGCTCAAAACGGGTACTTGGATCGGAATCGAGGGTGTGACCGAGACAGATATGGAGAGGAGAACTGAAGTCGGGATTGAGAACAGGGCCGACATCGATACCGTGACTGACAGAGAGGTGACTCGATACAACAGCGTAAAGGGATTCGTTCAATGTGGACTCGGGCGGAGTATTGGGCAAAAACTAGTTTTGAGTAGAACATTGTAAACTAGAAATGAATTTTTGTAATTTTAAATACCACTTTTACCATTGTATACCATTACCATTAAAATACTTATGATATTATCAAAATTTTATTACTGAACCTAAATTAAAAGAGATTAACTGGATTACAATTACTGTGGTTTTTGTATAAAAATAACTCGATAATACATTTCTTTTCTATGAGATTTTGGTTGTACAAATAAGAATCCAAAACCTGCGAGCACATATTTATTTCCGTAAGTCAAGCCCCTACATATTTAAGTTAGAATTCTAAATTATATTTTCATCATATTAACCTAAAAGAATGTATTTCAGGCCGACATCGAGAAGGCGGTGGCGGCGGCCCGGCGGGCCTTCCACCGCAAGTCCGAGTGGCGCCAGCTGACGGCGTCGGCGCGCGGCCGCCTGCTGCACCGGTTCGCGGACCTCATCGAGAGGGACGCGGAGTACCTGTCGACCCTCGAAACCACCGACAATGGCATGTTATACGCCATGTCACGTTTAATGATGCAAGGGATCGCCGGCACTGTGCGTTATGCAGCTGGCCTAGCTGATAAAGTGCACGGTGACACTATACCTTCAGGTAATTATAAACACGTATTTTTACATACACATACAAATCCGTTTTTAACAGAAAAATTGTATGTTAATGGCACATTGTGTGTTAATTACTAAAACTAAATAAATTCATACAACTTTATTTCTTTTAAAATCCCATTTTATTCAGGCGTTTAAATTACATTTTAGTGAAGGAGAAATTACATTAGAATTCTCTAGTACAATTGCATCTATAAAATATTACAATTATTACTTAGGTGAGTGATTACTCAACTTCTGCATGTCCTTAAAATTTACTGACAACATCATTGAAGAATGGGATATGTACATAGCTCTTTCTTCTAGCATGAACATTCATCAGTATAAACATATTGGTGATTTTAAATATAACAATCTTTGTACTGAGAACATCATAACGAAAATTAAATAGTGGGTCCTTATCGGTGTGAAATTATTAATATAAATTATAAAAAATATAAATGAAATTGTTCTTTCAGATTTCGAGGGGTTCACGTATACTTTGAGGCAGCCGGTGGGCGTGTGCGGCCTCATTCTCCCATGGAACGGCCCAATGTCAATGTTTGTGAGCAAAGTCGCAACAGCATTGGCCGCTGGTAATAGCTCAATACTCTTCATTAATTGTAGCAAATCGGGCATAATCTTAAAAGTTTAATTTTATTGAAAAATATGTTTGGTTCAACGTACACAGCGCAGTCAAACGAACGTAATTGTTTTTTTATTATTCTAGTATTTTTGAATTCTAAGCACACGCGCGCATGCACACAATATGTACATTTGTACATATTTTTTAGTGTTCTATTCAAATGAGAAAATAATATACATATTAATTAATTTATTTATTTTAACACATATTTGACTTCATAACTTCTTATACTTCATTACAGTATAATAACAAATATTTATTTTACTGTTGAATGCTCGAATAATTATGTATTTAGAAAGTTTTATTTCTACACAACATAAACATGCAGGTTGCACGATGGTGGTGAAGCCGGCGGAGCAGACGCCGCTGACGGCGCTGGCGCTGGCGGCGCTGCTGGCCGAGGCCGGCGTGCCGCGCGGCGTCGTAAACGTGGTCAACGGCTACGGGCCCACCGCCGGCGCCGCGCTCACCCACCATCCGCACGTCGCTAAAGTGTCCTTCACGGGATCACTAGAGGTGTGATACTCTTTTAACTGCATTATTTAATTTTAAATGAGTGAGTAGGATTTGAGAGAATTGAATTTAAGAGTACACTTATATATTTTTCTTTACTTACAATGATTTTCGCTCATTTAACCTTATGAACTGAAGAAGATCCGATTTAAACTGCAATATTGTTTACAAAAGTTACGACGGAAATGTCCACTGGACTACGTTCAATAAAAACAATATGTCAATTTCAGGTCGGCAAAATAATCCAACAAGCCGCTGGAGCATCAAACCTGAAACGTGTGACGTTGGAGCTCGGAGGGAAGAGCCCCCTGGTGATCTGTGACGACGCCGACTGTAAGTCCACTTTCAGAAGTGGTAGACTTGTAACTGTCAGCAATGACAAAGATTAACTTAGGTAAATTACAAAGTTTTGCTTGTCTAAATAAAAAAGGTGTTTTATACAGTAAATGTTGCGGTGCCTTATGCGGCGGAAGGCGTATTCGCCCACCAGGGTCAGGTGTGCGTCGCAGCCTCGCGTCTCTTTGTACAATCAAAAATCTATGACGAATTCGTGAAACGAGCTGTTGAATACGCCAAGAATCGTAAAGTCGGCAATCCCTTCACCGAGGGCAACCAAAACGGACCTCAGGTTAGGCGCGAAAAGAATATTTCCTAAAAGAAAATGCAAGAGTTTTTAACTAATTTGATATCTGTATCAAACCTTTTTATAATAAATAATTTCATATGTTGCGCTATTTTAGGTCGACGAAGAGATGATGAATAAGGTCCTAGGCTATATCGAGAAGGGCAAGGCGGAAGGGGCAAAACTACTGACTGGCGGTCAGCGCATCGGCACCACCGGCTACTACCTCGAGCCCACCGTCTTCGCCGACGTCACTGACAACATGACTATCGCCAAGGAGGAGGTGAGTCGAAGTTTATTATAACATATTTTATTTAGTTGTTCATGTATAAGCCTTCTTCAAGGTATGGGTTCTTTATTAGTAGAAGGTATGAGTGCAATCTCCACTCTGGTAAAATTCGCTTTTGGAACTCTCCATTTTGGAGTTCATCACAAATCTATTTATTCCTCTACGGCGTTTTCCTTTATTTCTAAAGAAAGTACTGACTGATATTTCAATTATTGGAAGAAGTTAGGAGGCTTACGGGTGTCGTATAGTTTCATCTGCTTTGTCGGCGGGAGTGCTGGAGACCATGTTTTCAGTCTATTCACACTGACCATAAACTGTTTACTTATTTGTTAATTTTACCATTTTCATCATAGTTGAAACACGATTGAATACTTTTGCAAGAATTGTTATTCATTATTTCGTTTTCGTCATTGAAGGGCATTAAAATATTATTTATGCCATATTTTTTAGCTATGTTTCATAACGATTGTATAAACATAAGTACTACTTTTTAATGACCGTGATACAATTTTGAAAATTGAAAATTTATCTTGAAATTAATGATCTAATTTTATGTAGAATGTCAGGTGTATCTTTAAAGTACGTAGCTACGAATGCAACTATTTATGCTATTTTGAACGAAAATTAGTTCCAGTAAATTCCTACGAAAATCCTATTGTTCTTTCCCTTTAGAATATTTTGAGAGGATAATGCACCTTCAGTCTTTAACAAAAACTTAACACAATAGATTCAATAGTGCCCAATGGTTATATTATTAAAGTCACTTTCTTTATCATTAACAGATTTTCGGGCCCGTTCAAAGCATCTTGAAGTTCGAGACGCTGGACGAGGTGATCGACCGCGCCAACGACACCAACTACGGGCTGGCGGCCGGCATCTTCACCACCAACGTCCAAACGGCACTGCAATTCAGCAACCTCGTCGAGGCCGGCATCGTCTGGTAAATGACCAGTGATTAATTTGTAATTTATGCTTTACAATATTCGAAAATATCATTACATCTACTGTTGTCGCGCTGAGAGCTTGAGTTCGATTTCGGCACTAAGCATACAATTATTTATAAAAAAATAATGTTCGTTTTGGATATTTCTATGAATTATGTGTATTAATTTCCGAAAAAAATGAATATATGTAGTCTATCAACTATCTGATACTCAAAGTATCAGCCTCTTTCTTAGTTTGGGACCAGATGGTGTTACGTGTGTCCAAAGATATTTATTATTTATTTATCTACAAAGGCATTGAATTGACTTTAGACTTTGTTTTTTTTTTTCCTCAGGGTGAATAACTACTTTACGTTCGAACCTCGAATTCCTTTCGGAGGATTTAAAGATTCAGGACTTGGCCGAGAGAAGTAAGCATAAGTTATTATAATTGATGTCTTTTATTATAATGGATTAGAAAATAAAATCTCATCATTATTTCGTTACTTTTACAGTGGGCTGGAGGGAATTCAGCAATATTTGGAAACGAAGACTGTCAACATTGCAGTTCCGAAACTGACATAGTTTATTTTATTGTCAACTTTGTAACGACGTTACGAAAGAGAATTTGTTGTTTTTATCTTTCTACTGTGAGTTTACGTTTACGTAAATTATAAGGCATTGATATAAAAAAAGATGTTTTTTAATGCGTTCCTTTTTGAATTTTTATTGTATCTTGAATTATAGCATATTACCTGTTTTGATACGAATGGCTGTGTAAAGTAACTGATAGAAGAGGTGAATAGTTTTAATAAATACCTCGTAAAGACGTATATTCCGTATGAAATAAGTGAAATATGGTTTAGGACATTTGAATTTATCTTTCATTACGACTTTAGTGCGATTTTTCTCTACTCGTGTTAATTAACGTTAACCCACAGTGTCTACGTGACAAATATAGTTTCTAAATAGAACTTTGTGATTCTAATGCAACTTAAAAAGTATGTAAAATAAAAATAAAACTCTGACTCGTTGTAAGTACTTTAAAACTAAATCTTTAAGATTTAACATACCAGAATATAGGCAGTTTTAAAGCGCCACCTGGTGTCGAAGTAAAAGAAAGGCATAATGCAAAAATGTTCTCCACGAAAAAATACATATACATGCCAATTTCCGTGGTGATCGAGTTAATGGTATGGAACTTGATATGCTGCAGTACCATGTGGTGGGGAGTTACAACAAAGCGGATAGCATAAAAACTTTCTCTATCGTAAAATACATATACATGCCAATTTCCGTGGTGATCGAGTAAATGGTATGGAACTTGAAATGCTGCAGTACCATGTGGTGGGGAGTTACAACAAAGCGGATAGCATAAAAACTTTCTCTATCGTAAAATACATATACATGCCAATTTCCGTGGTGATCGAGTAAATGGTATGGAACTTGATATGCTGCAGTATCATGTGGTGGGGAGTTACAACAAAGCGGATAGCATAAAAACTTTCTCTATCGTAAAATACATATACATGCCAATTTCCGTGGTGATCGAGTAAATGGTATAGAACTTCATATGCTGCAGTACCATGTGGTGGGGAGTTACAACAAAGCGGATAGCATAAAAACTTTCTCTATCGTAAAATACATATACATGCCAATTTCCGTGGTGATCGAGTAAATGGTATGGAACTTGATATGCTGCAGTACCATGTGGTGGGGAGTTACAACAAAGCGGATAGCATAAAAACTTTCTCTATCGTAAAATACATGTACATGCCAATTTCCGTGGTGATCGAGTAAATGTTATGGAAATTGATATGCTGCAGTACCATGTGGTGGGGAGTTACAACAAAGCGGATAGCATAAAAACTTTCTCTATCGTAAAATACATATACATGCCAATTTCCGTGGTGATCGAGTAAATGGTATGGAACTTGATATGCTGCAGTACCATGTGGTGGGGAGTTACAACAAAGCGGATAGCATAAAAACTTTCTCTATCGTAAAATACATATACATGCGAATTTCCGTGGTGATCGAGTAAATGGTATGGAACTTGATATGCTGCAGTACCATGTGGTGGGGAGTTACAACAAAGCGGATAGCATAAAAACTTTCTCTATCGTAAAATACATATACATGCCAATTTCCGTGGTGATCGAGTAAATGGTATGGAACTTGATATGCTGCAGTACCATGTGGTGGGGAGTTACAACAAAGCGGATAGCATAAAAACTGTCTCTATCGTAAAATACATATACATGCCAATTTCCGTGGTGATCGAGTAAATGGTATAGAACTTCATATGCTGCAGTACCATGTGGTGGGGAGTTACAACAAAGCGGATAGCACTAAAACTTTCTCTATTTTAAAATACTTATACGTGCCAATTTCCGTGGTGATGGAGTAAAAGGTATAGAACTTGATATGCTGCAGTGCCATACGACCATGATGGTTTGCTCCTACCAGAGAACTCTTTAACTGCAAACAGCAGAGACTTGAAACTTTTGCTACGAGTTGTTCTGACGATAAATCACATTCTAAATAACTAGCGGACGATACAACCACGTCGGTTTCCTCTTTCCAAGGAACTCTTCAACAGTGGATATCACCAAGTGGAGTCCGACACCGCTTTGTGAGCGTTGAGATATCGTTGCGAACGACTACAGCGTCGTTCGCAACATACCTAGCAGTACTCCGACACGCTACTATTATTATGACCAGACTATGGCCTTTTGGCTCACACGCATCAGACGAATGATTTTTGAAGCGACACCTGTCACGCGATGCTGTAAACCGCAACCCCGAAATGCGGCCGCCGCCCGCCGCCCTCGCCGCCTCCACAGATGTCGTGCGATGCATCGACCGGGAACTTCCGGCGCCGTCACTGCCTCCGCTACCTCCAGGAACGAACGCCAATTCCGCTGTCCGTTTATACATCGACGTAGTTCCAACTACTTATTGCTGTCGCATTAATTCGTTCGGACAAACGTAGGTTTTCCTATGGCGTAGTATATAATCGAAATTATAAGTTCTTTCTCAATGTTTAATAGGTCGTAGGTATATCCACATATAGCTAATAATGCCTCGCTATCGCACTCTGGCGAAAAAAAATGTAGTTTCGAATTGTCAAAATTCTTTGATTCGTGATAATTGTATTGAACATATTATACGTAGAAAACGAATTATGTATACATATTTGAATTCAGAGGTTGTATGAGTAAAATTAAAATAAAATGGTCTAAGAGTTTCAGCAGTTTAAAAGTAGAAACAGTACTTGGATAGCAGCGAATACTGAAGAATTAAAATAATAAATAAAGTAATATAAAAAAGAAAATAAATATACACAACAAAAACTTCCATTCCGGATAATAAAATAAATATTATTAAAAGAAAATTACCCATTTCACCCAAAGTTGTTTACTTAACAAAAATATCAATATATTTTACAATTAATGGACTATCTATTGAATAAAAAAATAATGGAACAACTTCATTGTTCTGGTTAGGCATTAATTTCTATTGCGAATAGAGAAAATTGGCCGTGACAGACGGACGACCAAATGTTTTATAAGAATTATTAGTATGAACTTGGTTACCATTAAAAAGTAAGGTCATATGTAAATAAACACAAATTTTGATTAAGGCCGCAACTTTTACTTACCAAAGAATGGAGAATAGTTATGAAAGACGTTCCGTTCACATTTACGTCCTATACGTGCATATGATAAAAATTAATATGCAGTTTATTACGCAGAAATCGTACACATGGCGGGCGAGAATAAAGTTCAAACTATTTTGAAACTAAGAGCGTTACGGCTAAACTAATTAGTGCCACAGACTATTACAGTAATTTCAATTTAGGTGGAAATAATGCTGCCTTAAACGATGCTGTTACTTGCAGACGGACTTAAATTCTACTTGTGAGTATCCCAAGAGTTAGTTTTATCTTAGAACACTTATAAGACAAAGACTTATCAGGAAAAAACGACAAAGCGAAAAATGTCAACGATTCCGTCAACAAATTACGTGAAAGAGTTACAGTACTTCAATTTATAGTAATCCATTTACTTTTTTTATTTTAATCCCCGAACTTAAATAATGGTAAAACATAAAGGCAGATAATATATATTTAATATTTTTTAACGTTATAGGATAGCTACAATAATTATTATTTGATAACATATTGTAGCAGGTAGCAGGCGATAGATAATTTAACTACGTCATTTTTTATTGTTTATTTATTACTTATACATTTTGTTGACTATGCATTATTTATTATTAACTAAATTATAAGGATTGAATTTCTTACAGAAAAATATACAAATACGAATAGGACGCATAATTAAGTATGCATATATTTTATTCATTAAGAGTCTAGACAATTTTTGTCCTTTTCGGTACCGATACTGGTGAGATATTGGATTTGGTGATTCTGCTACCTTTTTTCCAAAATTGGAAATCTTTCCTTTTTTAAAAAAAATAAATTTTCATAGCAGAAAGTTAAAAAATATTCTACTATACATTGATGTACATCACGATTAATACTCCATTTGCAAATTTAAAATTGTAAAATTTGAAAAATATTTTTTGTTCAGTGATTGAATTCACATTAAAACGTTTATTTTTATTTTACGACTACCTTACATTTTTCATACGATGAAACTAAAAGTTAACAATTTTCGGATATATTCCTTTACATGTGCGGTAAGGCATTGTTTCTTCGAAATTTCATGATTCTAGTTCAATGGGAAGTGATAAAATGACATATGGGTCTTTATTTACATGAATTAATAAAATATAAAGCGTTATTGATCATATTTTTTGGTTATACGAACTGAGGATTTTCATTTTATTTAGTCTCCATAAACTGCAGACAAACGTATTTGATATTAATTTCAATTTATACTTCTAGGCTTTTCTTTTTTCCTTTTGAATTAGGGAATCCTGAATATTAAAGTTAAGTGTTGTGTTTGCCTTGCCTCCGTCAATATAAAATAATCTTGATCTACCATTCAAATTCAAATTCAAAATATCTTTATTTCATACATTACAAAATAATACATTAAATACGTCATAATTTTTTACTAATTTACATTTTATTTCGGAATAATTCGTTCGGAAGGCAGTTTTCCCTCAAGAAGAACGAGCAAGAAACTCGAGGGTAGCTTTTTTCTAATTTGCTCATACATAGCCAAAACAAATACAAAACCTTTAAGGACGAAACAGCCCGGTAAGAAATCGAGCCGCTTATGCCCATGGATATTTGTCTAAATATTCAGAAATTTTATAGTACCCTTTTTTACTGAGTGATTGTTCAATAACAATCTTAAATTTATATAGGGTAAATCTTGTAATTCTACAGGAACCTCATTGAATATGAGCACACAGTGCCCCCTGAATATAAATTTGTGACTTTACTTAGTCGACTAACATGTTAAATCAGTTTATTTTTGTCCCTGGTAATGAGTTTATCTCGACAACTACTTCTTTTAAACATTTTTAATTGTTAATTCTATGAATATCCGCGGTCTTTCCCCAGAGCAAGATGCCATACGACATCAGACTATGGAAACAGCCAAAATAAACCAATCTAGCAGTTTCGACGCCTGATAAATTTCTTATTTTTTTGACTGCATAGGTGGCTGAGCCAAGCCTTTTCTCCAGTGGACTCTCTGTAAAATGTATAATAATATACAATAATATAAAAAGTATAACTTCGTGGTATAAAAGTTCTTATTGATGATAATAAAGCGCTTTATATAGAACTAGCAGTCATTCGCTTGCTTTGCTGCACGTTACGGATTATGAAAGTAAGTAAAATCTTTAAAAAAATTTATATCCTAAAACTACCCACAAAGGATTTTGCATCGAACGGTCAAAGTTCAATACGGATACTTTCGATAGTTTTAATTTAATTATTACCCTAAAAATTACTCTTTTATAAATTGTTTTTTATAAATTAATATAAACACACGCACATATATATATATGCGTATATCGTGTGTGTGTGTGTGTGTGTCTTTCTCTCTCGTGTGTGTGCGTGCATGCATGAGTAAACCTCTCATAACTGTTGAACAGATTATTCGATCGTAAAGCAGTTTGCGACATTCGAATAGAATCCACTCAACTTAGACTCCCTAAAACTTCCAACTAGCTTCGCCCGGTACATTTTGAGGAATCTCTCTAATAAAAGTTTTTAGATAAATGTTTTTTCACAAAAAAATTTTAGACTACTGTACTGATCTAACACAAAACTTAATCAGATCTTTTCTTTAGACAGTTGCATCGACTGTCGTAAACAGTATAAAATCTATTGATTTTTTTCAAGAGATGGATGGAGAAATATATTGGGTAATAAATTATTCAGATAAAGTATACAAAAATACCTATATTTAGTGATATTGTTTAAGCTTAGCATACAAAGTAGCTGTGTGCCCTTTGGTTACGTTGCTGATATATCAGCTGGGTAATACGTTATGATGTATTTCTCCATAAGGTCAAATGGGCAAATGTCCGGAACGGTCCTTCCCGAGGGACGACCCTCTAGTGCCGCGAAATATTGCATGAAATATTATTTTATATGTTCAAGCTTGAAACTTTCTTATTTATAATTATTTCACGTCGCTTATTTCGGGCCGCAAAATTATAATAAAACGAAAGGTGCTACCTATTTAAAAGAAAAGTGCCACTTAATATTTCATGATCCGAGTGACACGAAGAACGGAATGAGTAAATTAACTACGAAGCACTTGAACGACGTCCAACGGCCGCGGGTCAGCCTCACAGGATATGACTCTGGTACAGAAGAATTTACGTCAAAGTAATTCCAAATTTCCCTAGATCGAGCGATTCGATACCTACTGCTGTAAGGATGTCGTATGAAAATTAAATATATAATTATTTTTCATTTTTATATCTCAAGTAAAAGATAATATACATGTGCGTGCGTGTGTGCGTGAGTGCGTGCTTGCGTGCTTGTATCAAACATCTATAACTTTTGAATGGGTGATTTTATTTTGATCGGTCTAATGGTGTGAGAAAAGATTTTAGTGAATTCTAACTTTCCGAAAGTTTTCAAAAATCATTCCACTCCCACTCTATCATATATATTAGTCTTTTCTAAGCGTTTCTATTACCCAATCCCCTCCATCAGATATTTTATAATTTGTTTCTAAAAGGTTAGCAACACACTAGTGACTCCTTCGGGAATGCAATGCAAGGACGGCGGTGATCCCCTACTTTGCGATGGTTCGAATACTCGTTTTCTTCTAGACGTGCTATTAAAAAAATGTTATATTATTATAGCAATACATACTTTTGTTAAAAATTTAATTTAAGGAGGTTCAGGAAAAAACGCTAAGAATAATCAATTGTTCTCTTTCAAAATACAGGTAACGTTTATCTTTAAAACTTTTTCTGACTGTTGCGAAATGTTTTGCGAATGTTTTGAAATGAGTCAGTTTAATCAAGAGACGAGCTTGGAAATAACTTAATATTTTTTTAATTTCATAGGTTCTAAAGAAATTGATTGGTTGAGCTCTAGTTCACGACTATTGCAAGGGTTTTATATGCTCTGAATCTGTTCGTGCTTAAAAATATAAATGTGTGTATAATTTCCTATTTTTGAGTTCTAAAATAGAAGGAAATTTTTGGGTAGACGTGCAAGATCAACCATTTTCTAACCGTTTTTAATTAAATTGCTTTGAAAATTATAATGATAGTGCATAGCAGTGTAACAGGCGGACTGCTATTGAATATGTACTTCACACACCTATCTTCTATTATCTATTCATATATATGCGAAATATCACTGACTGACCGACTGATAGACTGACCCATTACGAGATCTCCGAAAGTATAGGTCCGATTGACTTGAAATTCGGCAGTTACTCTTTTCAGGGAGTAGACGCTCACGAAAAACAAATTTAACGCAAATACAATCCAAAAAAATGTTCGTTCACCAGCAAATATTACTCCCGCATACTACGCGGGCGGAGCTGTGGGCAAAAGGTATTAAAAGTAGTTACAAGTAACTAGCATTTGAATACTTAAATTTGCAAATAATATGACATAAAATCCATCTTAAATGACATTGTATTCACGTTGCTTTTACTTTCTGCGTATTATGTTTACCAAGTTAGTTGAACTTTAAAAATATTGTAAAAAGAAGTAATAATGCGCATGATTTATGCGCATATACTTCTAGAAATGTATATTGTTCTGTTGAAAATCACCCACTTGATTGTTTAATAGGAAAATATATGATGTTTAGCATCGAGTCCGTCCTCAGATTATCTTGCATGAATGCACGTGTTCTGCATCTATAGAGTGATTCATATTTTATTCCCCTTCACAAAATTCACATTACCCAGATTCTTTTATAGCACTTATTCACTAGCCCTATAGTAATTACGTATAGGTGTTCGCATATTCGGAATCTGACGATCGATTTCCTACATAACAGCGGCGAGTATAAGACAAACGGGGTGCACACGAGCGGGGTCAAACGACACGTCGAGATGGCCCCGGCCGCCGACGCGACGTCCCGCGGGCCTCGCGCGAAACACTACAAAAGAATTGTTCTATCTTTCTCACGCCAAAGTGATGAATGACAAAGATAGTGCTGTAGAGATAGTTCTCCAGGGCGTCGTGCTGTGCCCGCAGTACGTAAAACATTGGCGTACATTTAATATATTGACGTACATTGCCGTTGCACTATTGCAGTTTCAACGAGCGCATGAATTTCAAGGAGCTTAATAAGGCCGTGGATTAAAAAGTAGAAAGATATGTCGTGAAACTGGCTTACGGCTTTTTTAAGGCCTTTTAATTGTTGAAAGGAAATTGGAATAACGTTAGGGGCGGTTCGGACGCTAAAGTTACCTATGAAGTCAGTTATTTTATCGACACGAAAACCGATGAAGGGGATTTAGCAAATTTTACTATGATTCTACAAATATTGTGCATACCAAATTGGTTGCATATTTAAAAAGGGCCAAATTTCAAGCAACTGAAATGGACGAGCTTGCATGAAAATATCTATGACCTTGCCGTGTGGAAATCTATAGTTTCTGCCTGCCCTTCTGAGAAATAGCGTGAGTTTAAATTATTGTATATATTATTATTATAACTTGTACTTCTAAATTGGTAAATCTATTTTAATGAAAGACTACATGACAAATGTAACACGTCGATGTGGTGTCAAAAGTATGCTTTTTTTTGACGCAGAAAACACTTCGTGGACAAAGCAGAATAAGACCGTTATGTTGAGATAATCAATGTATTTGAATATAATTTTTTTCGTAAAGTTTCGAGGTAGTTATTTTGTTAGAATTACTTCGTATCGGCAAAAGTAAAATAATTTTCGTATTTCAAAAAGTTTCATTTTGCATCCAACATATGTTTGTATATTTACGTAAAAGAACTTTTACACTTTCGTTTTCGATTTAGATTTTTTTTTGATTCCACAAATGGATTTTTTCGTAAACGAGATCCTTAAAGCGTTCCATTAATCAATCATTACCAGAGTTGAATAGTTACTGGCAATGAATTTTTGAATTAATTACGTAAAACTAATGTACGTTAATATTATAAAAAAATATATATTTGCATATTTGCTTGTAAGAAGAACGTTGAACAACTTCTACAAATTAATGGAAAAAATCATTTTCGTGTCACAAAATATACTATTCAATAGAGACATACGCCGTGACAGGTATTGGAACCAGGACTGCGATCGAGATCACGGCAGTAGATCGGGGTAAAAATTCCAATCGAAGTCGGGCATAGTAAATTAGTTTATGATTACGCGGGCACAGTCACGGGCGATCGCAGCTCGGGATGTATAAAAATTACACATCGTTAACTTTGCCTGTTTATTTTTTTTTAAATCTTACCAGCTAAATACATAAAAACTACCCTCAATTTGAATGCTAACCCATATATAACAAAAAGTCCACACTTGTGGGTATAAGTTTTAACCAAACTAGCTGCAGCAGGCATCAATACCGGTGGTATTTTACGGTCAGCTTTACCCGGAAGCGGAGGCATCATGCTGGATATTAAATATACTAAGGTGTGTAAAAATACTTCATTCTTTTTGATTTAATTTTCACTAGTTTATTTATTGATATTCAATATTTATATATTTGATTCGAGTATAAAAAAAATTTAGTAATATACTCAAAATATCATTAATACAAAGTTTATATTTTTATTTTAAAATAACTCGGGAAATAGTTTTGTTAATTTATAACAAAAGAAATGTATATGTTGATTTTTCACAATTTTTTTTTACGTTTAATGTGCCCATTGATTTAAAAAGACAATTTAAAGTATATCTACATGTTTTTAAATTGGAGGCAATTGTTTTCTTCGACCGTAAAAGTAGGAAAACCCGCCGCCACCGCGTTTATTAAAATTCCTTTAAAGGATACACTGCCTCACCGCTCATATGGGAATTGTCAAGTATAACGACAATATAATTTGTCGTTTCTCGTTAACGACATTCTGCCCGTATCCAGTCCGATATATCCGAATGAGACATAATAGGATTTTATTTAAATTTTACATTTCGATAGTTCCAGTTGAACACAGCGCCGTGGGGCGATGACCAGTTTTTTCTCTTTTTATATTTTTAAATAATGTGATTAATTAAGAAATAAATATATGCATTGCGTATCTGTGTCCATTGGAAAAGGTGATAAATCCTTAAATTATAAATATTTGGCCAAGCAAGAGTGATTTGAGTGAATTGCAATTTGTAGGTACTCAGAGAAAATCAAGTGCAGGTAAAGAAAGATAGTTACGAATACGTTGAAATCAAATTTTTGTTTCCTTTGTAATAAGCCATCTTTTTTTTGCAATCATGTGGGTATATAAAAAAATCCGAATATTATAAGGGCATTTATTAAATATACACATATTTAAAAAAGTCAAATGATTTTGGAAAATTGACTCATCAAATTCAAAAATACCTTCGATAAATAGCTTTTATTATTTAAAACTAATAAGTGCATATTACAATACAGCCAGAATACGTTAATAAAAAGTATTTAAATGTTTTAATAATTACACTATTTTAGGATCATATAAATTGTATGGTGCCTACATCTATACAGTCATAAATTTATTTGAACAAATCATACAACGGTTGCGGACTGAACATACAAATTGTCATTGCGGTTGCAGTTGTTCATCGACAACGAGTGGGTGGGCGCGGTGAGCGGCAAGACCTTCCCCACCATCCGCCCGCACGATGGCAAAACAGTTGCCCAGATCGCCGAAGCGGATAAGGTAGATTTTGTCTACGCCGTCACATTAATATCACAAATATGAAAGTGTGTTTGTTGATTAATCCTTCTGTCACACGGCAATCGATAGATATGATTCTTTACTTGTTGGAGAATTGCTGTGTATATACATACATACACACACACACATATATATATATATATATATATATATATATAAATCAATATCAACAAAATAAAGACGTCATGCTTATTAAACATCAACATTAAGCTGCGTAATGGTTATGTTTGTTGGATGTGTTTCGTTATTATTCTTACTCATCGCACATAATACAATGTCCTAAGCTATACTAAGCATTTGTTTGTACCTATATTACTAATAATTAGCGATAAAATTTATTTAAATTACTAGCTTCTTCTTGGCTTCTCTCATATGAACATAGATATTGTTTACTTTTTCATGCCGCTTGGTTATTGATAATAGCAATATTGAACAGAGGGTCAAGGTAGACTTCGGTCTGGGATCGGAATCGCAAGTAGTACCGGTATTGAGATCAAGGGTATGAGCCAGATTCTTTTGTAATAAAAAAAATGTGGCAATACGAGTGTTTTTCATGTGAGAGTATGAATTCTTCTAGAATAATCTCATCAGATTTGAGTCAAATGAAGGCGGAGTCGGGATATGGACAAGGAGCTAAATCGGAATAAAGAGCGAGATCAGAATCGAAATCGAGGGAGGGACTAAAATCAGAAGTATTGGTGAAGGCACGATCGGTCCTTCGGAAAAAAAATTAAAAATTCATCCATGTGGATGGACCCACGGGCAAAAGCTAATATCATAATACAAATAGCCGCATTCAGATTGTGTGTGATATATAATTCGAATGCGGCTTTGTCTTCTTGGGCACAGAATAAACATTTTTTTATATTTTACATTTCAACTCCGTGCCTCGATTTAACTACAAATTCTTTGTCGGATGGGAACTACTATTCTAAGTAGAATCGAAATTTGAGTTCCTGTTCTACTGCTGGCACTCGCAGTGCTAATCACGATCTGTTCCTTGGACATTGCTGTCAGTAATAACCAACTTACACAAAAGACGATAAAAAATATTCTATATTTACGTGGATAAATTCATGACATGTAATGCTATATTAATTTCAGCCTTTTTGTATGTTTGGTCTTTGGAATGTACTAAATACAGATACAAATATAAATAAATAAATTCGATAATAAGGTAACCGAAGTCTACATTTTTGCAGGAACGATAATAAATAAATGGATGGTATTATATGTTGTTAAGTTTTATAAGAGAAATATTATTGTCATTGTTATGTTTCTATGTAAGAACGTCAAATTAAATACTTTGAATGGATACAATTATTTTTTTTGCTTGTTTAAAAAAATTATATGAAGAAAATTTTATAAATAAATTAATTACTTTTTATTTTAATTTAAAAATATGTGTATAAAATGTAACTTAGGACGATGTTATTAATTTCGAATAGAAATTACTGATCTTCCCTTAAATATATTTAACTAGTTGTTTTTAATCTATACTAACTTAATTAAGGGATAAACTGTGATTGCTTCTGCGTAGAGGGTGACCTTCGAAAGGTTGAACCGATCACGATCGGTTTTTAACTTTCTAGTGAAATGGAATCGGTCGCGCTTCCAATTTTGGATCAATTTTTATCAAATTTACTAATTTTCAAGGATTATTAAATTTTCACGTAGAAACTATAAATATTTCCGGAATAAAAAAAAAACTTGTATGTGACCCTAATTAAAGATCTTGTTATGCTGTGGGAGGGTTCTTTTTATCCCGGAAGTATTTAGGGTTTCTGGGTAGCAATTCAAAAAACTTTTAAAATGAGTAAATGTAAACCATATATTGATAAAAAATGAACCCGGGTTCTAAAACGAGAGCGGGATTGAAATCAGGATTTAGTTCCAGACTAGAGCAGGAGCGAGATGGGCATCATGAATGCAGCCCCATCGATCGATAAACAACATTCTATGTCCATGTGGGCGGAATTTACCTACAATAACGGATAACAAAAGTTTCATTATTTTCAGGGTACCATTGAAAATTACTAAGAACCCTTATAGTTGGACCGATTTTAATAAAGTTTGGCATAAAGATATTTGGAAGCCATCGAATGAATATACAATTAATTTTTAAGGTTCCTTGAGAATTACCGAAAATCTTTATAAATGTAACCAATTTCAATAACATTAACGAGTATTATAGAAACAGTTAAAAGTCAGTAAAGGGGTAAAAGTTGCATTTTTTAGGATTCCATGAGTATTACTAATAATCCTTAAAGTTTGAACGAATTCCCTGAAATTATTACAAGTTTTTCTCATTAGAACAATAAGAGTGTTACAAGGAGTTTATAGCTCCTTGGGAAAGAGATATAGGCTACATACTTTTTGAGGTGCCAGGGTTAAGAGTTCAATGACAATTACTAAGATTCATTATAATTTCACCAATTTTATTTAAATTTTAAGTTTTTTTTTTATTAATTTAGCGTTCGTTTAGGGATCTGAAGGAATTATTAAGAATTATTATAGTTCAGTCCATTTAAAAATAAAAAGAGACTGTAACCAGCCAGGAGCGAAGGGGGCGCATTACAGGCGGTGCAAAGCGGAAGCCGCGATACGATAGCTACTAGCAATATGCCTATTTAAGGGGATGTAAAGGAGGAAAAAGAACAAAAATTTAAAAAAATGTGTCTTGTGCCTGTACGGCAGTCATGTTTGCAATACTAAATCATTGAGTCCATTGGGTAAATTTCCCAGAGAGATTGCTAGAATCATGAAGATGGGCATCTATTGCATTTTATTGCCATGATAATACCAGAAGACATAGATGTTTAAAAAAACAGAAAGAAATCCAAACTAATGCAACAATCGTAATTAAAGCGAGAAGCTTAGTGCATATGGGCGAAACCGCAAGCGGAAAATAACTTTAAAATTAAAACCGAAGGAAGGGAAAATCAACGAATGAACTTATGAATTACGCAAGTGTTTCGATATAGGGAATTGTAGGAATTCCTCGATTTTCATTATCGCGTATTCCAGATCGACGTCAACAGGGCAGTGGCGGCGGCCCGGCGCGCCTTCCGCCGCAACTCCGAGTGGCGCCTGATGACGCCGTCGGCGCGCGGCCGGCTGCTGCACCGGTTCGCGGACCTCGTCGAGAGGGACGCGGACTACCTCAAGACTCTGGAGACTACGGACAATGGCATGGTGCACACGATGACGCATATCATGGTCGAGACCGCCGTCAACATCTTACGTTACACCGGCGGTCTCGCTGACAAAATCCATGGAACTACCATCCCATCAGGTAACTGAGGGCTTTAACGATCATTAGGAGTTTATGGCAAAATTATCTAGTAGTTGCGCTGTCATTCCAATATTCGGTTTTTGTGTGTGAGAAGCCATTTTTAGTTAGAAAGTTTACGTTACAAATAAATTCAAAGGTAAATATTTTGTTTATTTACTTTAGAAATAATATATTTTGTTATAAATAAAATATTTAACTTTTGAAAATAGATTTGACTTCATATTAAAGTATTAACGTCTCGTTATTTATTTTAAATTAATGAAATGTTTTTCTTATTTGGACGAACGACACGTCTTTGAATTAGAATTTCCTACGTTAAATATTATTGTATGTATTCTGATTGAATTTACTATACAATACTATTCTTACAGGGTCACATTATAAAATATTTGATCTATTTTTAGTTAACATTTAACAAACATAACAGTAATAATGCAAATAATAACATGTATATTATTTTCAATTCAAAAATTAATCCTGAGAGCCGCACTGTGCAAACAAATGCAAACCACATGTCGTGTAGTTTATATTTAGTTTTTTTACTTTTGTTTATATCATTGGCGTAATCAATGGTTTTTAAATCAGTTATTAACTTATTTTTTTATGAAATACAACTAAATATAAAGTGTTTTTGTTAAAGATGGCGGTATTGTTCGGGATAGGAACATGTCACGGACTGGAACCGTATTGCAATCGCTCAATATAATTTACTAGTGTTAGAAATATTTTATAAAAAAGTGTTTCTGTTCTTGAAAAAAGGCTAAATGTTTTTTTTTATTTGCTGCCTCATTTAAACTCGATTAAAAAAAAAGTGTGTGTGTATTAGTGTACAGACGTAAGAAGTGAAACTTCTTGAGACATCATTTTTCGAAAAATGATTTACTATTTACAACTTCACAGAAATTGGTTGAATAAAGCTAAATTAGATAAAGTTTATGCAAAAGGCTTTTTATTATCATAGAACATGGATACAAAAATAATACAATTATTTCACCTTTCTGCTACTAAGATTATAGCATTTCAATAATATAATAGAATTATTTCTATTATTGTTATCGTTATTATATATTTTTGTAATTAATGGCTTAACTCACTGATATTTACAATCAAAAACTAAGGTTAACCTGAAATAACCTTAAAAAAAATAAATACCGTAATCACACCCACGTGTTGAATGTATTAGAAAAAAGGTTTAATTACTTACTTCTGTTAGAAATCCACTGGAATTAAAATAAATATCTTTTATTCTTTTTGCCAATAACTTTATAAATTTTTTTCGCTAATCACTTAATTGAAATATTATTTTTCACGTTACTACTGAGTTTCAGAAATAGAAATGTTCAGAGTTTCAAGTAGGAAACTTGGTAATGATATATGTACCTAGAAGGGTGATAGGTAAAACTTTTCATTTAATGCAATGTTATAAAGGGCCATATAGAATTGTAGGAAAATTATCGAACACTACATATAAAATCGAGTCACTCAATGAAAGAATGTGAGATATAGTTCATGTATGTCGGTTGAAAAGGTTTCAACTTAGATAATAGGAAAATGTAATATATACAAACTGTAAATAGATCTAGGTGTTGACAGAGTATATGTGACAGGTGGCCTTAGTAACAATTATGTTTATGCCACGATGACATTAATAACATTGAATAAACATGGCGCGTAACGGAAAAATGTTACCCAGAAATAAAGATGGCGCGTAACAGATAAAGATGGCGCGTAACAGAAAAACGTTACATTGCTATAAAATTTCTCCCATACGCCGATAAAGAAGTTTCACTTCAAAAACGAGTGATGTTCCTTTTTCAGATTTTGAAGGTTTGTCTTATACCCTAAAGCAGCCGGTCGGCGTATGTGGTCTCATCCTGCCGTGGAACGCACCGATACTGATGTTTGTGAATAAGGTCGCCACGGCTTTGGCAGCTGGTAAGGGTTTGAAATCAAACGCGACCAAAATATTATGTAAGTTTACGATTGAGTATAACACCCTTTTACGGCAAATAGGCTGTACAGTGGTGGTGAAGCCGGCGGAACAGACGCCGCTGACGGCGCTGGCGTTGGTAGCGCTGCTGGCCGAGGCCGGCATGCCGCGCGGCGTCGTCAACGTGGTCACCGGCTACGGGCCCACCGCCGGTGCTGCCTTAACCCATCACCCGCACGTCGCAAAAATTTCATTCACGGGGTCGCTAGAGGTACTCATATCTCGCATTGAAAAAAAGTATTAAAAGAATAATTATTTAGACAATGTTGATGAGAATGATTGATAAACAAGCCAAATGCAAGTCCACTTCGTATACAAAGAGTTCTGTACTACTTCACATTATGTATTTGTGCTATGTACGGACAAAAAATGTAGTTTTTACATTCCGTTCGGAATCCTTAACGCGAACCCGATTCACGGGTTGCCGATTTATATTATTTATTGTTTTACTCTAAAGTACTTTGCGCCCCACAAAGTTTAAAGTTTATATATATTACCGTTCTTAGATAGAGCAAAAACAAAACAAAAAAATGTTGAAGTACATGTTATGCGTTTTCAATTGGTACTCTGTTTCAATTTTTAAATAAAATTTTTTTATACATGTTAAAACATTAGTTACATTAACATATTTTCAGTAAAAAAATCGTCTCATTATCCATTGAAATTCCAAAACTACAGGCTTTTAAATGTAAAGACAGACAGATGGCGTAGGCCTAGTTATAGAATTTTCGTACAAAACCCTATAAATGTATGTAGGAGACGCAAATATCTCACACAGAATGTAATACTTGTTTTTAACCTAAAGCCATTAATATGTATGTGTTGAAGACTACGGTCTTTCTTATCTAGATATGGCGTGTCGGACAAATTTACGAGAAATGGTAAATATAATGAAGAACCGTACACTTGTGATTTAATTACTATAATTATTACAATTAATAATTATCATGGATTATACAACTTATCTTATGCCGAGATAATAAGATAGACTTATAATTACAACGCAAACACTTTGAAGTTCGACGAGTAGGTAACTGAGCTAGAAGAAGCAGCGGAAAGGTTGCGCTAACATATAATAGGTTTATTTGAAGTCCGAGGACATGGATATGGACACGACGTGATAGATCTCCAGTCCAGCAAGTCGTTCTACTACGGGAAGGTTTAACTTCAACAGTCTTTTTCAATGCGTTGTCAAATTTATTGTCCACAAGTCTCACCAACAATGTAGTGAAGATCCGAAGTGTGTTAGGCAGATAAACGTACTTTAGAATCAGGTTTACGCGCCTATTTGCACAAATTCCGAAAATGAAATGTTATGAAAATATATCAAAAGCGATACACATTTCAACAGCCTATTACACAGTAGCGAAAGGGAACTTCATCGATAAACGTGGCAAGCAAAATGGCGATAATTTAAGGACGGGGAAATTTGGAGTTAGTAAGCGAAACCCAAGGGGACAACGATTGGCCTATTTCTTGGAAATAGAGATACTCTTTATGTTGAAATCCTTTGTAAAGCAGCCTCAAAGGAATGGGCCTTCATCAGTCACATTGGTTTCATGAAAAACGAGATTGACTTCATTATGACCACTCAGGAACAAATAATTAGTAATGTTTCAGGCGCATTCAATTTAAATATAAAGCTAGACAGATCTCGTCTGATGATGATGATGATTCTGTCCAACAACTGCCAGCATAACGTTTAGCTGAATACAAAAATGTGGATGATATTAATAACAAGTTTACGGAAACAGTTCACGCAGTCAGGTCAATATACTTTGAAACCCGACGGCAAAATAATGTCAGTCTATGCGATGATACCCTAAAATCAGAGACGAGATATTACGTTGCTAAAGTTGCAGTCTTTAGCTGCCATGTCCGATTACAGCCGCATCAAGAGACAAATTTGGATATATTACATCTGCTATTTTAAATCTGTATATTCTGAATTGTAAATGAAAAATATAAGTAAATATGTCAAATGCTGTCACGCTATATAATTATCGCAATAAATGTTGTTTACATTATTTGTGACGTATTCTTGAATGAATAACAATTAGATATGATCTTAGTTCAAATAATTACTCCCCAAACCGTTAACAATTCAGGTTGGAAAACTGGTCCTGCAAGCGGCGGGAGCTACAAATATAAAACGCGTGACCCTCGAACTCGGCGGGAAGAGTCCCCTGGTGATCTTCGACGACGCTGACTGTAAGTAGACTTATGGATTTACGGGATTCGCTTAATATCCTGTTATTCTGACCCAAGAACGACCCGTTGCAGTGAACGTGGCCCTACCGTTCGCCACCGAGGGCGTGTTCGCGCACCAGGGCCAAGTCTGCATGGCGGCCTCGCGCCTCTACGTGCAGGCGGGCGTATACGACGAGTTTGTGCGCCGAGCCGTTGAAGTTGCTAAAAATCGCAAGGTTGGCGACCCTTTCCTAACGGAAACTCAAAGCGGTCCACAGGTAATAAAATATGATCGTGTGATCTCTACCGTTGATAACAAGAATTTTACGTATTTTAGTACAAAAAAGCAGGTTTTCCGGTTTCCATAAATTGCCTCGTCTTAACATCTAACCATTGTAAATAATCATTTTTTTTTTTCATTTTTCTGCTTAAACGTTCTTTATTCTGTATCCATACTTTAAAGAGGTTTAGGAATTAGCCGTTACAATCCGTTTAAATTATTACACTAAATTATGTTATTAAAAATATTACAATTTCAAAGATAATAACGAATTGTAAATTTGCCTATTGTTTTTAAAATCAACTGAAGGTACCAAAATTAGGGTTCGATAAATCACGTCATAGCTTATTATAAATATCTGCCAAATGGATGACATTACAGATTAGCCACAAATATCCTTGTTATTTTTATATAGCATTTTTCATATCCTTCCTATTTTTATATATATTCAAAAAGCCGAACAAAATAAACACATTTACATTGCATAGATAAAAGAGAAAAAGACTAAATATAACTTTTTACGATGTAGTAGTAAACTCGATTTATTCGTTTCGATATTATTTTCCAAAAATATCACATTTTTAAAAATTTTTCTCCAACCATGTCTTTCTATTAAGTTGATTGATTGTATTGATTTTAGTGGGATTTGCGGAATTAAGCGATATTTTTCTGAGGATTAATAGTGATTTTGGAAATGATCTATTTAAATTCTATAATTTAATTAACTAATAGCATTTTTGAAGAATATTATTTTTTTGATTATTTAATATGTGATTTGACTGTTTTCAATCCAATCGATTTATTTAGCCTTTTCAAAAAAAAATCTATTTTTGTATTTCTATAAGACTAAAAAATATTTTTATATCTTTTCAAGAACGTGTATAATTTATAATATATATTTAAATAATTAATAATCGATTCCGAGATCGTATATAATTTGTTCAACAGCCGCGCATATGATACTACTTACGGGCACTAACAATAAGTAAAAACAAATGTAGACGAGCTACATGATCGAAGTGCGATGAATAAATGTTTACCTAAAGCACTAGTCCTGAACATCAAAATCGGTTTTATAGTCCCTTTAGCGACTAATGCAAATATGTATTACATCGTGTAGGTGGACGAGGAGATGATGAATAAGGTGTTGGCCTACATCGAAAGGTAAGGCCGAGGGAGCGACGCTGCTGACTGGCGGCCAGCGCATCAACTGGCTACTTCCTCACCGCCTTGCTGGCGATATGCGGAGGAATGCGTATAAATACTATAACATTGGGTATCGGCGGCTGGAATTATGCTGTACCGCGTGCGCACTGTCACACTGTGCCGGATGAGTTTATTTCGCATAAATTCAAATACATCTTTATTTCATAGATCATGAACACCACTTGAAACACTTCACAATATATCCAGAATTTACATTTTAGTACTTAACTTTACACTTTGCCCCTCGTTCGGAAGGCAGTTATCCCTCAAGAAGAACGAGCGAGATACTTGAGGGTAGCTCTTTTCAACTTTAATACATTATATTATACAATCAAACATATATAAATATATAATACTATATAAAGAAACAAACCCGTTAGAAATCAAGCTAGTTATGTCCATGTATATCTATCCTCTAAATATTGACAAATTGTATAATCTTTTTTTAACAAGCAATTGCCTTGCAGTTATTTTAAATTCCTTCAAGGGTAGATTTTATATATTTTCTGGGACCTTATTGAACATACGCCCACACGAGCCCCCTAAACGATTTTGTGACTTTATGTAGTCGACTCATATGCAAAAACAGTTCATTTTTTTTTTCTTGTATTGAAATTATGTCTGTCACTATTTTTCTTAAAAAGTTCTATATAATTGTTTACAGGTATTAATTTCATATATAAATTGAGATACCAGAGTGAAGATTCCAAATTTCCTTAAACTTAGTTCTAAGAAATACTCTAGGTCCCAGCCTGTAAGTAGCCCGAACTGACCGCTATTGCAGTACGAAAATTATATCAATATCTACGGCATTACTCCATAGCAAAATGCCGTATGATATCATGCGATGAATCAGCAAAATGTACCAATCTCGCGATTTGGATATTTGATAAATTTCTTATCTTTTTAACTGCATATGTAGTAGAGTTGATTTAAGATCAATTTTTCAGAGATTTTACTAAACGTCGGTAGTATGAATACAGACTTTAAGTTGGTGGGGTTTAATTTACTACCTCCTTTAAACACAGGGATGATTTTACTTTCTTTCGTCAGATCAGGAAACACGCCATCATACAAACACTTACTGAAGATCAATGCCTAGTTTGGTGCAATACAGTCAACAATAGAGTTTACAATTTTAACTGACAGGTCATGGATATCATCAGTCTTTTTATTTCTAATGACTTAAATAACTTAATAACGTCTTTCGAATTTAAATATTTAAATTCGAAATCAAGACTTTTTTTTTACATATTTGACAGAAAGCTGGACGTTCGTGAAGCACTCGTGCGGTAACGGAATGTTCTCGTTTCTACATCGTATTAATTGTATACCGCAATACGAAAAAAGAGTTTGGAGTTGTATCGAAGTTACCATTACTGTTCAGACGTAATATAACAAACCTGGCTTTAAAACAGAATATTAATTGTCCTGGATAATTCAGGACAATTAACCATAAATTTTATGATAATTTTGACCAAATATTAAATAAGGATGCCAGGAAAAAAAAGCATTTTTTTTTCCTGGCATCCTTATTTAATATTTGGGTGAAGTAAAGTATAATATAATCGTAAACGAGCTATGTCTGTATATTAACTCTTACTTATTTGTAGCTATAATACAGCCTAAATTTTATTTATATGCACACTAAATACTCCGTGATGACCGGTGGCGAAATCTAAATCGTAAATGAGATGAGCAGCAGAACCGAGATCGAAACTGGGATAGATCAAAATCGAGAACGAGACCAAGGCCAAAATAGAGTATGCGGCTAAAATTAAATTGATAGCGTGGCTGGAATCGGAATGATAAGCAGTACCGAAATTAAATTTGAAAGTCAAAACAGGACGAAGAGCGGGACCAGAACCGGAATCTCCTTAAATCAAGACCAGGTTCAGAGCGAAGTCACGTCGCGACGGTGATCGAGATCGCGAGTAAGACGACTCGGCTCCGAGAGCAGGTGTAGGGACTTCTCAAAAATAACACGATCCCTAAAGAGGAGTTTTTCCAGTATCTCTCGTTGAAGCGCGACTAGTTTTTATTTCTTGAATTTAATTTGTGGTTTCATAAGTGTATCAATAAGAAGTGAACTGATCTGTAATTTAATAATTAATTTCATTTATATATATATATATATATAATAACGTAACTGTCTTCTAACCCTTCATTCAATATTGTTGGTGTACAGAGTGTGTTCAAAGATAATAAAATAAAAATCAAGAAAAACTGTAAGTGTTTAAAATTTATTAACAAATTATATCCCGGCCACGAATATAAACACCTACTCTTACATTGATGACCCCGCTGAAAACATTATATGAAGACAATAGCAACAAATATGACTGAGAATGTACCGGATCATAATAACCGTTCACAAGAACGCTCCATCGTACGCGATCAACGAGAGCGCGTTTCCACTACACAGGATCATGATCAGAAACGAGCATAAAATAGCGATCGGTTTCATGATTGAGAGCGTAATCAGTCCATGTCCAAAATGAAGGAATTCGTTCTATGTTCATTCGTTCTATGTGGCGGAGCCACGGAAGCCAGTTAATAATAATAATATTAACTCACGCTTATTTTCCAGAAGGGTAGGCAGAAGCTGTAGATTATCACATTATACGATCTTTGCATATCTCTCATGCTTCACTAACACTCATCAGTTTTTTTTAAGCAAGTTCATCAGTGTCACGATTTAGCCCTTTTTTTAATATGGTACTCCATAGGATATGGCACTGCATTAGTCTCCATAGGATTTTCTAGGGCTTGCTGACCTCTCAATCGCACACATTTGTTCTATAAGTTTGTTTTGTAAAAATATAATCCTTTCCAGATATCCAAAGTGCAGCAGCATACCTCTTTCTACTCTAGTAATCATATCTATTTAACTACACCGCTCTCAACATCACTGTTTCTACATCTATCTTTCAAACACATATTACGCAGAGATCGCATCTCCACGGCTTTGATTCTACATTCATTTTTCCTCTGTCATATCCCCAACTTAATAACGATAATTTTCGACTTTTTCAGATTTTCGGGCCCGTTCAAAGCATCATGAGGTTCGAGACGCTGGACGAGGTGATCGACCGCGCCAACGACACCAACTACGGGCTGGCGGCTGGCGTCTTCACCAGCGACATCCAAACGGCGCTGCAGTTCAGCAACCTCGTCGAGGCCGGCACCGTCTGGTACGTAGCAAACATTATTTACTAATTTGTTTTTTAATTTAATATTTAAAGTTTAGTTACATTTGTTTAATATAACAATAATCTATGGTTATTTTTCTATCGTTGTTCAGGGTAAATAATTACTTCGCATTCGGACCGCACAATCCGTTTGGAGGATTCAAAGATTCGGGATTCGGACGTGAAAAGTGAGTGTTTCGATTTTCATGTTTCTTTACGTAGTTTCTTAAATTTTTGACCGACTGACAAAAACGCTAAGAAGTATAGGATAAATAAGGTACTGTGTTAAATTATCAGTAGGTAGCAACTTTTTGTGATAAAAAGATATTTCGACGTCTTGTTTAGACCAAGGTGTATATAAGTTGAGTCCGTAATATAGTCACGCCCTAATACATGATGACGGCAGGTTTAGCCTGTTTCAAAACTGGTAAGCTTTAGGAATATATTTAAGTGATGTACAAGTGCATAGTCCTAAATGCAAAAAAAAAAACTAACAAAAAAATTTGGTTGCCTGTAAAGTCGGTATACGGGCGAAAGTTTTACGTGACAACGACTTTGAATGGTAAAATCATTTTAATGTGAATATTCATTCGTATAGTAGGAAGAAGGATGAAATAATAGTAACAATTTAAAACATTTATTTATACAAAGAATTATATTTAAAACATTAATTTATACAAAGAATCTCGCACTGAATTTCATATTAACAAAATTTTATTTTTACCTTTACACATACATACGTATTTATATACAAATATACATACAATAACTTGCAATACATTTGCAAGCTATGCACTAATTCTCTAGTGCTGCGCGCGCGGCAGACCGATCATAGTTGAGTGGGAGAGAGACGCAAGGCATTCGGCGGGCCTCTCTCTCGTTCGGTGACTCATCGTTACGTTACCGAGCGTTACACTTTTTCATAAGTGACTCCCAGCCGCAACCTAATTTAAGACGTTGTCACGTCAAAATGTTAAATAGAGCTAATTTCAGTAAAATATATGTGTACCTACTGATATAATAAAGAAAGAATCTTTATTTGGATGTAAAAGGTTATATCAAATGTACTCTTTCGATTCCAATGAAACTTCTTACAAATATTTTACATAATTTCTGTCATGTCGTAAATTATGTACTACACTCTCTTTTACTTCCGATTTCATCTGATTATTTATATCGATTTGGTTTTGAACAAATTTTTAAAGTATTCGTGAAATATTTCTTACGAATCATTATTGAACGTTACAAATTCATAATGGTAATGACCCATTACCATTTTTTTTATCTTGTTTTTGGAAAAAAAAAATCACATATTTTGAAACGAATTCAGAGCGTAATGCAATTCTATCTTCTACATTCATACGCACCAACATAAAAAACAAAGCGCATGCATAATTTAGTTTTGTATGTGTAAATCATTATCGTAGCAGATAGCTGTTTACATCTCAGTTAAGGGACAGATTAAATTAACTACCACAGAGAGCAACGCTAGTCGTGACACGTGTTTCTTATTTTTGGCATTTTTAAATCTTAAAAAAAAAACTAAAAAAACAGTATTGTAACATTCAAAATTATGAACCATCATATTTGTGTTTTTAATTCTGGTCTTTTTTAGATTTAATTTCCTTTAAGTCACATATCTCTTCTGAGTGCTCGAATATTACGAAACTTATGTCATCGAACGCCGAACAAATGACATCAATCAATCAACTCATAAACTTTATCATAATTTTACATAATTTAGACTTTTTTTCTTGTACGATAATGGAAAACACAATTAATAACGAGGTGGGTATTAAAAAAATTGAGTGCTCATTACAAAGTAATAGGTGTATCAATAACTACATTTATCCCCGAGTGTCGAAAGTGTACTTATTATTCTTACGAAAAACAAAGGAAATTAACTGGATTATTCATTTAAGAAATTTCAAACAAAACTTTTGGCAGGACGAGTTGATCTCAATTCGTGCAGATTCAAGCGAACAAACGACGAATAATTAATGGGTTTGAGCTAATCAGAATTAACTTTTCGTGCTAAAGTTTTATATGAGAAGTTGCTTCTATTATAATGTTATACCGATAACATGTATATTAGTCGTCTATTTCTTATAAGAGTATAAAAATAAACATTCACTTGAAAATTGTTTTACAAATAATAAATTTAAATTAAAATTCAAAATATCTTAATTTCGTAGGTTCTAAAATAACACTTGAAATACTTTACATATTTTATTCGAATTTACATTTTACCGTTCGTTCGTAAGGCAGTTTTTCTTCAAGAAGAACGAGGAAGAAACTTAGGGGTAGCTCTTTACCAATTTCATCATACATAGCCAAAACAAATACAAAACCATTAATAAAAGAAACAGCCCCATAAGAATTTGAGCTGCTTACGCCCATGGATATTTGTCATCTAAATATTCAGAAACTGTATAGTACCAGTTTTTATTGAGTAATTGTTGAATAATACTCTTCAATGGGTAAGGGTAAATCTTGTATATCCACAGGAATCCTATTGAATATAGGGCGCACACAGAGCCCTGTAAATGAATTCGTGACTTGGCATAGTCGACTAACATGTAAACTCAGTTTATTTTTATTCCTGGTATTGAGTTTATGTCAATCATTATTTACTTAAAATATTTCCAGTTTCTTTTACATATAATAAATTATCATAAATCAATTGGGATGCCAAAGTTAATATTCCAATTTCTTAAACTTATTTCTAATATATTTATGGAAGCAAAGCTTCAAATCTGTTCATTATATCATAAAAAAAGATTAACTGCAAATTATAGATCAAATAGTTCTTATGCTATTTACAGTCTCTGATATTGCTATTTTTGTAATTTTTTGATATTGTTATTTTTTTTTCAGCGGCATAGAGGGAATTCTGGAATACCTCGACACAAAAACGGTGAACATCGCGTTTCCACAAACGATCTAAATGTAGCAGTAGGGGCAGTTTCTTTATTATTAATTTCAATAAAATCGCTAGCTTTTTGTAAAAAGCCGATTAAATAAATTTTGATAAATACATTTTATTGTTGATATAATCTAGTTTTATTCCATTTCCTTCCACTTCGGCATTTTAAATCTTTAGCGGATGTAATAATAAATTAGATAATTGAAATTAGTATTGAAAATAACTATAAATACTATGATATGTTTTTCTTGAAATTTTAGCAACCCTTTTTTGCAGTGAGCCTTCTTTCGAGGTTTTATATATATATCTTGTCCAGAGATGGTGAGATTAGCTGAATAAATTAAATAATATGTTTAGTAGAACACTCAATTAGCACTACAGTTTTTCTCTATATTCCATACAAATAAATAAATTTAGTTTTATTTAAAATTTGAAATACATTACAATAAATTACAGTTGTTGTTAAATCTAAATTTTATTTAGAGAATCTTTACCGCATATTTATGGTATTTAAAAACATCTGTAATATCAATTTAGCGTTACCTGTACTCCCTAGAAAACCTTAGTCTAAACTTCAAAGTATTTTTATTGTAATTACAATAATCAAATATAAATGGGAAATGTAAAATAAGTTGTTACCCCAAAATGCATAAAAGGGTAGAGTTTATTCGAATTTTATGAATACTTTTACGATACATTTTTTAAAGAAATGTTTACAAAATATCAATTAATTAGCAGAATGTAAAAAACAAAATGGTTTCCAAAAATGTTTGATTGGTCTGTTTATTTATAAGAAATTTTTAAATGAATTACTTAAAAATATTTAAATAAAAAAAATGAAAATCAAAAAGTGCCGTCTCATAATGTTTCCATTTATTTCCGGCAAGAAATAAGAAAAAAATTGAAGAAAAGTGCCATATAGAATATAATATTGCAATTATTATTATGCAATGTTTTCGAAGCAAATGGTAATGAAGTGTCTCTTCATTACCATCTGTCATTTTTTTACTACTAGAAGGTCGCCACTATTGGTGAGAGTCCTCCTTGGTCTACTATTCAGTTATATTTTAAATTTTTCAACAAAAAATAAAATTAATAAAATTTGACGACACAATTAGACAGCTATTTTCAATAGGAAACTACTTGTAGTTATTCTAAAGCTGATAAAAACAAACGCTAAATCAATGTATTTTTTCACAAGCGATCGTGTTTTAAGCTTCGTAAAATTGGTTGACGGGATCGTTTCTCTAAAAATTTTATGTTAATAAAAACCTCCAACTATATAAAAAAAATAAATAAAAACAAAATTAAATATCAAAATATTGGTATTTTTTCGTCTCTATCACATTAAACCATTTTTGAAGCTAATATAATTAATATGCATCATATTATTTGTAAGAAAATATAAAAAATTTACCATTTTCGTGTACTGACGTGATTAAGGCGACAGAAATAATTGCTGTCAAGAGGTGAAAAAAATTTTCGATGGTAAAGCACGCTCAATTGCTTTCGCATTATGAGCCGTGCGATAATTTGTAATAGTTTTCTCTAAGTGTATAAGCAATTACAATAATTAGTACAAAAAAACTCTTTTTTGTTACAACTTTGGTCCCGGAAATTGAAATAAACTTTTGATTTTTGTTTAGTAAAAGGGAATTTGGACTCGACGCTTATGTGAACTAATTATGTCGAGAAAAAGTGCCATGAACTCAAAGCAGGTTTATTTTTTGAAATTACTATTACATATTTTGTATAAAGGATTGACTTATACAGATTATTTCATTTTTGTACATAATTGAGAACAAAATACTACACGCGTTGAGTGCTAGCTAACTTCATATTGCTTCGTCATTTAAGTAACCTTGAGCAAAGTTATAATTTGTTTTCCACAAATTATTTTCTAAGTACAACTTGATTTACTTTAATTATAAGGTTAGTGTTAACTCAGAAATTTTATGGTTCGTGTGCATAGACTGGTCAACAAAAAACTCTTTTATTAATATTATTTTTTTTTGTATTAATATGATAATAATCGCCATTTTTCATTAATAATTGAAAATTTTTCCAATCATCGCATAAACGACGGTGATCGTTAGCAGCTTCCGACCCGCAAGGGACCACCGCGGAGGGCTTGCAGTGCATTCTGACTGTATATATAATTTTTTTTGTCTAATTTTATAAGTTTTTCAAGTTTTTTGAACCGTAGTCGGTAGCCAAATAGAAATCGCAGTCGGGATGGGGGCAAAATCGAAAGTTGAGATTGGCAGGGATCGAAATCCAGAACGGTACCTAGGTCAAAATTGAGTGTGGGACTAAGATCAGAATCGAGACTATGACTAGAACGAAATAAGGAGCAGTACCGAAATCATAACTGAGAACGAGATCAAAATCTAAGGCGGGATCAGAATGGGATTCTATTTGGATCAACACCGAATACGGATTAAAAAGCGGAACCACGACCGGAATTAAGACAGAGACGAATCGGCATCGAGAGTAGGATCGAAATCAGAATTGGGACAGAGATCTAACAGCAATTATCACCTTTTTTTAAAGATAGTAATTGATAGTGCGACTGGTCGATATACACAATGAAGAAATTCACCTTATTTCGAATAATAAGGTGAATTCACTCTATAGAAGATAATATGAAATAAAAATATTGTGAGAACATGTGCCTCTGTAGTGGCACGATAAAAATCTGACAAACAATTTTATTTTGCTTTTGCGATAAAAAATATTGTTAAATCATGTTGATGACAAACCGGTTTGTGAACTTATTTATGTACATTCATATCTGCGTCGGTATTTCACACAGAACATGTTAAAATGAACATTTAACTAATGATATTTTAGTTCTTACGTATTTTTTGTTTCTTGAATTCACACATCGGTTGATTGTTTATTTTATGACAATGCATTCATCGTCTTCTTTTTTACATACACTACTTTTTTTTTCTCAGCAAGCCGGCATTGGAATACAAATTCGCGTTACATAACATTGCGCAATCGCAACAGTCGCGTGCGCATGTAGTTGTGTCCGCGTCGTGTACGATGTACGAAAACGTCGTGTCATTACGATAACAAGGTGCCAGTCAATATATAGTGTACACGAATTCGCTTCGCTGTAGTGGTGTTATCGCAGAACTAGACTCGACACATCATGGCGGAGATTAAATACACGAAGGTATGTTGTTCGGCCGTGGCGGATTTATTTTAAAGTGCGACGAGACCCGATCGTAGGAATGTATAATTGATGGAATACATCCGCATAATGTCATTCCGTACAGATACTGATGAAGCAAACAGAGGATAGGAGTTTGAAAGAGGCTTAGTTTTTGAGCGTCGTTCGCGTCGCCGGCTGTCGTGAAAATGACCCGAAAAAGTTTATCGCTTCGTTGCTGAGGCCATACATTTATTTCCACGTTGTTTTTATTTCGGATTGAAAAGCTTAGACCTTGAGCCCTATACGCTGTTCCAACAGGGTTTGGGGGTCGCTAAGAATCGTTGTTTCTAATACGATGACCTGGACCGATGGATTAATATATTTTCGAAAACAGGAAGCGCTTAAAAAGTTATTAGTCAGTTCGCCCGTAGGATTCGAATTTAGGAAGTATAATACCTTCTGGTTCCACGACGGCCTTCTCAACCACTCAACCACCGCTATTCATCAATGCTTCTTTTCTGATTACGACTTTATTAATTATATTCGAATTTGTATACAGCCTTTATGTCTACCGAAACACTGTTCAAATTGGAGTGAACATTGATATAATAAATTAGCTGAGTTGGTATTGAACATTCATGCCGCTCTGAAAGCGTGGGTTCGCTTTCCGTTCAAGACAAACATTTACTTGATGAAAAAATCAATTGAGTGTGGGTGTTTTTATGCATTATGAGTACATAAAAACAAACTGAAAATTATATTTACAAAAATAAAGTGTATATGTATTTTATCAATTACCCAATGCAGATAGTACAAGCCCCGTTGTTTAGTTCGGGACCAGATGGTGAAGTGTATGCGTGTCCGAAGAAATTTATAATCATTATTAATAATTTATCTCTAATGATATACCCATTATATTGACATTTCACGCTCCACAATTTTCATCTTTATATTTAATTTACATGGAATTATAAAATAACTTCTCATAACTTCAAGCATAATTATAGTATCTTTATCGTTATTAACTATGACGAAAAATTGTCGTGACACGCCAACACGGAAATCATTCAACGGTGACAAGTTGTATAAAACATAGTACGGGCTTTGGGGAAATCAAGCAAGTGACCTCGGGGTTCTGTGAGGTAGGCGTGATGATGCACTATCATTTTATTTGAAATTTTAAATAATATTTTTCTGTTATAATCCCGTTATAAGAAATTGTACTGATAAATAATAATTTTGTGTATCTTTTTCTTAGTTTTTAGTTTGATATTGTTTATAGTTATTTCGTATTGCTGACCTAAGCCTATTGAATTTGTAGTCTAAGCATTTTTATTACTAAGTTTAGTGTTAGTAAAGTAGGCTACATCTACTTTACTTACTTAAAAAAAAAATTAACAATAGCTCATTTCTGTATATCACCTATTCCATTTGTTTCGATTCGATTTCTAATGCTGTAACAATATATATGTACAGTAAATGAAACCAAAGCTTTCTACAATCGATCATAATAGAAACTTGGAATTTATGTATAGCAATAGTGTGTAAATGATGGTCTGTACATATCTATACATTTGTCGATAAAATGTATATCTGTTGTATATTTAAGCTAATCACCGAGATAGTTGAACGGGTTGTAATAAATTATTGCAGTGAAATTGATTATCTTTTGGAATACGAGATAAGATTCAATTTCCTACAAAAAAAAAACGATAAAAATGTCAGTGGGGACTGCAGATGGAAATGAAATTTAAAACAATGAAATGACTTGGCTTTTTATATTGGTTTCAGGAATTTTTAAACTTATGCTTTTTTTAAAGGAAATGGTTTTTTAAATGTTTGAATTTTTAAAAATCTTAATTATCCATAGTGTGAATTTAAAAAAAAAATGTTCTCATGTATTGCTGTAAATCACAGCCTATACTCAAATTTCAAGTAAAAATTTGTAATAACCAAAAATGTTCTTTCATATAAATAATTACAAATTAACAATATGTTGTGAAATTTGTTCTTGCCAAACTTCATGGTTGTATAGTATTGTGTGAGGTGTTAATTCGCGGAAATCCATAATGGATGCTTGCCTGCAACATGCACTAACATGCAGCATGTGTAATAATAAAAACTTTATGCAACAATAAAGATAAATTACATAATAATAAAAAATCTGGAAATTATAAATTAACTTGTGATGACTGTAAATCGATATATATAGGACAAGCCGGACGTTGTTTTGAAAAAAGATACAAAGAACATATTTCGGCCTTTAAAAATAATAAATCAGACAGATCCCATTTCGCTAAACATGTAATAGAAACCGGTCATAAGCTCAATAACGATCACAAATTCGATGTTTTGCATGTGTGTGACAAGGGGTTACGTTTAAATGTTTTGGAATTTTTCGAAATTTTAAAACATAAAGATAATAATAATATACTCAACGACCAAATTGACGTTTATAAATCGCCATTATTGGACGCTTGCCTGTAACTATTTGGGTAATGATGGTGATGGTTAGTCTGTGACATTTGACAGGCATGTCTATCGGTGGTGGTCTGTGGCTACCATAAGAATGTTTTCGTCGCTCTTTGACCATTGCATGACAGCGGTCCGCTTAACGAGGTTATGTTGGTTGTTTTAACGCTCCTTGCACCCTGGTGGATGTGACTGTCGGCAATTTCCTGAGGATTTGCCTGGTTGGCATGAAACGTACGTAAAATTGACAGTTTAACAGTTAGCGGAATAAGATAATTATAAAAGTAAATAACACTTGCTTAGGTGTTCGATATCTGTCAATCCTCTGGAATCAATATTCAATCATTTGGATAGGAATTCGTAGTGGAGAGGCAGATTCGAGAGTCAGCGGTGGGTTGAATGCTGCATGTTAATGCATGTTGCAGGCAAGCGTCTTCATGATTGTAGGTCAAACCCTTTTAGATTTTACTTCACTTGTAAGTTTCAAAATATAAATAAGGCATGATTGGCCACATTTTTTCAATATAATTATTCAGAAACTTGATTTTTTACAGTCCAAGGGTCCCCGATCTAAGTATTTTGTATTAATTAAAAGCTTGATACATATACGTGTCCCTTAGAAAAAAATATCTTGTCAGATAGACGGACAGAAAATGATCTATAAAGTTAGTTATGTTATCACATATATAGACTTCGATGCCGGATAGGCCACTGATCACTGTCATCGTTTCGTTCACAGCTGTTCATAGACAACGAGTGGACGGACTCGGAGAGCGGCAAGACCTTCGAGACCATAAACCCCCACGACGGAAGGCCGAACGCCCACGTCGCCGAAGGGGACAAGGTATGCACGTGTCGTTTTGTACAGATCTCATTTAAGATTTTATAACATTCATACATATCGTTAATGTTTTTCTTCGCGTATCTTAAAATAAAAATATGCTCTCTTTTTGCTTCAACTAGCACAAAGATACGGAATCACTACTGTTACCAGAAGTGATCGCAATGATTCCATATAATTATTTTATTTTTAATTACCCGCCAAACGAGTTCTGATTGACCAAATGGGAATGAATTGAAGATCGAATGTCGTGTCACTTTCTCGTGTGCGTGTGAGTGCGAAAGTTTTAATGTAATTTTAAAGAGGCTTTTAACTGGTGTTTAAATTACTAAATTGTTGATTTTTTTAAAAAAACATTGTAGAAAATGTGGCAACAACAATCGAAATCGAGCTTTTTTTTAAAATATTTTATGAAACTAAATTTATGAAAAATCTATTTCAATAAATTCTGTTTAATATTCACTGTGCACGACTAAAGTATGATTTTTATTTAGAACGTGAAATATAATTTTAAGTTTACTAAAATTCAAAAGAATTATATGAGTTTATAAAACATTAAGTTTAAAACATTTTTAAATTATTCAAACATTAATTAAATTGGATATTACGTTTCAGCTATTCAGTGGCGCAGTGATTAAAAAATTTAAATGATATAATATTTTTTTTATTAGAAAAGCACGTATAATATCTATATAATGATTTCATAAATTAATTAAATTCTTTACTTAATTATAACTAGTTTATTTCTTTATGTTTGGATGCTCCGTCGAGATGATAAGCCGTCGCGGATTAGGGTGCGTTTTTGTACCGCCGAGGGGGGGACGCGATAATATAAATAAATCAGGATCGAAATCCTAACCGCCACTTCACAACGCGGCGATGCAGAATGCGTTTGATATACATTTTATTTAAGATTTAAGACGATGTCGTATGGTTTTGTCTTATAAAGAACGTGAAATTTGAAACAAACAAAATATTGCCTCAAATGCTATCTCGGCGGTGAGGTAGAGGTGCTTGATTTCGTATGGTGACGGAGTCGGCCCGATCGGGTAATACCTCCGAATGGTATTATGGGAAGAACTTAAGAATTTCCATATAATATTGAGTAGGTAGTGTTAAAATACCAAAAAAAATCGATACATTAATAGAACATTACATCGCGTAAAATGTATGCTATCTCGGCTATTACTGTTTGTTTGCATGCGTTCGTATTCGATAAAGGTTTATTTGATTTCGATAAGATTTAATAACAGAATTCATCGTCGCATAAAATACAGAATGTTATTTTTGTTTGTATGCCTTCTTTGTAACCAGACAATTTAAAAGTCATTATTTCATTTCGACGGCTTTATTTATTTGTTCTCTTTTTTCAGAGAGGTAGAAAAATAAGGATTGAAAAAAAAGGGTAGAGGAAAGAGAAGATAAGTGAGAAGATGAGAGGGAAGGAAAATGGGAGTGAGAGCGAGAGCGAATGGGAAAAGAAAGAGAATGAAGTCGGAATAAGAGCAAAATCGTTATCGGCAGAAGTATCATAATAGTTTTTAGTAATAGGGTTTGAAAAGATCGGCATTTTAATATAGATTGTATATCCACGCGGGCGGAGTCGCAGGTAAAGTTAATTAAACATCATATGGATGTTAAGATGACTAAGGGTAGTTTTAGCAATTTTTCAGATCAGATTAATGTACTTACTACAATTTAGCACTAATGTAAGTAATTATGATAATTAGATGCATGATTATAGATGATTGTTTTCTGAACGTGTCACATAAAAATATTAGGTTGGGGAAAAAGTTTTTTCGTATGTTATAAGTAAAAAGTTGCAATAAAATCTCATTGGTTGTGCTGTTCGTGTCAGGATAGTTTTAATATCATTAAATAGATAACATTTTCCAAAAAAAAAAACGACGTCTCGTCATTTTTCTATTGTTTTTCTCTCCATCAAAATGAGTGAATTAAAAAATCGATACATTTTGAAGTTCTTTCTATTAGAAAAAAAGGGAAAATTGTACAAAAACCGCGAAAAAAATTTGCAGTCCGGTAAGTTTAAGGTCAAAGATGAATTGGTCGACTTGTTATGGATAAATTTGATCTTGGAAAAAGTAGAGTAAGATCGTCATATTAATTCTTACGACATAGCTGAAGAGGTAAGGAATGACCAGTTTTGATCCATTTCAAAAAAGCTGAATGTACGAAAAAGGTTGATACTTGGGTCCCATAAGCGTTCCTTGAAAGAAATCTAATGAATCGTGTACTGATTTGCTATTGTCTATTGAAACGTAATGAAACCGAACCGTTTTTGAAAAGATGGATCACTGGTGATGTGAAAAATGGATTGCCTAGGACAATAATGTCTGAAAAAATCATGGTTAATATGTATATTGAAACGCGGATTAACTCACAATAATTTGCTACTATGCATATGGTGGGATTGGAAGAGCATTATGAGCTTTTACCGCCGGGCAAAACCATAAACTCGAATCTCTTTTGCCAACAGCTGATGAAACTCAAGCCAGAAGTAGAGATAAAACGGCCAGAATTGATCAACAGAAAGAGTGTGGTTTTTCACCATGATAACACCAGACCACACAAATCTTTAGTCATTTAGCAAATATTGAGTTTAGTTGGATCGTGTTAATGGATCCACCATGCCTGATCTTGCAGCCTCAGATTCATCTGTTTTGATCTCTTCAAAATTATTTAAGTAGTGTTAGGTTGACTTCATAAGAGGACTGTCAAAACTGCTTGTTGCAGTTTTTTGGATCATAATTCCAAAAAGATCTTCAGCAAAGGGATTATATCACTAGCTGCAAAAAAGGAACAAGTTGTTGAACAAAATGGTATACAGGGTGGAATCGATCATGCATTCTTTCGCAAATATTCATAATCTCCTTCTTTTTTAGAACAACTTTGTCGAAATAACTCACAAAAATATATCAGAAAAAATATATTTATAATTAATATAGATGTAAGTATAATACGATGAAAAATTTTTTTGAATGTGTATGTAAAATATGAAAAAAACATTTTTCCCGACCTTATACTTAAAGTATGGAGAACAAAAGCTGGAAGTAGGGATTCATAGATTGTACTGACATCGGTACACTATGTGTTAAGGAACTCTGATTCTAAAATCATCAGCAATTTACTTTGCTAATTACCTCTTGGTAAGGTTTATTATCAGAAAGAGTCCAGTATCTACGTGCAGAAACTATAGATGGCACCACAAAACGACAGTAGTGACACGATGTGAATAAAATTAGAAACTTACCAGACCCGTCACCCATAAGTTAAAAATATAGTTACAAAGTCAATATTAAAAATTAGCATATGTATCATTTCATTTTAGTTTAATGTGATTTATAAAATATGTATTTTGGCCAATTAAGCGAGGTCGGAATACATCGAAACACCGAAAATTCTTCGAGCCGGGGTATATTTTCGATGTTACAAAAAAAGATGGCCTCGAAGAAGAGGTTGAAAGAAGAAGTGGTAGAAATATTGCTCAGACATAGATTTCAAATGCACATGATGTCATGAAAACAGTTACTAATTTTTGTAACTGATTGTTATTGTCCATTTTCAGAAATGACCTGTTTTATTCCCTCAATATTAGTGAGGCTTGACTTGAATAGAAACATCAAAATTGTATTTTGTAAATATATAAAAGAGGGTTTGTTTGGAATATATAAGTATGTTGGTGCCTTAATTTTTTTATTATTTATTTTTATTATAATTTAGAATTTAGCAGAAAGTGTTGAATCGAAAACTAGTCACGCAAGCATGTTAGTGATTTTATTTAACTTTTCTATCCAAGGTTCTTTGTGTGCAATTTCGATTTTTTTTTAAATTGATGGGAACTCATAACAAAAGTAAATTTTGAGATTTTTTGTTGCCAAGAAAGTGAATGCTGCAAATTAAGATATTTTTAGGCGGGAGTAGTTATTTGGATATACACAAAAACCAAAAATTATTAGACTCTAGATACGTTCATCAAAATGATTTTTTGAATATCGAATAGTAAATAACTATAGAATTTATCAATTTAATAGTAATTTGTAAATGTTTTACGAATTCACACTTGAATAAATACCATAATGAAGTATATACACGTCATTACGGTATTCATACAATTATTTATTTTCAATTCGGCCATGGAAAATAAATATTATTAGCAAAAAAACAATAGAAATGTATACCATCGGATTAATGTTTATTTTTCTTGGATGTATTGAAGCATCCAGAAATGAAATACATTTTAATAAAATATATTTTTTAACTTTTTCCGTTGTTTGTCTTTCGACAAGACATGGTACATACATAATGTAAAAATTTCGGTTTTTTGACACCAGATGGGAAACAGTCGCCACTCACATTCCCGATGAGCTTTCTTAAATTATTACCCGGAAAGGAGAACATTACTTGAATTTCGAAATGAAATTTTGAACTTAAATTCAGAAATTGGATTTCAAATGCAGGCCGACATCGAGAAGGCGGTGGCGGCGGCCCGGCGCGCCTTCCACCGCAAGTCCGAGTGGCGCCAGCTGACGGCGTCGGCGCGCGGCCGCCTGCTGCACCGGTTCGCGGACCTCATCGAGAGGGACGCGGAGTACCTGTCCGCTCTGGAGTCCACAGACAATGGGATGGTGCGCAAAATGTCTCGTCAGATGATCCAAGGCGCTATTAATTATGCACGTTACATGGGCGGCCTCGCTGACAAAGTACACGGCGAAACCATTCCATCAGGTGAGTGGTTGTCTTAACTGTAGCATTACAAAGGTTATCGTTACTTACTTATATATAATCCTTTCATTAGCTTACATTTCGTGTAGTTACAAAAATGATCAGAATCTGAAAACGTGTTAAATTCTGGTAAAAATTAATTCGATTTAAACAATAGCTTGGCAATTTTCATCCTAAACGATTGGTGTTATTTTGTTATTATATTATATTGTAGTATTAGTATTATAGTTGCATTTTTTCCCTGTTTATTTATTAAAAATTACAAATAATTTTCATTGAAAATTATTAATTTTTTTAATGATTATAATTACTAAAAAATTAAATATAATGAATTAATATGGTGCGCTTGTACTTTGTTTCAGACTTTGAAGGATTTACGTATACATTAAGACAGCCCGTCGGCGTGTGCGCTCTTATTTTGCCTTGGAATGTTCCGGTGTTGATGTTTGTGCACAAAGTGGCCACTGCCCTTGCAGCTGGTAAGTTTGAGCAATATATCTATTTATTATTCAATGTTTCATAGGTACATCGTTTGTATTATTTTGATTGCAATAATAACAGAAATTAATTTAAGGCATCTGCATTATTTTTCTAGCCGCTTCACGTCCGCCGTGTAACATGAAATTTAGGAATTATTATCGTTTCCGATCTTCATCCGGCTCTCAATTTCGTCCTAATCTTTACTCCGTTCGGTCCCAATGACGATCTTGATACTCTATTCGAGATTGCTGATACCTTTTAATACATAAGCATTTTTTTTAATTGTAAAATGAATGCTATCTCGTATTTTAGGAGATAAAACGTCTATATAAAAAAAAAATTATTACAAGCTTTTTACCACATACAAACTAATAGACAGAGACTCGGTTTTATTTATGGCTAATATAGTATAATCGAATGATAGTAATATTATGACTACATTACATTTTGTACAAGATCGGTGTGCATTTTCTTCTTTCTATGTTTCGTCTTCGCTTGAGTTTCATCCGTACTATGGGAGAAGTATCGGATAAGTTTTTAATTTGAATTAAATTAAACTAATTGCTGAGTACCTCGAGGAGCCCACAAGTCGTCGGTCCCTCGTTGAATCGGTGATTACGGTCGTCGACAGCATTCGGTACTCGCTGGCCAGCATGCAGGGCCTAAGGTTTGAACCTTTCGATATGAAAATAAAAAAAAAAATATTGGAGCAATTGTAACCTGACAACGACATGATATTGGACAGTAGGTTAATTTTATGAGAAACAAGAAGAGATTTCAAGGAATAAATTAAGATTGCGTCGATATAGTTGCACGAATAGTCCTTTTGTACTTAATTAAATCTTGATAAATAGTTTTTTAAAATATGTTAGAAAAATTTTCTAATTCTTTTGTATTGTCACGGTATACATTTTGTAGATATATTTACCTCACTGGTCCTTTGTTGTTCCATGAAATATATTTGATAATTTTGGTTCAATAAAATCATAGCGTTTTGTGAATTTAGGCTGTACAGTGGTGGTGAAGCCAGCGGAGCAGACGCCGCTGACGGCGTTGGCGCTGGCGGCGCTGCTGGCCGAGGCCGGCGTGCCGCGCGGCGTCGTCAACGTGGTCAACGGCTACGGGCCCACCGCCGGCGCCGCGCTCACCCACCATCCGCACGTCGCTAAAGTCTCCTTCACGGGGTCGCTAGAAGTAATTTAATTTCGATTGAGAATAAGCGATGGTACTTTCAATAAATATTCAGTTTAATGTTGCATGTGAATATGAAATAGTTAACGTGAACCAAGAACAAAAACGTCCAGTATTAGTTCACTTTAATGAAAATATTAGCCCCGTCTTTTTAGATTTGATCATTCAGAAAAATCCCAACAGTTGTTTGGATAGGTTTAAAATGACTTTATAAAAACGTGTCAAATTGTTGTGGACCCGTTACGTTTTCAGTGATTTCATAGGAAGAATAGATTCTTTTTAGATATTTAAGAACAGACGTCGCCACATGAGTATAAAATTGACGAAAATAAAATATCCACTTAGATGAAACCAGTTTCCGAAGAATCTATGAATGTTTCAGGTGGGAAAATTAATTCTGCAAGCGGCCGGAGCTACCAACCTAAAGCGGGTGACGCTGGAGCTGGGCGGGAAGAGCCCTCTGATAATATTTGACGACGCCGATCGTGAGTTCGACCGCGACCACGTGTCGCGTCAACATATTACAGATGTTGCGTAATATGTTGCCCGTTAACTTTTTAAAATTTGTAGATATCGATATAGATCGATAACAATCACCACAAACAATTATACGTCTTTAATGGTACTGTTTTGCACTACTATCTGCATTTACAAAAAAAAATTTAATATGGGCAGATTTCATATTTTGGGATTTTACTTCGTATATAAGGGACTGCTAACATCCAATATAATTAAGGGTATTTTCTTTTTTAAGTATTTTCGAGGGGCAAACGAGCATGAGAGCCGGCGATGAATAAATGTTCAATTCCATCCATGGACACTCACAGCCCCAGAGGAGCCACCGGTGCATAACCGGCTTCTTAGGTAGAAATAGGATACCTGTTGGTAATAGCAAGGGAGAGTAGGGTAATAGAGGGGAAAATGGGCCACTGGAACTCTCACTCCCTGGATGAAATACAAAAGTGAAGGTTTTTACTTGATCGTATTCTGTGAGAATGTGGTATCTCACCGTCTGAGCCGGAGAATTTTCGTGCCGTAATCAAGTTGACGACAGCACGGTTCTACCGCACGCTAATGATACCACACGGTTATCATTATCATTAATTATAATGTGCGTTGATAACAATTTCGGTCACCGAACCAAATCTTTCTCGCACGCAGTAAACGTGGCCATCCCTTTCGCCGCCGAAGGTGTATTCACGCACCAAGGCCAGATATGCATCGCGGCGTCGCGCCTCTTTGTGCAGGCGAAAATATACGACGAGTTTGTGAAAAGAGCCGTCGAGTTCGCTAGAAACCGTAAAGTTGGCAACCCCTTCGATGATAGCACTCAAAATGGGCCTCAGGTAATGGTCTATTTGTCTATTACTGACAGATTTCATAATTTAATTTATAGTTTTGATATTAGGAAACTTTCTAATTTTTATGTAGAGTCTACGTCGAGCGTTCGTACAGTGCAGACGTGCGGATTGTTGCTCTATAAGATACAAAACATATAAATTTATTGTAAAAGTAAATTAGGGGAGTTTTTGCTTAGAGTTGAAATTGTGAATTGACAAAATATAATAATTAGAACTAGAAAATAAGTAATTTTAACATAAAAAGAATTATTTGAAATGTATTAGAAAACATTCACCTAATGAAAGCAAATTGTATTTAGATTAATAAAATAAAAATAAGAAACTAAAATGTAACTTAATTTAAAGAAATAAATAAAGAAAAATTGTAAATAAAGGAACCCCAATCCCGACTAAATAAAAAATAGAACAAGAAATATAAATAACAGAGTAAACGTACGAAAGCGCGTTGTATGAACCTGAAGAATAAGCATAAAAGATGAAAAGGTCTGTCTCCACTATAAGACAGGGGAAGTTAGAAAAAATTTAAATCCTCTGCATTTTTATAATACACTGCTCTTGTATTTAAATATTTGGTATGATTCTATCACCTTAAGTAATTGTAAGTAATTGTACCTATGTTCACATCTGTGACGTACATTGGCATTTTTTTTATTGTTTACAGATAGACGAGGAGATGATGAATAAGGTCCTGGGCTACATCGAGAAGGGCAAAGTTGAAGGCGCTAAGCTATTGATAGGAGGCCAGCGCATCGGCACCACCGGCTACTACCTTGAGCCCACCGTCTTCGCCGACGTCACAGACGACATGACCATCGCCAAGGAAGAGGTATGCAAATATAAATTTAGTAATTGAACAAATTAATTTGGAATATCTTGCCCGGTATTTAATTTAAATGACTTTGCGTCGGTGTCAAGTAAACAACGATGTTATAGATTACTTAGGTACATAAGTAAAAGAATAGATAAAAAAAGAGTCTTTGAAATAAGTTCATTCCATTATTTGCGTTTTGTTGTTTGTTTTTTGGTACTGACTCATCTTTATCTTTTTTTTATCATTAAAAAGCTGTATTTTTTTCTCTTTGTAATATTTCTTTATAAAATTGTTTAAGTTAATTTTATGATTCCATTTTTATTAATTACTCTCTGCATCATTTTCTCCTTTCTCGCGCATTTTCATGGCTTAAGAATAAAATTCTTACGAATTTTTATGACACCACCTTTGCGATAAAAAAAAATAATTCAAAATTGAATGATCCTATAAAAGCATATGCATGGTTATACATAAAAATATATATGCGCGTCGTATTTATTCATTTTCTTTCGTCAGTAAACCATAAATAGTAATTGAATTCAGTGACTAAGTCGTTGTGGCTTTATCACCACGCCTTCTTAATGGATTTATCATTTACGTTGAAAGCAATTTTATAACCTCTTCAGCTTGCTGACATAATAAGTTGAATTTTTATTATTCAAGATTTTCGGGCCCGTTCAAAGCATCATGAAGTTCGAGACGCTGGACGAGGTGATCGACCGCGCCAACGACACCAACTACGGGCTGGCGGCCGGCATCTTCACCACCAACATTCAAACGGCGCTGCAATTCAGCAACCTCGTCGAGGCCGGCACCGTCTGGTAAGCGTATTTTTTACTTTCAGCCATTTTCTATTCCACTTTTTTCTAGTGAAATTAGCTTTACAAGTTAATGAGTAATAGTCGACCAACTTATAAAATATACTTGAAGACGTAAAAAGCAAAATGTCGTACAAATTATATTGAACATTAGACGATGTTATTGTTTGTGTAAAATATGTAGTAAACATAAGTTTATACACAATAAAAAATTATGGAAATATAAATTCATAACATCCTTAACACCCGTACAATGTGCACAAATTTTAGTCATTATTAATAGGTTCTTAGTATTAAACAAGTCACCTTCTTAATCCGTATACTGTGACCGGTAACCACAGAACCCTATACTGAGCGTGGCTCGACACGGATTTGGCCTGTTTTTGCAGTATATAACTGCACAAAAGGGCATTTTCTTAATTACCCACAAATACTACCTGCAATGACGTCATTATTGAATCAATTTTTATAAGGTCAATTTCTCTGATAAGTAATTTCTAGATATTTTATCATCGAATTTTTTTATTCAGGGTGAACAACTATTTCTCGTTTGGACCACAGAATCCATTTGGTGGATTTAAAGACTCTGGAATTGGTCGTGAAAAGTGAGTTGAAATAACTGTTCTTTACTTACAACATGTATTGGTTACGATTTCGTTTTAATATTTAAATTGCTTTTTTATTTCAGCGCCCTGGAAGGAATTTTGGAGTACCTAGAAACTAAGACAGTTAACATCGCGCTACCGAAGGAGACTTAATATTGATTTATTTTTTTGTTAAGTTTTCCAAAATAAATTAATGTTTTGAGACGTTGTGTAACATTTATTATTAAAATATTAAAATAGTCCATAACCGAGGTCCTAGAAAATAGGCTTTTAAATCTAAATTTGAAATATAAATTTGAATTTTTGATGTAAGTTACTTTGAAAGATGAAAAAACGCACTGTGCAAGTTTTTTTAAAGATCATCCCCAACAAGAGAAAGAAATAAAAAAAACCATTTTTTTCTTTATTTCTGGGATAATGGTAAGGATTAGAAAAAAAGCTTGAAATAAAATTTGCTGAGCACAAAATTTTAAAAAAATGATCTCTACGTTTTTCACTACTATCAAAATTAACTGAAATAGGGCGGCTGGAAGCGAGGGGATGACAGTAAAGTTTTAAAAAATCATAAAATCCTGAAAAATTAATATATTTCATATATTCATATGTGTATATATATATATATATATATATATATATATATATATATATATATTTAATTTAATCATAAAATAATGATTTTTCATTTTAGATATACTTTTTATTTTATTTTTTTAAACTAAGTTATAACAATTCAAAGTTTTCATTTTAAAATTAAAACAACTTTACTCGATGTACAATTTATTTTAAGAATTTTATTATTATTTTGTAAATTGAGTATACGCATTTGAATTTTTTTTACCTGTTATTTCCAAGCAGATATGAAATAATTCACCTGGAGAAATATTTTTTGAGACGGTGAGCGCAGACGCCATTCTGTCTCAATGGGCCTCGGTGTGTCTTTGAACGTACTTTTACACCTATGCGTAGTATAATACGATCGTATACGACTTTGAACTAATGAAAAATATATTGGAGAGCATCAAGAGAGTAAAAGAGAAAAAAAAAAATTCCAAAGAAAGGTAGAAAACAAAAATGACAGGTCGATATAAAAATCAATGGAAAGTAGGAAGAAAAGATGTGCGACTAGCGCGCGACCTTTGTAAGTGCCTCAAAAGAGAGGGTGGGTATTTGTTTTATTTAAATTTCTGAGAATATGGTGTGAATGAAAAATAAGATAATTGATTTATCCCTATTTTAATAATATTTCTTTGCGAAATTATATTTTCTCACAATAAATATGAAATATTTGAAATTAAAAGTATTCTGGTTGTTTTAATTGATTGACATTGAAATGGAAATAAGTTAAGAAACCTAAGGAGTTTTCGAAAATTAGATAATATAATTGGTAAGAAATTAGATGTTCCTCAAAACAGATGGAGTAACTTTTTTTGAAAAATTTGATACTTTCGCTATAAAATTGCGAAACATTTCAAAAATCCACGAATAAACTCAAAACCCGCAAGAACTTCTGGAGGAATGGATTTGTCGAAAATCTAACCTTAGCTTTTTTGGTAGAGCGTCCAATTTCCTATAAGATTGTGAATTTTAATATACATACTATAAAAAATATACATTGAGAAAAAAAATATAAAATTGCAACTGGAATTGTAGAATTTTTAAAAATTTCATCTCTGGTCGATTGCTAAATATTTTAAAATTATTTATAGAATTTGTGAATTACAGAGTCAAAAATATTTTATATAAAAGTAAAAATTAATATTTTTTCAATAATTTGAATGTATAGTCATTATAATAACGTACTGTAAAAAACAAAAAACTTTGAAAAAAGTTTGGTAATTGTTTTTTTTAATTTGTGAAAATAAATATTTCGTTTTGTAATTCATAAGCATATCCTACGTACCTACTTTATAGCAAAGTGGGGACTTAGGATACTCACCAATGTCTTACATAGTTAATTGCTTTCGAGAATTTTTTCGTCCTATTGCAATTTATTAAACTTATGAACAAGGTAAATAATACAATGAATAATGCGGGAATCCGCGACGAACAACAGAGAATACCACAAGATGAGTGTGCTTTCAACTGTGTACCGATTGGACCAACAAGGAAAACAGAAATTTCTGAGCCGAGAAATAATAAATTGCCTCACAATAAAAGAAAAGTTTTGTTTAAAAAAGCTAAAATTACTCTATATAAATTCCTATAAAGTCAACAGCGTTTACAGTCTAGATAGTGATAAATGAAAAGAATTAAATAAGGCAACAAACAGACAAAAAAAAAAACTATTAAACTGGTTATAGTTTAAACCATAATTTTCTTTTGCATTACACATGCCATTATCATGAATCAGACGAAAACAAAAAGGGAAAACGATAACAAGATATAAATGATGATCTTAATTTAAATTACATAAACTAGTACATCGTTAAAAAAAATGTGCTTGCAAACAACAAAAAGGCATATTAAAAGTGATTCATTTGTTTTTTGACTAATTCTGCTTTTAGTCGGTAGTGTGGTATCATCACCACAACACGGTTTTATCTGAGGTATTGACCATCGTCGTAAGGTCACAACTCCCTAGAGGTGGTTCTGTTTACAACCGTCATACTGTGATGGAAAAACGTATCGAATCGATGTCAATGGTATGCTAGAGTCTAATTGACGGCGTAGAATGTACACAGTTATAGACACACTAGCGCGGTGGCGCGCCCGGGGCTCCGAATTTTTCTTTCGTCGAACGACATACGTGTCGCCTACCATTGAGCACATTTCCTTTTTATTCGCTACCTTTCCACTTCTTTCGTTACGTCTTTTTTATGTTTGTTACCTCTGAACTACGTTGTTTATAAACTAATTAAAAAAAAATTGGTTGTCTGTAATAATATTACGTGATAATTTTACGTGATAACATCATAAAAAAACATTGGTGAAATATTGCATACTTTTATGAATTGAATTGAATTATTATCACTTGCCGCAATTATTGATGTAATAAACAATGTAAACCACATTAACTTTTCACTTCATTTTATAAACAGTTGAGAAAACAGTTCACCTGTAGGTTGTGTACTGCCGCTGCCTCTCTTCTACTCGTACGCATCGGCCGATGGAGTGGAAGAGAGAGCGCTCGTTCCGCGCTCTCGCTCGCACGCTCGGCTCAGGTGGAACGCGACAGTGAGTCATGCTTTTTCATGTGTGCAGCCGGCGTTCATCGATTTATAAAACGTTATCACGTCAAAATATATTTTAGTTTTATTGGCATCGGGCCTTGGGTTCCGAAGAAATTAGGGGGAACTCCTTAAAATCGAATAGAAAAAATGTTTAGTGATTGAGATGTTGGTAGGTTTATGACAATTCAAAATTAGGTAAGTACCTACCTACCGAACTCTTTAACGACGTCAAGAACGAATGTGGAAGGTAGAGAGCGGAATTTTGTAATTTAACCATGTAATCTAGTCTTTTTTTGACGTGATAACATCTTATAAATCGATGAACGCCGGTTGCACGCACGAAAAACATGAATCATTGTCGTGTTCCGCGTGAGCCGAGCGTGCGAGCGAGAACGCGGAACAAGCGATAGAGAGGCGTCCTAAGCGTTCGGCTTGTGACGCATTTATCTCTCTTCCATTCTACCGGTCGATAGAGTGGAATAGAGATACATATGATGATGCAATTATCATTACTAGATGATGTAAAATAATGATAATTCAGTTATAATAATCCATTTCAATTCATGACAATATGTAATTTTTTTATCAATGTTTTCTTATGACATTATCTCGTAAAATTATCGTCCGTAAACCAACTTTACACATGACCAATTTTGAGTTAATGGAATCGTCACGAGATGTACTGTGATTATAAGAGATTTTTACGATAATATTCATATATCCGAATCGCATACTATATCTGGTCATGATTGTCTTAAGACAGATTTCGTGGTTTCGTTATTTCTATTAAAAATCTGTCGTCATGTGGTTGATTTAATAATTTGTTGGAGTCCAAATCTGACAACATCAAACCTTTCAAAGTATCGACATGACTTAAGACAACATATATTTCCCCTTTTAGTTATTGAAGTTTCTGTGTCTGGTAGTCATCATCTCATGCTGCTGAGCTGATGGTGGAAACCACGCACACATTACGGTCAGGAATCAGGCGATAATACTGCGAATTGTCATCAGAAACTTCTCTTCAATGGCTGTTTGTAAAACCTAGTTAGTGTAAACAGAATTAAAATTAATTACTTTATCATCTACATATTTTCGTTCATTTACATAATTTTAAAGTGGCAATCTTGATAAAAATATACCAAAACTTTATAGCGATAAAAGTACAAATAATGTAAATTAATTTAAAGTTGAAGTGAATGAAAATATGATCTGTGTGAATTGTAGAAATTTATATTATAAAGAATGAGAATAATGTCTACAGTTTGTACAAAAATAATTTGGCACTTGCCTAATTATTTTTATAAAAACTATAGATAGTCTTTACATTCTTACAAAAGAGTGTAAGAATGTAAAGGCCACGGATGATTACAAGTGAACAATAAATACGGGATCGGAATTATTTTCCCCCTTGTACCGTATAAAAGTAAAGTATACGCCTGGATAATTTCAATAACAATGACTTAGTTCACATGAAACGTAGCTAAATTAATTGATATTATAAAATTTTGATTACTCGATAACTTAAAAAGTGAAATAAAATAGACTTACAAAAAAAAAAAATAATAAGAAACGCCTTCAATAACCTATTCAAATAATTGTTTAATCAGAGTACAAAAACAACTATATTGTTGTTTTTGAAGTTGGTTCCAGCTAAAGCAAAGTAAAAGAAAATATAATTTATTTGAAACGTTACGTAGGAACTTAACACATGTATATAAAAATTAAATATTTAGTCAAAAACGGGAGTTTATTATTCTAAGGAAACACAACTGTGTCTAATCTTTCTTTAGCCGTTACCGACTTCAATGCTCCATGACCTATGAATTATACGTCGGGTAATGCTAAGTGCGTTTAGGTTTCTATTGTCTTCCCCATCGTTTAATTGATTTCATTTTCGACCGTCATTTTCTCTCTAGGGACTTCTGTTCTTGCTTTGTTTTGCGCGACCCGCGTATAAAGAATTTCGCTTAGACATTTGACATGGACTCATCATTATTTTCGACTTTACGGCCGGCTTATCGACTGGATGTTCACAAGATTGATAGTCGTTACATGTGAATTGTGGTATAACGACTAGTCGCTGTAGATAGCTCTCGTAGAATTGCGAAAGGAATATTAAAATGGTAATGTAACTGCATCGTAATCAAACGGATTGTAAGCTATTGCATTCTTGTAATATCAATAGTACGATGTCTTAGTTGGTGTAGGATCGGATGTCATTTGCATTAATTTAAGCAATTTTGCAACAATAAATTTTCTAACAACTTGATTGTTTACGTTATGTATAAACACAAACACAGAATATTTATAAAGTATTTTGACAGTAAAACATTTCCCAAAAGAATTTATTATTTGATATCTATCGCCTTAATAGACGAAGACGGATGCGTTGTTCGTGACTAACTTTCTTTCAAAAGGACTTCTACTTTTCAGGAAATTCTATAGGAATATATACTAACCTCTTATAGCAAACACCAGTGGGTCTTCTGTTGTTGTGGGTGTCCATGCGCGGCAGTGACCATCTACTTTCTGGCGGCTCGCATGCTCGTTTAACCCTTAAAACTTCTATAAAAAGGGTCCGGATTTGAAGTTTTATCACGGCAAATTGGCCAAATTAGGTTTTTGCTTAATATACTTTTACCGTACCATAGACATACCTTAATCGAGAGTGCGTTCGGACGTCGTCCGATAGCTGCGTGAGGAACAGCAGAAAAAACATTTGCACAAAGATGTCTTCGTCAATTAAAGAACAAATGTAGGTTGATAATTGACATAGGAACACTTCACTATTACTAAAAGTACTTGGACTATAATGACAATGGTGCTTAGCAGCCCCCTACTCCAGACCAGCAGCACTGGTCTAAAGTAGGATTCATGTCTGAAATCTAAAAGAAAAGTTGGTAGGAGGATAATGTCAGGGTAATGAAGTGACAAAATTTCAACATTATTGACTCAACACAACATATATAGAACTGAAAACAAAAAAAACTGTTTCTATGACTGACTGTTAGATTTTATTAGTCGAATAATTTAAATAAATAATAAAAAAATAGTCGAAAAAATTAATGCCCTAAGCTTATGTTCATCCATTTACTTAATTACTAAAGTTTATCTCGTTAGAGGAGTTATTTTTTTAATATGCAGATACACCAATTTTAATTATTTTCATAGACAGCTTTATTATAAAATAGATTTGAGAGGGGCTACAAGAAAATGGCAAATCTTACGGACTACTAGTGCTATAACGACTTTTATAGATCATAACGCTAGAAAATAAAGTAGTCAGTAACCATCACAGCGTAACTGTCACACTTTTACAATTCTATAACAATAATCTCTAGTTATACAGTTTTCAACAGAAAATAAATTGATGAGAACGACGAGTTTTACCCAAGAGATCAAGTACAAGGACGGAATACGTGTAGACCTAAGATGAAGTAACACGTTGTTACAAGACGTGTTTCTGTACTGGAGTACTTGTACTGGTAAGACGTCCCGTGGGACGTACATGGGTAGTACACAATGTGGCCGGGTACGGACCCCCTCTAAGTAGTGGAAAGTAAACTGGTACTGCAGTGATTTTGTCAAAAAATTGTCTAGGGACTTCTTCCACGCTCTCTCCTTGAATTCGCTTTTAAAAAACACATATTTAAATTGATACCTGACTTTATAACTTTAGGACTTTAGCTTGTATAAGCAGCTTTTTATTGGAAATGTATTTCAAAGTAAACCGTGGAAGGAACATTTAATTTTATGTAATGAAATTTTACTAAGATGCCATCCTCGGTAGAATATATCAACTGAATTTCAAAGCGAACAATAAACAAAGAGCCAAAAATAGTGCGAAAATTCTTGGGAATTAATTTGCAAATTTATTTAGTGACCTTAGATTACTTTTAGGGTTCCGTATCCAAAGGGCGCAAACGAGACCCTATTATTAATACGCCGCCGTCTGTCCGTCCACCTGTCCGTCCATCTGTCACAGGTCTATATCTTTTTTTTACTTTTTGTTCCTGTTTTTAGTTAACTATCCTTAAAAAATATGTAGTATTAAACATTGTACGACGGTACGGAACTCTTCATGAGCGGGTCTGACATGTAATCGACCGGTTTTTTAGTTTATATTTAATGAGACTTAAAATGTAATATGTAGAAAAATCTACGCGTATTTTGCGATACAAAATATCGATTATTAAGAATAGATCAAATACAAATTAGCTTAATCTATTATTTCGTGCAATGCATAAAAAATCTGATGCATAAAAAGCAATATAATTCATGTATTATTATTTGATAACGCATGTTCAATGATTAAAACAGACCGAATAATGACAAGTGTTATATAAATGGGTTCTTATTGTAAGATAATGTAATATATATGTACAAAAATTATAATTCTAAGAATAAAACTTCTCCTCAGTCTGTGATGTGTCTAGAATTATCGCAGGAAAACTTTAACAGATCGACGGCAGAAAAGAACTTTGGACATTTATTCGCCGAATATCTAATGTTAGATAAAACTTTTATTTAACATTCAGCGAAATTCGCTCAACATTTTTTTCTTTTACAGTAATTGATTCACTGGATGGTTGTAAAAAAATCTCTTAGTCATCTATTCTTCTCAAGTTAAACTTTTTCTCCTGTACGTTAATTTACTTATTGTTACTCACCTGTCACAAAATATGTTTCTAGTTGGATTTATTACATTATACTAAAAAAAAACTGGCTATTAGTGAGTCCATAGATGTAATGCGTGGGTGTGTACGCTAAATTTTTTATTTTGCGTCATAAAAAAAATGAACTGTAGGTATCTAGTTGATAAAACGATTTTGTACTTTTACGGCATTTTAGTGTTGTGTGTATGAAAATAAATATTGTATCGTGTGAGGTGTTAATTCGCGGAAATCCATAGTAGGAAATCCATAAAATAATTGGCTGTCGGCAAATTCCTGAGGATGTATTTGGTTGGCAGGTAACGTACGTAGAATTAACAATTTAACGGTTAGCGGAATAAGATTTATTATAAAAATAAATAACACTTGCTTAAGTGTTTGATATCTGTCAATCTTCTGGAATCAATATTCAATCCTTTGGATAGAGAATCGTAGTGGAGAGGCAGATTCAAGGGTCAGCGGTGGGTTGCACGCTGCATGTTAATGCATGTTGCAGGCAAGCGTCTATGAAAATAAAATTGTATAATATACATTATGTTTGACAAATTGAATATGTATTAGTTTATAATCGTCAAGATAGCAAATAATCCAGTAAAAAGTTGGTTTTCTGAGAAAAATGGTTCTAAGTCTCTTAAATACATAAACTGTAGTTCATTCGATTTGGGATGGAGTTCCGAGAAGATCATTTTCTTTTCCTCCGGCAACGAAGATTGAAATTGTTATTAACGAAAATTACGTAACTAAAAAAGCACCTCAGAATATTTGACTCCAAAATTATTAACGGTAACGGATATCAGAAATAAGATTAAAAAAAAAATTCATTTAAATTGTTTTAACTTTTGGAATTCTTGATCTAAATGATATATTATGAGTATTTAATTTAACATTGAAAATGCGATTTGTGGGATTACGTAATTTTTTATTTAAGACACTTGAAACTATTTATCGTAGGATACCAACTTCTTCAATAAATTAGAAATGATCTTTTCGTGCCATAACCGTTAGGATAGAAAATAATTATTCCGTATTGTAACGATGATTATCAACATTGGGACTGCGATGATTTACAATTGCAAATGCGATAAAAACATTTTGTATTACATTTTATTGCACAACACGAAAACCACAGAATGACGTGTAGGCATCAGAACATATGACGAATTCGACAAAAACTAAAACTATTAAAGTCGTCGATCTCTTCGTCGACGGAGATCACAGTCGGGAGGCGGTTTTGCGTCAAGTGTGAAGTTTAGATAACATAATAAATGAGGCTTTCTCATTCTTCTTCCACATTTTCCTACATTGTCATCCGATTTTGAACCACAATTGGAAATATCAAGTTGTTGGCTAACCGGAACGTTATTTCAAAATCTATCACAAAATTCGGCATAACAAAAAAACATAGAAACAAATAGCCAAGAAAGATTCACTGAAAACTTGGTAATGTATTTAAAGCAGATATTTTTTACTAAACTAAAATACAACCGGAAAAAAACCGTTTTCATTTGCAATGTTCACACAACTAATTTATAATTTCTACCAGCAACATTTGAGAATCGTGCGAGTAAGAGCACATAATTTAACCATAATTTGATATGTTTCGTCATTTTGCACACGGAAATTCCTCATTTGATAATTGGCTCCTGTGAAGATTCCCACATAGGCCGAAAACCACCTCCCAGGGGTGAGATTTCTGTGTTTTATATTTCAGTGATTTCTGTCTTTCTCAAAATTTTGTAAATATGAAGTAGGCTTATACACAGTGGATTTCGTATTTACAAACGATTGTAAGCTCGTTTTTTGTCACATACAACAATCGATTTATATTAAATCAAAATAATGAATCACGCCGTAAAAAAAGTACAAATCTAAGACTTACTGTGTAGAAATTCAATTAAAGCTTTGTATTTTATATTATAATGATCAATAAAATGAAGTTTCAGAAAACTTCAGACGAAAAAAGGGCGTTATTATTTCTTTCGATTGTATTTCAGAAATAATTTACTTATTTAGTCATTTCAAATAGAAAAACAGTTTTAAAGGCTCGATTTTTCACACTAAAGACTAACGGTCCCATTAACTTTGATTTTCAGTATATTTAGTAAGTCGATTAAATTTATTTAAATTTGACCTGTCTCGTGCCCTCGGCATTACAAAGTTTATCTTTTTATAGGTTAACAAAGAAATTACGAACGAGGCCTTAAATTACACGGAACACGAAAAGACAAAAGCCGCGAACTTGCTAACGGGTAGTCAGCGCGTCAATTTTGTACAGATTTCTTTTGAAACTTATGTACGAAATATTATAAACGATAGATGTACGTTTTGTTTTGTAATAAAATGATCAATAAAGAGCAGTTTGATTTGAAAAGTTAGAACATGCATTCAACGTACAGGAGGCTGAAATTACCCAGTTGCACTACTACGGGTAGTTGTTTATCTAAGTTTGTTCAACTAGATTGTGTGTGTTTGAAATTTCCTTCGAAAGATATACGTGGGTTGAAGAAATTATTTGAAATACTTTTTATGTTGAAGGCTATTTCCTTAGTCTGTAATTTTTATATAAATTTCAAATTACAAGCCGTCTAATGTTTATGTGTTACTCTACTAAGTGTTGAAAAATATTTTTATATTTGAGAATTTGTCATTTTGAAAATATCAATTTGATTTTTGTAATCTAAGGATTTTTCGTTTTTTTCTCTCTTCTGTTTTGAATGAGAAGAAATTTTCTTCTCATTCAAAGCTTTTACTCACCTCCTTATGGAGGTGTGCATTTATCCAATATCATTTCAAATTGAGATGGATTGAAATTTATGGCTATTCTTAATAGTACATTTTCGTATAGAAAAAAATATAGAAAAGTTTGGGTAATGCCAATATCTAGCTTGATATAGCTTTTAACTTATTTACAATACCATGTCATTTGACATACGATACAATTGATCTTTCATTCTTTCGACATTTAGAGGCACCGAATGCAAAAAATGCACTAATGCGAAGTTGCCTATTATTCAATTGATTTTAATCTACACCTAAATAGAACACGTCGTCATGTCGCGCTAGAGCCATGAGTCGCTGCATCATAATCCTTTTCTCTTACGTAAACGTAAATTTATTGATAGTTCATGAAACGATTTCCTTATTTAGCTAGACTTTAGGAGAAGCATCTTGAAGTTTAGAACTTGGGAATATCATTCGCGCCAACGACACCGACTGCAGGTTTGGGAGTTGACACTTGCACTTCAAACGTCGTTCTAAGAGTTGCAGTTTGCGTCCTTAAGTACCTAATACAAACTCGTATTCCAAAGTCACAAAACGGTTTTTAGTTAGTTACGTTATTGAAAATTAATATCATGGACCATCATACCGTGATTCCTTATGAATCTTAAATCAATTATTGAGATGAATTGATACCCTCCACTAATTACACAACTACCGCCACCCGCGCACCGGAGCGAGCGCGGACCGGACGCTCTCAAAAATACTGAACATCAACCTACGAGCACTCATCGTCTTGTCATCCGACATCACTTTAGAAGCGTCATGCGTTTTTCTTCAACCGTTCTTCTAGGAAAACAGTGTTTTCTCATCATAGTCACACCGTGTGTGATTAGAACCAAGCCACTACAAGACCACGAAGAGTCGTCCCTATCTGGAGCATACTCCGGAAGTGGCGGTGAAGAAAATTGGTGAGTGGATCTTTTCATCTTAAACGAGATTGAGAATTGCACATGCACTGCACTCCATTATTTTATTTCTTCGTATACGGTACGGAAATTATACCCAAATAAGAATATTGGCTGGATAATTATCCCACAGTACGTACAAATAAAAATTACAATTATAGTAATATCATATATTATTATATATGATATTACTAGTATAATTTTATTATATACAATACGTACAATATACAATACGTATTGTAAATACGTACAATACATTTATTGTACGTATTTATATACGTACAATAAATGAAACAATAAAAATGGATGGTACAAATAGATTCGAAGAATGATATACAAATTGCCGGTACAAACACTGCAGTTTTATTGTTGGAAAACTAAGTATTTCTGATATTTATATTATAATAGTCTAATATGTATTTATATAACAACCGTGAATAAAAATTCAGTTTCATTTGAAAAAAAAATATTCCCATATTAAAATAACAAATAATTTTAAGCTTTACCTATTACTGATTTTTAGCACTTTTATTTACGAACTTGTATATTTGAAAAAAAAGCATATCTATGAATAAAAAAGCAGACTCTTCTCAAATTAATGCTATACATTTAAAGCGCTTTTGAAAAATGTGTCTAAGTAATTTCGTGTTGATGTAAGAAACAAATTTTTTAAAAGACATCTTACAGATATTACAATAAGAGATTAAGATATATTATGTATTACAAGCGAAGGTCGATAAATTAACTTACCATTTTTATATCTTCATTAAGTACAAGCCATTGGCAAGATACTATCGTTTTCACTATCGTGTGAGATTGCGAGAATAATCATATTCGTCGTTATTAAAATTGATTAAAAAATAATCGATTTGATTAGGTCAGCGAAGAACTTTATCTAAGTACAACCGTCAATAGTTTGACGGATAACGTGAGAAAAATTGAGTCAAAACTAGAATGGAGTTAAGAAATGGTATCATGTTTGCGTTTAAAATTAAAGGTGAGGGCGAAATAAAAAAATGCCATCTGCCATTTGAATGAGTTTTAAAATAATTTTGGTTTCATCGTAGAGAAGAAATAACATTTTCTATCTAAACATTTCTAGAAATATATCATACTGGGTATGAGGTCTGGCTTTATTCATCTTAAAATAATCATAGTACTAACATTTGAAAAGCAGCACCACTTCCAAATTAAATGTCTACATCAAACTCGAACATATTAAATTCATTATTGCCGAGGTTCCGTTGTGACGCATTTTGAGTTGTACTGATATTGCTAGGTTTTATGATAAGAAGCAGCACTATGTAACCATTGTTCTAAGTCCAGACTCAAAACGTATGACTGACTAGTATTTTTAACTTGCCACTAGAAAAATTTGGATTTTTTTGAGATTTCATCAGATGTTAAAGTTGAGCCCAAGGAAGCTCCTTTAACCACTTTTAAAGGGATGTCCGTTAAAAACCGAATATTGCACAAAATAATGCGGAAAGTATTAAAGCTGGCCTGCAAGATGAACCGTTACGTAGTTTTTTTCGTATATTTTTTTTACTATTACCATTGTGCCTAGACTTCGCTATAACAAGTATAAAGAGATGCGCTATTCCTAACCAATTACCAACTTGTAGTCTCAAATTAATATCTCCGGTTGTAGTCGTAAATCCGTATTATCGGGTATTAATCAGAGCCTTGAAATTTGAAATAGACTATGATCAATAAGAAACCAGATATTGTATTCCAAAATAGATATTATTTGTTCCCATTGATGCCACACGCCCGCCACTCGTCTACTTAACGTATATTAAAGTTTTTGAAGATTCAGTCTCATCGTCGGAATCCTCTGAAAAGTAACTACTTCTACGCTAAGTTATTGATACAATTTTTTGCGACAGAAAATTCGTTTAGCACACTTTTTAACCTTCTTTCGGTAATATAAATCATTGGTCTTAAATCTCAACAATGACGCTTATAATTTTAGAATAAAACAAAATTGAAATTGAAGGACTAGGTTTCTTTCCAACACGATAAAAGAATTGAATACTTCATTTGCGAATTCGACAGCACTGTGGCTATATATCCTGTACCTTTCAAATGTGTAGATTGAAATAATTAAAAAATATCACAGAGAAGCACGAAATGAATAATATCCGATAATGCTTCTCTTATACAATATCAATCAATGTAATATGATAAAAAATGAATGTCACCACTGTTAGCCAAAAATTTTTTTTATTAAGCAGAGTCATGATGATGATACATTTGCATGAAGATATTTAAAAGCCTCCAGCTACCTCATGGTGTTAGTTTATCTTCGGGCGCCGCAGTGGTGATATCGTCATGGTGGAAATCAAGTACACGAAGGTGAGTTATTTATTTTATTTAATATACTTATTTTTGAATATTGAGGGTAAGAATATTACTTCAATAAAATATTATATCATTAAACAATGTATATTATAATATTCATTGCTTTCAGTACAGTGAAAAATGTGACCTAGTTAATTAGATATACTATATAATTTAATAATGTCATTATTACAATCAAAAATTATCACTGCAAGAGTATAATCATGTTTCAAATTTACCTCTGTCCTTGAAAAGGAGATCCTTGTATGATCACTTTGCTATACATCTGTTTGTCTGTCTGTCTGTTGAGATCCTTTATCTTTGAAATACGTTGGAAAAATGAAATTGAAAAAATATCAAATACTTAGGTTTTTAGTTCCTGGGATCTGTAAAAAATGATTGTCTATATTTTACAGATCCAATCAAAAAATACGTCTATTTTTGTCGCATATTTCGATACTCGCAAATAAATTAAAACCTATAATCACGAAATTTGATAAGAAGCAAGATCTCACAACACACCTAAAGGAAAAAAAATTGAATGTTGCTAATTTGTCGTTAATTCATTTAAAATTTAAGATCTATATAATTTCAGATTTTTTGTTGAAAGTTTTTGTATCAAAAAGAAAAACAATAAAAACTTCGAAATTCTCTAAACTGGCATACCATGGCCAGTATCGGTATAAAAAAACAGACAAAAATCTTCGAGACGTGATGAATGAAATGTCTATATACGTAATTAAATCTATACCAAACCCTCCACACATAAGTCCCATTCGCATGTCCGATATTTTTCTATCATTTCTTTGTATTCAGAAAACAAAAGGCATAACTTCACTTAAATAATTGTTACTGTTATACTATTATACTTGTATGTACAACGGTGGTAGCTCACTAATACTATTGTTGCCTTCAACCGCGAAAAAACCGCGTTCGATTTTGACCACGGGGCCAATGACCTATGTGTTTCTAAATTGAGCTAAATGAAACCATCACCATGTTACCATCACATTGACGATAAAAGGCCGTTAGCAGCCCCCCACTCGCACTGGATCAAAAGGCGCTTTTCAGTCGGAAAAAAAATTTGGGATGGTATGCTTCAACAAGGGTTTATTGAAACCTGTAACAACAACGATCACATGCGTACACATTTAATTAATATTATTCAACATGATCAGCTTCTATTACGCCTCGGATAGGAAATATAGATTAACTTTCAGTAGTGTGTTTTAATTTACTTTATTAATTTAGGAATCGTAGAGTTGAAATCACAAATCTATTTATTATAATTTTACAGATGAAACTACAGCAAGTGTATGCTTAAGATAAAGTATCAGATACTTTTTTCTATTTAGATAAAACAAATTATCAGAATATGTATTAGCATATCTACGTCCTTGTTATCAATCCGTTAACTATTATATCACGATAAGCACTTTCTTGTAGCACAGGTATCTCAGTGACTCATTTGTTGCAGTTGTTTATTGACAACGAGTGGGTGGACGCCGAGAGCGGCAAGACCTTCGAGACCTTCAGTCCCCACGATGGAAAAGTCATCGCCAAAGTCGCCGAGGGCGATAAGGTACAGTACATTGAGGGTTGTATAAATTGACCGTCCGTGGAAATGATGCCTTTGTTGTCTTGTGTTGCTACCCCACAGAACGCACACACGACTCGAATTATAAACTGAAGAAGTAGAATACAATAACAAGGAAATTATATAATATTAGTGTATTCCTGTTCATCGATGTACACGTCAGAACAGCTTGAGGTACTTTCGTCTATGCGGCAACTCAGCCTTTTAGCTGACGCGTCGTCCTCAAAGTTCAGGCACTCGGCTCGTGATCGTCTAGCGGCACTATAGTTTTGTGTTTTATATTCCCGCAAATTGTAGCCTGCGCGTTCGTGTATCAACAGCACCCTCCGCTTCCTACCTTGTCGGAATGTCAAAGTGACGTGCCGTGTTGTTTACGCCGCTCCGCATCCATCAGTTTTCTATTGTTTAGGGGAGACAAACTACAGTTTTAAAATGGGGAAAATGGCGTAAACAATCAACATGAGCGTTTTGTTCGGTCTCAATTATGCTCGTCGAGCTTTTGAAGACTACGACAAATATTGAAATAATAATTTATGAACGACTATGTTGACGTTCTTCTTTTACATCATATTTTCTTTACTTAATCACTTTAGATATTCAAATTAAAAAAAATAAGATTACAAGTTTTAATACTTATGTAAAAATATTTTCTGTAATTATACTTATCCGCGTAGTAAACTATCAACACTTCGGTATTACATTACAACTCTTCAAGTCAATCAAATGCATTGTACAGTTTAAAAAAGTCATTATGCATACACGACACGACCAACATGCGATGACTGAATAACTCATGGCAATTGGTCACAATATTCATATAATCGTTCTACGGTATATTACTTAAGCAATGTACATAAATATATAGTACCTTTACCTAATAGACTTCTGTAGATTTCAAATTGCTATTCGTTATGAAAACACATGTTCTCGCATGAAGACATAAAATATAGTACTCAAGGTTCTTGGTTACCTGGACTACAAATCAAAACATGTTTTTATACGAAATTTCTTTGTATATCAAAAAGACATCTGCTACCGACGCTTAGGCAGCTTTGAAATAAAAGGCCTGTCAATATACTCAGTAGGGGTCGGTGGCGGTGACCACATTAACGACTACTGGTAACTTACAGACTTCATAGAGATAACTCCGAGACAATGTGACTTATCGAGAATAGGTAACGGCAATAGGCATAGTACTTAAACAGATTATTCAACTTATTAATTATGAATTGATTAACTTTTATAAACATTAATGGTTTAATAGCTAGATATATTTGTGTAAATTTTAACAATTGTAACGAAATATCTCTATCGGGATTGGAAAATTAAGATAGAACGAAAAGTTAACACTCAGAAAGAACAAAAGTTGTATATATAAATGAACTACGAAACCACTTTAACATTATTAACTAATCGAACTTAACTTTGAACGCACTGATAGTCAAATATAGTTCGTCTTCGTTCGAATCTCGGTTTTACTCGTCTGCAAGTGGTCTAGAACATTCCCTAAGTGTAATTAAGCCATTATTGAATTATACAAACTGCGATGTAAATATATCACGTCCGATGTAAGCAAATAACATTTATCATAATGTGGAATATTCTGGCCAATTAAAATTCGTAAACAATGTAAATGATCTCGTTTTTGCATTTCAAGGTAAACAAACAGGGTTCTATTCTCTTATTTATATTTTTTGAAATAGGGGAATTATTTTTATTTCATTATTTCGTTTATAGCTGTATTTCGCTAAAGTATGTTTTATTATATAATAATGTAAGTACAGTATCCTTATACATTACGTACGTTTCGGTGTTCAGCAGTTATCCTTTGTCACGGCAAAGAAGTAAAGATTCAACATTTGATAATGATTATTTTAGACTTCTACTAGCTAGGCTAACTACGTAGCAAATACCGTAATAACATTCGCTAGGCAAACATTTTCTATTTACTCGTCTTTTAAATATTTATTTGATAGTCATTTGATTAGGTACGCTAAGGGCGTAAAATTAAAAAAAACTGGCCAAGAGCATGTCGGACCATGCTATAATAGGGTTCCGAAACCATTATAGCAAAGAAATACAAAACATATGAAAAAAATAAGTTGTTAAACCTTTTCCATGTTTCCCGCACAGAATAGTTAAAAGCACTTTAGTCACATATACCTAGAAAAACGAGTAGGTTGTTGACTATTAGTATAAAACTAGTCTAAATTAAAGGGCATCAGAAAAAGAGCGTATCTTCATGGCACTTACGTCCTTTGATTGAGAAGTGCAGTTTTTCGGCAATAACTAAAAAACAGTATATCCGAAGATTTTTAAAATAATTTTCATTGAAAGTATTTATTAAGCGTCACCTTTGTTATTTTCACATTTTTGGACATACGGTTTAGAAGAGCAGGGGGGGAGGACACAATTTTTGCAATTTTCGGAACGATTATTTCCGAAATTTTTCAAGCAATCAGAAAAGTTGCTTAACAACCTTACAATGTTTTTAACATAACTGTCCAAATATGTGCCACTCATTGTTTGTTGAAAAAATTTTTTTTCAGCTTCTGTTACATGTTTAATGTACTCCCCTAGAAATATTTATTTAAAAAAAGTAACATTAAACCACGAAACTAAGTAGCGGCTTATACAAGTAACCTACACTATACACTTTATCAATATCTATACGTCTTGTAATTTTTGAATAAAATGCTTGTAACATACGGATGAATGGACGGACATGACGAAACTATAAGGGATCCTATTTTGGCACTTTAGTTTGGAACCCTAAAAATTTTAATTATTTTGGTTTCTATGTCTCAGGCCGACATCGAGAAGGCGGTGGCGGCGGCCCGGCGCGCTTTCCACCGCAAGTCCGAGTGGCGCGGGCTGACGGCGTCGGCGCGCGGCCGCCTGCTGCACCGGTTCGCGGACCTCATCGAGAGGGACGCCCAGTACCTCGCCACACTCGAGTCCACGAACAACGGCGCAGTATCCACCATGACCCCCATTTTAATGTCAGGCGCTGCTAACTACGCGCGTTACACCGCAGGACTCGCTGATAAAATTCATGGGGACACTATTCCGTCTGGTAATCTTAAAAACAAAAATTAATTATAATTACATAATATATTACGAATTTTGATAATATCATCTAAATGGTTAAAAACTGAAAACTTTAAAACAAGTCATAACAAAAACCTTGTGCAGTCGATGAACTCCGACACGAACGAAGTTCCTTACGCTTTTTCTTCAATTTAGAATGTGATTCGATATGGAGATTTAGATTGTTTGTGTTTATTTGTATGTTTCCGTCACGTAAGGAAAAAGCGTTACACCACTTTCATCTAACTTTCTTTTATTCTGTTTGTGATCTGTATATTTTGTTTTTTTATTTTCTGCCATTTATTCAATGTAAATAACATAAATTCATTTAATGTAAATTAGGAATCAAATAAAAGATAACTATTTAATATTTTAGGAAAAATATTTATTTATTAAGAAAAATAATATAACAGGAAAAGCTCTCTCTGTGTAGATATAAGGACAATAAAAAAAAATATTATTTGATAATTCAACATATCGATAAGGGCATTACGGAAGCATTAAACAGTGCAATTCGTTTTTTTTTTAGATTGTTTTTTTAACGATTGTTTTTAAAGACTGTTAAGTTAAGTGTTAAGTTGGTCAATTTGTGCAGATATGTAATTTTGGAAATAGATAACTTAACTTTTATATTTCATGTTGAGTTTATTAAAAGAGTTTACTAAAAATTGAACACTCCATCTCAAGAACAAAATTAAAATAGAAATTAATCATTAAGAAATTACGTCAATGACAATGAATGTCAAATGCATTTATCATGATAATAGTTAAATATTCACGCATGTTAGACAGAGAGAGAGAGAGATAGAGAGAGAGAAAGAGACGCTGAGATTCCAATGAAGAGGCATAATGTTTTTTTTATTTACGTGACAATTTCTACTAACGCAAGCCGCGTTAAAGAAATCTATTGCAAAAACAACATTCCAAACAACACAAGTCTTCGTGTAGGCGACATGAGAGCGTATTGTCGGATTACATTTGAAAGCTCTTAAATTCCCTTGAAAGATCAAACCCTTATATTTTACTATCTGATCCCTTCATCGCATTATATTAACGTATTTCTGTTTATTTCTTCTTTTAGATTTCGAGGGATTTACCTACACCTTGAGACAGCCGGTGGGCGTTTGCGGTCTCATCCTGCCCTGGAATGCACCTGTTCTAATGTTTGTGCACAAAGTAGTCATTTTCCAGCCGTTTAGCTTATACTGTTAAATATCACTCTTCCTTTCAAAATTTTCACAACTGATCGTCATGAACAAGTCAACGCCGGCCCGCTGGGCACGTTCACACGAGAACCTTTCTTTCACAGCGATGATCAGTTCGACGGTACCATTAAAACTTGCCGATGTTGTGAGTCGATTCCGTTTTACGATGAATATTTTTGTTGCGTCTTTTGACCCGCAAGGAACACTTTTTCTGTCGCATACATACCTTAATTTACTAACGGAACCAATGATACATATGTATACATAAATGCAGATACTAGATACAAATCTGGCATATGTATTCATTGAGTCAGAATTTGATTTCAAAAATGGCACCTGTCATTATTTTTATTTACGTCTGAAAAAAGAGATGTCTGAAATAAAATCTATATATGCTTATGTCTCATTTTCTAATAAAGCAAAAAGCGGTAAAATAAAATAAAACAACTTACACATTTCCTGATCATTGTCTTCTTCTTCATGTAGATGATTCGGTGGTCAAGTCACGTTTCTTTTACCATTTTTTATTAGATTTTCGGGCCCATACAAAGCATCTTGAAGTTCGAGACGCTGGACGAGGTGATCGATCGCGCCAACGACGCACCAACTACGGGCTGGCGGCCGGCATCTTCACCAACAACGTCCAAACGGCGCTGCAGTTCAGCAAACACGCGGAAGCTGGCACAGTCTGGTAGCTTATACTTTATTAGTTCATTTCAGCTAGTGGACGTCCATTGTCGGATATGGATTTCCGACAATGGACGTCCACTTAAGATCTTGGGTCGCCGGCAGGGGGTGGTCTGTTGTCGACGTTCGCCGCTCGCCCCCCCTTACTTACCCACGAGTGGCCTATATTACGGACATTAACATATTCTATTTCTTACTTTATAATCCCAAAAGGAAAAACAAATTGGGCTCGGAATCGGTATTTTGAAAAATGGACACCTGAGTTAGGCCTCGTCTTAAAGAAAGGATGTAATGAATTATTTTCTAAATTTCACTATTTTTGATGAGATCTATAAACTAGTATAAAATATGAATGATATAAAATATGAAATGAAAATAGCAAATTATCGTAGAATTTGTTTTAGAAAAACTAAAACATATTCAATGATACTTTATTTATAATACTCTGTGTAGGGTCGTATAATAATATAATATCAGACGAATTTCAAGTACTTTCGTTTAGTAAGAAATACTAGCAAACAATAAATGCATTGCTGTATTATTATACTTTTTAGGTGAGTTTAGATTTTAATTTTATCTCCCAAAAATTAGATGTAAAGTTTATTAAACTATTAATTTAAAAAGAATTAAATTGAAAAAATCGATAACTGTTAGGTCTTCTAGTTTTAAAGGTCTTGCACCAGCGAAACCAGAATGTGAGGCAGTGATTACACTAAAAATAATAACGCGGGATGCATTTAGTAGAAAATTTTTATTCATTGGAGCTTGTAAATAATGCACTATTCAATGCACTCTACCCATTGATGAACGCCCTAGATCAGTTACTTCGCCAGCGCAGTGACCCAGGTGGACGGAGACCTCCGAAAATAAATGACGCCGCCGCAACCAGTCTGACGTCTCTCCGTTTGAAACTATTTCGAAAAGCTCGTCATAATTATGGGACCCATTTCTATTTTTAGCTTTTACTATATCGTTAAGTAATATCGTTTACGTTGGTTTTTAGTTTTATTTGATAACAGTACCAACATTTATTGTATGATTTTTTAAGAAATATTTTTAATTTTATTTTATTTTATTTACATATTTTCAAATCTGCGCATAAATATTTATTTTGTGACTTTATAACTATATGTGACAAACTCCTTAAGTAGACTGAAAATTTTAGTATCCAAAGAAAACTTTATATTTTTTTATTCTTAGGGTCAACTGCTACCTTGGTGGCGGCCCTCAAAGTCCTTTCGGAGGATTCAAAGATTCGGGACTTGGTCGTGAGAGGTGAGTATTAAAACCACTAAGCCAAGTACATCTTGTGACCAAATAAACAATTGTATGTTAATTCACACTGTTCTATTTTCATCTTTTCCAGCGGGCTGGAGGGCATCTTAGAGTACTTGGAAACCAAAACGGTGAACATTACCGTATCAAACAAATTGTAATTTTATAAGGAACATAATATTGTGATGATTTCGTTGGCTAAATACGATTTCATGAGCAATGTAAAATAAAGTTTTTATATTTTTATTTATTGTTCTCTTTAATTTAATTCCAAATAAGTACGTATAAAAATCGTATTCCTTTTTTTGGAATATAATAAATATAATAATACACTACAGTTATAAAACAAACACTATTCCGAATATATTGAAACTAATCAAAATTTAAGTTGTGTTGAAACACAATGTAACGTATTTGTTGGTAGCAAACTGTAAACTGTTTTTGTTGTATGTTGTTTGTACCTACGATGTAAACTGAGATTTTTGTTTTTAAAAATGATGACTTATAATAATTATTTTCAATACTCAATTTTATTAAGTTAACTTTCTTATTAGTTAATCTCATTATGTCAATACCTACACGGACGCTAAAACTCCTTCACCAAGCGAAGAAAATAATAATGAAAGTTGGACGGAAGAAAAATTTAGAAAGGATTTTTTCGAAGAACTAAACACTATCTTTTTAACTCTGCTTTAAGATCTTATACAATAGAAAGCTAGTTACACTTAACTTGTTTCAACAAAACACGAGCTATTACAACAGCAACCAAGAAGATTAAACTACATGAGCACAGAACAGAGTAAAAATTTAAAAGGCTACAGTTAAACTCTTCCAACTTCCGGTAATGAACATAAAAGCCTACACCAAGCAAAGGAAAAGAACAACGGAGGAGAAACGAAGAAACTTATAGTTCCTACTGCATTTGTTGAGAAACTATAATATTATAGTCTGTAGTATAGTATTATAGTAAACGCACACTATTACCTATCCCGACTTCAGTTTCTGGCTAAAGGTTGCGCGAATACCGGCTGGCTCTACACTCCCGTCTCTCCAAATCCAGAGTATAGTCTACATTCCCTTCACATAATTACGCTGATTACGGTAGCTGATCTTGCCCCTTTCAGCCATTGCAACTAGCTCAAGGTTGAGAGAATGATGATGATGATAACTATCTTATCAGTTATCTCAATTCGTCGACCTAACACAAAATAAATGTGCGATTTTTTTAAACAAATTAAGTACATTGTAATTACATATACCAACGCACAACACCGTGACAATGTACGGAAAAGCATCTTTAGGCAGCTATTATGTTCAATCGATATATTCTGTTCATTCAGTTCAATCAAGTTATATTCATACTACAGTTTGATTAATTTGTATATATTTTTGAGTATAAATTATTAAGACACAAGATTTAAGTAAATATCTAACCTTTCCTAAACTATTAAGAATTGTGAAATAGACTTGATAACTTCAGCTAGATGTTAAATGACAGTTGTCTACATATGTAACCGACTCAATAAACGATGTGCCTTCAAAAGCGTAATAAAAACAAAATGGGTTGAATGGGCCCCGCACTATTTCAGTCAATAATTTATACTTCTGTTGTAAAAAACTACAGTTTTCAAATAGTCGCAATAGAAATACGCGATATCGCGAGTTGAGGCTGTCACTGCGACCGCAGCAGTCGCCGGGTCGGGGCGGGCCGGCGCGCGAGTGCCGACGTCTCCGCGAAGAGTGGGCGAGCGACCGCGCCGACCGCGCGCTGCACACGTATTGCGATGTCCATGGCTTGTGATTTAGCGAAAGAACGATATTAACGATTTGAATATAATCAATTTATTAAAATTAAATCAGGATGGGTTAATACCCATTGATATCGTCTCTGGGGACCGCTGTAGCGGTAATCCCAGCGGTCCCCAGAGACGACAACGCTTGGATCAAAGTAGTACCTACTGTTTATGTTGGACTTAAGGGTTATTATATTTTTAACCGACTCCTAAAGAGGAGGAGGTTATACATTCGTCTGCATGTTTTTTTATGTATGTTCAGCGATAATTTAGTCAATTGTAGACCGATTTCCAAAATTTTTTTAAAGGGTTTAACTACCGAGGTGGTCTCATAAACATGAAATCATGATCCGGTGATAGGATCTCAGGAAAATCGAGGAAAACCCTCAAATATTATTGGCACGTATATGCTATGAATGCCGTAGTACTTCTTAACGGTTAGGAGTTAGGGGATAATATTGCGATTTGTCGTCAGAAATTATTCTTTAATTAGTAAAACTTGTCATACATAGAATTAAAATTAATTAATTTACCTACATATGTTCATTCATTTATATAATTCCAATCTTAGCAGCAACACAAATCTTCAGCAATAACAGTAAAAATTGGTGAATCGATATGATATCGAAATTAATGAAAATGTGATCTGTATAAATCGTAGAATTTTATATTATAAAGAATAAGAATAATGTATGTAGTTTATACAAGAATAATTTGATAATTGCACTCCAACTAAAAATGTAAAGACTTTAGAATTATCACCAATGGATAATGAATTCGGGATCGGAACTGCTTTTCCGCTCGCTCAGTACCAAAGTAATGTTGTCTGGTCAATTTTTATATTCCATGGCTTATCCCATATGAAAAGTAATTAAATTAATTATAAAGTTATAGTTATTCGATAATTAAAAAACGTGAAATAATAATAATAATAGATTATACACTCTATTGGCCTGCTTTAGCTGGACCGGACTCCAAAAACATCTAATTAGTCTTTTCGTTTTTGTTCTTGAAGTCTATTCAAAAATTACTTAAGTATGTTTTGAAGGCGGTTTTTATTTTTTTTTTTGTTATTTTATGAATTCATCAGTTGTTACGGAAAAATCTTCACACAAATTAATTGAAACCGATTAATGACAAATATAATGGTCGATTTTTACCGGTGCGCCCATCACATTCCATCCATTCCTCTCAGTCATTCTTTCACATCATATAAATCAATTTTTCACTCTTCAAACTCAGTCCTAGTGCGTATACTGCCGGATAATGCCAGTTCCCGGGATGGTATTATTAGGTCTTTACTTGGTGACTATGGGACCACCTTAGGAGTATGTTTTTCAAACAAAAAAAAAAATAATTTCGAAATCGGTCCACAATTGACGAAATTGTTACTGAAAGTGTATAAAAAAAAACATACAGACGAATATAGAACCTCGTTCTTCTTTTGAAGTCGGTTAACAATCATTTAAAGTCAGCATGCATTGCATGACGATTCAAATAAGCCCAAACAAGGCTAGGCTACATTGTTTTATTATGCAGTTCCGGTGTCTACCTTCTAGCGCCATCATCAAATCAGTTCCACGGTACCGTCTTCGTAAACAATCATTTATTTTAATTTTCTCTGTCATAATTAATTATCTTAATCGAGATGTATTATTGCCACTCGTGAAATACTCATTATTGAGGAGTTCTGATAGTCATCTGTTGTATTGTTTATCAGTTCCACATATTGAATGATACTTTCTAAATTCAAATGCTTGATTTATAGCTTAAAACAAAATCGCTATGTGTGTAGTAGGGTGTCCCTTAAATTTCAATGTCAATATATTTTTACGCATACGTTCTAAAAACTTTTGTTTTGACCTAATATAGTACAGAAATAAATATTAGCCCGATCTATAAACGATAACCCGTGCCGACTTGAGTTTTTAACTTGTCCATACAAGTTGCGCGGGTGCAGCGCTGCGACCTGTTACTGCGAGTTTTAATTGTCATTTCATAAGTGATTTCTAACATTATTAGTGCGTTGTTGTTTATTGTGTGAAGATGTCTGTGGATTTATGAAGTGATAAACAAAATATTTACCTTATCGGACTGCCAAGCCACCAGATAAATGGTGCAAAATTACCATCTAATCGACAAGTTCTCACCGTTTTATTTTACAATATACGTGAAGTCAAGCTGACTCTTAGTGAAGTGCAAATCTTGTTATACGAGAGTGCATTATATTTTGGAAAAAGCTAGAATTCTGAGGGCATTTCTAACTGTGAAGAAACTTGTTGATTTATATTGGGAGAAGCTGCAAAAACTACTCGGGTGACGTTCAAGAACCGTGAAAATAATTTTGTAAAGACCTTGATAACATTTGATATTGCACATGCTGATGCCTTTGACAGAATGAAGATAGAGGAAGACAAAGATTTTTTAAGGAAACAGAAAGAGGCAGGTCGACCGGGATGCTGAGGTAGAATTGACAAAAAATTGGCGGAGAAAGAAGAACGAGTTAGGCAAAGACGATTGGAAGAAGAGGAAAGAAAGGTAAATCAAAGAGAGTTATTGTCTGTTGCATCTACTTCTTCGATAGATAGCTTGAAATGTCTGGAGAATTCGGATGAGGAACAGATTTCGAACTCGGTACTTAGTACTCAGATTTCTTGCCCTGAAAAAAGCTCTAAAAGAGGCACAAAAAGTTTCATAACTCCTAAACTGGTAGCAGCTTTAGATCGATGCCAATTAAGCATAAGAGACTCGGTTTACGTTCTCCATGCGGTTGTAGAAGCGCTTGGTCTGAACAGCGATGATTTTCCTATTAACAAATCTTCGATTCAGCGAATTCGTACTAGAAATCCAGATAATCCTGAATGGGACAATTCATCTGGATTGGTTGAAGTTCATCAATTATTGCAAAATTAGTTCTAAGGCCATTTCAGCGCTGCACTCTTTGACTGGAACCTCCATGATAAAAGTACAGATAATGTGCTGCGATACAATGCTTCAAATACTGGCCGTTTCAGTGGGAGCTTGTGCTATTTTGGAGCAGACTTTAGAAAGAGAATTACTGCTTTTGCTTGTCGTCATCATATTTATGAGTTGGTCCTTAAAGCTGTTTTTGAAACCAAGGTAAAACAAATTACAATTAGCCCAGATATTCCAATTTTCAAAAAGTTAAGAGATAATTGGAAAAATATTAACACCGATAATATTGAGCCACCTCTGAATTTCGTTAAAGCACATTGCTGAAACAAAATTACATCTTTGTTAACTTTTATAAACTGAACTGGAAAAAACAGAAACGATTACCGCGAATTGAATGGAACTATGCGTTGTGTTCTTGGGAGATACAGAGAATAAACTAAAACTCAGGCCCCTGGAGCTTTGCATCGGCGATGGATGGCGAGAGCGATCTATTCTATAAAATTATGTTTGCTTCAATCGCAACTTACCATTGCAAAGGACAAAATGCTCTACAATATGTTTGCTTATTTATCTTATTTATATATATCACCTTGTATACTAAACATTGGCTCAGTGGCAATTAAAGCACCTAAAAACAAGACTTATGCTTTTTGAAAGCTCTAAAAGAATATGAAAAAGTAGACGCGAAAAGTTCCAAGGCATCCATAAGCATGTTTTTCATCATTTATGGTATTTGTGTGAAGAAACAGTCATTTTATCACTCTTTGAGAAGAAGTTGATTTCAAAACCAAGACAAAAATGATTAATAACTTAAACAGAGATGAAAGTTCAGATTCCATAAACGTTATCAGGGGAGAAATTACGCAAAATTCTTTAGTAAGCAATATTTTCTTGTTTCTTTTTCAAAGTTTCGTGGCTTAGTTTTGCTTTTTAAACTGTTTTTGTTTCTTTCAGATGGGACGCTGGATGATTTTGTGACTCAAAGAAGCAAACAATTTCTATCTCGACTGCAGATCGACGACAGTTTTCTTCGGGAGGATGTATCTTCTTGGGGTGACAATCCTACTTTTTTGGAAGCTAGAAGACGCTAAGTCGTTTGAAGGTCATAAATGACACTGCTGAAAATGCTGTTAAATTAATGCAAGATTTTAATGTATTTATCACGGCTGAAGAAGAGCAAAAACAGTTTTTGTTGCGTTATGTTCAGGAACATAGAAATTTGTATCCAGACTGTAAAAAAACTACACTAAAGAGAAGTTACCCTAATTAATTATTATTATAATTTGTATTTAAATAAAAGTTTATGTTGATCTTATTTAATTCTTACTCATATTTACTTTTTATTTTGCATTTTAATTAGTTTTGGATGAAACCAAAATGTCATGTCAAAACACCATTTTTATTAAACTTTAGAGCTCGGTCGGCGGGTTGCAATCATGCTACAAATATGAAATTTCATATTTAAGTACATTTTAGCATTTATAAAAAAAGTAGAGTGTATACGTTTCGAAATTCTAAAAAAATTTTTTTTTTATGCCATATAAGGGACACCCTAGTGTGTAGCTATAATATTTGAGAATTGTCCTCGATTCCTTATAGACCTCATCATCAGAAATAGTTTTGGGAAAATAAGGGACCAATCTGGAAGTATATCCTTCTAAATAAAAAAAAAATCTGAACCGGTTCATAAATGAGAAACTTTCGAGAGCACAGATATAAAAAGAAGAAAATCAAATACAACTGAATTGAGAACCTCCGGCTTTTTTTGAAGTCGGTCAAAAACGAATAAGTTTTTCAGCATTAACAATTTTTGGTTTTTTACCTTTCACTGTTGTAGTTTAAGTGTTTTGTAAAATGGATATCTCTGAATGATGTGCCTGCCCAGGTAGGACACAGTAGTGACAGTCTGAATTTCACGCGGGCAAAGCCGCGGGCAGTAAGCTAGTTGTAGAATAAAACAAAACTAAGAATGAAGTCAAGATTTATTTTAAGCCTAATAAAAATAATTGAGTAATTGATAGGTGAAATTGATGGAATTATAAATATAAATCGTGTTGCTTCAAAGTGTATAGTTTCCTTTGGTCTAAAGATGTATAAAGTGCCCCAAATTAATAACAAAAGACTAATTATCCAATAGAGCTTCTCTTACACAATATCAATCATTGAAATATGATTAAATAATCATTATCACCACAGTTAGTCACGAATTTGTTCATAAGCAGAGTCACGGTGAAAAACATTTTCGTGGTGATATTTAAAAGCCTCCAGTCGTTGCGTGGATTAGTTTATCTTCGGCCGCCGCAGTGGTACTAGCGTCATGGTGGAAATCAAGTACACGAAGGTGAGTTAATATAGTTAGACACAAATAAAATATTAACAAATTGTGTTTTTTTTAATGTACTAGTGTTTGTAAGAATTTTATTCAGTATTGATTTACATAATATAATACTTAATTCACAATTAAAAGCTTTAAATTAGACATGACGTTAAATTTTATTACTTAATTACTTATAATTCAATAATGGTATTATTACAACTCAAAAACATAAACGCAATGCAATTAATATGTATTGTCATGTTATCTATGTTACCATAATTTTTATATTTAACATTTTCTTGTCTTCGGAAGACAAAAAAATATAAATTTGACGCAATAATTATTAATGATCTGCGTAGCCTTAAAAGCAGAAAGTACCGAATTGGATCCTAATTGTGGACCAACTGACGTGTAAGTTTTTAAATTGAGTCAAATTAAGCCGGCTTTGGAAAACATGTTAAACCGACGGTCTCGGCGGTCTCCAGCGGCGCAGGGCCGTCTCGGTGCGCTTAAGGTCCGAGCCCTTCGATTTGAAGTAAATAGATTGTAGGAGGGTCTATGTCTCAGCATTAATCTCGCTGTCGATTAAAGCCTGAAACAACAACAACAACGTATGTACATAATAAAGTTACGGTAATCGAACGCCATTTAAGAAAACATTTTATTCTAATTTTTAGACTGTAAAGTAAAAAAATAATTTTCAAGGGGTTAAGATAGATTAGATAAACAAAATACAATTTTCGAAACATCTTCTATTACGTCTTGGTTAGAAACCACAAAATCAATTATTAGTTGAATAACTTCATTTACTTCATGATTTTAGGGTTCGTAGTGATTAAGATATGTCGTAGCGTTATCGTCGCTATTAAACTGTTAAGTGTTATATCGCGATAAGCATGTTTTTGTAGCACACGTATTTCAGTGACTCATTTGTTGCAGTTGTTTATTGACAACGAATGGGTGGACGCCGAGAGCGGCAAGACCTTCGAGACCTTCAGTCCCCATGATGGAAAAGTCATCGCCAAAGTCGCCGAGGGCGATAAGGTACAGTACATTGAGGGTTGTATAAATTGACCGTCCGTGGAAATGATGTCTTTGTTGTTTTGTGTTGCTACCCCACAGAACGCACACACGACTCGAATTATAAACTGAAGAAGTACCATATAATAATATTATATAGTATTGGTGTATTTCTGTTTATAGAAATGAACATGTTATGTTCGGTCGACATGCTCGGCGAGCTTTTCAGCGAGCATAAAACAACGGTTTTATGTTGCCACTACGTAGTTAGCAAACATAAATTAAATTCTAAGTTGATGCGGTAACAAATTGTATTATTATTAACTCACACCTATTTCCCAAAGGGTAGGCAGAGACCACTTAATTCCACATGGTACGATCTTTGTATATCTTTTTTGCTTAACTGATATCCACTAATCGTTTCATGCAAGCTCATCGATTTCGAGTGCATAAAATTTCATCCATATTTAATAAGCCACCGATTTGGTCTACGTATTTTTTCCAGAGCATTCCATCCTATTTCAGCATCCATTTCTGTCCTTCCACATCCTTTCATTCCCATCTTTCGAAACCACCGCTTCGTTCCTTCTCCATCTTAAAGACCCTATTACTGAATGTACTTTCATTTTTCATCTGCCATAGCAAACTTTTACTATGGCAAAAATGGCAGATACATAAATATAAGGATCTGAGTCTCATTACGGACAATTGAACGCAATTGTTCTTACACACTATTATTAATAGCACAAGCCACCATTGATTTTATTTCCCTATTCGCTCTCCTTTCAATGTGTCCTATCATGTTTACCGTAATTTATAAGCTATCTAACCAAGTATACAAACTCTTACACTTGTTCAACTATCTCATCTATTATATTACCCCCGTCTTACGTATCATACATATATCGCACTCAGTCATGATTCTGTCTCTCTACAACACCAAGACCTTACTTTTGCCGATATTCATTTGTATACCTATTTTCTTAATGGAATCATTCATTTAATTACCATCGCCTTCTATGTACACACCGACAACACAAAGATTAACTTGGTCATCTGCGTACAGGAGGAATTCGGTAGACCGTTTACCTATTTATAATCCCCACTCTTCCTCTTCAAATCATAGAAACAGCTTTCCATGAATAAACAGAATGTATGAATGGCCATTACGAAGCTACACATCTTTATTTGACACCTCTACGGAAATCAAAGCAGTGATTTTATATGCAGTTTATTCCTATGAAAGCACTAGAGCCTCTCTATGGAGACTGTAGTAATCTTGTTGATCCATTACCCACATAATTTCTAGAGAATTTTTTAATAGATCATTCCTTCTTTCTCTATAATAAGCTTTTGGCCAAAAGCCAGGTCTTCCGTACTTTCGTAGATCTTAAAATATATATTACTGATCCATTCATGTTTAATGATATGAGTGTTTTATTTAGTATTGATTACGCTTAGCGAAATTTGGAGTTGTTCAGAAAATATTGAATTAATCATCTATTAACGATTATTTTCAGATTGTCAGATATTTTTTTTACGTAGCAAGATTTGGACTTTATCCCAATTATATCATACGGCGTTTCGAGTCAATCGGGTACACTGTACAATTAAAAAAATCGGTAAACATACACGACGCGATAGTAACGTAATCACTAATTAACTCGTGGCAATTGGTCGCAAGTATTGTACAATGGTTTTATAGTATATTACGTTAGTAATATACTATAAAACCATAAAATGACTAGCTAGGTAAACTATATATTAAATTTCTTAATAATACCCTAATAATATTTTTTTTCCTTCAACCTTGACGTTTTATTATTTCATTATTACTTGATGAGCTACGATATCCCGCTCTACTTATTTTCGATCTTTACTGTATGCACCTAATAAAGAGTTTGTAGATAATAAACACGACACCATTCTGAGGCAAACTTTTACTTGCCAAGTAGTAGAACGTATTCCTGGATAGGAGGTTTCTGTTGGTTTTCCTTTCTTCGAAGTTTTGACAAACTTACAACGTATCAACTTGTTCATTGCTTTTCCCAGCTCCTCATCGGACCACAAAGTGTATTTTTAATAAGATGTTCTAGGGACAAACGAGCACACAAGCCATCAGAGAATAGGTGGTCACCGCCGCCAGTGGACTCGCAACTTTCAAGGAGTCACTAGAGTGTTACCGGTCTTTTATAGGAATAGAGGAAGAATTAACTGATAGAGGGGAGAATGTGTGATAGAGGGAGGAGTGGACCACCGAAATTCTTACTTGCTGAATGACAGGAAACAGTGGAAGTGATTAATTTGCATCTGAATTCTTTAAATATGTGGTATTTTACTGATCGATCTTTATATTTTTGTACTGCAGCCAAGTTTGGCACAACATGGTTGTACTAAAAGAGAATGACACTAATATGCAACGAGTGTCGTATATCTCTAGGTCCAGTCGTAGAAAATCAAATAATTTTGAATCAGATTTACAAAAACTTGCAATTAAATTGTAAATATGTAAGATAAACATAGGGGCAAATAATTATAAAATCGGAATTACATGGTTTTCATGTCGCAGGCCGACATCGAGAAGGCGGTGGCGGCGGCCCGGCGCGCCTTCCACCGCAAGTCCGAGTGGCGCCAGCTGACGGCGTCGGCGCGCGGCCGCCTGCTGCACCGGTTCGCGGACCTCATCGAGAGGGACGCTCAGTACCTCGCCACACTCGAGTCCACGAACAACGGTGCTGTGTGCACCATGACCCACTTTTTAATGTCAGGCGCTGCTAACTACGCGCGTTACACCGCCGGCCTTGCTGATAAAATTCATGGGGACACTATTCCATCTGGTAATCCTAAGAAAAATAATTATGACTACATAACGTACCACATTCAACTGATATTCTTATTTCAATAGCCAAAAGTTTAAAAAAAGTAACACAAGTCATAGAAATATTTCAAATTTCCATAATTTATAAGAACAGGTAATAAGATACGTTTAATTACGAATGCAATGCCATTTTGTATGTTATACGTACGCCCTATAGAAAAACCATTTATTTTTTCAAAGATAATTTAAAAAATCGACGCAGGAAAATGATATTACTTTTTAATTAAAAAATAAAAAAACAGGATTTGCTGACAAACAAAAGCATTCACAATTAAATTTAACAACAATCTGATTTTGCACCAAATATGCTAACTTTGCCCATCTAATATTAAGTATAAAATCATGAGATTTCGGAAAAAAAAAAATACAAAACATCAATGCAAAATGGCTATAGTAAAGCATATTGCCAGATTACGAGTTCTTTAATTAACATGAAAAATCTTATTATCCAAATATTAATATGTTTTATTGAAATAAATATATCTTTTTCTTATTTTAGATTTCGAGGGTTTTACGTACACCTTAAGGCAGCCGGTGGGCGTTTGCGGTCTCATCCTGCCCTGGAATGTCCCCGTTCTAATGTTTGTGCACAAAGTAGTCACTGCTCTGGCTGCAGGTGAATTTCCTGTTTCTGCGATTTTCTGTAGTGCTTCGTATTTATGTTGGCTTGATTGATGTACTACACATTAAAAACCAAAATGTACATGGTTTTCTTTATGACTTCATTGAATACTAATGATCACCTGGTTTTTATATACCATAGATTTCATTAGTAGTTTTTTCTTCTTTGAGACGACGCCAGAATAATACATAACATATATACAGGTTGCACAATGGTGGTGAAGCCGGCAGAGCAGACTCCGCTAACGGCGTTAGCGTTGGTGGCGCTTCTGGCCGAGGCTGGTGTACCACGCGGCGTCGTCAACGTCGTCAACGGCTACGGGCCCACCGCCGGCGCTGCGTTGACGCATCACCCACATGTCGCCAAGATCTCCTTCACTGGGTCCCTAGAGGTGTGTGCTTGTTGTAATGAGCATCATATACAAAATAACCTAGTTAGATTAGAATCACTTCCCGTCAAATATAATAACATTTCATTATCAAAGCCTTTTAGCTTGTTAGGTTTCAAATTCATTTTGTTACAAATTTGTATTTTTTATTGATATTTATTAGTAAATGACTGAATCAAGTAAGATAATTTAGATCATTAAAACACCAAAAAAATATCATTTGATTAATGTTGGGGTAAGACACTACATAATAGCTGTGATACCATAACTTTTGCGCATTTCGTTTATTCGATCTTGTTAGTTTTTTTTAAAATAAAATATTCATCGTACAAAATAAAGTAACCTCGTCTTGTATAGCTATTAGAGTAATGATAATAAGTAGGCTCATGGTTTATGTTTATGTGGTTATAATCAGTGCATTTCGTATTCGAATTTTAAAAGCAAATCCTTAAAATAGGTTGAACATGGAAATAAACACTACTCGAATTGATTATTAAAAATTTTAGCATTATAAATGTATAATATAGTAAAAGTAAATAGATAGACAGATCCAATGAACAATTTCAAGTAACAATCAACTAATACACATCAACTTCTATTTCTTTCGCCAGGTTGGAAAACTGATCCAACAAGCTGCAGGAGCGACCAACTTGAAACGCGTGACGTTGGAACTCGGGGGCAAGAGCCCTTTGGTCATTTTTGACGATGCCGATTGTAAGTGAAGCCATCGTCTAAACATAAATTTAAATTTAGGCATTATGTTAAGCAAAAAATGATTTACTATATTAACATAAGTATTAATACCGTTAGTTGAGAAGTAATCTTTTACATTACAGTGAATGTTGCCGTACCTGTTGCTGCAAATGGTGTGTTCCTTCATCAAGGCCAAATATGTGTGGCGGCGTCCCGTCTCTTTGTTCAATCCAAAATTTACGATGAGTTCGTAAAGCGAGCTGTCGAATTCGCTAAAACTCGAAAAGTTGGAAATCCTTTTGATAAAACCAATCAAAATGGACCTCAGGTAAAGAATCTAGAAAATATTATTATAACTGTTATTTAAGAAGTTGCGATTATTTAAAAACAATTATACATAATATATTGTAGTTTAGAGTAAACTGCTATTTTTCATTAAATATTATGAAAAATTTAGCTTAATCATTATAAACCACATGTTATAACTCTTTTCATTATTTTTATGAATAGGTAGATGAAGAAATGATGAACAAGGTTCTTGGTTATATCGAAAAAGGTAAAGCAGAGGGCGCAAAATTATTAACTGGTGGTAAACGAATTGGCACCACCGGCTATTTCATCGAGCCCACCGTTTTCGCTGACGTCACAGATAACATGACCATCGCCAAGGAAGAGGTTATTTATACTACTCGTTTTAATACAAATTTAGCTTTATAATTTTAGTGATATTTGAACACCTAAGTAATACACATTAAATAACTTTGACAAACGAGTTCACCTGATAACCAGAGTAAGAAAATACTGCCTAAATGCGGTTAGGTAATATTTCAATCTTGTGATTTTTTTCCAGCTCAAACTTAACCGACTTATGTAATAAACTATGAAAAACATGAACTGATGATTAAAACTTATGTATGATACTTTCAAATAGATTACTTGTAATATTTCTTGTCATATTTCATCTAGATCCAGTGTTAGAAATATTTACCCTGATCAGTTATTTGACGATGTCAAAGATTGTATGTTAGATAATACATAAGAATAAATCGTAAAGGATCACCTAGATAAAATGCGTGAAGATGTTGTTAAATAATATAAAGTCTAATTAAACTTTCTAGATGAACTCCAAATTTCTAAACATGTAAATAGAATATTAGCTAAGAGAACATGACACAAGAAATTGGAAGAAATAGGAAAAAAGTTTGCCTATTTTTCTCTCAGCACAACTATGAAATTGCCATGTACGAACCGCAAACAAGCGTATTTTATATACCTTCATCAGTTATTTATTATTTTATTAGGTTATTCTATTATTTACTCAACAGTATTAGGTTACTCAAGCAAAAGTTTGCCACATCCATGGTTGCTTAAATTTTAGATCTTAAGTTTTAGGCACGAACATGGGGAATAACGAAGAACCACCACTCCATGCGACAAACAGTGAAGCAGACGTGTGCCAGACAGATGAATTTATATTATTTAAAAGCATAGGTACGCGCTTTAGTTCGGCAATCTATTTGCGATTTATCGATGTGTATTATAGGCATATAACGTTAGTCTGTCGACGTTTCGTCGTTTGTCATCGTCAAACAACAGATTATATTTCTAATATGGAATCTTGAACTAAATATTTGAAAAGCATACTTAAGATTTTTGTATATTATACATATTATATTGTACATATTACAAATTTAAATCACTAAAAAGGATACTCTCTTAGAGAGTTTACTCTTTTCATCAATACTTAAATGAGTTTAAGTAATTCACCAAGTATTTTGGATAGCAATTATCGCAAGTAAAAATTTAAATTATAATTTTAATTTTTCGCTTCTGAATGAGTTATAAACAGTGGTGACCTGCTGGTCCATTTTATATAAGATCCGTCGATGTTACGACGCCAACGTCTGATTCATTCTATTTGGCAACACGAAAATTTTCTTACTCAACGGCTCCTTATCGGAGTTTTCGTAATTAATTGTTTTGAACAACCTATAAGTACTGGTGACCCTCTCTCTAGTCCGTTTAATATAAGATCACGGATACTGCGATGCCAGCGTCTGATTGATTCCGTGTGGCCATATGAGAACTTTTTTTTCCTCAACGGTGTCAGCTTTACGGTATCACTAAAATTACCGATTTTGTAAGCCCCGTCAGTTACTTCCATTTACCCGACGAAGAACACAAGTAATTAATTTTATTTATTAGTAAAAGTCAATCAATTTCTAACGAATTTTCATCAGGAATAAACTGGTAAATGTAACTACATTACATTACACCTATTTTTTCGTCATAATAGTTTTCCGCGCGTAGTTCATTTCACTGAACGAAACACGTTCCTTTTACCACGTCTTTTACAGATTTTCGGGCCCGTACAAAGCATCTTGAAGTTCGAGACGCTGGACGAGGTGATCGACCGCGCCAACGACACCAACTACGGGCTGGCGGCCGGCATCTTCACCAACAACGTCCAAACGGCGCTGCAATTCAGCAAACACGCGGAAGCTGGCACAGTCTGGTAAGCTTACATTTATTTTCTTAGTTCGTTTCAACGAGTAGATGTCCATTGTTGTATTTCAACGAAGTTCGATCTTGGGTCACTTTCAAGCAATGGTGGCTCTCTGTCTATCCATCTTTATTACCATATAATTTCAAAAGTGAATTATTTAGTTTTTATATATGTTTATTTTAGTTTATGCGACTTAAATAATTCTCTACACAAAATTTTGCACATTCATGTTGCTTGTATTATGGACGTTAACATACATACTTTGTATTCCATTATTATAAATGAAAATTCGCAAACCAATATGGTAGATGATAAAAATTGTGGCTTTTCGTTGTTCCACTCATAAAAACAAGATTAGTTCCGGAATAGATACCAGAATTAAGATTGATACCAGAATTAAGATTGATACTGGAATTGGATCCGTATTTTATATGGCATTGATATAAATTCATAGCACTTCCAAATTTTTATGAAAAAGAATGAAAGTACCAAAGCGAGAAAGACCAAAGAAATCTATAACGAGTGTCGACCAAAGATATAAGAAACTTAGTTAATCAAAAAAGTGGTGTATTAAGAAAAGGCTAAATTTTAATAACCTGAACTTGACGAACTTGCATAAAACGATTGATTGACGTCATTGAAGCAAGAAACAAATGTAAAGTTCATATACTCCGCAAAGCTCTTCTGGAAAATAGGTGGAAGCTTTTAAATTCATTATAATGAAATACTTTAACTGTATCTATATAAAAAAAAAGTCGTGAGTATTGGCTAGTTAAATGTATGTTTGCATTGCCTAATACTGTAGGAAGTTAAAAAGTAAGTACTACTTGAACACTTACATATTTCTGACTATTTAATGACCAACTATACATAGCACACTTAACTCTGTTTTATCACATAGTTATATTTTTATTCACTGTACCACCGTAACTAAGAACTTTCGAACTCAATATTCAGAATAGGTACAAAAATAATTATTTGGGGCTCAATCACATGGCTGTACAGGTGTCTCTCCACATTGTCTCAAAAAACACAAACTCATAAAATTCGAAAAAAAAACCGATATGTTTTTATAAAAATAGAGAATAAATTTAAACGAATTTTGTAATCATACAAAATATGGTCGTATAAAAATAGCAATTTCTCATAGAACAAATTATAGCAATTATAGAGTAAGCGTTGCGCTCTGGTCTGGTGGACAAAATGCAACTTATTTTTTAAATATTTCATCGTATATTAAGAATTTACACAACTAAAAAAAAATGAGAACCACTGTAAACAAAAACTTCATCAACATTTTCGGTTTTAATTATTCGATTCTAATTTTTAATAAATGTTAATACTTGGAATGCGTACTTCATGACATTTTTTTATTCCAAAGAATATAGTAAATCGAGTAGTAAAACTTATATCGAGATTTTATAGTATTTTTATGCTAATCTTTGGGTCTTTGCTCCATCTTAACAAATAATGTTAGGCATTGATTTCAATCAAGAAATTACCGTGGACGCATTTAATAGAAAATTTTTATTCATTGGAGCGGCGTAAATCATGTACTATTATATATATTCCATTGATTGGTTAACGCCCTATATATATATTGCTTACTTCGCCATCGGGGTGACCCGAGTGGGTGATGACCTCCGAAACTAGATGGCGCCACCGTTGTTTCTTATTTTTCTCTGTTTAAAACTATTTCTGAAAGCTTGTCATAATTATGTATCCATTTATATTCCCAGCTTTTACTATATGGTTAAGTAATATCGTTTACGTAATTTTGTTTTTAGATTTATTAGATAACAGTACCTATATTTATTTCATTATATGTTTTTTAAGAGATGTTTTTAATTTATAATAGAATTAACACGCATATATTCTAATCTGCACATAAATATTTATTTTGCGACTTTATAATTATATATTATATAAATTTTTTATAATTATATAAACTCCTTAAGTAGACTCAAAATTTTAGTATCCAAAGAAAACTTTATATTTTTTTTATTCTTAGGGTCAACTGCTACCTTGGTGGTGGCCCTCAAGGTCCTTTCGGAGGATTCAAAGATTCGGGACTTGGTCGTGAGAGGTGAGTACTAAAATCACTAAGCCAAGTACATCTTGTGACCAAATAAATAATTGTATGTTAATTCACACTGTTCTATTTTCATCTTTTTCAGTGGGCTGGAGGGCATCTTAGAGTACCTGGAAACCAAAACGGTGAACATCGCCGTATCAAACAAATTGTAATTTTATAAGAAACAATATTGTAATGATATTACATACTCAGCACTTTTGTTGACTAAATACGATTTTATGAGAAATATAAAATAAATTTTTTATATTTTTATTTAATTTTGTTTCAATTAAGTATAAAAATTGTTTTCCTTTTTTTAGGATATGGTAATACAGTAAAGTTATAAAACAAACACCATTCCAAATACAATAAAACTAATCAAAATTCAACTTATTTTTAAAGATCATTTGAAGTATTTGCTGTTAGCAAATTGTAAGCTGGTTGTATTGGTCGATCGTGGTTGTAAGCTGAGTCTTTTGTTTTAAATAATAATGACTTATGTTAAATAAGTCTTAAGCTTAATTAAAATAACTTTTTAATTAGACATCTCAATTTGACGACCCATTATAATATAAATGTGTATTTTTTTTAAACGAGTACATTGTAATCACACATACCAACCCAAAATACTATCACAATTATATGAAAAGTCGTACATCAGATAACTAGGGGATTTGAATTAGGTTTAGTAGATTCCATGACTTATTTCAATGTATTTGTATGAAAGTAGAAATAAAAACCAACAAGATTTTAATTAAATTAAAAAGAGGTTTGATATAGTTTTCACAATTTCATCTGGATGTAAACGACCGTGAAAAAGCAATTGTGTTCCGGTTCAATAAAAAATATTGTTTCAACACTTATATAGAAACTAAACTGGCTGCATAACTCTACTCTTGCAATAAATTATTTATACTTCTCTAACAAATTTTACCTCTAAAATAGTTGCAATAGAAATACGCGATATCGCGAGTTGAGGCTGTCACTGCGACCGCAGCAGTCGCCGGGTCGGGGCGGGCCGGCGCGCGAGTGCCGACGTCTCCGCGAAGGAGTGGACGAGCGACCCCGCCGACCGCTCGACGCGACTTCGCGCTGCACACGTATTGCGATGTTCATGGCTTGTCATTTAGCAAAGGAACGATATTAACGATTTGGATATAATCAATTTATTAAAATTAATTAATCGTGGATAGTATCGTTACATTAAAGTAATATTTTTCGAGTGAAAACTTATTTACATAACATTTTTCTGTTCGACTCGCATCTCGGAACATTTTGAAGTTCATATTTCGATAGAAGAATAACTCGTGTGTATTTCTTGATTGATTATTTTAAATGTTTAGTGAATTTTGAGGTACTTTGCTGTGTTTTCTTTCCGTTATATGATGTAAGCGCAGAATTAGGTAAATTTGTTAACTGTAAATGCTCGTTAGTCTATTTTTTAGAATACAGGCGTATTCTGAAATTAAAACTATTTAAGTGTCAAGATAAACACAGATGTTTGGCTGTAACTAAATCGTTACATCACAAACTCATATCATGAGAGTCTACTTAAGTATGTTTCCGTGTTAATTACCATATTAATCGCGCACTGGCGACGTTCTGAAACAAATTTTAAATGACATACAGAACGGTGCTGTAAGTTGTTGACAGCCCAAAATATTGTCGTGAACTGCGCTCGAAGGTTAAAAATAAATTAAAAATACAAATCAATATCCCTTTAGAAAAATAATTTACAAAAACCGCTCTAAGCAATTTTTCCATCGCGCCCCTTCCCCGCCTTCCGCATATCATCAATTTCCATGCATTTTAATTATTCCATTTACGCACTTATTTTTGGTGTGAAATTTTCGAGAGTGCAATAAATTTTCCTTTTTTGTTGTATATCAGACGTGACAGTAGAAAAAATAAGTCATAAGTACTTATTTTTTCTAAATAATTTAGTGCAGTATTTATCTTTAAAGAATATTATAGACGCCTAGTCGAGGGGTATTTTTACCAGAGTTCAGGCATTTGATTACAGTGGGTATAAGTTGAAATCGTCATCTCAATCGAAAGAGAGGTCGATGCCGGTACACGCATATCGCTTTATAAAAAAATAAGAAACTTTTCTATGGCCAACCGACAGAAGCCACGAGCACAGCTAATTTTTAATAAAATATTTATAAATAATATACATCCTTTATATCTTAATTACATACGGCGTACAGAGGGCTCGCTATAAAACATAAAAGAATACATTCTATGTCCTTCCGGGAAAAGCCGCAGCTGTGGCTAGTTAAAAATAAAACAATTATTAAAAAACGAATAAGAGGCTTAAATGAGAAGTTGTCGTTTTCGAATAATGGCAGCTGTGAATCTGAATTCGAACATTTATTAAATGAACTACACGTTATTTCCGTACCAAAAAACGTTTCCCTCGCCCTCAAAAAGCGCTTAAGGAAGTTTGACTTCATAAATATGCTACAGAATAGCCCAAGGCAAACAATGAAACCGATGAGATAGATGAAAGGTGTTCGCAGACGAGGTTGTCGCGTCAAAGTAGCGTGCGAGAGGTCACACGTGGGTCCGCGGGTCGCACTCGTCTATTTGTAACCTCAATAGAATATATTTCAATGTGTTAAACAACGCCGTAAGATGTTGTAATTGTTCATGATACAGCTGGTTTTTTTTTTACAACTTACAGAAGCGTTATGTGGGTACGCACTTTAATCAAAATGAAAATAAATCTTTAGGTATATCCAAAAATTAAACACTATATTGATTTTTTAACATTTTATGATTGTGCTTGGGATTTATACATTTGAATGTCTAATTCGTGCTTAAGCAAATAATCCTACCTTGTTTTACACGTATTCTATTGTAATGGATGAGTTTTATCTGTCACGAAACAGATGTAAGTGCCAATAGATCAAACGCAGATTCTGAGAATCAATTATGTGTCATTTTTTTTTTTTGTTATTTCGTTACTGAGGCATATGCGCCCGCAGTCCCACAATATGTGGTTCCATAAAAGTATTTTGGTATCTTATTAAATTTAATGTATCGAATAATTGTATAACGGTTTCTCGTAATGCTTATAAAAAAATATCGAGTTACGCTATGCTGAATTCATCCATGCTCCATTTTTTTTTTCATATACTAGGGACAGAAAAAAAATAAATATCATCTTTTCTATCACGGCTGCTGCTAATGTATTCGTAAACGAAATCGTTTCGTAGCTATTGATATAGAAAATAATGAAACTGAATTGTAAAATCGAAGAAGAAAAAGAAAAATAATGTTTATTGAGAGCCAGTTATAAGTAAATATAAATAAGTAATAGTTATTCATAGAATAAGTTAGGTCGGCCTTGTAGACTGTCAACTTTGTAATCTGGGTCTTCATAATTAGATTTGAACTTATTTTTTGTTACTAAAATGAAAGTTCCCCGTAATTCATTTATACTGATATTTTTTCTAATTTTGAACCAATTATGTTTATAGGTAGTAAATAATATCTTATACAGTATTTTTTTTTCTGTATGTTTATAGGCCGGTCAAGTTAACTCAAGAAATAGGACTAAGGTCACAGAAATTCGTATAGAGCTAAAAATTGGTACAAGTGTTCGGAATACCATTGTAAATGAAATGTGAAAAGTCTCCATCGATCTCACATCTGAATAAAAAATCAATTAAATATCAATATCAAATGTGGGTTTCTTGCGTTTTTCAGCTAAATGGTAAGTTTCATCACAAAAATAGTTTTGACAAAAATTGTAGACCGCGCAGTTAACTATAAAAGTTGTCTACACTATTTCTCTTGAGAGTCACCGTTTTTGAGTCGATAACGATTTAAAAAGTTGAAAAAGTAGTGTTCTTCACAATATGCGTAAGTACGCCTTGTGCGTATAATTGGAGTTGTAATAAATGTAAAAACATTTTTTTTATCGGTCTGATAACTTATACATACAAAATAGTCCAATTATGACATTTCTTTTTCAACAGCCCAATAAACGAACTACTACTAAAGTCGAACGTTTCTTCGTAATGATAACACGTGTTGATTGTTAATATTTCCTAACATAATTTGTGGCTGTTTCTGTTTAAAAAAAAATGTAGCAATCTTGTTTTATATGTTTGTTTTTGACTGAAAGCGAAAGCGTTACTGGTGATCGTGGCATAAAGACATTGATACAAGTACCGAAAGAGCTGATAATTTTCAGGATTACTGAAAAACCAGAAATCTGTGACAATACATATATCAGTGTCGTAAAAAGTATTCTCGTAAAAGTTCTACTGATACAGCTAAAAGGTAACACGAAGAAGAAGCTAGTACATCTTAAAATAAATACTGTTTGTATTAGAGAACGCGTAAATGAATCGTGGAATAGCTCTACCGGGGAAACCACGTTTTTGCTATGCTCCATAAGCATTATTTCTGCCATGTTTCACGCCAAGTACACTACCCCACAGGTGGCGTGAAAACCTGTGCAGATTATGGAGAACACAACTTATTCAACTCTGTGAATCGTTATGCTTTAGTCTTAGGAGAAAAATGTGTAAGAGAATAAACAATTGCGGGATCTACAATTTTTGATTGACCTACCTATTTTTTATGATGAAACTTATCGTTTGGCTGAAAAACGCGAGAAAAAACTCGTATTTACGAACTTTGATCTGGAATAAATTTTTTTGCAGATGTAGGATCATGAGAACTTTTCAAATTTCGTTTGTAATGATATTCCGAACGTTTGTACCAATTATTAGCTTTATACGGATTTCTGCAACGTTACATGTCTATTTTGACCGGGCCTGTACAGGCAACGGGCAACGTTTGTTCTTGTATACTTCCATATGATGTCGAATTTCGTTTGTAATAAGCTTCTTTATTATTCTTTATAACGTACTTTACATGTTGTGTCTCATACGTATTGAAAAACACTTATGTCAACTTCATTCATTAAGTCTATTATAAAAATAAATTGGCTATTGAATTTTTTCACGCCAGCTTCAGTTGCAGTAACCTATATAAATAAATTTTAATTAAACATAAGTAACAATACTTATAATTTATTCCTATTAAACATTAATTAAAAAGATATTTATGAACTTATAATTGAGGGTAGAGCCAGTATTAGAGCGATAAAGCCATGTTGTGGTTAAGTTAGATGCAGCACGAAAATAGGCCGGTTCGACCTGTGAGCATCCACACTTGTTCACGCCTGTGAAGCTGTTACTTCACAGGCGTGAAATAACTGCTTCCGTCGTTACGTTTCGTCCAACGAATGAGAATCACGGTGACCTTTCCACCACTCCAATCCCCCTCCATCAATCCTCCCTTCATCAATCCTCCCTTCATCAATCCTCCCTTCATCAGATATCTTATTTGTATCTAAGAGGCCGGTACTGCACTGGTAACTCGTCTGTGGTTGCTGGTGTCTACGGGTAGCTATGACCACCAACTTTTTGGTGGTTCCCAAACTCGTTTACCTCTCAAAATACCTTCTCTGTTTTACTTTTTAGATTTAGTATTGGAATATTCTCTATTTTAATTTAAAATATGGCTACTTATATTGCAAATGTACACTTTGTCATTATTATTCATTTATTAAGTAAGAAATCGCCAAGTTAATGTGTAGATACTATATCTAATATAATGTAATGTAAGTATTTTGTTTAACCTTAATACTTATGTGTAATGAGCTACGTTACTTATTGATACAATTTTTTTTAGTCTGTAATACATTATTAAACATAGACAAAAGGGGAAATAAAACCATATTGGACAACGTTACGAAGTTATATCGTTATTTGCACTAATATGTGGCTACGAAAAATTTAAATTTTATCTGATTTCAACATAAAACAATAATAAGAAAATCGAAGTCAACCGATGATAAAATAACTTTGTTTTCTTTTGTACATTTTCGTATATAATTTGCACACTTTTTATGCAAACCGACATTTTTGTTATTCAAACTAACAGTTTGTTTTTAGTTTTTTTTTTGTAATTAACTGCGGTGCCGATTCCTACTTTTGACATTATTGCTAAGGAGACGTATTTTGATATCTCATCGCCCGTCCTTAAATTACTAATATGACAATGTACTCAACATCAATAAGTTTGATTTTTATCCTTCACTGTACCAGTTCAATTATTGTAACGAGATATTTTTGAATGATCTCATCTTTGATGTTACCGTTTTCGATTTGTTTTAAGTACGTAATCAATTTTTTTTTTATTGAGTACATTTTTTATTGTATTCTCGGTCTCTTCGGGTACGGTTCAAATAATTGACATCGATTTTATAAAATTCGACTATAGCTCTCATCCACGCTTACACCCGCGTGGACGTTAATTTATTAGTCTTCTATATCTAGCACACATCATGCGACCTCACTTTCGCTCACAATTCCGCTTCTGCTATTGTTGTCTGAATTGAATTCCGGTTCGACTATTTCTTCCGTTTTTGTTCTCAATTCTAATCCCAGTCCTGCTCTCGACTTCGGTCTGGGTACATGCCGAGTTCTAACTATAGTAGGTTATTGCTACATTAAATAAATTGACTCCAACTTATTAATCATCAATTTTAGATTATAAATACACTACATAAATGATACGTAAACATTTTTTAACATCATTCTATATAAGACGAAGCCCTCTTTAATATAAATTTTACTCGAGGTTAGTTTTTGGCCTTATTACCCGTATGTAGTTTGAAATATTCTTAGGGTAATGGACAGACACACCCGTATACGGAGATGGAATTTGACTAAAATTCGTTAATTGGTTAAGGTTTGAGTTCAATTTAAATTTGTGAAATAAATCAAATGAATTTTGATATGCCTATCAAAATTTAATGGTTTTTTTGAGGTATTTTATAATGAAATCAATTAAAAAATCGAATTGAATGCATTCAATAATTTGCAGGATTAGCTATATTTACTATCACATAGGAGTTGTGCATTTTTCTACCTTAAAATAGGTAGCCTACGTGGTTTTTCGCTCTGTTGCTGAATAAACAAAATTAATAAACTAACACACAAACACAATTTCGCATTTATAATATTAAGTAGATTATTAAATTATGTAGACCAACATCGCTCATTTAAAGAAAATTAGATGTTTAAGATTCAATATTCACTTTTCCACATGCGTACTTCCTTCGATAAATTCTAGATTTTTCTCAAATTAGATTGCAACTTTTCATCCACTTCCATTCGAGCGGAGATGCGGCACAATAAATCTTATAACCGCTATAGATCTGGCTCTCATTTTAGTCGGCGACGCCGGCGTCCAGTAGGTTGCTTTCCCTCGAGAATTCTTTGCGTATAGTCACCTTTCAGAGATCCTTTTGAAAGGAACCGTCATTTTGTGAGAGAGAAAAAGCGCTTTTCAGGGTACGATGACACGCGAGCGGGCGGTCGATGCGCCGCCGCCGCCCCCTGCCGGCAAGCTTTTGCCTCTTCCCAAATGAAAAATCTTACATGCGGTAAACACACGGTCTCCTACAAAATGGTTTCTAAATTTTTACATTTCTTGCAAGCCTGAAAAAATACTTTGTGTGTTATCGTATAAGTATATTAAAATATATTGAAAACAGTGAATTTGAAAACAATTAACAGCTTTAAACTTGTCACATTAATAAACAAGTAGGCGCTGTTTGTAGAATATATATACAAGAAAAATCGAGATAAATTGGAATATTTTTTTTTCTATTTGAATTTTCATTAATTGAAACTTGTTATTAAATATCGTTAAAGAAATAAAACAAAACAAAAATATTTGCATGTGATTTTTTAACCGATGTACTTAATCTGACTGAAAAACTAAAGTTTAAGACGTGCGATTAAAGTTTATACAACGTATAAGAACGATTATATACAACAATTTGATAACATTAAATTTTTTGTACTTAAAACAACTTAAAGATATAGGTAAGATAAAGACAAATTTTGTTTTTTACGTGTATATTCCGACAAAGGAAAAACCGTACATATAAGTAGCATGTTGAATAAACTGGCATTCAAAACACATTATGTTTTTACATGTAATGTTTAATTAACAAAACGCAGGTAGTTACGCCTTTATTATTATTAAATTCAATTTACCATCCAATTTTTGTGTGCATGTTTAATATCTTTAGGTTACAATAATCTAAATTCTAAATCAACATTGTAAATGCGTAACTGAGTTTATTTTCTTATGTCGCTTCGACCCTTATATTGGACATGCAGTTGGTGTATAATTAAGGCGCAGATATAGATAATATTTGTCTATGTCATGTGTTAACAAATCTAATACTTTATTTATTGACAATGAGTTTTTAACTTTGACTAAATGAAACCGCTCACCGGGAAACACGTCAAGTCCTTTGAGGAGACGTTTTAATTGCATTAGTGACCATTATCGTTATCAGCACTTACCCCACACATGTCCAGCATGGAAGGCTTAAGTTATAAACTATTCAAACTGAAATGAAAAGATTGCGGGAGGGTATTTTCAGCAGCGGGATGATTTAAAAATTACGCAAAAACTAATATTAAATCATTTAGCTAATACGCACAGTAAACGAGCAATACAGCGAATTATATATACATTGCGTGAAGTTTTTTAATACGTAATCAGTAAACACTTGAAACAATCATGAATATGAAATAACGTGTCTTTCTTTATTCAGCTCTATGTCATCAATTTATACCGCCTTTTTTTCAATAAATTATAAGCAAAGTAAAATATAGACCGTGTTGTTTTACGTAAACCGAATAGTTTTGCACAGACGATATCCTTATTTATTTCCGGCGACGCGGGGCGGAGACAGCGCACGCGACCCCGCACACTATTTACATTTTCATGCTTCAGATGGCGCTCCCCCAGCGGCACGGCGCGCTTACGGGGATGATATATCAAAGTGGAGTAAAATCAAAATGTTACGAACGAGCCGAACGTAAGGTTCTCCCGCGATGAAAAGAGAGGGAATAAATTTCACATATAATAATACACGTTGTAACATGAGGGTAACAACGTCTTATCTTCTCTAATTGCCTGTAAGATGATACTTACATGTTTTGCGTGATTATATTCGCTATGAGATGCGAAACCCCGCTACGAGAAAACAACAAAGTAAATTTAAATAAATGTGAAACAACATTTATAAGGCGTTCTTTGAAAATATTACTATACATTATTAAGAATATTTCGGCGATATATCTACAGAAGATCGTTTAGCTAAAGATCATTGTTTCAGAATCTCTTGAAATTTTACAACATAAAGCTACTAATGATATGCTTAATGACCGAATTGAGTAATGTTTACAAATCGACGTTTGTTGGACGGTGGCCTGTGACAATTTGGACAATGGTTTGGTGCATTATTTTTGTTATTATATTATATACATTATTCTATAGCAATCGACAAAAATGTCCATTAGTGACTGTCTGTGATTGTTAGTGGAAGGGCTACTGTTACCCTTACTGTGCACTGCATGAATTGTTATCATGTGAGGTGATCGGGGGCGCATATGTTGGTAATTCTAATACTCTTGACACCTTCGTAAATGTGAATGTGTTAATTTCCTTGGAGATGTGCTGATTTAGCACAAAATGTACGTAGAAATTACATTCTGAATATTTGAAGGCCTAAGACTAAAAAGATGTTAACATTTGCCTAAAGATTCCATATCTGTCAATGCTCTCGAATCAATGTTCAGTTCGTTGGACAAGGATTGGGTAGTGGAAGAACCAGTTCGAGGGTCAGTGGTGGGTCACATGCTGCATATTACTTCATGTTCAGGCAAGCGTCATATCATAAATTTTTGGACTCTTGGAACTGTCATGGTACATCTCTCTCAATAGAATATTTTCACAAATTAAATATTTTTCAATCTAAATTAATTGAGAAAAAATCGTAAAGACATTTGATTTTATTTCTTTGCGAATGAATAAAAATTGTTACACTTAAAATTTCAGTATGAAACAAGTAATACGACTTAATAATATGGTAGTTGTAAATTATGCGCGTCATGATTTCATAATTATGTTGCCAATTACATAAATAACGATACGTTATCAATAAATAACAAAATACGACCTCACTAATTGCGATGGCTGCGGCCGGAGGGTTCAGAAAATTCAATTTTCTTATAAATTAATTTATTTAAGAATTACAATATTTAATTTATAATTGACGGTTATAATTAGAGAAGCGACTGCATTTGCCGATGGTGTGCCAAGAGTGAGCGCTCCGTGGCGACGCGCGCGGTTGAGGGGGTTGTGCCCTCCGCTTCGTCTGGTACCGACGTTCCTGGTGGAGACGCGCCATAGAGTCTTCAACTTAAAATCGACTTGTAAACATCGCGAACCTAGTCAGCCCTTTTGACCCACAACAGGTGTGCGATGGTACGTAACACACTCGTCTACATCAAACCGTTGTTTAAAACGAAACATGATCTATTTACAAAATATGAGAATTTTGATTAGTTGCATCATCATTGCCTTGTTTACAATCAAAGATGGTAATGATAAATAATTGGAAATATCTGATATCACGATCTGTAAATATAAAAACGTGAGACTGGCGCGGGCAGTTTGAGTTGTTTTAGAGCGATCAGTGCGATAGAAAATATAAAATATGATAAGCAATGATCGAGTGATAAATAGTATCATAGTAGTTATGTCTTACGTGCTTATTTGTATGAGTCCTAATTGTGCTAAATGTTAGATATGCTTGCTGTTTCTATGCGTTCAACTTTTTCTTCGCAGTAGTAGTTGCTGAACGATTGAGAGCGTCGAACCAGAAGACGAGAGTTTGCAGTCTTCTGCACTAGACAATTAAGTAGAGTTTTTATCCGAGATAAAACTAAGCCTTTCGCTCGTCCTTTGAAGAGCCCGTTTAGCCCTCGGTCCGGGAAGTTCTCATTCCAATAGACATCAGCAGCCCCGAATGCGCTCTAAGACAGTGCGGAAACACTCGGGTGTAAGTCCTCTAACAAGAAAAGGTTGTGGATGAGTACAGCACAACGCACGAAACTCTGCCGCTGTGAAATTTGTCACGAAAACGTCGCAATGACGTAAAAGAGGAACACTGGTGAGAGGAAGGGAGGGTCGGGGAGCGCTAAACCTGCGCATTAGGTCATTCGCAAGCAATTCAGAGCGGCAGAGTTTCGTGCGTTGTACTGTATACCTCAGCAGTGGAGTAATACAAATTTGTAACTAAAAGCTTTTTTATTACAATTACCGAATTACGACAGTTTCTAGAACGTAATAATATATAAATTGTTTAGATATTTAAATATATAAATACAAATTTTTTTTATACACGCCTAGAACGCATTTGGTGTACGTCTTGCTTACAAACAAATAAGGTGTACATAAGGCGAGTAACTTTTAATCTGTTGAATGGTTTTTTTTATAATTTATTATGGCAATATTAAAAACTCACGGGGCCGAGTGTTCGTGCGTTGCCTTCTATTTAGATAGTGCTGGCTTCGAAGGATCATGGCGCGCGAAATAACGAATTCACTTTTGATTGAAGTTAATTCAAATGGATCACTCAGTGTCTCAGAGAACACGTCAATAGGTTGAACCCAAATGCAGCCATCGCATTGATGAGCCGTCTTCAACCTGCACTGAACCAGCGGAAGGTGCAAACCTCTGGTCGTAAAAAAATTGGTTGCCTGTAAAGTCGGTATACGGGCGAAAGTTTTACGTGACAACGACTTTGAGTGGTAAAAATCATTTTAATGTGAATATTCATTCGTATAGTAGGAAGAAGGATGAAATAATAGTAACAATTTAAAACATTTATTTATACAAAGAATTATATTTAAAACATTAATTTATACAAAGAATCTCGCACTGAATTTCATATTAACAAAATTTTATTTTTACCTTTACACATACATACGTATTTATATACAAATATATATACAATAACTTGCAATACATTTGCGTCTGTCTCTCTCGCTCTTAGGCGGGCTAACTGTGCTCGAGTGGAAGGGACGCCTTTCACTTTTTATGTCTGTCTCTCTCGCTCTTAGGCGGGCTAACCATGCCCGAGTGGAAGGGACGCGTGCCTCTCACTCGCTCTCATTGTGAGCGCATAACGTGAGCGGAGCGTAACGCAGTTTCTTGAAGTGTCACCCGGCAAACCAATTTATAAGACGTTGTCACGTCGAAAGAAAAAAAATGTTAGAGGTTATAAAGACTATACTGTGCGTCAGTACAAAGACCTGACGCAACAATAGGTTGTAAATTTAACTTCTCTCTGCTACTTATTCCACTATAATGAAATTAAAGTTTATTTTAAAACGAATTAATTTGAGAGCTGTATTCCGCTTATTATACTGAAACACTGAAATCTTTACGCATATTTTTAGAATTCACGATTATTATTCAATCAATTCATTAAAAACGGAAATACAGTTATACATATTTCAGTATATTCGGTAACTTTCATATTAGTATACTACTTACAAATCTTAATGCCCCTCGTTTACACCTCTTACTATTATAAGAAAATTGTATAAACAGTTTCGAGGGTACTGATATTACGTTTATATAAATTCAGCTCTCGAAAGTGCCTCCTCCTTCCACCAGGCGGCGCTGAGCAGACGCAGCGGCCCGCATACAGTTTGCGCGTTCGGCCCACTTAAAACGCGAAACTTGGAGAACACATCCTAGCGCATACGTTATATTAACAGGATGTGCACGGACAGCTTTTTGGCTTAACTTTTTGTTGATTTTCTAAGCTACAGATAGCAGTGGTACGTTTCGATTGTTATAATGAAGACTCAATTTAGAGCAGTGATGTTTGGTTCGGCTGAACATTTTAAACATTCAAAAGACATTTAATCGAGTTGATCGATTGTATACAAGCACTCATGCGCGTACGAGCGAATACACATAGGCACGCGCGCGTGCGCTTAATATATATATATATATATATATATATATATATATATATATTAACCTTTGTATGGGGAAATCCAAACCAATGGGGAAATCAATCTAATAGAGGAAGTCTACCTACATAGGTAACGCTTTTTATTATCAAAACCGTCAAACAACATCTTTACTGTATTCCCACTGAAAGATCGCCAGTTATGAGCAATCTGATCACATAATTGAAATTAAATCCAACCCTTTTCAACCACTGTCCCATTTCCCTCTTTATATTTATTTTAAATGTCGACATAAATTTGGTCACTTCGCGCAACAGCACATAACGCATTCATATTATTACATTTCATTGTGGTTCACCGTGACGCACGCCGATCTGAAATTATGAATTCATACACGTTCAATTTTAGACTACAGCATCGTTGTGGAGTGCGCGTTCCTCGTCGATGGGGGTCGTGTGTGCACGAAATGTTTGAAATTGTTTATTCCGGCAAGGCGGTAATTGTTGAACAAACAGCGCCGCTCCGCGCTAAATCAAATGAACGTCCACCGTCTAGCTTTTCATAACAGCTAACTTCCGACCCGACCGAGCGCCACTATCGCCACAGTGCGCTACGGCAGAATACGGAAGTAGTAGTTGAGCTACATTTTCGCTCAATTCTAGCATGATGGTGAGAAAAGAACATATCTATAATATATTGTCGTCCGTCTCTTAGTTGGTCTACTAAATATACCTGTAAATACCTAGCTTATATCTAATAATAACTATTTTAATTTAAATCTTCCAAGACATCGTAGCATTTTCAAATATGCTAAAGTACTAAACTTAATTAACTTAACTAAAGTTAAGAATACAAATGTTAAGAAGTCTATTGGACAATTTGAAATGCCAATAAAATCTTTGTATGCATTTAGGATGCTCATAATTTATATATACGCAATGCACAATCAGATTATAAAAATTAATGTGCTTTATATATGAAGTAGCGGTCATCTGATGCTATATTCGCTGGAACACTGCAACTTCTACTTTGGTAAACGGAGTTTTAAGCTTTGACATTCCTATGGAAATTCCGTTACATTTTGTTGTTAGTCTCAACCCTATATCACACTCAATCGCGAGTTCGGTAAGTCTCTTAAAACCAACCCATTCTATTCAGGATGAGATTGGAATTATTAAAAACAGTGTTGAATACTTTCCTATTGACGTGTCTAAAACAGATATTTATGATCTCACTGTTAAGGTAAGCCCTCTTCAGTTTTTTTTCACTTCTCATTATGGAAACTGAAAATTTTTTAACCTGCCGCTGTGAAGATCATAAAAGTTTCATAAAACTGGAAGTTACCGTTTTCAGTCCGATTTTCGAAAATCGAATTTCCATTAGATCTTGACATTTTAGAATCCTAGAAATCAATTTTGACCATTTTCTGAGTGATTTCTGTATGTCTATACGTACGAATGTATGTTTTCGTATTTTTGTGCCTGCTTGTGTGCATTCTATGTGTGTGCCTGTGGGTGTCTAGGTTTCTCACAACTTTTTAGCTGATCAACTGATCAAAATGCTGTTTGCTGTATTTGAAAAGAGTTTATTCAATTTAACCTTCTTAGAAATTTTTTTCAGATTCAGCTTGGTAAGTTTTTAGAAATCTTAAATATGAAATTTTATAAAAAATGTTTTTTTTTAAATAGCTTTTGGACTATTGTACCGTTAGGTACTTTAATCTATCTAATCGGCTCTTTTCCTTAAAAGAGTTGCATTCATTTCCGTATACCACACAGACCGCATAAAAGTCGCTTGATTCATTCAAGAGACATCGTTAGAGGAAAATTTTCCATTATGACAAATTTGGAATATTTTTTAAGCTGCTCTAAGCATTAGTTCCCAAATCTAATCAAATCTTTTCCTCAAAAAATAATGTTGCTCGTGGTAGACTGCATTAAAATTGTTTGTTCGAGAGATCGAGAAAAAGTTAACGAAAAATTTGCAAAAAGTGTTTATTCAAAAATGCTTGAATTTTTTCAAACCCCCTGTACCCCTATGTACCCCCTAGAATCGAACACAGCTAGCTAGCTCGCCAGAAAGTAGAAGCCACTTCGGCCAAATGGTTTAAAGCAAACAGGGAAAGCCTAAAAAGTTTGTTGGTGTTACATCCAAAATCGGTGAAAATGACAGCAACATATATTCGATAGAGTTTTTATAGCTAATATGTCGATTGGACATCTAGAAACAATATCCTGATGCAATACGGCAGGGCGTGTGCACGGCTGCCGTCAGGGATCACTGCTCAGGAGTTCTCAAGCGTGCGACACTAATGGTGTCGTACATGAATCGATTTAGCAGAATCTTCCAAGAAAACTAAAATATACTATGAATGTTCAATTGGCATTTGTAATTACGGCTGCTTCTCTCTTTTCATACATCTTTAATAAAGCTTTTTTGTTTTGCCGGTAAAATTTGTCATTCCGAAAGATCATATTTTTATACAAATTCATCCTGTTTTTCTATCATTTCCAAGTATTAACCCTAAAACGATACATCACGAGGGAGGCTAACAGAACAGTAAGAGATAATTTACAAGTGAAATAAATAACAACTAACAGACGATACTACAACAAGCGGAAAACTTTACGAATAAACTCTCATCACGAACGAGCAGCGAGCGAGTAAATGGTTCCATGTGAAATTATGCGTTATGCATATACGGGCATCGTATTAATGTGACCGCGGCGCTCGCGGGCCCCGAATACTCGGCCGTCGTGTTTCCGGTCGGTAAATACTAAATTCGCGTCCGAGCGGCGCGCGCGCCCGCCGCCGGAACTCCGGCCGACAGTACATTTCCTGCCGTCCACATTCAATAAAACGGGAGGACCATTCCTTTCGGCGTGCTCGTGTCGGACGTTCGATCCGTTTAGTCGTATCGCGTTTGTCGTGTGTGTCGTGCGGTGTGGGTGTACGCCGGCGTCTAACGAACGCGTCTTGCACGAGAGATATGCGAATTTTGAAAATTTTTTGGCACGTAATAAAATATTCAGCCTCTCGATCCACATTTGGCCAGTGCGAAGGGCTTAGGATACATGCTCTTCAATCTGAATTAAAAAGATAGCGGGAGGGTGAAATATCTGACACAAGATAACTAAGTATTAGTTATTGACTTCTTTAGAGATTGATGGAAATTATGTATTGGAATAAAGTCTTGAGCGCTACATGAAGTTTCAGCCAAGCTCGCGGTTAGGGTAGACACTATGGTTTAAAACCCCCTTTTTTAGAATAGAAGCATGTTCGGCTGGGGGCGGTGGAAAATAGTAAGAGTATTATTTAGTATTTGTAAGAATAACGTAGCATATATGAACTACAAATGAGTTTCATTAACCCGAATGTAGGTTTTATTGCGGATCGTCGCATTGTATTCAACCTACTGGCGCATGTAAATGATCGAGAAACTAAACCCGATTTTATAACTATGATCTCGATGAGCGAATGGCGTTTGTAAAACAAAACAAATTATGTTACAGTCGCTTCGGGACGCACTTCACGCGAGAATACAATAGGGTGTTGTTCTGCAAATTTTACAATAGGAGTTCCCACCACTTTTTTGTATGATTTAATGCGCACTTTGCTAGTGTAGCAGGGTAATCATCGGCCTTTTTTTAATGGACCGAAACGGGCCGGTGGACTCCACAGACGGAACTGACTACAGGTACCCGAGATACACATCAAATTTGGAAGCAGGAATTCGCGGGTGAGCTTAAAACCTCTACGCTTTGGGATTCGGGACCAAAATGGCATTCAAATCGGGAACAGAATCGACACTATACGATTCTATTAACCGGTGAGTTGGACGCATTCCCTTCGTGATTCAGAGACACGATCTTCATTTCATCTTACGTCACGAAATTATAGGTATGTCGATTAATTTAGAAATGAAATTGGGATGCGTTTGTAGACGCTAGGGGAACAGCATATCATACAACGCGCGGTGTCCTTCACAAGCGGTGCGCTTGCATGTACAATAATTATAAAATGCGGCTTGATTGTAAACATGTGTATGTAAAAAATATAATTATTTGCAGATTATTGCGGAAACGTATGTACGGTTTCGCAAATAGGATAATCACAGCTAGAGTTCTGCACACTGAAGAGAATTCTGAACACCGGAATATCAAGAGCGAATCAACTCCCGGACTGACACATAGATTATCAGGAAAATCGCATTGAATTCTAAGAGTATTCTTAAATAAGATATTTAGTTACAGATTCGGACTTATTTGTGTAATTAAAAATTAGGTATCGACGTAGGAATTATATGGGAACTGTAAACGAATAAAGTCCACAATAATTACTGGACTACATCTTATTTATTCAGTGCGGTATTATTGTAGCGATTCTTGTTCCATTTCGAAATGCATAGAGACCAAGTTTGCCTCGTCTTCCGTTTCAAATGTAACTAGTTTTCGAATTAGTTCTCTGCCTTTATTTTTTGGTTACACGTTTTTATGTAACTACTGTAATTTCTTTACCGTAGTTATATTTCCAAATCTATGATTGATGATTATATGCCCTAGCTTCGGAAATGAATAATATTTATTCTAAAACATTAATTCATATACAAGATGTTCTATTCAGCTGTATACATTATATATATTTAAATTTTTATTCGTCTTTTAATATATGTAACTACAAAGCAATGTATTATACTATTTAATTAATTTAGTTTATCATTTTTAAAATGGAAATTTTTCAAATGAAATTCCTACTTTTGTTATAAACCCAAATAAATTCAAATAAGTTCAAAATTGATATAAAGATAATTTAGAAATATGTAATAAACTTGGGATACTATAGATTACGTGAAAAGATTTTTAAAATGATATACGATATTTATTAGAAGGTACGTCGTTACGAAATTCTGAATGGTGCAATGATGAAAAAATATTTTTATACGCCATCTCGTGCTATGCAGCTGGCGATGTCGTCCACAGGGAGATATCTTTTGACAATGAGAGCGAAACCAGCATCGTAATTCAGAGAAGCAAAAGGAATTAATTTTAATAATGGCTGCCACCTGCGGATTTTAATTATAGAAATGAGAAATCAGTATGTGTTGATTCTACTGCATTCTTGGGAGTTACTGTGGTTTGAATGGGATCCATATTATAATAGGTTAGCTAAGAAATTAGCTGTGCTGCTTATGCAATGAAAAATATAAGAAATATGTGAGATATCCACAGTCCTTACCTTTTAAATTGATTGTACATTTTAATAATAATTGGGTAGACCAAAGAAGACCAGTAGCCTTTGGTCTACCCGAACCATAGTATCTACGACGCCATGCAGTATTTAGCAATACGCCTCTCCATTTTCTACACTTTAATAACATACTACGTTTACAGAAATTAATTTTCAATTATGAAAATACTTTTTAAATTTTGAATAGAAGATATATTAAAATGTAAAATAAAACATAATAAAATATAATACCTACATATATTTCACAGAAATCAAATAGTTTGTCATTAAAATTAATTTTATTTATAAGTAATATCAAATACTAAAACACTATAAATTTGCAACTAAACAAACAGCGGTATCTTTCAGTTACACATTTTGTAACATGGTTAAGTTTTATTAGAAATGTTGAAGATATGCGATGATATAGCATTCTTCTCCTAAATTTAACCAGATCCGAACCAGACACGAATGTGTAAGCTGTAAGTTTCCAAGGACAGTTGCAAGACTTGGTGTCCGTAATCTAGTCAGTCGCGGACCTAAAATTGAAGTTTGGAGAGGATCTTAGATAGAAGTTTCTAGAAAATTGTACATCTAATATATAACAAAATTATACTAAGTATCGGACGGGACGACCCGACGCCACTTGTGCCTCACTCGTCTAGATCCTCAGCGTCTAGTGAAATCATTGTGCATATTCAACAAATTAGAAGTTATTGTTAATAAGGCTTTTGCAGCGGCACATGGTATCCTTCTGAAGAATCTCAGTTTGATCGCATTCATATTTAAAGATCGAAAAGGATATATTTATATTTTTTTACTTTTTGCATTATGTAGGTGACACTTAAAATTCTTACAACTGACCACTTAGAAACTAAAATAAAAAAAAGTATCTAAATTAAAAAAAATAGAAGTCTTTACCAACCTTATTATATACATTGCATTCGTATGTCATTTGTTTTTATGAAGTGGTGACAAAAGGAAAATTGTTTATCTAATATCATCACGAATTTAACACGAGATAATTTTCATGCAATAACTTTCTACAAATTTAGTTGTGATTTAAGCCAATAAGAAAGTTATAACAGGCTTCGGTTAAGCTTTTAATGATAAAGATCCATTCCTTGCCACTGTTTTATAACTAATTTCACGAGTGCAAAGGTGGTCACACTAATTTGACTGACGATTTGCGTCTGGAACGTCCTACGGCGACGACCGAATACAACATTAGTGTTGTGCCGTTAACGATAGACACTTCCAAAAGAGTGACCTACCAGCAGATTTGGACAAGCTTAGACATTAGTATGAGTCAAGAGCACAAAATTCGTCATGAAGATTGAGCGGTCAGGATGCTTTTTACTCAGTGGATACTTTGTAATTTGATCGAAACTTAAAAACTACATGTTAATTTGTGCCGCGAAATGATGCAAAGATTTCCGCTGGTGACTCAAATGCTGTATACGACATAGTTACAGGCGACGAAAGCTGTATTTGCAGTAAATATCCCGAAACCAAAAGACAGTCTACTCAGCGAGTATGTCCTATTGAGGAGTTAGTTACTTGCTAAAGTTAAACGAGGTCGAAGCGTTGGAAAAAGGTATGACTTATTTCTTCGGAATGGCAGATCATGATAGATCAATTGTTTTAGAACATAAAAAAGAGTCACTGCAGACTGTTACACTAAAGTTTAGGAAAAACAACCTCGCAAAAGGATTCTCTGTTAACTTGACAATGCTTACCTTACACCATGGGATTTTTATTTATTTCCTAAATTAAAAGAAAAACTTCGACGAAATTGATTTACGGACGCCGAAGAAACAGTGGCTGCTCTTATAAAAAGGACGTCGAATGGGCAAAGTGCTCCATCGAATGCAATATTCCATGTTCAGTAGGTTCCATCGAATGCAATATTCCATGTTCAGTAGGTTCCATCGAATGCAGCGACGTATTGATCTCAACAGCACAACATCAGTACAACAATACATGATAATAAAAAAAAACTTGCTAATTTGCTTCTTCTTTCGATTTTCAAATTGACCCTCATAAATATCTATCTATTAGCTTTTACCCACAGCTCCGCCAGCGAGGACATCGAATGAATTCTCTTATGTAGACCAATCGCACTGCAGCCATGATACAGATGTTGTTCCTGGTTTCGATTTCAGTCCTGGCCCCACTTTTGATCCCGGTTCTATCCAAAATATATATAATTCACCTGCGACGCCGTTCGCATTGACATGCAAAGAAATCTTTCATCTTTTATTTCAATCGATAATGTGACCTACCATGATCCCGATTTCGAGCGCATTTCAGCACAATCCATATTCTTACACCGAACACAAATAATGCTGCTAATGTTTGTATCATGAAACTATCTTACTCACGCCCTTGATCCTGACCCCGGTCCTGCTCGTGATACCGATTTCGGACCAATATTGAACTTGAATCTCTCTTGAATATTGTTCTTACCATAACCAATCGCCATAAGTGAAGAATTCGGAATGTAATCGCGCAACGAAAACCGCAAGCAAAAGTTAGTACAGTGGAATCTCAATAACTCGTTAAGTCGAAATCCTCAGTAAGTCGAAAAAAATTGCCATTCCCTTCCGATGAACCCCTAAATACGCGGTATCTCGAATTATTTAGACTTTATAACTCGAACAAAATGTTATTCCCCTGCGAAATGTTGAGAATACATATTTATACTCTATAACACGAATTTCCAAAAGGAGACTCCGTAAGTTGTAGTTGGTAAAATATAATGACGTCTTACTCGGAATTTCCCGAAATAATAGCAATAAATTCCAAAATGAATGTTCGGGTTCGAGGCTTCTAATCTATTGTTTTTGTCTTGTACACGTGCAATGAATGAATACATTCATGAAAATTTCTAAGTAACACAGCTGTGAACGTTATGTTTGATTTTTTTAGTGTACACAGTTTACTTCGTAAGTCGAAATTTCAGCAGTTAAGTCATATGTATCTCGAAGTTCTTGTTAAGTCGAAAACTCGTAAATTCGAATTTTTTTGCATTTCTCTTGACATTCGAGTTATTGAGATTCCACTGTATCTTTACAATCATACTCTTTATGTTGTTTTCATATATAAGCTATATTAATTACTGTTAAGTTTTAGCCAATGTTGTTCAGGTGTTGAAGCGTGATTGAGCAACAAACAACCAAACGTACAAACATTCATATTTATAATATTGGTAGGAGAATGTAGTAGAATCCTGCTACTTAATTTTCATTCACGATTTGCTCACGATTACAATACAAAGATTTGGTATTATCGAACTGATTTTGGCCGTCAGGGTCGTGACGTGGATAATGGAACTCTTCAATAATTACTAGTAAGCCTCCAAAATTGGAGCTAAATTCATTTGTTTTGACGTGTTTAATACGTTACACTAGATGACAAGTGTCCAATGATGGAGCCGGTAAATATGGAAGTCTTCAAGGGCTACCAGTAAGCTACGTAAGTTTGGCTTAGACGATTTTGACATATCCAATACATACATAATTAATACAATACAACTTCATTCACATAATAATTTTACATTAATTTTATTTATTACATTCATTTACATTTTAATAACACATTTTTCAATTAACATTAGAATTTCATTAAGCTATAATTATTAGGATATTTTTCTCGACTAAAGTTAAAACAAAAACATTGAGACAACTTAAAGATTAATCCAGACCAAGATAAATCAACAGTCATTTCATACAGTTTTAAATTTGAAGTGATGAATAGAATTTTTATCGTAACTAATGACAACAAACAAGACCACAAATTTCATGGTTTAAGTATAAGAAGGAACATTTATACGAACACTTAAACGTACGATAAAAAAATTGTAAACCGGTTGACCTTTTAGGCTATTCTTGGAATTTCTTACTACTTTCGCGCTCAAAGATACAAAAAAAAATTGTAGTAAATCAATAAGCTCATCATGCTCGAAAGATCGAATTTATTGCTTTTTCATGCCCCCCGAGCTCAAAAATATACTTCTAATACGTTCAAAATTCTTACAATTCAAAAATTTATATGTATTAATAAACCATTTTTTTAAATTTTTTTATTACAATGTGTTAGAACACGTTTTTTTGAGTTTGATCCGTTTTATGGCATGCGACGCAATTTTGCAAACAGAAAAGATTTACCGAGTACCAAACATGAATCCATCAAGAGTTTCAAGTTATTTTAAAAACATTATTTTTAATCGAATATTTCTTTGACAATATTTCTCAAATGTCCGACCGACTTTCATGTCATTAGCAACGTTGAGCGTTGTTTTTTAAGGAAGATAACTGGATAGATTTTGAAATGAATTGATAGAGCGTATAATGAATTATTATAAAAAAACACATTTTTTAAAATTTTCTTCTAATGATAATAAACACAATAACGATTTCTAATAACGATATCTCACGAACAAATCAACAGATTTTTATGCAGTACATGGCAATCGATACAAGTGTTTGAAACTGATACTGAAAATGAACTGATAGATTTTGGTATAGATTTGTAGAGTAGTTTAAAAGTTATATAAAATTTGGTTGCCTGTAAAGTCGGTATACGGGCGAAAGTTTTACGTGACAACGACTTTGAATGGTAAAATCATTTTAATGTGAATATTCATTCGTATAGTAGGAAGAAGGATGAAATAATAGTAACAATTTAAAACATTTATTTATACAAAGAATTATATTTAAAACATTAATTTATACAAAGAATCTCGCACTGAATTTCATATTAACAAAATTTTATTTTTACCTTTACACATACATACGTATTTATATACAAATATACATACAATAACTTGCAATACATTTGCAAGCTATGCACTAATTCTCTAGTGCTGCGCGCGCGGCAGACCGATCATAGTTGAGTGGGAGAGAGACGCAAGGCATTCGGCGGGCCTCTCTCTCGTTCGGTGACTCATCGTTACGTTACCGAGCGTTACACTTTTTCATAAGTGATTCCCAGCCGCAACCTAATTTAAGACGTTGTCACGTCAAAAAACATTTTTCTGAAAATTTTCTTTTTGGTATTCTTTTAAATCTACCATAAGAAATTCGTTCAACGTTTCAGGGATTTTGAGTTAAGTAGACCTCTTTCGAATGTTGCAAATTATTTTTTGATCGGTTAAACCATTCAAAAATTATGAAATGTTTACATACACACGCACGCACGCACGCACGCACACGCGCAAACACAAAGACATCAGTCGGAAAATGGTCGATCTAGATTCTTAGGACCCTAAAAGTCAAGATATGGTGAAAACTCGATTTTCGAAATTAGAGTGAAGACAGTGTCTACTAGAAGTAAAAGATTTAAGGCAAAGAAGTAAATTATGGGGGATGAAAAAAATAATCTTCAATTTGCAATTTAGTACTCCTCTTATTTAAAATTATTATATTTATAGTAGCGGATCGAGACACGGCGACAAATGGACCTTGTAAATTTCAAACTTTATTAAAACCGCATTTTATTCGGTGTCCTCATAAGATTGCCCAGGCATAATAAATACTGTTCTTAAGCGCCGCGGTTGTAGAAGTCAGAGACAAATCCAAGTTCCAAGGTTTTCATTCGGTAATGTAGAAACTAATGCACGTTGCCTTAAAAGTGGTCGAGGTTCGAGATTTCACAGAACAACGGACCCTTCAGCCAAAGCATGCCTCGTGACGAGAGTAAATAAAAAGCAATAAAGCCACAAATAGGCACTTGTTTCGGTTTTCCGGATTTGTTATTTTATTCATTTGAATCTTAAGTTCGGCGCGAGAGGCGACCCGCCGCCGGCGCCGGCGCGTGACCGGAGTTCCATTGGCGGCCGCTCGCAAGGAAAGAGCATCCCCTCGGAATCGGACTCAAAGAGGAAATGCTACTATATTAATATTTAAAGGACTCTTATTAAGGATTCAGTGCGAGCCGAGGATCCGCGTCGGTGTGTAACAGGTCATTAAGTCGCCCGCCCTGCGCGCGCGCCGTCACCCGCCCGCCGGCCCTCGTAAACCGGCGGAGCGCTACGGAACTTAGCGAAGCCGTGTTTGTGTTTATATTTTCTTCGGTGTGGTTTTAATGATGTTTTGCACCGTATTTTTATATTTACGCAGTTGGATGTCGCTTTTGTTTAATCCAGAAAAATAATTCGTGATTTTGTTATGATTTTACTGATTTATGAAAGACATTTAATCATTGTGTCCGTGGCAAGAGAGGCTATCTGTTTTTTCTTATCAAATAATAATTAGCAACACAGCGATATAATATCTATTATGATATAAAGCATATTTTCTAATCAACGATTTGATGAAACGAGCCATCATGAAGATGAGTCATAAATGACTGTATTTACAACATCTTACATGTTTAATTATCCACCAGTTTCTTAATTAGTAACTTCGCGTAACATAATTCATTTCTCCATTTAAGTGAATTATATGATTCGGTTTGAATTGAAAATTCTCTGCTTTTGTTGAAAGTACAAAATATAGCGGTTAGGAACGATCAAATCCAAAACTTCATTAATTTGTGATATCTTATTTACTTATGTCAAATTTTAATAATCCCTCTAATCAAGTGCAATACCCCTCCACAATGGTTTTATCTAATATCGAGGGACTTGAACTTTGAGCCCTCCACGCTAGCTTAGAGCGGGTTGAGGCCGCTAACAACCGCTACCATAAATGCGATGACAACCACCGGGACTCGAGTGCCTAGGAGGCAAGGACTCTTTTAGGAATTAGTTGGAAACTCGTCAGTAAATGCGCCCTTGGTCAAGAATCCAATTCTGTTTGAAATCGATGCTCTTTTTCCGCCAAACCTTTATTTAATATAAGGACGTTTATTTAATTGTAGGTACGCTTTATAAGCCTTCAAGCACTTGGGCCCCGACGTCACTGCGACGTCGCCCCGACGTCACTGTGACGTCGTTACATCGGCGTATTTAGGTACAGTCTCCGCGCAAGGGCTCAGTCATTCCCTCTGCTTAGAATGGAAGTTATCCTTGTATATTGCATGTACGTCCATGTTTCTCTTTACTCGGTATCTTTATTAAATATCTTTTAATAAGTGTATAAGTATTTTACATCAATTTAGTGTCCTTTTTACTCTTATGTAACAGATAAACCCATATTTCACTTTATAAACTATTTAAGTAATAACAAACTTTTTGAAAAGTAGTAAGTGTGAATTGTTTTTTTCTAGTTTTATCAAACTGATGCTAGAACATAAGTAATAAGTATATATCACATATAAAACTAACACACACACCGTGTCCACGTGCCTAGTCAAATAGCCTTGGAATAGTTGAATTTGCTATTCTAATTTTGACGTACCCCATGCACATATTTCCTGATTTTACGAGTCGTAAGAATTTTTTGTATTCTAGGGTTATAGAAGAAATGACTTCAACAAAGATCGATTCGAAGATGATATCTGAGTCGGTGTTAAATTAATAAGGCCCTAATTGGGCTATAAACGGAAATTATGTAAGAAGGGCCAAATTTTAAGCACCCGAAACCGACGAGCTTGCACGAAACAATGATATTAAGCGAACAACTAACTGCACGATTAGAAAGTAATAAAAAAAATACAAATTTATAATACCAATCGAGTCTAAATAGTTTTAAAGCCTGGTATAATATATTTTCGAATATTAAAATAATCATTTTTATTTGCCTGCGTGAGACTAATAACCATTCTTTTTGGTTTTTTAAATTACAACAAATCAAAATACAGATCTTATATAATTTAAAATTGCTTTTTATAATTCTATTGCGTCTTGTGAGCTGTTTTTACTAGAATAACGACAAAAATATATATATATATCAATAAGACGCTTCAGCGAAACATCGTCTATAGATGTAATTACTCATGTGGACGCCAAAGGATACGCCCTATCATTAGTCGAATTAGAAATATCTCACAAGTACAGGGCGAAGGGAGCGGCCCCACGCGGAGTAAAGGTCGATAAATATGAAGGGCACGTCTCGGACAGAACACCCATTAATTACTGAATGTTTCACTGTGGGTTGCGCAATGAACGAAACTCGCTACGGCGAGATTGCGCCGCGTCACGCCCGCAAAAAAGGAACAGCTTAGTAACCGCGGCCACTTTTGTTTTAGCTTTTTTTTTATGAAGCCTTTGTCCCTACCTAAATAATCCGCTGTCGTTACTTTTGAAAGCGGCGTATTTTTTTTTACAATTAGAATATTACATCGTAATACTTCTATGACGTAGCAGAATACACTTGTTCTGCGTATTGAATTCGTTTACATCGCTTAATAAATAAATCTCTACTCACGATAAACATTATTATTTCAAGTGTCATTCGGATTGCTCGTGTCGATTTTCCGCCCACTGAGAAACATGGCCTATTTGTCTTTTTTTTTTTTTTATTTTAAATCGAGAGGCTTGGATGTTAGAGCTTTCACGCTGGCCCTGTATAACGTCATGTTAGAGGCCATGAAAGACCGTCATCAACAGTGCGTAATAAACAACATCTGCCAGCTTGATATGTCTGATAGGATACGACGGCGAGCGAGTGATTTTAAGTTTCACTGAAGTTAGAAACCTATTAGTCGATTCGTCCATGGTCAGGGTTTAAACCAGGTAATTTCTAATTCTTAAAAAACACATTAACTATTAACACGCCACAGTTATTCTCATATTTTTATCGCATGACTTCTAACACATATCCGTCACGATTTGGGAGGAAGATAAATATTCGATACGACTATTAATTGATGCTAACCGACTAACTGAAAATTTTGGGTTGAATATGTAATTCTCACTTTTTTAATAAGAGATCATCTATAATACCACTGAAGGCGATTTTAAATATCTAATGTAATTTTTTATTATTACTGCCGGTGGTATTCCAGTTTCAGTGTAACATTCAATACGTGTAAAGTGGCCGACGACATTACAACTATAATAAACGATCGTTATGTTTCACGACAGATCACGTATTGTATATTTCACAAGAACACAAAAAAAATGATCAAGTCGACATACTTTGATATATTTTGGTATAGCGTAACTAAATCAGTTTAACAGCCACAATAAAGTGTATAATATAATAAAATGTCGTATTGATAAATACATTATTTAAACGCGTTACTACATAATATTAATTAATAAGGAAAAATCGGTTTGACATAAATTTAGATCATTACTTATTCAATTTGGCCGGAAATTAAATTCTGTATTATACAGATATTTCGAGTCTTAAGTCGGCTCTAATAGGATCGGAAGCTTTAAGTCAGTCCCAATTCAAAGTTTGTTTAAGCTTCTTAGATTATTTATTCTAACCATCTTGTAAGTGGGTCTTGTGAATACGGAAAGTTTTAATGAATCAACATTCATCGCTAGCCGGACCGGCGAGCGCCCTCTATCGTACTTTCAACTTTGTCTTCTTATCTCCGGATTTGACCTCATTAGATGGTTTATCTACTACGTCATGGACTTTATGCAACTTCGTAATTCCCGAATGATTCTCACGTCACACAATATGGAATAATACTATCTAATAACTCGGGAGGTGCAACGTGCAGCATGGTCGCTGCACACATCCGTTCTGAAATATTCAGAGAGACGAACGAACACGCTAACGGCCGAGTGCACTACAAAAACATATGCATAATATTTATATACCAGACTCAGATGCACTTATTATAATGCAAGTTCGTACCGACTTCAAAATGTTCCTACCAGCTAAATGCTGCTCGAAATTTTGTATCAACATTTCCTTTTATAGGAACAAATATTTTCAAACGATAATTCTATTAAGTTTTCTTTCGTATAACAATACCAATATAACAAAATATTATGTAACACATAATATAAAAAACAATTTCAAAATCTTATTTTTTGACACGGTTACGTCTTTCGAGTAAACGGTGCATCATCATAACGCACACTTAGGCTTGATTTGCAGTCAGAAAATAGACTGTCGCTTTACGTATTATGTTTCTCGATCGCAGTACATAACGGAATACCTCCGAGAGCAATTTGTATTTCGTTCCTACACCTCACCACGTATTTTCTTCACAATATAATAACAAATCGTCTGTTTGAAGACGCGAGAGAGAAGTAAAAACTTACATCGGAATAATGCTCTTTCAAATTTATAAGTAGGTCGCCGCACAGCGGGAACTCGCAGAACGGTCTTCTGCGATTCCTTACCGTGTGCGGGTAGGGGGGGGGGGCGCCCTGGTCCACGGGGCGATTCAAAAAATTAAAAACTTGCTCGTAAAAATTTACTCCGACATTCCATTCCGCCGCTGCGAGGTAGCGTCGAGCCGTTGGGTACACTCGTTACGTGGCCCGGTGGCCGTCGAGCGTTTGCTCACATCTGCTCTTGATGGAAAATGTTAGACCGTTTCCGGCTGGGCTAAGTATTTTCGAGTTAGATTTCGCAAAAGTATATATGATACTAAAATCAGTATCGTGACATCGGAATAGTTGAAATGTTTTAAAAATATTGGAAATACTTGACAAGCAAACACTTCACGAAAAAAAAGCTCCGAGTTTGTATACTTGTATGCTTCGTATTGGTAATAATTATATTCTGAAAAATTGGTTGTCTGTAAAGTCGGTTTACGGACAATATTTTTACGTGATAATGTAAAAAGAAAACATTGATGAAAAATTGCATTCTTTTATGAATTGAATTGAATTGAATTATTATTACTGAATTATCGTTATTTTCTATAATACAAAGGAGTTAATTGAAAATGACAGTGTTTTCGATAAATTAACATTTATTTGCACTCGTTAATTCAAATGTTTTTCTACTTATATTATACAGAAAAGAGATAGATACGTGACAAGCCGAACGCTTAGGCCGATCGGGCCTCTCTATTGTTCCGCGCTCTCGCTCGCACGCTCGGCTCAGGCGGAACGCGACAATGAGTCAAGCTTGTTCGTGCGAGCAGCCGGCGTTCATCCGTTTATAAGACGTTATCACGTCAAAAAAATTGTTCATTCTAATCGAAAATTCGTAATGAATTTGCATCATTGATTTTGAGCGAACCAATATTTTTGTTGTCTTGACCAATTTGAATATTGGTTTGCTTAATCCGATTGGTTAAACTATACGCATTAAATATTAATACAACAAATCACTCGGCTAACAGAATGAAATATATGTAACAAAGTTAAATTCGAACTTGGAATAATTATTTTTATTTATAAAATATGTTTATTTCATAGATAAAAGAACTACACTTGAAAACGTCATTATTATGGTTTTTGACATTACCACCCACTCCAAATGGTGATTTACATTGAAAAGAATGATTAAGAAACTCAAGGTTTGTTATTTTTTGCACAAAAATACAAAATCCTAAATGATTACAATGATTTACTAACTTCGCTGAATCAGGTTTTATTGGCAGCAAGGTCATTCTTATGCTTAGCGTTAATATCATGGATTTTGCTAATTTTTCAAAATATTTTATGTTTCTGTTGACGTGTATCTGATTTTCGAATATGTATTATAATGGCATAGTTAAAACATCAATTTCTCTCATTTTTTCTCTGAGACATGTTTCAGTGTGATTATTCTCATTGTCAGGGCCGCATTTAAAGTAATCGTCTATTATAAAAATATCTAAAGTAATAACTTGGATAGAATTGGAGTGAAACAATGATCGTTATCAATAAAAAACCCGGAATTGGAATCGAAACCGAAATTTGAATCGTAAATTAATTAGAGAGTGGAACCGGAGTAGAAATTGAAAGTGTGATCAAGACCGAGAACGAAGTCGAAACACGGATCTAGATCGAAACGTGGACCTAGATAGGTACCGAAGGAAACCTGACTTAAAATCGAGAGTGGAGTGCCAACTTACGTATCTCTCGCAACGATAGCGACATCAAATTTTCTATTGAGGAAAAAATAAGGGCATACACACAAAGGAATATTGGAAATGAAATTCGATTGTTGAAGTAATACATATGAATATGCATCTCGAACATTTAGTAAAATTCGTTTCGAAGGTTTGGTGTACAGTAACCCTTATTTTACCCTGTATGAAAATCAATTGACGTCATTCGTTAATATTGTCAAGTTTCATGCGTATGATGATCGTTAATATAACGAAAGGTATTGCAGAATCAGTCGTTACATTACGGTCGATGTTTGATTGCTAAAGCGGTTGAAGCAATTTGAAATGAAGCACTTATTGTTTTCATCAGTCAATTAAATGATTTGTTATTGCCATTTGAACTCATAATTTTTTATATTTCAAAATATTTTATTAAGTAAAGTAATCAATTTAAATGTTTCGATATGTGGGGAGCAAAATGTTAAGCAACTCCCGGGGTTCAATCGAAGCCGATAGTGAAACCGGAATGAAATCAGGACATGGATTAGAAGTAATAGCTAGATAGTTCAACATAAAGGACAAAGAAATTAATTTAACTCTACGTCCATGCGGGTGAAGCTATTGCCAAATACAAAAGAATCAATCGTTTTTAAATTTTAATTTACGTCCATCATAACAAACCGATAAAGACCTTGAGTAGCAATGGTCCAATAAAAACTTTATGTCAACAAAATTAATTAAATTTCATACAGGCATAAAGCAACGTGTATATATGACTTCGTCTGATATTATGTTTATTAAACAGCTCGATTCACACACACACACACGCACGTCTGTCTGAACTGGCCTCGTAAGAATTCCATAACATAATCGTTAGCATTTGATTGCGTCATAAAACCGTCGTCCGAGAGGGAAACCATTATGGTAATATTTATTTATCTACGATGACAACATCGCATGCATCAAAGTGTTGTAGATGGGTGGAATTAAAGTATGAGACTGATTTTTGTTTGTCTATTTACTTGAGCGACGATAACACTGCGCCAGCGTTCATTATATTAAAGGCATCTATCACACGTGCAGCAAAAATATTCATAATTATATAGAGACTCTCTTCGATCGACTACATTGAAAATGATAGACATTTGGAGCGCCTTAATGATGAAAAGCCACAACGAGCATTGAAATGATTCGTATTTTCGTTGTATTCTATGTGAATGATATTTTCAAAGAAAATACAAAATGACAGCTAAGCAAACCTGGTAAAAGAAATAATAATTGAAATACAAAAAAAAAAATTACAATCTGCTAGTGCACAAAAAGCCATTCGCCAGATGTGCTGCACGCTTAACGCTCCCGGCTGTCTCGAGCATTCTATTTGCTTTAGAGTTTATAGTAATAACTCGCATTGACAGTTGACATGCAGCCCCTGTATATTGTTTTTAAATCGACTGTATCATATTATATTAACAATCAGTTACAATAGTACAATTTTTTTTTATTTATGACAAAAACAGAAACTCTTTTGTAGAAAATGTTATGAAAACAATACTCTGAAAAAGCAACAGCAAATTTATACATTTGAAGTATTTTATTTTTTCTCAAATACAAATACAGAGAGAGCTTTGTGTTTTCTGATGTTGGCATATAATACATTTTATTTGTGACTACGAAGTACAATTATTTTTGTGAAACATCATTTATATTCAAAAGAATGTACGAAATATACCCTTGTAAATACACCCAAGGGTGTGTTATTTTGTACATATTCTATTATATTGATGAATCCTAGATTTATTTCTCGATGTAAGTTTTATTAGTCTACTTCAATAATGTACATTTACATAATACTATTTACTTTGTAATAGTTGCAATAAATTTAAACCGATACGTAACAGAAGTGGAATGCTATAACTTCAATTACTTATTTAGCGCTTATTCTAAGTATAAGCCTTAAAATGTTAGGCAATGTAATGTTTAAACTGGCCGTATTGTCTCTCAGAACTCAAAGTGAATTAATTATCACGCCTGTCATAAGTTACATTACAATGAGAATTATTCAAAGTCACGTAGTAAAGATACATTAGCCAATCTTATAAAATACAAACATGATGTTTACACCGAGACAATGTAAACTCAAATAAAATCGTCTCACGAAGGCTGCGAGGTCTCGCAGCAGCCCCCGGGGGCGAATTCGCGTAAAAGTCATGTTAATGTGATAATGCAAGTTGTGCGCCCGCGCCGCGCTCACAATGGCTGCGGGACAATGGAAATCATTAATCACGTAGTTTACACGCGGCCACGTGCGGTCGGCGGGGGCGCGCGGGCGCCGGGCCGCCGTCAAGTGCGCGCGGACAGATTGCGATGTTCCGTAAAGCGTAAAATAACCCTCATCAAGCGACAGAACATTATCTCATATACACATCGAGGTGTAACGGGACGTTACCGTCCGCGGCGTAAGGAGGTGCGCTCCTTTGTTACACCTCCTTATTTCTTGTTGGCACGACTTCGAGGTTTAGATTTCATGTAGCGAACGCATCGCCACAACTCGACCACGGTGCAATTGGACTAACTGTTATGCAATAATTGACCTATATCGTTTAGTGCATGAAAGCTTAGATGACGTTAAGTTCGAAAGTAAAATCACTTTACATCTCACTTCATAAAACAACAAATACGGATACTTTCTTAAAGACACACAAATTTAAGCAATTATAGTACAAAATACAACCCTGTGGTATTAAAGTTGATACATATATCGAGCTATTTTGATAATATTGGTATTTGTGTATCGACGAATACAATACATTACGTGATTGATCGTTTTTGCAACAGTAAATAAAAACGATGAAGTAGTAATGGTATTATAAACAAATAAAATACGTATGATGTGTTGAATTAGAAAAATTAAAATCAAATAACTTATTTTAAGTATAACACAATTTTTTGACAAAGCACAATGTAACGTGTCAAGAGAGAAACTGGTGACGATGTGGTGTTAAATACAGTAATTTATGTATCGACGATTGCTTTTACCATACTAAAATAATATCTTTATTTTAAAATATGAATATTTGTCTTTTTCTATATTAAATAGTATTGAATAAAAATATAAAACTTAATATAGCAACATTTGTGAGACAAAAAAAATGACAAATACACCATTTCTCTACAAAAAGATACAAATCCGTAATTCAAAGTCACGTATCTTTTTTGGGATTGCATAAGTATTCATTTTAAAAGATGTATACATATACAAATTAGAAATATTATCTATATTGGAAGAATTTATGTTTCAAATTAAAACGAGTAGTTGTCTTATAACATAGGAACCAAAACATTCTTTTGTATTTTCTGGGAAAAAAGTGAAGGCGGGTTTGTTACTGTTAGAATCTAACCTTCTTCTTAATTGTATTCACACTGCAGCAAAATATAAAAATTGGAAAAAATACAACTTAAAAATAAGAGCGATAGAAGGAACCATCGTCTATACATCATCTATAAAATGGTTCCTATGAACCATGTCAAATTAAATGGTGATTTGTAAACATCGTTTCCAATAGACATTCACAAATCAGTATTTTATTTAACAATTGTGACATGGTTTCTCTTATTAATGTCTATTTTATCAGTACTACTAATTGGTTATAGTTATTTGAGGTCAACTGCATTATTATCATTTAACACACTGATGTAGCCTTCTTCGTCTTGTTGGAGCGTACCTATAGAAAGAAGCTAGTTATAACGCTTTTACTCTATAAGAAGATATTTGTAATGCATTCTTAATGAAGAAATATTTTAACCTTCATAGTTAAGACTAATAGGGCATTAATCTAGGCATCGAAACTCTATGCTATCTAGGAGTCATTTTCTTACTGCGTTTATTTAAGGATGCAAAGCACTTTATATGTATGACTTTTAACAGTAATGATATTACTTGTTTAAGAAGTAAGTTGAGGAACTGAAATTGGAAATAAATCCGATTAGCTTGAAGCGTACTTGTATTCACGGCAAAATAGAATAGAAATACAAAACATTACGTGATTGATCGTTTTTGCAACAATAAACAATAATAATGAAAGTAGTAATGATGTTATAAACAAATAAAATATGTATTACGTGTTGAATTTGAAAAATTAAAATCAAATAACATATTTTAAATATAACACAATTTTTTGACAAAGCACAATATAATGTGTCAAGAGAGAAACTGGTGACAATGAGGTGTTGAATACTGTAAAAAATAAGGCCAACAACAAAGCATTCTGTGATCGATAAGGATATAATGCTTTTTTAATATTCTTTCCGGACCTAATTTATAAATCATTGTAAGATGAATTCAACAAACAACTGTGAATACGTGATATAAAACATAGATTATATTCATATCTAAACTTTATACACAAGTTCATGCCCATGAAAAGTTATTTGTTTAAAGCATAAATTTTATTTAATGTAAGCGCTACAATAGATACAAAATATTGAATGATGAACAAAATTAGGACAACGTACAGAAATAAAATATGACAACCAGATAGACGAGCAATTGAATTCCATAGGTTCTTTTGATTAACATATTCAGACACTGCATACTAGGCCTTGCTAAATAACTTTCTTTTAACTAAACGTTTAAATTCATAGAAGGGCAAAATTTTAATTTCAGCTGGGATTTTATTATAAAAACGCTCTGATTAATTAAAAAGCTACAAAAAGAGCTCAAACACACTACATGTACCTACAGATTTGAGGGTACCCCTCGATTCGCCAGGGATCCCATCATCAAATCATCACTTGCTGAACATAGGACTACCTCTCAAATACATCCGTATACCTCTTCAAACAAAAAATATTTTTCGAATTTGGTTCACGTTTGACCAAGACAAAATAAAATACAAAAGAATTTAGAACCTCCTCCTTTTGTTTAATTTATCAAAAAGAACACTAACACCCATAAAATTATTATCAGTCCTTATCAATTCGTAACCAGGTGTTGTGATCATGTGTGTTTCAGTGATGTCTGGACATCGTTGCAGTCGCTCACCAGAATGCAGAGAAGTAGAGTACAACATCTGCGTACAAAGTGGCCGTTCGAGCGCGTCACTCGCGCCATTAAGGGTACCCTCAGTGGCGGTTGTGTGCATTAATATTTTCAATGTTTTTATGTCCTAACTTCTAACATACTTACCGCTTTATGTCGCTCATTCTCCAGAAAGCGTGAACGTTTTGTGTGCTTACATTATATCTTTTGGAATTATATTACCAATAGAAAGAAAAAATATTTTTTTCTGTAAAATCATTGCTACTCAAGCCACACCTGCTAATCTTACTAATTACATTATTATTTTAATAGTGATTTCATTAGCTATACTCAGAATAACGTATCCATATTTTGATTTGGAATTAACTTATCGCTTCGGGAATAATAGATTTTAAGCATATTGCTTTAATTGTGTTTAGTAATAAGTCACTAGTCTCAAAGGAAACGTTTAAGTGTGGCAGAACCGCATGCTGTGATCGACTTGGCCGCAGAACGTAAATGGGCATGTTGACCGGTAAGATGTCACATTCTCATAGAATACAAACGTGAAGTAAAAGCTTCTGCTGTTTCTTTTCGTATAGAAGATGAGAGTTCCGGTGGCCCACTTCCCCTTCACTCCGTTTCCTTCTCTATCACCTACTTCCCCTTCATTAGCTCATACCACCTCTTCATCAGATATCCCATTCTTACCAAAGCGGCCGGCAAAGCCTTTATCAATCCTCTGGGTTTATAAGTGTTCATGAGTGGCGATGGACACGTCTTCTCTAGTGGCGCGCATTTCCGTTTGTCACTCGAAAATATTATAAGAAAAAGTCCCAAAAAAAGGTTATTTTTTTATTTTCCACTATGTAAATTGAATATTTTCAGAAAAGTGGAAGTTACTGTTTTGAATTTCATTTTCTAAAAGCGAGTTTTCACCAGATCTTGAACGTTTTTGAATCCTAGAAATGTATTTCAACCAACCGTGCGTGCGCACGCGCGTGTGTGTGTGTGTGTGTGTGTGTGTGTGTGGTGGTGAGTTAATCTCTCATAAATCTTGACCGAATTAGCCGATTGAAACGCGGTTCACGACATTCGAAAGAGGTTTACTTGACTTAGATTCCTGAAATATTGAACAGATTCCGCTCGATAGATTTTATTAATGGTTTCTCGAAATGAATGGTTTCAGAGAAATATTTTTGTAGAAACGTTTTTTTAAAAAACAGCTCTTTTCCTCAAATAGCTGCATCGATTGCCATAAACTGCATAAAAATCGGTGGATCTTTTCAAGAGATATTTTTGAAGAAAATTTATTACTTTTTAGTGTTTTTTACAATAATTTGCAAACTACTCAACCGATAAATTCCACAATCTGTAGTTATTATTGTTTAAAAGAACGTCAATCTTTGCTAATGCATCAAAATCAATTGACTTGTTCAAGAAATATTGATGAGGAAAAATTTTTCAAAAAGTAATTTTTAGAATAAATTTTTAAACTACTCTACCAATAATTTGCAAAATCTACCCGACTGTTCTTTTTAAACCAGACAACTTCAATCTTTGCAAAATACGTAAAAGTTAGTTGGTTAACTTGAAAAATATCGTTAACGGAAAATGTCACAAAAAGTATTTTTTTTAAATACATGAGAAACATTCACCTTTTTCTGCTTAGAAAATTACGTTAAATGCCATAAAGCAGATAAAAATTGAATAATGTCTTCGACATATATCACAGTCGAAATATTAAAAAAAAAAAATTAACTTCCCATTATTAAAATTGAAATATTTTCATAAATTAAGAAAATGTTATTTTTCTTTTTCCCAAAATAGAGTTTTCAACAAATCTTGACGTTTTTGGATCCCAATAATCTATTTTCACTGTTTCCCATTTTCCGTAATGCAATGTTTTGATATATTTAAAATTATTCGTAAACCATTTGATTTGATTGTCAGCACAATTAAACGATTTTGAAAAACTACCACAACGATTGCCGAGTTTTTCACATGCCAAATGTGTTTAAAATTAAAATGCGTCCGTTGTGTATCTTTTTTCCACATTAAAATTCAGTTACTTTTCACGTAAAAATCTGATGATCATATAGCATACAAGAGTTTAATTGCACATGATGTTTTCAAAATTTTAACTGATAGTTGGCAACATTGTTATGAATTTGTAATTAGGAGTTTTGCATTTGTTAGCATGGAATTTCTTTTCTTTTTACTGCTGCTTTGCGGTACCGAGCCAAAATATTAAAAACAGATCCTTTATAGTTAAGTCATGTCCGTCCATCTGCCCGGATGTCACAGGCGTTTTATTCAAAAACTACAAGACGTATATTGATGAAATTTATAGTGTAGGTGTCTTTTATAAGCCGCTACTTAGTTTGGTGGTTAAAGAACAAAAGTAAATATTTCTAGAGGGGGCATATCATACCCGTTATACATAAAATTTGAAAAAAAATGATTTCAGCAAACATCAACAAGTGGTATATATTTTGATAGTTCGTTTAAAAACATTTTATGGTTTTTAAACAATTTTCCTGATTATGTCAATAATTTCGGAAATAATCGCTATGAAATTTGCAGAAATTGTGTCCCTCACTATATTTTCTAAACCATATGTCAAAAAAAATTTAAAAAAAATAGCGAAGGTAAAGCTTGACCCCTCAAGCGCGCAATGCCATTATAGTGGCATTTGCGACTGAGGCGCCACCCACTAGAACGGCATAACTCGCTCTTTTTTGGTACGATACAAAGAAAATACTTTTAAATTTCTGGGTTATAATACAATATTATACGAAATTGAATCTTATAGTTTAAAAATAAGGGAGCAGAAAAATATTTACTGTTCTCGTCACTTGCGTCAAAAAATTTACAACGATATTTTAAATCCACGTGATGCCATACGCTACGTCATCTCACTTTGCGGTGAATTGTTGTGTGCTGATTTTGCTACGAAATTATGGATAAGCTAAGAAAACCGTAAGTATTTCTCTTTGATAAATATACTAAAATACGTAGAAACGTTTGGAGAATCATAATAAGCATAGATTACAATGTTTTTCGAAAAGACTTATGTCTAAAATAACCCGAAACTTTCATCCTTTATTCTTTGTTGTATAACATGGTCGCCATTGTTCAATTTTAGTTATTGATTTTACATATTATTTCAATATATTATTTTATTTCAATGATTTCTAATGACAAAGTAGACTATTAGCTTTTGTCTCGGTGCAAAATTTGTAGAGAATTTACATATATGTACAAAAACCGTTACATTTGCTAACGGCAATCGTCTGTTGTAAGCGGTGAGGGAGACATGTTTTCCAAATTTCAACCGTAGTACAGTCAAGCAAAAGTGAAAAATATAAAATTTACGATTTTGTTCGAATTATTGAATTACTTGAATTATTAAATTTCAGGATTAATTGAATATTATTACAAACTATGCATAATAAAAAAGGAAAATGTTTATATTGCATTTCTGTCAAATTCATTTATATTGCAAATTTATTTTTATTTTGTATATAAATATTTACCATGTTTTATAAACTTGGAAAATATGAAATTTTTTGTAGGTAAAGTATTTACGAGGAATTTTTTCTAAACTATCATATCGCTAATTTGTTTTTATTTTGAATAAAATATTTACCAAGTTTTATTAATTTTGAAAATATGAGAATTTTTATGTTGGGAAAGTATTTATGAAGAATTTTTTTAAACGTTATTGCTAATTTATTTTTTTTTTGAATATAAGTATTTACCATGTTTTATGAATTTTAAAATATGAGATTTTTTCATGTTGGGAAAGTATTTATGAGGATTTTTTTTCAAACTCTATCACATTGCAAATCTTTTTTAATATAAATATTTACATACTATGTTTTATGAATTTTATTTTGTTCTATTTTTAGGTCACATTACAAATATTGTTTTTCAAATATATAATACAATTTTATAAATTTCGAGCTAGTACCATAAAACAAAATGGTCAACGTCCCTGCGTTCACGACATATTGTGGACTTGGCGCTGAGCGAATCGGACCAATCACTGCGATCTCCAGGTCCTGCGCGAATCCCTTCGCCAGCGATCCCAGATCGTTCGTCGGCGCAGCCATCTCCGTCATCCTCCACATCATCACCACAATTCAAACGTCCCAAAACGGTTAAGTACGTACAAAACTAGTGTTTGTGACTGTTTTAGAAGTTTTGCATCTATTTTTAACCATGCGTACATTACAATCACATGTTTCAGGAGCCTGTTGCTTGTTCTTCGGCTGTGTATTGACATTTTGAGAAGCCGGCACCCAAAATACCGATGTCGATATCGATTTATATGTTTTTTAAGCTATCAATTACATCGCGTTGAAGTAGGGACGTTTTTAGAAAATTAAATTTTCTACAATTTTGTCATTAACATTTTTCGTAGCCTCGTTATTTATAAAATAATTACAGAAAAACTAAAATTTTATAAAAGACTTAAGTTTAGTTACCATACTACCTCGTCAATTTACGATTATGCCGCAATATGCACTTTCTAAAAATAAAATCCTGACTGTGGGCGAGGTCATACCATGAAATGCCACTGAACTATATAAATTTAAAAGATAAAATACAAGTTTACGTGTATTTAAAATGGGAAGTTTAGAAATTGGAAAAAGTACTTAAAACTAAAATTAAGAGTTCCTTCTTTAACAGGTTTTTAGCATATAAAATGAAATTTTACTGCGGGGTGAAAAAATTCATCGCTTAAAATGAATCATCTTAATATGTATTGTTTTAGTGTGCGGACTTCAATCAGCCGAAGAATCAGGCGCAGGCTGATTCCGAATGGGGTGTCGACGGATGTGGAAGAATGCACGTCGGGCACCAGAAATTGCTGATGGAGCTGGGTATAAATAAACTTGGGGAAGCCAGAGAAATTCTTTACGTCATTGAAATAGAAGATACCGAGCATGACATTAAGTCACAGGTATCAAACCTCGTTGCGCCATTTCCGGCTTCTACGATTCAACCAGCGAGTACTCATCAAGTGATAACTTTTCCTGATGTCCACGTTTCTGCTGATGAAGACATGCCGAGTTCTTCTAGGACTTTCCGTGTCTCATCACCAACAGAAGCGCTTTGGATCCTGAAAGTGGAAGTAGTTATGATGATTCAGAATTTTCGGATGACGATGATGCCGAATATCTTGTCACTTCCGCCAAAAAGAAGATTCAGCAGAATTTATCAAATGATGAGGAGCTACCACCTCAAGTAGCGGCGTCGGCAAGGTTTATGGAAGCCGAAATGGATGTAGACCACGAGAAATTGTTGAGTGGTGACGTTAATTTCAAATGGCAACGAGACTTCACCGCATTCACTGCGGTTAGAGAAAGTTTTGTCCACCCAGTTGGTGCGGTGAAGGATTATGATTCTCCTTATGATGCCTTCATCGATATATTTGACGTTGACATCATGAAGGAAATTGTCATTGAAACTAACCGTTACGCTCATCAAGTAATTGATAAGGCAAAAGCTGTAGTATACATACAATGTCATCGCGCATGTACAAGTGGAAAGATACCACTGTAGATGAGCTTTACCGTTTGTTCGCAGTTTTTATTTATATGGGCATATGTCAATTTAACTCTTTAGAAAGTATTGGAGAGGCACTGACGTTGAATTGGTCTATTTCCGTAATCCCATGTCCTATGACAGATAGATTTCTAACTAAATGCCTACACTTTTCAGATAATGATAAACAACCGCTGCCGAACGCGAAAAAGCAAGCAGCTGCCAGTAACCAACCAGTTACTGACTGTAAGCAGCTGCCTGCCGATAATCGAAAGGAAAGTGTAGGTTCCTTTTCCCATAGATTGTATAAATTGCAACCTATTACTCACCATTTGAATCGAAAATTCCAGGAATTATATGTATTAAATAGATCGATTAGCGTAGATGATTCGTTTACCCTGTTCAAAGGTCGTCTTTCCTTTGCACAATATATAAAAGCAAAAGCCGCTCGCTGGGGAATCAAATCTTTTGAATCGTGTGAATCCCGGACAGGGTACTTAAATAAATTTATAATTTATACAGGTGAGGAAAAAAAAATAACAACGAAGAAAATGTCGACGATTGTGATGAAAGAGCTGAGGCCGGGAGGGGCATGGTCAAAAGTAGGGGATTAAAGCATAGACACAAAAGTAAAAAACTAATGTCTAACCCTCCTGCTATTTCTGACACTGCCCTAATCCTAACATTATGACAAAGGCCCTGACCGGGAAAACTACAAAATAGTTTTAAATTTACTAGAAGGTCTTGAACATAAAGGACATTGTGTCACGATGGACAATTTTTATAATAGTCCAGCGTTGGCACGATACTCAAATGTCGAGGCTTTGACTGTCTGGGCACAGAACGCCTCACTCGGAAAAATATACCAGAAGATGTAAAAGAGATGAAGAAAACTGTGAAAAGGGCACGATCATTGCTTGCCACTCCGGCGATGTAATGGTGTTGGCAGGATGCAAAATCTTATCGATGATTAGCACCTTCCACGACAACAGCACCTACACGGGAACAAGTGCTGGCGAGGAATGTGAGAAGCCCATATGTGTAAAGACTGTAATACAACTATGGGGGCATTGATCTAAAAGATCAAAAGCTCTCCATGTACCCAATGGAAAGAAAGAGGGTTTAAAATGGTATATAAAGATGTTCAAAGGTTATTGAACACATGTGTGCATAACGCTTATATTTTGTACAAGGATAGTCATAACAAAAATGACGAAAAGAACATAATTACGCACAGAGAGTTTCGATATCAGATTGCAGTATCGTTGAAGATGCGGTACATACCTCCACCGATTCGCAGTCTGATATCGCGATCAGAATTACGACTGGACAGGACTAAAACCATATGCCTATTCGTGGAGATACTTTGTGTTGCCAGATGTGTTTACTAAAATATGCCATAAGAAGTCGGACGGTAATCCAGTGTTCTGTATGCTAAGTCGGATTATGCGTCTTGAAAACGATTGTTTCCTTGAGTATCATTCAGTAGAAACTCTACCTCCACATAGACTAAAACGAGACAAGCCTAAACGAGGACATGGGCTGGGTCGACAAAATTGACGAAATGAACTTACTGAACCGACCCCATCGACTTCTAAGGAATGATACTCTTCGAAACTACAGTAAACAATTTTGGATAAACTGCACTAATTATGATAGAATGAATGAAAGAATTTTGATAGCGGGATATGTTAATATCATGTTCGGAGAGACTTTGTAAGGGAATACGAGTGTCGATTATTATGTCAGACTAATTTTAAAGGTGTTTGCGTAGCTTTCACATAATTCATTTATTTGAAACCCTTTCGAAGCTTGCGTTTGTGCAAGGTAGACTTCTTTTGAACACATCCATATCCTTTATTTATTTCTATGTATGTTTATTTATATATGATATGCTATATATTTCCCTTCCTGACAATAGTCATCTAAAAGTGTGACGACATCCAAAGAAAATCCATAAAATCCATGACGACTAAGAATTTTTCAAAATATGTTTTTGAAATAAGTATTAAAACATCTTCGCGTGAATGAAATTTATAACAAATAGACAATTTCGGTATCAGATTGTCAAACGAAGGCCAAAGACCATTTTTAATTTTCTTGTCATATGGAATATACTTCAGTACTAGCGACGGTATATCAACATTGGGATATTTTTAGGCTAATATGTGCTGTTTGAATATGCCTATATGAATATTATTGCTTTTACCTGAAATTTTGCCAACCTGTTTGGTGGATATGTTTTTCTTATATTTTCACTTTGAAATTGCAAACTATTTTTGCAAAATCTAAACATGTAAATACATATGTAGTATATGTACAACTGTACCTGTATCAAAGTGGTTAGGTTGACACTTTGTAAAATTCTTACATATTATAACTTTTATCAGTCATGTTCGGCTTAGTGGATTATTTCAGATTTTTAATGTTCTTTTAGGCTTAGGACTGTTCGATTTGAATTATTTCAGATTTTGAGGCTTTTCTCTGGCTTCTACATATTTATGAATTTTTACGCTTTTTTTTATCTTCATTATAATTTAAATTGTATTCTGAAACATATTTCATTTCTCGTAATAGCTTTATATTGGAATGTGATTGTGAATAATAATTGAATTCAAAACATCTATAATCGAATTTCTTGCTCTTTTTTCCTTCAAAACTGCCTACAAAGAAGGGGTAATTTTAAATATTTTATTTTTAACAATATTATGACATATTTGAATTTTATAGTAATGATTGTAATATTTTTGCCCATAAAAATATGTATAGAATTACTGAGATATCAGCTATAAATTTACTAAAGAATTGTATTATAAATAATGTAATTTATATGTAAAGTGCAAATATAATCCTTAGGAATAAATTTTATTATTATATTAATACAGTGTATAAGTTTAAAAATGTAAGCCTAGGAATAAGCTTTTATTGTTTTATATTTTATTACTTTTATTCCTTATTTTATATGAAAATAATTTTTTTAAATTGTACATGATGTTTGCTTCATTTCTTCTCCGAAGCGGTATATATATACGATATATATATATATCGCATATCCATAATAAAATAATTATATCATAATATATTGCATATAAATATACATTTACAAATATATATATCTTTTTGCTATATACATATATACAGTTACTATATATATGAAGTAAAATTCACTAATAATTTATTGCATTAATAGTTCATAATCATTGCATTTGTAATTCATGGCAATTATTTAGGAAAAAAAAATTAACAAAGACAAAAATGTATTTTGATATAATCATTTTACTATATATATATATAGTAAGTGTATGTTTGTATGGATTTAGCAAAAAGATATATTTTGTAAGTGTATATTTATATGCAATATATTGTGATATAATTATTTTATTTCAAGGTGATAATCATGTTTATATATATCACCTTGTATATATATATATATATATATATAGTAAAATATCGAAATAAATCACTATGACAAACTTAATGATAAAATTATACAATAATTACATTATAATTCCTCACAAACTAACGAAAAAAAAACATATGTTTAGATAATTTAAATTTGCTCACTGTACTTGCAGCTAGGCGTAAATGTTTGACGGAAAGTGCAAGAAATCTAAAATGGGGCGTTTGACGCCTCGGCTTTGTATCTGTTTTTAGTAAAAATAAGTATGTTTAGTGTCAGGAATATAATTATTTTCAAGTCTTGAATAGTGTTACGAAAAGTTATGTGGTTTTCGTAATAAAATAGTGAATATTATTATATTGTATGTTCACTGAAAGTGAGTGATGTAATTACAGCACAGGTTGTGCAACTTTCAAATTATGTTCCCGTTAGAATACTAAGTCTGTGATAATGTGACTATTTAATATGTAATTAGAATCTAATTGACAATCAAAAAAAAAATACATTAATATGATAAATATCAACTTTTCAGGCTATTTTACAAAATTTGTGATTAGGGAGCGCTTTGCGATTAAAACTCCAAGGGAGTTGTGCGGCCGAAAGAGGTACTATTTTTTGGGTGCGCGTTCCAGTGGTAATAAATACTCTTAGCAAAATTATTTTAAATATGATCAAATACACTGTTTTTGAGTCATTGCCAAAAATCTTCGCTTCTCAACAAAAACACATAAGTGCCATGAAGATATGTACGCTCTTTTGCTGAGCACTTAAGTTTAAACTAGTTTAATAGTAAGAGTCAATATTGGCTATGTGCAAAGCGAGTAGTGGCAGACAGATAACGACCGCAGCGCACAACACGGCAGAAATTGGAAACAAAGCGGATGATCAGCGGTCAAAAGTGTTGATTGCAGTACAAAATCAAAGCAAAGAAATGGGCCATGACTGTTGTTGCGTTGTTAACTGCAAAAATAACGGCCTCAATAGCTAATGTAAATTTATATTTTCCCAAGAGCGTCCTACAAAATAGAACAACGAAAAAATGAATTGCTGCTGTGAAAGAAAGAAGTAAGTGTCATTCAGGGCTCATGACAAAACCTTAAATTACAATATTACTGGAACATTGTTTGTGTTTATAATATTTTAAGTGACCACTAACATGTTTTATTTTATCATTTTAGTGTTGATGGTACACAATGGTCTCCAAAACCTCATGACAAAATTTGTAGTGAACATTTTATTGGAGGAAAAAATCAGAGGAACAATTAAGTCCAAGCTACGTTCCCGATATTTGATTAAAGACACAGTCACATTTACACCAGTGACGGCACGAGCACCATTGATCTGTAAAAGAATAAGAAGGATAAGAAGCTTACAATTAGTAAATTGGAAATGACTTACATGTAATAGCATTCTGGCATCACATAAACATTACTTACGTTTAAACTGGTTTTGTATGGTGTTAGTGTCACAGATGTTTGACGAATTACGTGGGCTCGTTTAAGTAGCTCTGGCCGTTATGTCGCAGTTCTTCCACATTTCTTACATGCTCGGCTAATACTAATTTATTGCCTTTTATCTCAGTTTGTGGTTGAAACTAATATTATGTGTAATAGTTTCAAACCGGTTTTAATATTATATTCATTTTACAGTAAGACTATTGAATAAATTGCACTTAAATAATGTCAACCATACTATTTTAATCTTTGGTTTTATTTATATTTGCAAAGAAAACTAACAATGTTTACATTGTTATTATTTGACAGCTTCCGCAATTGTTGTAAACGCTACGCGTCGCCACCGTCGCGCACATAGCCAATACCTACTTGTTTTTCTAGTTATAGGGAACTAATGCGCTTATAACTATTCTGTATGGGGAACATGGAAAAAGTGTAACAAAGTATTTCTTTCATCTGTAGTGCATTTCTTTGTAATAATAGCGTTAATACCGTATAATTAGTACGGTCCGATATACTCTTGGTTAGTTTTTTTTTTTGTTTTCGATAATTATTATAATAACATATTAAGACGTTATTTGAAAAACTTTCACCTTGTGACAAATAACATTTTTTAGTAAATCTTTAAAATATTACCATAGTATTTTATTTAAAGATATGTTTCGTTATTTTCAAAGCCAAATAGGCGATAAAATAATTTTCCTCTATAGACAAAAATTGACGAAATAGCTTTTTTTCCAAAGTAAACATCAGTTTGTGAAATGATTGAAATTATTGCTGTTTTGGTGATACACCCATATACCATCAAAACCAGACACAACTCCAAGCAATCTCTCTTTTTATTTCCATCCATCATCACATCGTGCAACACTTTCTCGATCCTAAAAAAACATAAACAGCTTTGAATGGTTCTTACAATAGTTACGCCCGGAGAGATGACGTCGTATATCCAAAAAAAGCGCGAAATAATAAAATAAACGACGAAAATCTTCGGCGAGATTTAAAAGCGACGGTACAGCGGGGGCGGGAGCGATGCACGCGCACGAGCCGCGGCTTCGCCCGGCGTAATCCACTCCGAGGCGATGTTGACAGTCAAATTTATGGATGCGAACATAAACTCGGATGGCGAGTTTGAGGCAGCGAAACTTGAGTTTGGGACGTGCAAAATTAATGAACAACATCGCCGGCTCGCTCGGCGAGCGCTCGCCGCTAGTCCACGACTTTAGATGTTTAAATGTAATAATAGTTCGACGATTAAGCGAAGCGATATCGTTAAATTTTCGAACTACACCGTACTTGTTGTATTTTATATTATATTCGGAGCGTCATTTTTATTGAACATAAAAAGCGTGTCCACGTGTCGTGCTAGGGAGCATTTATTACAGACATTTCATTGCACATAATTCCGAAGCTTAATTTCACCCTATTCGTGCATACGAATTGTTTAACCGGTAAACGATAAAGTAATTCGAGCCTTTATGTTATTTATTGACATGCTTTATTATTAATAAAGTATGTTATTTTTATTTTACTACCAGGAAAATTTATAATTATTTATCATTTTTAAACACAAACTATTTTTAAGATGCTTTTATTCGTTCGACTTGTATGTATTTATAACATATATGTAATGGAATTTTAGGGACTGATTTCACGCCCTAATAATTGTTGAATTATCTTGAAATTTGGAAATTGTGTGTAGTTATGATGACAATACATTAATACGAAATACAATATCGTTGAACTTATGTGATGGTAGAACCTAATGTGATGCGAGTTTCAGAGTCTAATGATGGAATGGGAAGGTTGGTTTAAGAACTCCATGATGGAACAACGTACGCTAGTCTTTTTTGAACTTTTTGGAAATGTCTTGAGATGCACTTTGACTGTGATTAGTTTAGGGTATGATATTGGAGCCGGAAATTCCACAACAGAACAACGTATCCTTACCGTGTTTAGGTTTGTTGAAATTGCCTTGAGATAGACTCTATTCTTGTATGGACTTCAGAATCTGACAAACCATTCGAAACGTAGACACAGGAATTCAATAACACAACAAAGTGTTTGGGTTTTTGTCACGGACAGCCGCGTTCTTAGTGTTTAATTGGACCATATACATATATATATATATATATTATTTGTTTTATACGAACGGACTTGGGTTAAGAATTGTTTTGTATTTTATAGA